>CM026422.1:8517373-9117373 GCA_014871385.1 Ceratodon purpureus | reverse complement strand
TGAATAATCTACTAGAGGATTTGACCTTATTCTAGCAGGCCGCACAACATGTATAGGTAGTTTCAGAAACTCACTGATCTCCTTTGGTGGCTTGTTGGCTGATCCATGTTCTTGGCTTTGTAGAGGATCTCCAAAAGGGGCGTCACCTTCAACGTCCACAAAGTAATGAGTTACACCTTATGATGGCAGAATAGGTTCTTCATCCATAATTTCCGATACTGTAACCTGGTAAGTTTTTTCCTTGAATCCTTCACTTGGTTGCATCTTCAAATTCATCTTTTCTGGATTACAAGGCCAAATCCCTGTTGCTCTAAACACTGCCTTGATATTTTGTGTTGTGGCTACCCTCTTAAGAGCTAATGATACCCAGTGAGCTAAATCCTCTTTTTTTGGAACAATCCCTTTGTGTTTCATTGACCAGATATGCAACATCCAGGGGCTGCATTGCATGAGATGTACGACTTGGCAACGTAAGCAAATCTAATCCTACCTCTTTGGCTTGGATGATGACTTCTAGTGTCACATGGCTGTTATGGCCATCTAGAATCATAAGGTGGCGATTTGTTGTCGAAATTCCACCTTTTGTTGTCATTGCCTCAATAAAATGAGCTATCCATTGCCAAAACAAAAAGCTGTTCATCCAGCCTTTTTCTTGCATTGCCATTGTGGCATGTGGCTCGCAAAGTGCAATGTAGTCCTTGCGTCTATGCCATCCCCTGAAAATGTAGAAATTCGGGATGATTTCACCTGCTGCATTGATAGCTGATAAAACTGTAAGAGATTCTGTAATGTTTGGAATTATAGTTTGCACATGTCTTTGGCCTCTCCTTGCTAACACCTTGCCTCTACATTCCAGATGTGGTGAGGAGCGTAGCCATGTTTCTTGTACACCTCTTCCAAGTTGGAATAGAATGTTGCCACATTTGTTGGGCATAATCCTTTGGCGCGGCCCATCTCCAATCCTTGTGCAACTCTTGCAATAAACGATCGATGTCTATTCCTAAACCACCTTAACCAGCTCACCCCAGGAACTCCATTTTTGAATGGGGTTACCCTCTCTTGGGTAATTTCTGCAACTTTCAACTTAAGTTGAGAGGGATTCAAAGGATGCCCTAATGCTATCATTATATCAAGGTATTTTATCAATGCCTTTTCTTCATTTGCTGACAAAACACCTTGAGGTCCTCTCTTTCTGCTTCTTGTGATGCCAAGATAGTGGTCCCTCAATAAACTTCTTGGAATTTTGAAATAGGCACTTACCTCTATCATCTTGTAGCCTTCATCTAATTTCTCAAAGGCTAGCTCCATTGTCTCTGTGCTCCAATTACCATTCCTGCATGCTTTCTTTCCTTTCTCAATATGTCCTTTCTGAAGTGACTACTGCTTACTAATGTTGTTGGGAAGAGGTTGGTTTGGATTTATTTCCTCTTGTTGATGTAGTGGAGAGGAAATTCTGCCATTGCTGCCTTCAACATTATCATGTTCCCAATGAAGTGACTCTAGAGCTTGTAAATCTTCTATATGTTGCCACTGGTTGCTTTCATTGTTGCCACGTTCTTGACATGTGTCAGTATGGTATACTACCTTCACCTTTACCTCTTTTTCCCTCTGGACAATTCTTTTTGCCCAAGTTAGATCCTTCACCTTGAAAGGACCTTTTGTGTAATGGTGGGGGGTAAGACCTTTCAGGTAGCCTACTGCTTCTACGTTGATGTAGCAGAGTTGCATCTACATTCTTTGGCCCCCATTGTTCTTGCACAACATTCCTTCTGTATTGACCTTGGATGCATGTTGCATTAGATAGATCTTTGTTGAAGTCCTCATTTGATTTGCATTATTGTGTCTTACATGTATTGCTGTTACTTGTGTCAAGATGTTCCATACTCTTTTCTTCAGCGTCTTCACATTGTGACTCAATCTTTATCTTTTTGGGAAGATTGTGTTGTTTTCTACAACCAAGCTTCCTTGCGCCACGCATCTCTAAGACGTAATTTGAAAACTTGGTATCTTCAGCTTGTGAATCCTAATTCATCAAATCCAACAACATTCCAATCAGCCATTCTATTTATCAAATCCCTACAAGTAACATAGCATCCACCAGCACGAAGTCTTATCTCATCCATCGAATATTGATTCTCTTCTTGATCTTCAGCCTCCTCATGGTTAGTTCCATCTCCAGTCTCTTCTTGGTCTTCATCTTCATCTCCACCTCCCTCGTTTGCGCTGTCGGTTGATTCGGCATCTACGTTGAAACTGTAGAATCGTTGTTGGTGCCATAGCTGCACCTCTGAATCACTCTGGTCTTTTGGCGATTCCATTTCTCTACGAGTCTACTGCAATCGCTATCATCGCTCCATTCAATCTCTTTTCCTTTTCTACCCATGATGAAACACTCTTCTAACTTCAACTCTCACTAATCATATTCCTATTCTCACTAAACGTTGTTATCATTTTGTCACCAAATGTCACATAAGCTAAGAGTTCCTTCACATTTCCGCTCTTGGAACATGGTATAAACGTCACTACTTATATCGTTGTACGTTGGATATGAAGTTCATTTCCGGCGCAGTAATGCTAATTTATGAATATGCCATGTGTACAAAAGTAATCCATTTTTCGATACGCAGCCATTAATGAGCGCCAAATTGGATATCTATAGACATATTCAAAGGATTCTAAAATCGTTCATTATTGTACCTATTTCCGGCGTACATGTCTAAAATTTGTATCATGCACTCAACATGCCGGTAATCAGCTTATGCACATGCGATAATAGAAAATTAACTACTGTTGGTTTCATATCTCTGTCGGAAATAGGATGGTTTACCATATAGCCTGAGAGATACTCAAGTACAATGAAAGACTCTTTATTAGTAAGAAGATTCTAACTTCTCTATAAAAACCGTTGCTTAGGAATGCATAAAAGACGAGCTCCATTATAACAATTACAAAACTTTTTGCCATATATATAGTTAACTTTAGTATAATTAATACCAACGTGAATAAAGGGCCCTTAAATGTATATAAAATTGTTGTTTGTAGGCTGCGTAACCTACTCAAATTCTTCTTGGATTTAATGCCACCTTTCGGTGCTCAACCTTTGGCCATCAAAAATAACACTTAATATTAACAGATTGAAATCTTGTCAATATCTTATAATGTCTTTAATCAATCAAACAAAAAATCAATCCTCACTATCCATTCTTGTGCTTCATCAATTATTATGACACTGTAGCTAATAATTCTTGTGGTTCATTCAAAAATTCTTAGAAAAGTATCCCGTTAACTCAGGTGCTTTATTGTTGTACAATTTGAGGTGCAATTCTTGAATCGTATCAAGAATCCACTCCATAGCCAAGTTTGACTTCCAATAATGTGGCAACATCATTGTTGCCATCCTCTAGGGTTGTATGCAACCAATCTTTCCCAACCTCATATTTCTTGCTTCTTATAAATATTGGACAATTTGAGTCCTTTTACCGAAGCATGTTTCTCTTTTTATCACAAGGATTTTATCACAAATTTTGCATCCTCATTAATCTTATCAACCATAGTGGTAGCTAAAAGGAAATCTATTTAATGGTCAAAAATATATTCATAACTACTGAAAACTTCTCTCCAAGACTTCATAATGAATCACATTCCTTCCTGACACCTTCACAGTGTTCTAGAGCAATATGAAATCTTCTGCCATATCTAATTTTGCCTACTTTCTAACTTCGGAGTCAAAATATCTTAAATTGTTGCTCTGATTCCTTGAGAGCTCCGAGAAAGGTGGAGAGACCTCATAGGAATAGGGTTCCAAATGGTGCAGAGTCTGTCCCCACCTTGTATACATGGACACCCAGTTTAATCCCTAATGTCGAGTGTCCTCAAAATTGCAAAAAAAACCTTCAAAACTGCCTTCTTTAAATGCAAAGTGCAAATTGTTAAATTTTGATGTATTTTGGAGTATGCAATCGTAAGATCTTGTACCTAACTTGTATGTGCAAATGTATGTCAAATCTTAAATTCAAAATCCTTACCAATTGTAAGATCATAATGTTTAAAGATGGATAAAAAAAAAAAAATCTCCTCGTTGGAAAAAGGGTAACTGGTTTATTGAGGGCCAAAAAAACCATTTTTGGTAGAAAATTTTATATGAGGCTCTTCAAATTCTTGTTTTTAGGTGAGTTAGGATCAATCCTTTGCAATTTTTACCCTCATACGACCTATAAAACCTAAAGAAATGTCTGATTATTCACATAGAGGTATGTTGAAATTCAACTACAAAGGCCAATCTTTGACTATAAAAAAGGCATGTGAAGAATAATTGGATTGAAAATCCAAACGGTGATATCATGCCTTAAAACCTTATTTACTTGAAAAAAACAAAACTTGAAAAAAAGTAAAATCTCAATTTTGGGTGATTTTTTGAAGTTTCTACAATTTAATTGATTTTGGGCAGTTTTTGAGAATAAATGAGCATATACCGCAGTTTGGGCAGATTTTAAATAGTGTTTTCTAACTTTAGCTGTAAATATCTCCTAAAGTATGAGGAATTTTGAAGCATGAGATGACTTTTTGATAAAGTATGGAAAATTTCTACAATCTGCCAAAAATAGAAACTTCATCCAATCTAAATTTAATAACTGCAAGCGTGCCCGGACCAAAATCATCCCGGATCGGGTTGATTTCAACATTAGGGGTTAAGTCATATGATATCCAATAACTTTTTTTCCCATCATTTGGAAGTTGTTTTGACACCTACACTCCATTGTCCATAATATCCAAAAACAAATATTATAAAATCATTTGTAAATAAGCAATCAATGAATTCCATCACTTTCTTAAATTTCTACTTCAGTTCTAACATGTAGACTCAAAAAAAACTTCCCTATCCGGAAAGGTGGATGGGCCGACATTCCTTTGCATGGCAACTTTTATTACCCTCTCATCAAAATTCACTCATAACTTAGCCCATTGTCAATTTGAATCATAGTGAATCAATACAAGTCTCCCTTGTAGTACTAAATAACTACATTAGTTATAAGATGCTCTTCAACTCATAGCATAAAAGTGTATGACAAAGCAATCTTCTTTAGTTCCAAATTAATATCAATTTAGTAACATAGTGCACTACTTTAAAGAATCCTCAAGCAAGACACTAGCTACATGGTAGTAGTGTATGACAAAACAATCCAGAAGTATGAAATATTTTATCTGGCTATAAAACATCAAACAAAAAATACTTGAGTTCCAAGAAATCTTCTCAATCCTTGATTGTGGGTGTAATAAAGTAAAAAATAAAATCCAAAAGTAAAAGACCTCACATGTCTCCAGAAATATAACTACAATGACAATTAGGATTATGTTTGTAGGGAAGGTATCAACAGTCCTTTATAGCTTGTTATTGCAATCACAAGAAAAATCAAACCTTACAGCATACAAACACATTAAAGGGACATATGAAAGAGTCCAATTGCAATCATAAATTGAAACACCTAATTTGTAGTTCTTCCAAAACTCAGTCATGTTGCACTTTGCTCTAGTTCTACACCAACATATGCACTTGTAGTAGCTAAAGTCCCTTTTTAAGTAGACAAATAACTTCACAAACTTTGGAAATCTCACAGATATAACAAGCTTTAATTATTTTTGTAGTAAACAAATAACTAGATGCATATGGCAAAAAAACATCCATGATTATATTTCCTTATAAGAATCTATAGATATTCAATTTTGGGTTGTGTGGCGTGTTTATGTAAATGAATAGCCATATAAACAACTTTGCTAGTCTATTTACTAAAGACCATCAAATACAAAATTCACGACCATTAGATATTTGATCAAACACACGTATTATAATAAAATGTTTGTCTAGCAACTTGAAAATTTTTATTAGTAATTTCTAGGTGATATTTATTATTGCAACATATATAATGAGACTTGAAAATTTATTTTATTTTTGAGTTGTTTATAAAATAGAAAATTTATTTCTATAGCTAGAAAATAAATCATAAAATGAATATTTGTATTGAATTTCTTTCTAATATTTTTAAAAAAAATCAAAAACATTGACTGAAAGAAACTTGATTACTTATTGTATGAATCAATTCATTGATTTTGAATTCCAAAAAAGATAGTGGCATATAATAAAATTATGTATCGGATCATTATTTGTCAACTATGATCAATTATATTTAGATAAATTTTACTTGTGCAATTGTATCATATAAATTATACAATTAATTTTTATCTAAAAATATATCAAAACATTTTAATAATTGTATCATTTATCCTTGGTTGTCAATATATAATGAACAATTATATCATAAGTGATGTTATTGTAGGAAATAGTTTCTTTTAGACTATACAATTGGACAATGGAGAACTAATGATTTGGATAAGTCATACCATAGTATAATTTATAGAGTATTGATGGCATATTAAAATGACTCATCAAGAAGTATAATTGAGGGAGAGCACAATAAAGTTGACCACAAAGTGCAAAATGTGACGACTAAGAAGTGAATATATTATATGAAGTGTGCTGTTCCTTAAGGCTCAAAGCTGATTTTGAGCATTTTGGTGTAGTTTTTGAGTATTTTAGTCACTTTCTAGAGTCTTAATTTCTTTATTTAGTGCCCTCTATTATCTTTAAAGGATGTTTTTTTCAATTTAAAAAACAATATTTGGTGAAAAAAAACGCACAAAAAGTACCGCGGAAGTGACCCTCTTAAATAACATCGTTGCGGTACTTTTGGAACCTTAAACCAATCAATAAGTATATATGAATTGACTATTTTAGAGTACCTCTTAAATATACAGAGGGCAACGCGAAATTAAAAGTGATTTCGGACAAAACCCTAAACCATTATGTTCACTTTTTCAAATGACTACATTTGACTTTGCACGACTTCGACGTCTCCGAATTCCATTGTAAACTCAATTTCTTTAACCGCAACATTGGGAAGCTAAAGAAGATCAAGTCAACTTTCTCTATTCCAAACTTAATTTTGCATCGACGTAACGTAGATCCCACTTTCTCTAGTAGTTATGGAAGGGGCTGAAATTGGAGAAAAGATAAGCACTTTTTTGGTCCACTTTCTTGTGCTTCCCCCAATTAACAATTTTTTTACCATTTTAATTTCTCATAAACACATTTCTACCTAGTTCATATAGAGCCAAGTAAACAACACCAAGGATAAAACAATAATCTAATATCAAATCCCCTACAATTGTATCTTAAGTTCATTCACCTCTACAATTATATTTTTCTAAAGTTGGAAGGCGTTATTGCATATTTCCGTCCACTTCAAAAAAGCATTCACCTGCGAAAGCTATGGTTTCATCTGCCAATTTAGCGATAATTTGACATGCTACCTTACATACATACTCGCAAGCTGCGCATTACCAACCATAATCATCTCGGAAGCCGAAACTAGCTCAGCCGCGGCAGCCTCTAGAGTACATGAGGACGGCGTGTGAATAGAGGAAGTGCAGGATAATATAAAAATGTAGAAACTAGGCTGTTAATAGTATCGCTTCGGAACATGATCGATGTCACAAGGGTCTCACACAAGGCGTCACAGCCAAGCATCCATCGGGAATGAATGTAGGTCTTATCAACACTGATCTGCCGTCGCCAACATCGCGGAGGTAGCGGCGTAGCCACACCTGCTCAACCGAAATCAGCGCTGATCTGCACATGAGGAAGTGCTCCGCGGGGAGCATTAGTGACCCGATGAGTACCTTCAAGAACAGTGATTCTGTGCGTTTACGTCCTAGCACTCTGTCGCAGCTCTCATGAGATCAAGAGACGGAACAGTGAAATATGGAAAATTCCTGATCTCATCTGCAATGAAGTTTTGCAAATTGCTTATTCATTTGTGTCTGGAAAGGGTTTCAATATGCGCAACGTGACATTCGTTTTAATGATGTCGTGGCTGTCATCTTAAGCACCACACATTGAGGGACGTTAGCGGCCTAGCCCGCCATTATAGTGTAGTGCCGACCTCGCATGCTTTCTGCATGGTCTTTGACTCTCAGATGCCGAATGGTATATAATGCGACGTCTCGGTGAAGCATGCAGGTCAACCAGCGGAGCAGTTTGTGAGACGAGTGCAGGTTGGTTCTGTCGGGTGGGTGGCGAGACATACGTACCCGATATACATCGGGTCGATTGCATTCTCTTCAGGCGACTCACCGGTAAGGGATCTAGGCTACGACGTCATGTGTCAAGCCTCTTGACGATTCCTGTGAATGATTCTCTGGCTTCGTGTTTGAACAGCTCGCCGTATCTTCTGCAAGTCCAGTGTTGCATGGCAGTCGTCCTGTCTGTACTCAATTGTGTAGTTGACGTTGGTGCTGATCCCTGCGTGGTGGCTCTGTGCACGCTTTGCAGCTTCGGTCGAGATGGCGTCGTTTGCATCCAGGGCTGTTTGCCTAGTGCTGATCTCCCTGGCACTCTGCCACGCCGTGGCTGGACAGGCCACCCCAGCGGAGCAGATCGTGCAGGCGTTCAAGGAGATCACGACTCTGTCCGACAACCTCCGTATTGAGACGCAGAAGATCAACCTGGTCACCGCTCTAACGTTGGGCCCTAGGGTTGGGCCGGGATTCAATGCCATCATCACCAGAGTTGGGAAAGCAGGGACCATGCTCCAGAGCCCGAACATGAAAGCACTTGGGGCCGCCGATGCGAAGACAGTGGTGGCCGCCCTGACGACGTTCGTGGAGGTCCACCAAGCGCTGTTGAACGTGCTGATTGGCAAGCACGGGGTGCTGACTCTCATCCCCTTTTTCGAGCCAATTAGGCAGGCTCTGGTGGCTTTGGAGGCGACCGTGGACAGCTTCGCGTTCTACCTGATCGCAGTAATCCCGACGGAGAAGCCGGCTGCCAACCAGCAATTCGGATCGCTGGGAGTGACGGTTTCGCTCGCCATCAGCACGTACGAGCAGCCTCTTTAGATGTTGGTCGAGGCGAGAGTAGCACTAGCACCTCGTTCGGGCGTCATGTTATGTTAGAGCCAGGTGTTCACTTCAAATATCGAGGCCTTGGGCAGATTAGTACTCGGAGTTAGTTTGTTGTAACTTGGTTGTGAGGTTGGTTATGGTGATAGTCATGTAATGGGAAATGACCGTCTTGTAATCATTTGCGAACCTTGTCGTCGCTACATGAGAAATACCTAGATGGTGGCTTCGACAGCCCCCGGTGATTTGGCATTGCATGCACGTTCATATTCCGTGATGGTGGATGAGGTGGAATTTCTCAGGCCTCCCGTTGCTAGAGTTCATAGTCACCCTCTCCAGGCACTGATTTTTGCAACTCGAAAAACACTACATCCAGTAATGTAGTCACAATTTGAACTGGAAATACGCAATTGGTTTGTTTTGCTCGACGACGTTGTTCCCTGTGACGATAGACTTTGTGGGTGTTATCACTTGGCAGTGACACTGATGGCCAATTTCTGTTCCGCCGTTCCAGTTAATGTGTATATTATCTCATGTACAGTGCTCTCATTCCCAATTCAAAACGAGGAAGTACTCCCCCGAGACACTGAGCGTTTTTATCTTTTAGTGAGCACCACTATGATCTGCTCATGTTGAGATGCAGATTGTTGCTGTGTTTCAGGATTCCATCTGTAGAGTTAACTTGTTGGTTTCATGGGTTGCAGCGATATAATTTACTCATTCTTGTAATGGAGTAGATGAATGTATGTCATACAGTCATTACAATATCCAAGAAATTGAGAAAGGGTCAAATAAGCGTGTGTCAGTAAAATCCGTTTGGCAATTGGTGATGTAACACTTGAAATTTTATTTAAATTGGAGAACTTTCTAATTTTAAAGAAAACTCACGCTTGTGAGAGATATCGGTTTCACCGACATGTTACATGGATTAGTTTGAAAATAGATGGAGGAGTAAACCTATTTGTTCAAAATACCAACATACGGACAGATTGCATCGGTGGGAGGGTTGTCGTGCAGGGCGTGTTCACAGCCTCAGGGCAGAGTCACAGGCACACTGGGGAGCCGGGAATGGGAGGGCCCAGGATCATCATTCATGCAGGACCGAGTATAAACGAACTGCCATGCAAGCGAGGCAAGGAACAGCTTGGACGAGGAATAATGAAGGACCGGGATCTTTGTAGCATCAGTAACAGCTTCTAAGAGAGCCCAGTGCGCCATTAGGCCGCATGCGAAGAATAGAATAACATAGAAGAGAATAGATATGAATGAGAGAGGGCTCAAGAATACTCACGAATACTCTAATATTGATGGCCATGAAACCTGCATTCCAACTACTTCAACGTTCTCCACAAGAAGGAAATTTTTTAGGTGTCAAATGCATTCTATTAACAGAAATTCTTCATCAATCAACGTATCTTCCAACTCCTCTGGTTTCTAACCCTCTCGTTTATTAAGACATTCTTCTCTGGAAACTTGCCTTAACCTAGAAAGAAATTTCTTTTGACCTTAGGCTTCACGTCTCTTCGCCTTCACTTTTTGTTTCTTTGACACCTTGAGGTTGTGAGATTCGGACTCCTTGGTCCTAAATTTTGCATTGTAAACCAAAGCATACACACTGAACTTTTCAAGGAGGCGAATATTTTGCTTGTGCAACAAATGTAGCTGACTTAAGGTGATGATACAAATCATTTTACCATTTTCAAACTCAAATTAAAGTACAAACACTACATGAGTCCACAAGGTTATCAAACCTCACATGCATAATATGCTGCGACTCGATCTAGAAAGCAATCCGACTCTTTCTGAAAGGAAGAACCAGTCAGAAGTTTGGACCTCTCGAAATAACCAGAAAATGTATATGCCAGAGACCTAACCCTCAAACCTGAGATAGTAGCCTATCATATACAAAAGTATGATAACCTGCCGCAGTCTTCTGACAAAATTATAACCAGTCGGCGAGAGAGTTCTCTCGCGTTGAGTGAGAGCACGCAATGGTTAGAAAGCGCATGAAAATTCGTTCCCAAACCTACTACTCTGGTCCACCCCCAGGAACAAGCTGCAAATACACATTCGAATGTCAGTTCCAACTGGCCATCTCAAACTTTAATCTATTCAGAAACTTGGCTTCCATTGAGCTTGTCCAAAATTAATACTACATCCAGTAATGTAACAACTACAAGCGATCGGAATGACAAACGACTTACGATTGCAATGTTGTTTCCATTCAGCAATATCTGCTCCAGCTTCGTGATACGTCTCCCTTCTGGCGTGATTTCGCTGCAAACAATCATCAAATCAAAGAAAAACGGTTACGCCCCTGAGCCACCCATCAAAACTCCACTCCATTCCACATGGCACCCATCACCATTGTCGTCCATCATCATCAAACTCCCACGCAAATCACCTAACCTAACTACAAAACCATCCAACGCATCCGCACACCCAACACAACAACACCAAAACCCCTTAACCATCAACACCAACACATATCCCAAACTCCAACTCACGAACCCAACCTATACACAAACAAAAGAAACCTCACTTACTATTCAGTAACATCCTCCAGCACCATGTTGACATACACATCGAACCCGCGCAACGTCCCCACGAGCTCCTTGTCCCCCTTCATGATCACCCATATCTTCGACCCAATGCATCTGTCAATAAGCTCTGCCCCAAATAAACAACCCCAAAACTCACATCAAACCCCCCATTCCACAATCCCCACATAAACCCCATAAAACTCACCACCTAAAACCCTACCCAACCCCAAACCCTCAAAAATGAACCAAAACGAGCGATGCAAAGTGCAAAAGAACCGGGCGAGAGGGAAGAGTACCAGAGGGCATGAGATGAGAGGGGTTGTTGTGCGCCATGGCGTTGACGACGAAGCAGATCGAGGGTCGAGGCGTCGTGTGCGAGCGTGTCTGTGTCTGGGTGCTTTTGTCGGAGTTAGGGTTTGGTCTGGGTTTTGGGTTTCACCAACCCAAGCAAAGTCGTGTAAAGAGAGTGAGTTAGTCGGAGTTTCTGTCTTGTGTTGGGTATTAGTGTGGGTGACTATTTAGTGTTGAAGTTTTGGGAGGAGGAACAGTGTTCTTTGTCGGGTATAGGCAGGGTATCTCAAAAGAAGAGTACCTCTAATTGCGTAGCTTGGCGTGAATAAAGTGTTTGTTTCTGCTTCGGATTTTGTCGGGATTTGGGGAGGGTGATTGTTTTCAATTTGAAACAAATTCTAAAGTTTTGGGATAAAATATTAATAATGTTTAAATCAATCTGGAAATAATTTGACATTTTGAACGCTACTTTCATTCAAATTTTCCTAGTTAAATTTTGATTTAGAATGTTTAAAGTTTGATTTCTTCATTTATTTTTTAAATATGGATTTAAATTTTAAATCACTTCAATTTGTATTCTGATTTTGAGATTCACCCTTAAAGGGCTATAATAATTTATTTATTTTTATCAAAACAATATGATCTTCCAATTTAATAAGGTTTAAGAATTTAACATAATCTATAATGAGTCTACCACAAAAAATCATTGAGAGTGACATCAATAGACTATCTAAGATTTCTTAGACTTTATACGATAAAGATGTAGATTCCAAATCAATAAAATAACAAAAACTTCATAATTTGTTTTTTTTTTTTTTTTTTTAATTTAGGATTTTAAAACTTGTAGGTTGCATATTGGAAAAAAAATCTTCAAGATTTCAATTGGCAAATAGAATTGTTGATAACTCAAACATTTATCATTCTAAAATTACATCTAATTTCACTTTTTTTTAAACAACATCTATTCTTATAAAAACGAATTGTATATTCGAAGTTGATGAGATTTGACCTACCTTTGACCACCTCACTTACCATCTACAATCACTGTAAAATACTCTTTCAACTAATAAGAATAGAGTCCTAAGAGAAAAAGAAATAAAGAATCTTGAGTGAGAAAAAACTCCCAATACCCTGGTTGAGACCCGCCACGGCCACCAAGAACGACAACCACGTGGAGGGCCGTGGCAAGGTCGCACCCAGCAAACCGGGCCAACGAAACAACTTCAGTTAACCCTGGATCCATTCAACAACAAACAACAGGTGTCAATGCAGCTTCCGGCACTCCACAACTCCTGATTGATACCCTCTTTGACCAATACCCTCCCAATACCAATACAATACCGTCTTGACACCCGCCCGATACTCAGCCGCTCACGCCATGTTCAGCGATTACAGCGTTGTAATTTCACGCTACAAGTACCGGTAGCGAAAATCCGCCACCCCACCTCACCCCGCGTCAATCATCCCCGCAATCATCAAAACGCACAAGCAGCACATCTTCTCACTCATACTATACATCATTTTTATATCTGTAAATTGTAACAAGATCTCTCACAGGGCAAGTTGTAGTCGGAATTCCATCGCTTGGCTTCAATTCATCGCCATCGTCAGGTTTGCGCTTGCCGAGTTCCGAGCTCTTGCGTGTGTGCAATTGGAAGTGTAAGTTGTGTCAATTTTGTGTTGTGGGATTTGACGCATGTTCTATCTAGTGGGAAGGTTTTTGGTGTGTTTTAGGGTTTGATGTGGAGGGTAGATGTTGTGGGATGTGGGTGGGTGGTTTGAAGTTGTGTTGGGTGATTGAAGTTGTGGGGTTTGATTGGTTGTGAGGATGTTTTCGTTGTGGTGATCGGGAGGAGAGTGAGGTGAATTTGTCGGTTTGATGTGGATGGAGGTTTGTGTGTCGGTTGGATGGGTTTTTGAGGTTTTGAGTGTTCGAGGTTTGTTTTTTGGATGGCAGGTTGGTGGTGGTGATCGGGTGAGTGGTGGGTGGGTTTGAGGAGGTGGTGAATTGGGATTGGGAGAGGGTGGTGGATTGGGTTTTAGAGGGGAGTAGAGGGGGTTCGAGATGCAGCAAGCGGGGACGTATGGCGGGGGCTACATGCCGCCCGGCCAGAATTATGCATCTACAGCGCCTCCGTCGTATAACATGGATGCGTATGGCGTTTCGGCGCCTCCAGGTGGATATGGTGCGCCATCGTCCGGGCAAGCTGTGTATGGGCAGGGGCAAGAGCCGGCGTACTTGCCTCAGGAGTCGACTTACCCGGCTCAGGACCCTGCCTACAACCCTAACTCTGCGTATGCTCCTCCCCAACCTTCTTACGCCCCTGCTGTGCCGTCGTATACCCCTGGAGCGCCTTCGTATGACTACTACACCAGCTCAGCTCCGCCTTCTTCGACTCCCCCTGCCCAAGGTGCATCCTACTTGACTCCGTCTTACAGTGATGGTGGTTATGGTGGGCTTCAAAGTTATGGAAGTGGAGGATCGCAAGGAGCGCCTGTTGCTGGCACAGCGCCTCCAGGGTACCAACAGGTTGGTTTTGATCAGAGTGGGTATGGGAGAGGTGGCTATGAGCAAGGCGGATATGGTTCGCAGGGAGGTGGAGTTATTGTTACTGAAGGTAGGGGGTATGAGCGCGATGGATATGGTTCGCAGGGGGGTGGGGGAGCGGGTTATAGCAATAATTCGTATGATGATGGTGGATATGCCGAGGTTTATGCGTATGATGGGGGTCAGGCAGGGGAGCCTTATGGTGCTCGGGGGACAGGAGGGGGTTCGTGGGGTACTGGGGAATCTAGGGGAAGCTTTGGAAGCTCGGGTGGATCTAAAGTGGCGAGGGCTGTGCCCAAGACGGAAAGTGATAACACAGGTGGAGGAATTCAAAAATATCGTGTGAAGTTGCTTTCTGACATGAGCTCCTCCACCGCGAAAGATGTTATTTGTCAGGTTCTCTATCTCATCAATTTCAGTCTCCTTCTGCAGGGTTGATGTTAGGCTCAGTGGCTGTAATTAACCACCAAAAGGCAATTCGAATGGTTTACTTATTTCTTATATCTCCTGTTGTCAATGTGTTTACTTTCGTTTTCTAGGGCGACGTAGAAACTAGGGATTTATTATTTAATCTTTAGCGAGGGCATTGTGGACGTGAAGTAATGATGAGAATGCGTCTTTTCATGTTCAAGATAGTGACATGAAATAATTCTCAATGAGCTGAAAACGTGACTAAATTTTACTGGATTTTGATGTGGACTGCAGATAGGTCTTGATGGTGTTCGCATGTTGGATCCTAGCACAAGTAGAATTCTGCGTATTTACCCATTAGAGACGATCACTCGGTGGGAGGTAACTCTTCATTTCTAATTCCTTTAATTCAAAGGTTTACTTTAAGGCCAACAGCTTCTTCTTGTTGTTGTTGTTTTACTGTTTACCGGATGGTCAGGCTCATGCCTTAGAATGTGGGGAACAGGTGAACGAGCCTGCAATCTTTACCTTTTGGGCAAAGAGTTCAGTTGACATCGAGCAACGCTGTATACGGCTGCAGTCAAGTCAATACACCACCAGTGCTATTCTTGACACGATCACTGCTGCATGTGTTCAGGTTTGTTTTTTGCAGTTGTGTTTATGTTCAGTAGAACTAGTTCCTGAATCAGGTCGTCAATATGTTAGTTCTTTCTTTCCTTCGTATTTAATTCAAGCTCATGATAGGTTTAAGAATTTGTAGTCTTTGGTGATGTCTAACAAACGTGATGCGTACTTTGGAGGTGCAGCTATGTGAGATGGTTGACAAAGATGCCCCGGATAAGTCCAGTGCTGGAAGCACCGCACCTTCTGATACTGGTCTCCCACGAAAGAGTTCCATAGTGGACTGGGTTTCGCTTCGACCTCGAGCACTCACTGAGGAGGAGAAGCAGCACTGGGTACTTATCTCCCCTAACGATTGCGCGAATATCCTTCATTTCCAGCAGAAATCGTATTTCTTCTAATAGTCATCTAAAACTATGTATCAATGATTTTTCATGTGTAAACCCACTCCGCTTTGCCTTCATCTTATGTTTGGTATTAAATTTACAGGTGCCAGACGAAGCAGCTACGAAGTGCAGCAATTGCGATGCTGATTTTTCTGCGTTTGTTCGACGGGTATGCCTCTACCTCTACCTGATAGTCACTAATGGTGAAGAGCATGTTTGGTTCCTTGGCCTCTTGAGAGGCCATGTTTTTTTTGGCACATTGCTTATCCAGTCGGTCGTATTTGGATAACTGCTTTATGTTGAAGAGCAAGACTAGATCTCACTTAGCATATGACGTTTTAAGTTTTTATGCGATCATGAAGTGGTGTCGCTTTTCTCTGAAAGTCAAGCTTGTAAACATGTGATTTTTGAAGATTATAAGTAATGTGAATGGTTTTTAAAATATCTGAATGGACTTCGATATTTTAGAATATCAATTGATTGAAGTGTTTCTGCTTCTGGTGTGGGTACAACAGCATCATTGTAGAAATTGTGGAGACGTATTTTGCGATAGGTGCACAAGAGGGAGGACTCCACTCACATCGGAAGACGGTGCCCAAGCTGTACGCGTTTGCGATCGTTGTTTGGTGAGTTTTTGAAACCTTATTAGTCTCGGGCAAGAACCATGTAGAGGTTGCACGAACAGAGTTGCAATGACTCAGATCCAGTTTTTGGACTCCAGATTGTAGGATTACATTTGATTTTAATTTGTATCTTATCTCTAATTTGCACTAAAAGAGTTGTGGTTGCCTATTCAAATGCAAGCATTGGCTTCTGAAAGTCTGTTTTTCTTCAGGGTGGTCAATCTTCACTTACGGAGTTTTAAAAGTTTTTACTACCAGTTTTTATCGAACATGTTTACAACTTGATTAATGGCGTCAAGAATAGCAAAACGGTCGGACTACTTTCTTGCATTCGTCCATTTGAATCTGACAATTTTGGTTTATGGTGTCGTCAGGCCGAGGTAACACAGAGACTATCCAACGCCAAGGAAGTAAGCAAAGTACCCGTTCAGCGTACCCATGAAGATTTGGCGAAGAAGTTGCAGGTAAATGGGCAGCAACTGTATCCTTGTGAAATAGTAATCTCTCTTTGGCAACGCTATGTTGAAATGGAACGCATTCTGTGTTGTGTCTGCAGTGAGTATGGATTCTAAATGCTATTGCTTGGAATGTTCCAAAATGTGCAGGAAGAACTTGAGAGGAATGCAGGAAGGAGAGACAGCGGTGGCAGTAAAGGGACCACGGGAAGTACTGGTAACAAAGGCTCGGGTACCTCTGTCCTCAAGTGCAGTAAGTGTGGAAACATATCATTGGTGTCAGGCGGAAACTCACGTTGTCCAACTTGTGGTACTGAGTCTTCTTCGAACCATGTACAAGGGAGCAGCTATAGTTCATCTGCAACGCAGGGCTCTGGCCCGAGAATGCGCGAGGTCGCCTGTCCTACTTGCACCGTTCATCTGCAGGTCTTTTTCTCGACACCTTTGAAGTTAAACTCTTTTGCGAATCATTTTTAAATGGAAGTTTATCATGCCGTGCCATGCAATTACTTCAATTTCTTTTGTGCCTGACGTTCTCTATTTGCGTGTTGGACAGGTTCAAGTTCCCAGCTCTGGGACAGAAACGGTTGAATGCGGTGTCTGTCAACATCCATTTCTTGTCAGCGCCTAATCTCCAAGGTAGATCTTTGGTATAGCACGCACTTATGATCTTCATTCTTCAAGCGGCTCTTTACCTTACATCTATCCATCTTGGAGCCCATTTCATGGTGGTTCTCTCAAGGTCTAGCGAGCTTCAGAAGGGGTCAACGTGGTTAATTATGTCGTTTTGTACAGAATTAGAACTCACAAGTTTGTTTCCAGTATTATTAGTATCCTAGTCTTGGTTATGCACTACTGAAAAGTGGATCTTATCACTCATGACCTTTTTCTTTACCTTCCTAAGATGGTTATGAATCTTAGTAGGGTGCAAATCGGTAATATGGGTGTCTTTGACCACCTTTTTTGACAGGGTGCTTGATTGAAGAACCTGTCTAAGGACGCTGATGTTTGAGTTTTAACCAAAGCTCTAATTCAGGTCATTGGTGTGTGCAACCCTTAATTTCGATTGTATGTAGTGTTACCATTTGCATAGAAAATTGGCACGTGAAACCTGCAGAAACGAAGGTTTCGTTGATGTGTTCACCTTGACAAGTTTATAATTTGGTCAGATCACCTTGAATTCAGCTCCATCATAAATCACTCTCATTACATTATATCAGACGTACCACGGAGGGCAAGTGTAGTTAAGTGTTGTAGAAAGCTTTGTAAACGTTGGCACAAATGGAGTAAAGCTTTTTTCCCAAGTTTTTGTATTCTCAGCATTTGAATGTAAAGCTGTATGAAACATTTTTGTCTTCAAACTCGAACTATTCCAGAACTTGTAGCTGAGCTCAAATCTGGTACTATCATCCAAGATAATACTTAACGTTTGCGTGGAATGCTTGATTTCAGCTCTGTACGGGTCTAGAACAATTGTAACACAATGACACAATCAAACAGCACTAAATTCTACTGGTATTCCTTCATTTTAGTTCAGTTTCTGAGGAATAGAAATCATCTTGAGATTGGTTCCTATGCAAGTCCTAGTCTACAATATCAAATTCCGTGCAACACATACAAAGGTGCAGCACTTGCTTGTACCGTACCATTTCTGGTCCAAAACAAAAAATTAAATGGATGCTGAAGTCACTCTAGAGTCTAAATCATTCACCACACATTTTACCGTAATATGTACTGAATGATACCAGTAAACGAACTTGAGGATCCATTAAAAGAAAGCTTCCAAACAAGTACGAAACGAGTTCTCACATTTTAGTAGCCTCAATCGAGCCTGACGATGTACTGAAGATGCCACACACACAGTGCAACGCCAATGCTGCCGTTACAACGCACAGGTTGCAAATGAAGCATTAAATAACCCCCGACACAATTACAATGAAGTCAGCTTCAAGTAGCCCTTCGCTTTACATAGACATACAAAATACACCCCTGAGCTTGAGCAGGTCCAAGCACTACAAGCAACAGCAGGCGAAAATGAGCAGCATCACCACGTTGTGCACAAGCGCAGGTACACTATACCACGCCCTTGTGCACACCAGAGATGGACATTCTTGGAGAGGTGATCGCTGAGATTAAACACTCCTCAGATGTCTGAAGGCTCCCCCTTGACCACCTTGTAGGACTTCTTAGGGCTCTCAGGAAAAGCTGGCTCCTCCTCCTTCTCGACAGGCCGTGCGGGAGCTTCCACATAAGGAGTGTTGGCAATCTCATCGTCCGGGTCGTAATCGGGATCCAGGGATCTGTTTATCGCTGATCTGCCCGATTCCATGCATGGCTTACAAGCTATCTCCACAGCTCCCCAGCCAAGAATCAACGCTACCACCACCAGTATAGACGTCTCTATCGCCCCCATGGCCACCCCTCCCGCTTCCTACCCAGTCCTGCATAAGCCATCAGTTCACCGAGCTGACTCTCAGAATTTCATCAGCTATGGCGAAGAATCCCCTAATAATAATAAAACGAAATTATCCAAACACTCTCACTCCACAATTCATCAACATACACCCATCCAATACCAATCATCCCACCTGTATTAACTCAAACCTCCACTCCTCCTAGTCTTCAATCCCCGTCATACGAATACCCATCATGAAGTCAATTGAAAACCCTAACCCATGGAAAAAAAATCGAACCTCACATCGATCTTCCACAGATCACCACTCCATCCACAACACTCAATCAAACCCCAAAACAAGCGCATCAGTCATCTGAGATTATAGGTGGAATCATACCTGGGACGAGAACCGCCTGAGCGCCGAACCGTGCAGTAAGGACTTCGATCTCACCTCCGAATTCACTGTCCAAGTTGCGCAAAGCGAGGTGTTGAGTGCGCTTGGGCAACATCATGCCAATCATCAGCCCTAAGGCACCCATACACAAATCCGTCACTACACCTAAAACAAACCAAATCTATAAATTATGTAGATTTGAATCTGACGCATTAGGTTAATATAGATGTTATGGGTTTTGGGTTGCGGTGATGGGTTTGAGTACTGGCCTCTCTCGACCATAGTGCGCAGGCTGAGGGTTGGAGACGACGACATGTTCCACGCAGAACAGGCCTCCTCTCCCCCAACGCGATTGCGGTGTAGTTGATTGATTGTCCGACGTGGCAGGGGTCTGCGTGCTGACACAGGTGTTGTAACTTTAGTGTATTCCTCATTTGACCAGGCCCCTTGGTGACTGAGATCGCCTGAATTCAAGTGTTGTGATTTTCTATTTTATTTGGGAAATACAAATGGTTTATTTTGGTGATTTCTCCTTTTTCTAATTTTCTATTTGCTACCATGAGATTTCTATTTATTTATTTTTCTTTGGAAACGGGGTTGTGAAAGGAGTTGTGCTACCTGAACTTATCATGAAAATTTTCCTTCTGCTGTGATGAGACTCGAGTGTAAGTCTCCATATTAGTGTGGGACTACTATTCCTGTTACTTTTTCTTTACTTTATTTCTCTTTATTGGATTTATATATTGCTTCTTCTATTTCTGTTTTTAAAAAAGAAAACAGTAGAAATAAACATCTTCAATTTAATTAAGTGCAAACATTGAATCTTTTTATTGATATCTAAAAATTTTGACGTTATTTTTTTATTTTTTTTCCTAGGAAGATAACGAACTAACATCTAAATTGAGATACTCTTGAACGGGACAATTATTCACCTCCGGAGACGGGACTTAACTCTTAAACGTCTTTCATGACCCGAGGGGCTCTATTTCCAGAGAATCTTCTCTGTAGCTCTTACTGAACTCAACTTTTCACTTAATTTTTTATATCATTCTAATCACCTTCTCATTGTGCATTCTCAAAGTGAAATTTTACAATTCAATTCACAATTTGTATGAGTGATTTGTGCTTTGAAAGGATTATGGTAGGTAGGTAGGGGTTGCACATAGGTTGCAAGCTCATCATTGATTGGTTCATTCATGATGCCCAAGTTCAAAAAATGCACTATTCATGATGCCCAAGCACAAAAGATGCCGTGATCCAATTTCGGGCTGCCCGGCCGGACATCAAAAATTCAAAATGACGTTTAAGGGTTAATCTTTTTTTCAAAAGATAGCTAACATCTTTGATTCTTCTATGTAGTCTTTTCAAATTTAACATTAATATAGAAGTAATTTACATGGGTTAATTTAGACTATTTGGTCTGAATTTGGACATGTGGTACTATACAAGATGCACAAGCATGTAAATTTTGGTCCAAAAAACATCATTATTATTTATTTTAAATTAAACCAATGACACCTATTTTTGAACATATTCATTTTGGATTAATATGGATGTAATTTTTTCAAATTTAAGAAATTATCCCATTCATGGAAATTATATCAATCCTCTTAAGAACCAATTTTTTTTTTTTAAATCATGAATTTAGTTTTTATTTAATACAATACAATTGTTTAGAGTTTCAAGGCTTAAGGTGCTCATTTTTATTCATGGTGTTTTTCAACTTTATAAATTCATCCAAAAAATGCCTCCCAAAAAATTGTACTCCTTGAATGCTTCTCATATATCCTCAAATAAAGTGTTATCTAAAAACATAATGTTAACCATATTGACAATATATTGCGCATGAATTAAATCTACGGGTACAACATTCTTGGTAACTATGAATTCCAGCTAAGCTCTGCACTAAATTATAAGTCTGCAAATTTTCTGAACCAACAGGCATTGCACTCTACCAACACAATTGACATGTATTTATATTGTTTTTCCAAAGCAGGACCAAGTCATCAAGTATGCATTTAAAAAGTTGGTCCTCCACAAACTGTTAAACATAATCCTTCTGTCATTTTCAAATACCTTGGACAGCCTTCATCCTTTCACCAAAATAATACAATGAAGCTTGAGCCATTGTGCAGTGCTGGACAACAGCAGACAATATTATTGCTGATGGACCCATTTTACCATTTTTCTGTTCAGCTGTCCATTGAATTTTACACCGGAAGGAGAAGAAACATCAGTTAGGAAGGGTCCAAAAACATGTATTATTGAATCTTGTAGTACTGTACTGTACAGTACATACACTTGTTGTAGATGATGTGAATCAAATATGAACTCAAGTCGAGAAGGAAGATGGTGAGGGGGAAGGGAATAAGAGAGCAAGGCAGGGTTGGGAGACTGAGTTGGTACAAGGGCCAGAGCAAGGAGGTTTCGGGAGTTGCATAGTCAACGTCTAAAGTTGTTTTAAAAACAATTCAGATCTTTTTGATTAAAATGAAGTGGTAAAAAGTAATATTTTGGCTTGAAATTTTTGAGGATGAAGATTTTATTGCAAACTGACTGTATGAATGTTTTGGTAAATTTATGATTTTGTGGGAATTTTTCATTAACAAACCCGTTTGTTATTCAAATGTGGGTTGAAAAAAAAAACTTTTTATTTTAAACATATTTTTTTTTTTTTTTATTGTATTTTATTTTTAACAAGATTCCTACTTCAGTTACCACGTTATTTAAATTGAGGTACATATGAGATTTACAAGGGTAGGTTTCAAAGCTTGAAAAAAAAAAAGGTTCTTTAATTCCTAAAAAAATCAACCCATTTCGATCTTTACGATCTCACAAATGAAGAAAAATAAACGCTCTAATTTCAATGTATGAATAGTAAGTCAAGTTAATTTTAAGATCTTATGGCTGAATCTACTAAAATTTGCTTAAAATCAAACCTAGAGTAAAAAATAGTCAATTTTTGACAGTTCCGCTCCAAAAACACCAAGAAACTTTAGGGTTAAAACTTGCTTCTCTGAGAGTTGCTTGAAATATTTGCGTCCACATAATCCAGAACCATCAAACCTCTGCAATACCGGAACTGTACAATCTAATTTATCCAGCAAATGCAGATTTTTATTAATTTTTCAAAAAAATTAATTTATGTGGTGTTTTTGGAACAAATGAATCTCAAAATGCATTCTTCATCCGCTCTTGTCTGGAAAAATAATAATAGAAAGTGACAGGGTACATTTCTTAAAAAATTAAAGTTGCCTGGCAGTAACTTGTTTGTTAATGTAAATTAGGATCACATGAAAAACTTTAAGCCTGGCACCAGGCACAGTGAGGGAATTGATAATGCAGCAATGAAACACATGAGATTAAGTAACAAATAGAGACAACATCTCAAATTCTGTTTTAGATTTTAATTTGGGGGTTTGAAAATCAATCACATCTCCCAAAACCAATAAGGTGAAGCAACCCATAACCATTGCAACAAGAAATGCAACTGTTTGTAAAAGTATCAAATATTTAAAATGGATAAGAAAATAAGGTTTAAAAAAAAAATGTAACAAATATCACAAAATTTTGATAAAAAATGGATTATATTTAGGTTTTTAAAAGGTGTTTTGGCAAAAATCACCAAGTCACTAAGAAGCTCATCCTTTGAGAGTTTGTTTCCATCTTCTACCCAATCCTCCATTTTGAATGGAAATTAATCATTTTTCCACAATGTAATAGCCTCTCAACACATCATAATAATAGTGGATACCCATAGTCTTTGAAGGACTTTGTAGAAATGGATGGCAAATCCACAAAAGTTACTGGGTTCAATCAACAATTTATACTCTATGTAGTCTACCATCAAGATACTCAAGGATATTTAATTTGACATCAATATGAAATTAGAGAATAATTTGATAGTTTGATGTTATCTTAACCTTTAAACGCCAACCCAAGCCCCTCAGATTTGGTTTTCTTTTTAGAGAATCTTGCTCATAAGTTACACTCCATTGCACCAAATGGTGTTTTCAGATTGCCAAATCGAGCACCTTAAAAAGATCTATATTTCTTCAGAATAGAACTAAGCAAATTGAAAACAAATTTGTACTTAAAGTGGAGTTCAAAACGGATATTGGGTGTGGTATCATGACAACATATAATGACATCAAAATGACATGTATAATGTACTCCATTTTTTTTTCCTAATTAGAATCCTACATGACAAGAGTAGATAGTGACTTCATAGACACTACTATTCTTATTATTGTCATTACTTTACTATGGTTGTCACCTTTTTGATTTACATCAACATTGGCCAACAACTCACTTCTGACTCCTTTGTGGAACCCCGTCACTATGCTATTAGCCAAAAATAATGTATCACTTGTGCTTTGGATTAAAGTCCAAGTTTTGGGGTGTAAACAAGCCCATGACAACTGTGGTGTAATTTTGTATGCTTTTGGGCCTGCTGCGACTAACTTAATTTATCTCCATGCTACACAAGCTAGACCACATTCCAAGATATTAGAATAAAAAGTGACCCGGCCCTGGGCTTTCCCGATGAGGGCTTGTATTTTAATTCTCTGCAATGAATTTTGCTTCAAAAAAAAAAAAAAAAAAAAAAGTGAACTTAGGGATCAACATTGTAGCCCAATCACATGTTGAAACTTGAATTGCAATTGCAATAGCAAGTCACTGACAGCAGAAAATCTTCACTTTGTAATGGTCATTAGCTGTCTACAAATAATTTGTATATTTTGAATTCAAGACACTGTTTGATCGAAAATAACAAATAATCTTTCAACATTCAGAAGCTTCTAACCAAGAATGGTGTAATACTAATAGTGCAACTTACAACAGCATCTCGGGATTGTTACAGAATTGACGGAGGCCAGGGGCTTTTGAATTTTGGAATGAAATATCAGAAAATGTGAAAGTTAGGAATTTGTATATAAGTAATAAAAATATATTTTAGGACTTAGTTTTTCTATGTAGGGAAGAAGAAATTGTAAATAAAAAAGAGTGACTCCATAGTTTTATCCCATGTAAATATTTTTCAACAATTTTTCAAGTGGGGCGTAGTTCCAATCCCTTAGTGGTTATACTGTAACACCATAGCAAGTTTGTCCAGAGGTAAATCCCAAGAAATAAAAAAATTTAAAAAATTTAAAACTATGAAGACAAGAAAACAATAATAGAATGAATCGTTTTTTGTGATATTTTGTTATATCTAAGCCATTTGAGGATATTTTTATTGATCTTATGATAAAAACCAAAAATCAAGAAAATTGATTTTCGAGGACGAACTCTATTTTTCCAAAAAAAGTAAATATTTCTTTGGCAAGGAACAAACTTACTATGGTGTTATGGCATTGGCTCATCTTAAACTAGTACTAAGACTAATCCAAAATCAATATGTGAATTGATCCACTATTACCACAAACAATACATTCAAAAATAAATTTTATGGTTTATAATAGAGACATTTTTTATGTATATAACATAAAGATCATTTGTAAATTCAATGTGATATTTGATTTTTTTTAAAAGAACATTAGTGATATGCACCTTTACGCAAAACATGCATAAAACAATTATTTCCAATCTCTTTCCAAGTTTGATGTGTCATTGTTTCTTCTATTCCACCTTTGCCTCACTTAACTTGCTCAATACTTAGTCCAATGTTGAAAAATATAAAAAATCTCCAATTCCAACATCCCCATGGTACTTTAACCCCTAAACGGCCATTGTCCTAGAATGGGTGTTTTTGAAATTTGGGCAGGTTCCTAAAAATTCAAATTTACTTGAAATTTTTTGAAATTTTTTGTGGTAAAAGGTTTTTTCAAGAGGTTTATGTGGATATTTATTTTTATTTTTTTTGGATGAAGTGAGAAAAAGTTATGCTCCTCTGAGCATAAAACGCCCTTCCACGGGCAGGCTCTCAGCCACTGTGAATGCAGCAATTTCTGCCCAAAACTGCCCAAATCTGCCTAAAGACGAAACTTTGAAATTCCACCAAAAATTGAGATTTTGATATTTTTTAAAAATAAAAATTGCCATTTTTAGATAAGGTAGTAGAGCATGTTATCACCGTTCGGATTTTTAATCCAAATTTTTTTCATATGCTATTTTTATTGTCCAAAAACGGCCTTTGTTTGTGAATTTCAGTACACCCCCTAGCGGAAAATGATTGTTTTGGCAACCTTCCACAACTTTTTTGAATACAATTTTTTTAACACAATTAGCTAACTCATTCTTCTTTGACGTGCATCAAAACCCCCAAAATCCATAATGGAAAAAAATGGTTTTTTGGGCCTTCAAAACTCTTCTGATCCCTTTTTGCGCAGGGAAAAAAACTTGTTTTTCAACTTTGAACGTTATGATCTTGCAATTGGTGAGGAATGAGTGTGTAAGATTTGGTGGACATATAGACATAGAAGTTAGCTACAAGATCTAACGGTTAGATGTACTAATTAAGACCTCAACTTTGCAAAATCCACCTTGCTTTGAAGAGGGGCTGGTTTCAGGCAGTTTTGATGAAAAACACCCTTGGCCGTTTAGGGGTTAAGAGCGTGGCCTACCTTCCAATTAATTTTATCAATCCAACAATTTTCAAATACCAAAATTCGGCTTCCTCTACACCAATTTTCATCAAAAAATCGTTAACCGGTTGTGGTTTGTGACCTGTTCAATTGTGGTATTTCGCGCAGTCTTGGAACCTTACACCAATATTTGCTGATCATACAGTCTCGGACCATACAGGAGTGTTGAAAAAGAATCTAGAATCAAGAAAATCATGCTGTATGTTCCTAGGAAAATGAAGACATTTATGATAGCCGAACAGTCAAACTTGACGTATTCTCTACGAGAAATCCCAGCATTAACCTAATAGTATTCACTCCCTAGTCATTGGAAGTCACCCACTAGTCATAGAGCCATAGCAACAAAATGCATCAGCTGGATGCAATACTATACTGCAGGCTTTATGGCTGTGGGCTGCATCCTGTATCTAACTAGCTTAAGAAATGTGGGAAGAGGACAAAAAGACCAAGTCTCAATGCTCCTCACATGGCAATACAATTTGGAGATAACCCCCTTTGTCCCCACCCAACCATTGGTTCATCATTGGTTCATCAACAGCACTAAGCAGCCATCTGGAAGATTTTGGACATAAACAACTAATATCCTCACTTTCATGAAATCATTTGGTAGAGGTAGATGATACATGGATGACATTTTTGACAATATTTGGGTAATATCTATGCGATACTCATGCGATACTCATGTGATACTCATGTGATACATGTATAAATTTTATTTTTTCAACCCGTAAATATCCTAAGACATTCAAGCTCTACCGGTTAAACGTCAATTTCTCGGTTGGTTGTAACTACCTACCAGTTCTCCCCATGCATTGGCACTAAGAGCCTTGCAGCCAAGTGTTAAAAGGGGATTAACAGAAGGAGAGGATAGCACAGAAGACAAAACACACAAGGCCACAGCCCAGTAGGCACAATTTTATAAAACCATCATTAATTAGAGTAGCTGTGGTGGGTTCCTTGTGGAGATGATTGCAACCATAGAAAAAAATCTTTGACTGAAGCCAAGGAGGCCCCCGGAGACAGTCATGATAAGTTATAGCAAGGCTCACCTTTCCCACGCCCCAACGCCACAAACAAACCCCCTCACCAACACAGGGCCCAATATAGAGAAAAAGGAATAACCAAGTTAATGGCCCCCTAATTCAATGGGCCATCTCAGGGCTGGAACTCCGCCTCAAACCTCGACAAGTATGATCTATGATTTAGCCCTCTCCCTTTTAAAATAGTACTATTATACTATGATGCCCAGGCTCCCCTTACTGAGATTGGGTTTACTCCCTTTCGGTCCCATCTAAGGACCTGGACCCTTCTTGGTCCCTCCCCCTCCTGCCCGCTTCTGCCCGGTCCGAGGCTCCCTCAACTGCCGCCGACGCGCCGTTCTTTGCTATTGCCGCCTTCTTCACAATTCTCTCCTCGGGTATGAAGCAGGTATCATATGAGTATCAACTGAGTATGACATAGGTATCGATGGACGAAGTGCACGTAGTGAACTGCTTGTGACTGCGTCTGCTTCCCCTGGGCTGCCCCGGGCAGGGGACAAGGTGGGTCCGGATGGACAGTATATAGAGACCGCGCAACCTGCCCAGCTTGCGGCGTTTAGTGCGGGGAACGTGGGTCGTGAACCCGGGCACTCCTTGGGGCACGCGCTTCCCGCCTGGGAACGAATGTTCCCCTAAAACTCCCTCGCGAACCCCGAGTGTTCCCTCTCCTGTTCCCTCTCCTGTTCCCTATAGTTCCCTAATGTTCCCATATGTTCCCACCACGCCTTGAGCGCCATCTGGAAATTGGAGACGGCTATGCGAAGTTTTTGCAAGTTTTTGCTGAGTTTGTGCTGAGTTTGTGCTGAGTTTTTTGCGAGTTTCTGCGAGTTTCTGTGAGTTTGTTATTGTGGTCATAATTTTGGTGAATGGCGGGGGACAGTCTGGGAGGTGAATGCGGAGGGCGAGAAGGCTGGAGGTTGTGGTGATGGAAGCGCAGGCGCACTCACTCGCACGGGAGTTGAGGCTCGTGGATTGAGCGCGGGACTCACGCTGTGGAGGCGCAGGAGGAGGAGTTTAGTGGTGTTTGTTTGTCGTCGGTGTTAGTTGGATTTCACTTTGTGTTTTATGGACGTGAGGAGGATCGTTGGAGGAATTTTGCGCTCGGGGAGGTGCTGGACGGTAGTCGAGTTAGGTGGTGATGAGTCATTGCGGTGAGGAGCAGGTGATGTGAGCTTTGGTTCGCGGGGAGAGGATTTGGTTTTGAGGAGGAGGCGGACTGCTTCGGAAGCGAAGCGGTTATTTAATGGCGCGTGCGGGGGGAGATTTTGAGCGCATGGATCTGGATTCAGTTTGTGGTTTTAGCTACATTCGGATTTAGTTTGAGGTTTTAGCGCTAGGAGCGGGTGATTGTGAGGACGGTTGTTTTGGTTGTGCACTCTAGCTTGTTTCGGATTCTAAGGTTCGTGAATGGTTGGTTTAGTAGATCTGAAGGTTCGGTAGCGGTGGAGGATTGAAGCTCACCGAGTATGCATGGACTCGGCGTGAGTGAGGCTTGTTTTAGACATGCGCGACTGGACTTCGATGCGGAAGCGAGTTCGTGAAATCACTCTGTTATGAGTTTTCGTATCTTCGGTTGAGTGCGACTGTTGAACGAGCTTCTGGTTTCAGAAGCTTATTCGTAAGCTTTTAGCTTATGGAGTTAGATAATGGACGGAATCTATTTGTTGTTTTGAGCAACTTCATGTTGTGAATAACCGATCAGAACAGAGGCACATTACATTTTTTGCCTTGGTTCTGAAAGGAACAATGGCCGTCAAAATGCTGGCCTGCATGAGTTCGAAAACTCTAGAAGAGGCAATCGAGGCTGACTACGAGAAAGAGGTGAAGACGCCGCCGAGATCAGAGTCCAAATCCGACTTGCGGAAAACAAAGTCATTCACGTGCCAGACTCTGATCCATCCGTCTTGGTCTTTCAAAAGCCTAGGAAATCAAAGCGCATCTCCTCCCGAAGCAAGTCCTCATGCCGAGAGAAAAGAAGAGGTTGCCTCTGGAAAACCTGTTGGAAGAGGTTGGAGAAGTTTTTTTGCAGCATTGCAATGCTCGAGGGCGCCATTGCGATCCGCAGACGTAGGTTCTCTCTGCTCAAGTATAACTGACTAATCATGTTCTACTATCTTATTTACATTTCCATCCTTGGACTTTTCGATTACTAACATGTAAGAGAATTCTAAGGTTGCAGAAGTTAGCAGTTGAGGCACTAATGTTCATGGTTTCGGCGCTTGT
This sequence comes from Ceratodon purpureus, assembly GCA_014871385.1. Classification (NCBI taxonomy): domain Eukaryota; kingdom Viridiplantae; phylum Streptophyta; class Bryopsida; order Pseudoditrichales; family Ditrichaceae; genus Ceratodon; species Ceratodon purpureus. The sequence continues at coordinate 9,087,901 of CM026422.1, read as the reverse complement.
GGTGACTGCCTAGTTTTACATCCTGATTTAGTTATGCCTCCTTGTCCACCTTTCCATTAAATTGTGTTTCGAGCTGTAGAGGTTTTTACATACTATTGTCATACTAATAGACGTGAGAGTTGATGAATTCTGCTCCGATTGCAATGACGTTGTCGACGGTATGGTGAAACACTGAGTGAGTTTACAAGGAATGGTTGGTGAATTTATGCTAATCATCGATTTATTTTACTAAATAAGCGGTAATGTGTGTTCACAGTTTAAGGGGATGGCGGCTAAGTTGACAGCGGGAGCTTGCACACATTCCTGTAAGCCTTGTTCAACTTCCGCCTCTGAGCAAGACGCTGCTCACGCTGTCCACCCAGATACTTCAATGGCTTCAGTGGACAATTATAACGAGGTCAATTTTTCGTTACCAGTCGTTCAAATTCAGAATCCAAGCTCATCGAGAGACGACCAAGGAAGTAACCTTGGTTCTGCACGCTCATCTCAAGCAGCAATTCCGGAACAGAAAATAGATGGCACTGTAAGAATATATCTTCCATACACCTATCGAGTCACTCAGGCCATTTTCTTTCTGAAGTATTTAGCCACTTTCTGCTGGAAGTTCAAAGTCGATTCTGATGACTAGGTTTTGCAACAATTTTCTTCTTGATATTTTCAAGCTTGACTATATCAGTTAACGCGATCAGCTAACATTAATTGCAAAGCTCGGTGGTGTTTTTGAGATATCTCATAAGTTGTCATTTTGTAACATTGTCTGCAGAGCAAATCTTCTACTCCGCTAATGCAGAGTAAACCTTCCACTCCACATTTGCAGGGTATACCTTCTCCTCTACATATGCAGGGTACACCTTCTCCTCTGCATATGCAGGGTACACCTTCTCCTCTACATATGCAGGGTACACCTTCTCCTCTACATATGCAGAGCAAACCTTCAACTCCACAAATGCAGAATAAACCTTCCCCTCCACAGAATGAAAGCCCAAGTTATTCGAGCTATCACATGGCCAATGGCGCTGCTGTGAAGGTTCCGGAAGAGTCGCGAAATTTTAATCGTGTTGTTCCACCGGGGGCCGGTGTTCCTGGCACTGAATGGTTCTCACAAGTAGAGCTTGGGGTGTTCATTACATTCGTGACTTTATCTAATGGTTGCAACGCACTTAAACGAATTCGGTTCAGGTACTACTTGGGAAAGTCCTTCTGTATTGAAAGTAGGACTAACCGATATCAGGGAAAGCACATTCATTGTTGGCAGAGCTATGTAGTATGTGAAGATACTAGCAGAGTGAGAGACTGATCATGTGGGTGAGTATTCTTCAAATGATGTGGTCATAAGCTCTGAAGTGAACGAAATATAAATCATCTAATTTTCCTCTTTGCAGCCGAGATATTTTTAGCAAAAAAGAAGCGGAGTCGTGGTGGGCGGAGAACGGCAATCGTGTCCGCGCGGTCTACAATGTGCCTGCTTTTGAAAGAACATCAACCAACGATCACCAAGCAACTTCAAGCTCAGAGGAAGAGGTATTGCTTCCCCTTGATTGTTGAGAACCAGCGACTCTTGATGAAGGTTATTTGATGGAGAGTTTAATGGAAGTTATATAGACGAACCAGTGTTCCTTATGATTGGGTACAAGCTGGGTAGCAGACAATGCATCATGTCAGTTTGAGTAAATCAAGTTTCTGGTTAACTAGAGCTAGACTACGTGTCTGTGAGCAAGGCTCACAGTATGCAAATGTTCATCTTCTTTAGCAGGTTTCAGGAGTTTCAGGGTATGCAACCCCGGCCTACAGTCCACAAGGGTCACGAGGACCTTCGATGAGAGATTCACCGTATGGCCACAATTCTGGGATAGCGCGTGGAGCATCATTAAGAGATACATCGAGCAGGGAGGCCTCGATTAGAGAAGCGTCGATTAGAGAGTCAATCAGAGAGTCTATGAGGGACGCGGTTAGCGAAGTCTCAGACTCGGTAACTAATGATAGAGCAACCGAAACAGAGACCATCCAAAGTGAGGAAGGTAGCGACAGAAATTTTGAAGGAGAAGAAACAACTTGGGTTGAAGAGGACGTTCCAGGCGTGTATTTAACATTGAAGAATCTGACTGGGGGTGGGAGAGAGTTGAAGCGTGTCAGGTTCAGGTATTGTCGAATTCTGAAGCTCAGATATGTACATGATGTCGTTGCGTGCTTTGGAGGCAGGATTCCCGTATTTGTAAAATGTGATGGATTTTATAGTAACCTAGTAATTTGCATTATATTCAGCGCTATTTATAGACCTGTTGTTGAATGCTATTTTTCGTTGCAAGTTTTGCGTTGTTCATCCTCCGTGTCCTTGATTTTGCAGTCGTGAAAAGTTTACAGAGAAGCAAGCAAAAATTTGGTGGGACGAGAATCGCGGCCGAATACATAAACAATATCTATGACTTTGACGAACCTCCAGTGAAATTCAAATGTGATGCCTCAGCAGTTCCATGCTGAGTTGTCTTGCTCCGGGAACTTCACGTGCAGTGCAGATCAAGCTAGGACGTATTGACGGGGTAGCTGCAGCACTGAAGCCATGACCCTAGAAGGAAGTCCTAAGATTAAGGTTGTAGCGTAGTAATGTTTGCTTAACGTAATCGGTCCGTTGGAATTGTGTAGAAATTAAGGTACATTTAGTGTAGGTAACAGGATACTAGGTAGTTGTGTTCAAAACAATTTTCTTCTGAGAGTCTCAGACAGTTTCAAAATCGTGAAAGAACAGGTGAAAAACGTAGTCAGGTTCTGTCACTGAGGTGAAAGAACAGGTATTACAACGTGTTTCGTACAGAAGCACGGTTAGGCAATACTAAAGTACGGCGAATCAATCTTGAATGATTGAAGCCTATCAATGATCCATTCCGTCATCTAATTGTCTGATGCTGTTGGGAGATTCTTTAAGTTAAAATGACTTAGTAAAGCTTGTAAATTTTAGATCCAAGTTGCTGATCGATTGTGTCCCTGAAAACCACATCCATTTCTCAGCAACTGATGGACTGAAGTCCCAAATTTTCTTTCTAGCCTCCCTGCATTTGATGCCATTGCTCACAGAACAACATGCTAATTCTCAAAATTAAATTTCTGCACTCTAGTATTTTGCAGCGCACGTTTTTCGCTAAGCTAAACCTCTTGTTTCCGTGACGTTGTCAATGTCGTAAAAACCCCAAGACAGGAATGATTTTGAATTTGAAAATCAAGCTGGCATCCCCGCCGGCAGGCAACTCTGGGCTCTTGGTTTTCTTTGTGTACAGGCTCTGCTTGCAATGAAGTTCAGTGGCATCTGTTTCAAAATTAAAACTTACAAATTAAAAATCAATCAAGCCTATATTTTTTGACATTGACATTAAAACTCGGGCCATATTTTGACATTGTAAGGCTGCTCTAGATACATTGATGATTTTTTTGAGACTGTGTTCTTACAACAATGTGTTCTTAAGATAAGGTTGAATAAATTTATAATTGAAATTTAATTTATTGAAAAACCTTTCATGATAACATTTTAACTACAAAGTGCTTGATACTCAAAATTTCGAACAATATTTTGACACCAAAATATTATGATATTCCAATCTATAAGGCTTTGAAAGGTTAATTTTGATATACGCCACATACAAGTCTAATACAATATTATATGGTTGAATCTTTTTATATTTCTTTCATTTAATATCTATGACAACTTGAAATTATTGATATCTTTTGAACGAAAAAAAAACTAAAACTTAACATATTAAGATTATCATCTAATCTTTGGAAACTTACACTTATGGAAAACTTCAACTCAAACAGGCAAGTGATACCTTCTTTGAAAGATGAGACCACAGTAAGAAGGGTACTATCCTTGGCACTTTGGCAGGACATCCCTAGGCTGGGACTTACCTAGTGCAATGAGCGTTTTTCGGAGGGGCAGGGTTGATGAGCCCTTAGTTTTGGGGGGAAGCACAATAAAGTGTACCACAAAAGTGCTTAGCTCATTGCCAATTTCAGCCATTGTTGTAAACACTAAGAAAAGTGACATATAATTTAATGATATGTTGGAAGCGGCTTTGGGTATAGAAAATAGACTCGGTCATCTTGAGTCTACGAAATTTTGGAACCGATGTGTGCCTTTTACGAAGCCTTACAAGTCACGGCAAGTGATCCAAAGTGAATGCTGTCATTTGAAGAAGTGGACAAAAAAGAGTACACAAATGTTAGAAATCACTTTTGACTGCGTTGTACCCTCCGATTGTGAATTGTGGTTTCAAAAATGGGCCTAAGCAATTCCTTTGGAAGTTTGTACAGCTGAAAAGTTTCGTTGGGACGTTTTTGGGGAGTTGTTTTCGACGAAACTTTTTATGAGGTTTTTTTCACCGAACATTGTTTTTTAAATTGGAAAAAACATCCTCTAAAGATAATAGAGGGCCCTAAATGAAGAAATTAAGACTTTGGAAAAGTTCATTTTCATAATTTAGAACTAGCGGTCAAATTAAGTTTCAATTGAAGATGTTTTTTTTATGGAGATGCCTGTAAGATACCTTGTGACACCTTAAAAAGTGACTAAAATGCTCAAAAACTACACCAAAATGCTCAAAATCAGCTTTGAGCAATAAAAAACAGCACACTTCAAATTCACTTCCTAGTGATCACATGTTGCACTTTGTGGTACACTTTATTGTGCTCTCCCCCTTTTTGGTTTTTTATTTTAAAATTCCTAAGGGTATCTCTCTAGAGTAATTTGGGGCCGCAGGCCCCATTTTTGAATTCAAAATTACCAAAAATGGTCTTGAGGGGGTCCAAATTGAAAATTTCAGGGTTTTGGAAGAAAAAAGCCAACCAATGGGAGTGGCTCCTAGAAACGCTCGTAGCACTAGGTAAGTCCCAGCCTGGGGATGCCCTGTCCACGCCTATCCTTGGAGCATGAGAATTGTAAGTAAGTTGTTGCTGTAAGCTGTAATACAAACTCAAACTGGAAGCAATCCAAAGTAAAGCCATCCGCAGCATTCATCAATACTCACAAGAGTTACCTGACTCATGAACTTCTCAGGCTCCTCCCAACTTCCAACCCATTCACTCATTCATTCATTCGTCCCATCCAGAACAGTCCATCCGTCCGCAGCTTCTCGAAACGCCATGAAAGAATCATGCCTTCATGCAAGTCCTGGAACGTCCTAGAAGCAAGCCATGAAACCTTCACGCTAACAGCAGCCATGCATCCATGCACGTAAGTTTTAATTTCACGTGCATTTCAGAACTTTCTAGATCCGTGCACACCTGATGATCAGTCCATCCCCGCTTAATCCAGCTCCCGAACCCATCCTTCCACAACCTTCTACACCTTCCACCATCTTCTACGATCTTCCATTCTCACATTCCTCTCAATCTCTGTCTCATGTATAAATACCCGGTGTCTTCATCTCCAGATCACACATCTCAGAGCTTACATTCACTCGTGCTTTCTAGTCTACTCTTGCATACAGCATCCATTGCAGCTTGTTAGTTGTTGGTTTTCAGAGTGATCCTACTAGTGCTTCTTGTTTTGAGTTCGTTTTGAGCTCGGAGTCTTGCAGGTGACATTTCTCGAGGTGAGTATCTTGCTGTCATGGGGTTGAATTGACGTTGTTGTTCTTTTGAATTGTAGAGGTGTTTTGTTCTGGTGAGGTTGCAGGAACTGGTGAGTCCTGAAGTTGATTCGGAGGTTGGATTGTGGAATGCTGTGCATTGTACTGAGTATGAGGATTCTAGTACTGAGAGTCTCTTGTATTTTGATTAGATGTTGATCTCGCGTTTTGGTTACATTTCTGATGATGTAACTTGCCTTGAGGTTATTGAGTTGAACGTGCAGTTGATATGTTGTTTTTGTTTGAGGGTTTCTTGGATCGGAGAGGGAACTTGAGAGGTGGACCGTGCATTGTACTAAGTTTGGTTTACGTTTTCTGGAATGGCAGAGGTGGATATGGCGCTTTCGCTCGAACTTTCCGGTCGTGGCCACAGCATTCTTGACCCCTTCGAGGTCACCAGCATCTGGGATCCGTTGGCGTTGTTGGAGAGCGGGCCGTCTCGGCAGTTCGTGCGGGATGTGCTCGCCGTGGGCAACACGCAGGTCGATTGGCGGGAGACGCCGGAGTCGCACATCTTCAAGGCGAACCTTCCCGGGCTGAAGAAAGAGGAAGTGAAGGTGCAGGTGGTGGACGGAAAGACGTTGGAGATCAGCGGAGAACGGAAGAAAGAGGAGGTGCAGAAGGGCGATACTTGGCATCGGGTTGAGCGCACTCAAGGCAAATTCATGAGGCGTTTCCGTCTTCCTGAGAACGCAAGTGTGGACGAGGTGAAGGCGCATGCGGCAGATGGCGTGCTAACTGTGACGATTCCGAAGGTGCAGAAGCCTAAGGAACAAGTGCGCCAGATTGAAATCGCTTGATTCGAGTATGAAGGTTTCCTCACAGATACTGCTCTTGTGCCATCCCCGGAGTATCAATATGGGTGTCTTGGTAATTTGATGATCGTTCCGTACGGTGTTAATATGTGTAGTTGCTAATTGCATAGGTACTATGTCCGGTGTGATAATTGTACGAATAATGTTAGGCCTTGAATCATTAGAATTTTTGCTCTCCTGGTATTCAAGAGCCACGAAACTGTTGTATCTACTGAAATGTGAATAAAGTCTGAATAGGTTTCTATCACATCATATACATAATTGCTACGGACTCCGTGTGTTATGAATTTTGTTTGGTGTTAATGTTACACTATATTCTCCTTTTCTATGTCGGGCCCTGTATCACAAACCTGATGAGATCAGTGCACAATTCTGAATGCCGTAGCAGCAGATAAATTAGTGGTAACAATATCTTGAACATTTCTATAATTCCTTGTTGTTTATTGAAAATGCTCTTGCAATGAAGGCTGAGAACTTTTCACAAGGGAATGGTTAAATTGAGAACAACGGTATTCGTGTGAGGTATCTACCAAATGTCATAATCGATCAATTGATAAGAATTTTGTGTGGAAGTTGTCTGCTGTTTCGGAAGTAGGGACGATGTTTGGTTCGAATTTATAAATCAATCCGAAACAAAGCATTGGTTCTGATAAAGATTAAAGTCCTTCGTTGATCATAACACTTTTCATTAGTTACAGTTTTTGGATTTCGTACATTCCTGGATCAGACCCTCTAGTAAGATTTCAGAAATGGTAAGCTCAATGAGGTTCCCATAAAATGTTGGTTTGAAGCTCTAAAACTATGTTGTTTCCTTTTGCCAACTAGACTCTTCATGTACAAAATGAGAGTATGACTTTTTACACAACACTTTTTGTAGTATAGGCCCAAAAGTAAGATACAATAATCTAACAAAGATGTTCTTGGGCTTTTGTCCAATGTTTTTTGTGTGAAGGTTCTATAATTTGTTTTAGAAAAATGAGGTGTGACATCAAGACTTTAAACTCCATTGGGACTTTTTCACACTAAAAATTAAAAATAAAGGAGAAAACATGAAGAAAATATGAATACACATAAAAAAAGATATTTAATAACAAAATAAAACATTGATCTAAATTTTTTAACCATTGTAACCATTGTTAAAGTACTGTAACCATTTTTTAAAATACTGTAACCATTTTTTAAAGTACTGTAACCAATGTTCTCAAAACAACTACACTGCATATTGTACTGTACAGTATAAAGCTCCCCAGTAAACGAAATTGAAAACAACAAAAGACCGCCACCATGAATGACTGCCATGAACTGAACGAAGGTCTCTAGCATCTACGTATCAGCCTAGATGCGCCAGGGCAACGGCGCAAGAGCGCGGTGGCACTGGGTGGAGAGTGCCGGAGAAGCTCATGTGTGGGAGAGGCAGCGGAAGTTGCAGCTGCGGAGCTCAATCTCTGTCTCTCTCTCGCCCAAGGAACCCCACGCCCACGCGCAGGCACGCACTCCCCGTCGCCATGAGGTCCTGGAGGGCCGCCTCCCGCGCTCTCGCCGTCCTCCGCAATGCCCACCCGGTGCCCGCGCCAACGCCAGCACCAGCGCGGCACCTCGCTCGCCTCGCGCCCCAGGTGCCCAGTCTTCCCTGTTTCGCCTCGCATTCGGCCGTGGATGCCCTGATTTCGTTCTGTTTCGTGTCGTAGATCCGGGTTGGCTGGGGTTCGCCGGTAGGAGGACTGTGCGCACGCAATTGCAGGGTTTAGGTTTTGTGCATTTCGATCGAATTCGCGGATTAGGGTTTTAGGAGCCGGATGTATTTGGTCGGTCTGTTACGCGAAGCCCTGCTTGCGACAGCGGTGATTCCTGTTATGATGGCTTTCCGGGCTGGATGCGATCAGCATTGCTTAATGAGTTTTGTGGTCGTCGAATTCCCGAGGTGGATTGGAAGGTCCTCGCAGCATTAGTCGAATATGTAGATGGCTATCTCATGCGTTCAGCCTTCACGAGACAGAACGAGAGCTGTAGACCGTCAGCAAAGTCTCTTCATTATGGAGCGTGGTAGGTCCCTGGGCCTACGCGCTTGTAATTGAACACACGATGTATGGGGTGGGAGCTCTTCGGAGAATTTGGTTTGATTCCGAGGATTTCGTGATATTTGACCGCTGTCCGCAGTCTAGGGTCAGGGGTGGAGAGTGTGGAGCTGGTCATCAGTCGATCAGTGTTTGAATTCCGGGGTTGACGGTTTGGGTTCGGTCGAATCCAGAGCAGAAGATTTCACCCTGTCCGTGAATTGCCCTGACACTACCGGCGAGTAGTCCTGTTCGCATTCCATGTATCATCGGTTGGTCGGACGCGTGCGTGGTGGGAGCACGTGACGGTGGACAGTTCCATGTTATTGATAACGGGTGCATCTACTTGGGGCATGTTAGCTGGGGGCGAGTGGGGGATGAGGTTGAGAATGGCTGAGTGGCATCTTTTTATAAGCATTCCTGATTCGGTCATAGTTTCTCCTACCACTGCAAGTGAGAATTGGAGAAAGCCGTGGGCAGATACTCATTGCATGGCCGTCCTGGTGATGTGAAGGGGGTCGTAGCTAAAGCAGAGAGCCTCGGGCTGAGCGTGTGGTTGTCCTTGTGTGTGCAACAGATTCAGAGACGAGATGGGCCCAGCGCGAGCTATTCCACTGCCACATTTGCGGTATGTCGTCGAGGACCGGTGCATTCATATGGGAGATTGATGTAGTCGCAGCTGGGGCAGTAGCAAGCATGGATTCAGAGATGAGTAGAGCGATGCCAGGATTGAGACTGACGGTTTGTCGTTTGAAGTGGGACGATGTTCAGGCATGAGAGTAGCCTCCGTCCATGTAGACGCAGTTACGAGCAGGAATGTTGGTTTGATTTAGACGTGAGTTGAGAGAAGATTTTGTGTGTAGTATACGGTGACGAAGTAATAGTGGTGGGTTGTTGCAGCACGTGAACACGCCGGAGAACAACTCCGAGTTGAAATGGGATTTCACTCCAGCGAACATGGAGAAGGTGCGTTGATGGGTTCCGTGAGGGGTGTGGTTTTTGTTCGTTATGCCTGTGAGCTTACGGGCGGGTTGCGGAGGTGGTTGAATTGTGGGAAGCGGGCCCCGATGAGTCGTGTGGAGCGAGTAGGTGGGTGGGGTTGGATCGCCATGGCGAGTAATGCGACTAAGCGGGTGCATGTGGTGTTTTTGTGAGGGCAGGTGAAGGAGTTGCTGTCTCATTATCCGAAGAATTACAAGCAATCTGCGGTGATCCCGATGCTGGACTTGGCGCAACAGCAGCACGGTGGCTGGTTGCCCGTGCAGGCGATGAATAGGGTAATGCTCGAGTGCTTGACGGAGCGCAACCTGGTTTAGGATGGCATTGATATGAGCATTTTTGGGTGGGGATGAGTTGCAAAGCGTTGGTGTAGTAGGGGTGATCTGTCCGGGAGGGTGGCGGCAGGGGGTAGGATCGTTGGATGGGAGGGGATGGAGGTTGTGCTGACATGGTGTGCGTAGTGAAGATTGCAGAGATCGTGGGATATGCACCCATCCGAGTGTACGAGGTGGCGACGTTCTACTCGATGTTCAACCGTCAACCGGTGATTGTTCCTTCCCGTGGAGCTTTGTGGAGTTGTGTTGGCGAATGTTGGATAGGTGGATGTAGGTGATGAGCTGGTGGGGTGGTTGAGGTATGGTTGGATGGTGGAAGTGGAAATGATGCGGCATAGGGCATTGCCCCAGGTGGTCGGAGCAGTGTGAGTAAATGGCTCGGAAGGCTGATGGTTGGGGTTTGTGGTGGACAGGTTGGGAGGTATCACTTGTTGGTGTGTGGAACGACGCCATGCATGTTGCGAGGGTCTCGGGAGATTGAGGACGCCCTGCTGAAGCACCTGCATGTGGCTCGGAATGGTGCGCTTGGATTCCTTCTTTGTGGTGCTGTTTATGAATGTGCACGAGAGGGGGACGTGTCGGCGAGGTTGGATGTTTTTGGTAGTCGGTGTGGAGGTGTTTGGCACGTGTTGCTAGGTCATGGTTTGGTTTGGTTGGTTTGGGTGGAGCCCGAGGAGTGTGGCGTGAACTCGGTGAATGGTGGGGAAACTGACAAGAGGTGGGATTGGGTGCAGAGGTTACGAAGGACGGTTTGTTTTCCGTGGGGGAGATGGAGTGCATGGTACGTGGGTCGTCCTTGCATGACAGGCATCTTTGCAGAGCTGAGATTGAGTGCGTTGTTTTTAGGAGAGGGTCGTGGGGAGTGGCAGAGTAGAGTGTTGCGTCGTTGTTCATGGCTGTGGTGGATGGGATTTTTTAGCGTTGTGCTGGGGGATGGCCTCAGCGCCTGAATAGTGTGGGGATCGGGGTACCCGGTTTAGAGTGGGAGAGCATGTGGCGGAAGCCAGCGTGGGACTTGTTAGTGATTGGTTGAAGTTTGGATGGCAGGGGTCGTGCGTGAATGCCCCGATGATTGTTGTTGCGGACTACTCGAATGGCGTCGAGGGGTACTCGTACAACTATTATGTGAGTGCTCTCTGACATGGTTGCTGAGGCGAATGGAGGTTGTTTACGTGGTGTTGGGACGCATTGCCTGAGATGACTCCGAGGACGGAGAGGATTTTTGCCTCTTTGGTGGGTTGTGGTTGGGGGACGGTCGGGGTGGTGATTGTTTTGCCTGGTCCATGTTTGGCGCAGTCGCCGTGGACTCGATGGATGTGTTGTAAGAAGGGGCTTTGTTCTGTGGTGCTTATGTTCACTGCATCGTGTCTTGGCAGGAGGATTTGACAACGGAGCGGGTGGTGGAGATAGTGGAGGACCTTCGGCAAGGGAAGAAACCGAAGGTGCGTTCTTTTTTGGGGAATGCCACGTGAGGGTGGGAGTGCTGTTTGACAGGCAGCATTGATGATGATGATGATGATGATGATGATGATGTGGAGGTTGAGCGCTTGTTCGTAGACGTTCGGACAAGGGCATGATCGTTGGGGCCCTGATTGTCTTTTGATTCTACTAGTTTGTGAATCGATAAGGGATGATGCTGATTTGATTGGTTTCCGCTTGTTGTGGGTTTTGTTCAACTCCAAATGCATTTGCGTATGCTGATTGATAGTACATGAGGTTTGATTGGGCGTGGTGTGTGTTGCAGGGGGGCACGCAGAACCCGAAGAGGATCAACTGTGGACCAGCCGGTGGAAACACGACTTTGCTGACGGAACCTAAGCCTCCCGTGTGCCGGGATCTGGACGCATGCTAGTTGAAGTCGTCAGCTGATTTGTTGTTGAGGTTGACCCCACATATAGTGCATTGAGGCTTCTTAGATAGCCATTTTTAATAATCAAGTTTCTTTCACGTTCTGAAGCGGATCGCACACTGGCTGGGCTTTGTCCTGGTAGGTCGTTGATACCTACCAGTTAGTTTTCCTTGGATGTTTTTTTTGGAGGCCATGTCGTTGTTTGGTGCTTTTTGGCTGTGTAGTGTTGTTTTGGAAATACCTCTTGGTAAGGGCTGCTTCATATTCTGCCCGAAGGTGTGATGAATACAATCATGAGTGCCATGCGAATAGACTACTGACGCATCAGAGATGGGTGCCCGAAAAAGTTAGGAGTGGTGTATATTAGGTATTATCTAATTGATAAGTTGACCTACAATTATATCTTTGAAGTCATGTGAGAAACCTTCTAAGATATACGGCTGGTGGATGAAGGAATCAAGCACTTTAAGATTACTATGTTGGAGTTTGAAAGTTTTATTCTCGTATTCACATGTCATATATGGCATGTCAAAGTTTATATCCGTACCTATTCATTGTTTCCGAATAATAGCTCTTTCTATATTACATAACTTTTTATTTGTGGAACCTATTCAACGCAAATTTTGGCACGTTTAAAAACTTGTTCCAAGAACTTGTCTAGTGGAAGTGGTTGTTCTTAAGGATCATGTCTATGAACTTCATGAAAAATCACCATTTGCATTATTGGATTGAGAGTGCATTTCTAGGTTCACAAAAGCACGTGAAACACAACAAAAAAAAAGCTAACAACAACGATTAGAAGAGAGACCACTTAACAACGCTCATGTCATTGGTGTTATTATAAGTTCAATGTGGCAAACACCGTATCCAAAGGACTCCACAAGGAGCCACAAATCTAGTCTATGTGAATAAATTGGCTAGACACCACAAGGAAGTAAAAATCAACACCTAAACCACACAGCACACTAAAATAAATGGCAATGAATTAGAATCCAACCCGGCCTAGTGTGTGGAAGAAAAATTTCTACAATAACCTTGATTCAGTTGAAATTTCTATTCTATGTCTACTACTTGAGTTGCAATTCAATACAATGATTTCTCTGAAAACCAGACACCATATTGAAAAAGAAAAGGACCTTAATAACACATGGGCGATTTTAGGAAACAACAATCTTTTGGAATGAATTAGAAAATGGGCTTCAATACAATGATAATAGTAGCACATTACACGGGAAAAAATAGAGAAGCATAGCATCTCATATGTTCCACACTACAGTTACATCAACTCTTTCCATTTCTACAATCAGATAGCTAATTTTAAACTATAGCAAAACTAATAATCTAAACCATTAACCCCTAAAAGAATAAGAGTATTTCCTTTTCATAACTCTCACTTAATACCTCTTGTCAAAGCAAGCTAATTCATTTGACATTGTGACATTTTTCAATGAATTCAACCGTAGAATCTTATAGATAACATAGTAAAAGTCTCCCTCTCCAAAATCTAGAGTTGGAATCAAAGTGGATTGCAAGATCGTAGGCCTAAAACTTCAAAAACATGTTTTTTTACAATCCTTATTAAAGCTGAAAATTTAATTGTCTTTATTTAAAAAAAAATAGTGATTAGTGTTATTGATTGGATAAATTGGTATTGTAATAGTTCAATGAGTTGAGGATTTACCACAAAAAAATAAAAAAATTCAAAAGAACGAAATCTCAATACTCACCATTCAGAAAATTAGAAAGTGGATAGGGGTATAAAATGGTAGTAAAACCTAAATCACTAATCATGTTAACATAAAATACAATAATGTTAATTCCAATGGTGGGCAAAGACCCAAACAACATGGAGTAGCATTTCTATGACCATAGAAGTGAGTTCCCATACTCCGGTTATGATGCATCACATATAATTTTGTGATATGCATATGATTTGCGTGCCTATGTACCCTCTCCGAGCAATCCATCGGGCAACAAATATGTAGAAATTAGAGAATTGAGGATGAAAGGAACAACCTTCCGTGGAATAGATGATAGCTCGATTATTTTAGAAGTATGAAAAACTTTGAATTCTTATAAATAACGCGTTCGATATCCAAATGATGAATGGTTTGGTGCGTCGAAATCCCCTCTTCAAAACGTGTCAACAAGTACGTCTGGAGACGCCGGGTATCATTCCCGGTACCTCTCGCATGCAAAGCGAGCGCTCTTCCATTTGAGCTACACCCCAAGAGTGCCACGTGTAAGTGACGTGGAAAGTACGTGTCTGATAGCTCCCTGCAAACGTTTTGAACCAACGCATTGTCGATGGCTGCGAATTGAATCAACGCATTGGATCAATGCATCGAAATCAGTAACCCGCCCTTTACTCAGCCACCCCATTCATCAGCAACGTGCTCCAGGCCGCTCTAACTCATCTGCAAATTCTCATTCGCAATCCCGAGGTGGCCCACCCTGAACTGGACAGAGGATCTCAGCCAAGACGTTTAATTCTGAGCCATGCCAATTTCAAACGACTCAGTGAATCCTTGGATGTTTTTCATAGGTTTCACTGTGTGTCCTCAACAGCTGCACTGGGATTTCACATTTTTTTACATTTGAAGAGGTGAGCAGAAATGTGGGAAATGCATGTTACCTTGCTGACAAATAATGATGTTACATTTTCTCAGGCTGCAACTTACAAATTCAAATAGCCCAGGAGCCCACATTGTGGCTTTGCTGGGGGTTGGACGCCCATCTCTTGACAAATATGCCGCCTGCCAGTCATCCATGTGGTGGTGATTTGGCCCTTGAGTGATGATCAAATGTACAAACATATAGGTGAGAATGAAGTGATTAGCATTGCATTAGGAGTCATTGGATTTATTTGTAAATTCTGAAAAGTCTTCTATGTGCACATCACCAAAGCAATATATTTGGACCTCTTTTTAACGATCATATGGGAGTAGAAACATCAGAGATGACCGTGGAGGAACTTAAAGTTGTGGGTACGTAGTACATTAAAGTTGCTGATAGTACATTTTTTTTTTTTTTTTTATGCAATTATTTTTCAAGTCACATTACAAAATAGTTATGATAACTAATCTGTGATGTGATATTGTTCTATGAATATGCAATGCGATACGTACTCTTGGCAAGCACCCATTAGTCTTGTTTACATTTTGAACAATGAGTAATGTGACGTCTGTATGTGTCTTTGAATGTTATGTGAGATGTATTGTATGATGTCCGGAACATAAATAAAAGAGGTTATCATGATCACTTGCCATGTCACAGTGGATGCTTAAATGGTGAGTAGACAATACTTCATGAGTCGTCTACGTATTGCATTTGATGTCTTGTAAAACATCATATACAAGACGTGAGGATGTTCTCTATGACCTCTTCAAATAATATCAACTCAAATATCTTCTAAAACATCCCCTCTAGCATCCTGTCCAACATCTTCTCAAACATCATGTCAATCTCCATCTCTAGCATCCTCTCAAACATCTTTCCAAACGACATAGCAAACATTGTCTTAACCCCTAAAGGCCCTTGGTGTTTTTGGAGCCAAAACTGCCAAAAACATACATCTATTGATAGAAACCTATTTTTTAAAATTTAGACATTAAATTGAATATTCAATCATACAATCTTGTAATTACCTTACTCAAAAAGGTGCACACCAATTACCGTAGAGATTCCAATATATAACGTTTGAAGTCACACTAAAAGTTTTTGAAGAGTCTCTCGTTTGAATTTCCAATTGAGAGATTAGACTATCATTTTTGACATGACATTACGGCCCCTACACGCGTGGATCCCCTCTTCCTTCTTAGTATACACCATAAGTACGATAAATCTTTTGTAACAAAATTTTAAACATGGATCAAATGCACTCATTGAAAAATTTAGAATCTATGGTAAAAAACTACCAAAATGCATTAGAAGGTCCTGCAATTTGGTGCACTACATCTTAATATTAGTTTCTCCCACTTCTTTGGAGGTGTCTCTAAGTACATCGAAGTAGTAAGAAGTGATCTTTAATTGTAGACACATATGTTCTTCAAATCCAAAATGACACTTTATAGCTTCAAAACCACCATCTAAAAAGTAGCAACCAAGTATTTGCATTCACCACAACTCTAATCCTTGCAAGAGACTAGGGAAGGTATGAAAAGTCCCTCTAAATTAGCTCAATCTACGTAAAGTTTATCCATGCAAGCAAATGTCAATATTTGGTAGGGGATGTTACCCTCCAGGGTTTTGTATCCCGTCTGGTCGTGACTATCCCGTCGTGACGTTGGAATGGGTCGCGACGAGGGTCCTCCGACGTCATAATAGGTTTTGTAGTGTAAAAATGAAAAAGTAAAATTGAAAAGGTTGCGTTAAGGAGTTGGGCCGTCACAATAAAGACCGAATGGAACGTCCGGTCGTGACTCTAAACCGTCGTGACGTCCCGACATTATGACGCAAGAGGGCCACGTCACGACCGAATAGAAAACCCTGGTAACATCCATGGTTTGGAAAAAAAAAAAAAAACAAAATTGCAGGCTCCAATAAATTCTGGCGGTGAGGTGTTTGAGTGGGTGTTTTAGTTATTGGAGAGAAGCGCGTTGGGCGTTGTTGCTGTGGGTTTAAACTTTTAGTATGAAGGTGTTTTGGTGGCTTCAATTGTGGAATGCTGCAGTCATGCGGTTATCCCTGTTCTTTTTGGTTCCTATTAGTTGTGGAGAACGTTGAAGTGGTTGGAATGAAGGTTTCGTGGCCATCAATATTAGAGTATTAGTGAGTATTCTTGAGCCCTCTCTCACTCATTTAGACGGCCTTCTATGTTATACTATTTGTTCTCTTAGATAATTGCTCGTCCACGCTGTTCCTTGCCTTGCTCGTATGGCAGTTCGTTTATACTCGGTCCTGCATGAATGATGATGCTGGGCCCTCCCATTCCCGGCTCCCCAATGTGCCTGTGTCTCTGCCCTGAGGGTGTGAACACGCCCTGCACGACAACCCTCCCACCGATGCATTCTGTCCGTATGTTGGTATTTTGAACAAATAGGGTTACTCCTCCAATTATTTTCAAACTTATCCATGTAACATGTCGGTGCGACCGATATCTCTCTCAAGCGTGAGTTTTCTTTAAAATTAGAAAGTGTTTCAATTTAAATAAAACTTCAAGTGTTACATCACCAATTGCCAAATGGATTTTACTGACACACGCTTATTTGACCCTTTCTCAATTTCTTGGATATTGTAATGACTGTATGACATACATTCATCTACTGCAATACAAGAATGAGTAAATTGTATCGCTGCAACCCATGAAACCGACAAGTTTACTCTACAGATGGAATCCTGACTCACAGCAACAATCTCAACATGAGCAGCTCATAGTGGTGCTCACTAAAAGATAACAACGCTCAGTGTCTCGGGGGAGTACTCCCTCATTTTAAATTGGGGATGAGAGCACTGTACATGAGATAATTTACATATTAACTGGAATGGTGGAACAGAAATTAGCCATCAGTGTCACTGCCAAGTGATAACACCCGCAAAGTCTATCGACGTCTCAGGGAACAACGTCGTCGAGCAAGTGAAGAAGGGTTGGTTACTAATATTCAACACTGCTCAAACCCTGATATAGTACATTCTTGCAGATAAGACCAAAACAAACCAATTGCGTATTTCCAGTTCAATTTGTGACTACAGTACTGGATGTGGTACTGTTTTTCGAGTTGCAAAAATCAGTGCCTGGAGAGGGTGACTATGAACTCTAGCAACAGGAGGCCTGAGAAATTCCACCTCATCCACCATCACGGAATATGAACGTGCATGCAATGCCAAATCACCGGGGCTGTCGAAGCCACCATCTAGGTATTACTCATGTAGCGACGACAAGGTTCGCAAATGATTACAAGACGGTCATTTCCCATTACATGACTATCACCATAACCAACCTCACAACCAAGTTACAACAAACTAACTCCGAGTACTAATCTGCCCAAGGCCTCGATATTTGAAGTGAACACCTGGCTCTAACATAACATGACGCCCGAACGAGGTGCCAGTGCTACTCTCGCCTTGACCAACATCTAAAGAGGCTGCTCGTACGTGCTGATGGCGAGCGAAACCGTCACTCCCAGCGATCCGAATTGCTGGTTGGCAGCCGGCTTCTCCGTCGGGATCACTGCGATCAGGTAGAACGCGAAGCTGTCCACGGTCGCCTCCAAAGCCACCAGAGCCTGCCTAATTGGCTCGAAAAAGGGGATGAGAGTCAGCACCCCGTGCTTGCCAATCAGCACGTTCAACAGCGCTTGGTGGACCTCCACGAACGTCGTCAGGGCGGCCACCACTGTCTTCGCATCGGCGGCCCCAAGTGCTTTCATGTTCGGGCTCTGGAGCATGGTCCCAGCTTTCCCAACTCTGGTGATGATAGCATTGAATCCCGGCCCAACCTTAGGGCCCAACGTTAGAGCGGTGACCAGGTTGATCTTCTGCGTCTCAATACGGAGGTTGTCGGACAGAGTCGTGATCTCCTTGAACGCCTGCACGATCTGCTCCGCTGGGGTGGCCTGTCCAGCCCCGGCGTGGCAGAGTGCCAGGGAGATCAGCACTAGGCAAACAGCCCTGGATGCAAACGACGCCATCTCGACCGAAGCTGCAAAGCGTGCACAGAAACCATGCAGGGATCAGCACCAACGTCAACTACACAATCGAGTACAGACAGGACGACTGCCATGCAACACTGGACTTGTAGAAGATACGGCGAGCTGTTCAAACACGAAGCCAGAGAATCATTCACAGGAATCGTCAAGAGGCTTGACCCATGACGTCGTAGACCCAGATCCCTTACCGGTGAGTCGCCTGAAGAGAATGCAGTCGACCCGATGTATATCGGGTACGTATGTCTCGCCACCCACCCGACAGAACCAACCTGCACTCGTCTCACAAACTGCTCCGCTGGTTGACCTGCATGCTTCACCGAGACGTCGCATTATATACCATTCGGCATCTGAGAGTCAAAGACCATGCAGAAAGCATGCGAGGTCGGCACTACACTATATCTGACCATTATTGGCAGGCTAACGTCCCTCAATGTGTGGTGCTTAAAATGACAGCCACGACATCATTAAAACGAATGTCACGTTGCGCATATCTTGAAACCCTTTCCAGACACAAATGCATAAGCAATTTGCAAAACTTCATTGCAGATGAGATCAGGAATTTTCCATATTTCACTGTTCCGTCTCTTGATCTCATGAGAGCTGCGACAGAGTGCTAGGACGTAAACGCACAGAATCACTGTTCTTGAAGGTACTCATCGGGTCACTAATGCTCCCCGCGGGGCACTTCCTCATGTGCAGATCAGCGCTGATTTCGGTTGAGCAGGTGTGGCTACGCCGCTACCTCCGCGATGTTGTCGACGGCAGATCAGTGTTGATAAGACCTACAATATTCCCGATCGATGCTTGGCTGTGACGCCGTGTGTGAGACCCTTGTGACATCGATCATGTTCCGAAGCGATACTATTAACAGCCTAGTTTCTACATTTTTATATTATCCTGCACTTCCTCCATTCACACGCCGTCCTCATGTACTCTAGAGGCTGCCGCGGCTGAGCTAGTTTCGGCTCCCGAGATGATTATGGTTGGTAATGCGCAGCTTGCGAGTATGTATGTAAGGTAGCATGTCAAATTATCGCTAAATTGGCAGATGAAACCATAGCTTTCGCAGGTGAATTCTTTTTTGAAGTGGACGGAATTATGCAATAACGCTTTGTAACTTTAGAAAAATATAATTGTAGAGGTGAATGAACTTAAGATACAATTGTAGGGGCTTTGATATTAGATTATTGTTTTATCCTTGGTGTTGTTTACTTGGCTCTATAAAAACTGGGTAGAAATGTATTTATGAGAAACTAAAATGGTAAAAGAATTGTTAATTATACTTCTTGATGAGTCATTTTAATATGCCATTAGTACTCTTTATAAATTATACCATGGTATGACTTATCCAAATCATTAGTTCTCCATTGTCCAATTGTACACTCTAAAAGAAATTATTTCCTACGATGACATCACTTAATAAACAATTATATCATATTATTATATATTGATCACAACCAAGGATAGAGGATACAATTATTAAAAAAATTGGATATATCCTTGGATAAGAATATATGGTAAGGGGGGAGCACGGTAAAGTGGACCACAAAGTGACACATGTGATCACTATGAAGTGATTATGAAGTGTGCTGTATTTTAAAGCTCAAAGCTGATTTTGAGCATTTTGGTGTAGTTTCTGAACACTTTAGTCACTTGTTAAAGTGTCATAGGTTATATCACATGCATCTACAATAAAAGAATATCTTTAATTGAAACTTAATTTGACTTCTTCTTCTCAATCATGAAAATGAACTTTTCCAAAATCTTAATATCTTCATCAGGTGTCGTTTATTGTCTTTAGTAAAGGTTTTCATTAGGAGAAATTTGGGGTCATGAAAAGGCCGTGTAAGTTTGCCCTTTCTAGGTGAACTCCCTACTTTGGGCACCTCTGCCGCTGGCAGCGGATGCCAGAGTTGGTGCCCGCACAGAATTGCGTGGGGCACTCACAACAAAGGTCCTCGGAATATTAGTTGAGACATGAATGCCTTGGCTCGGGGTTTGGTCCCCCGTGGGCAGATGGTGTCAGCCCGACACTGTAGCTCGTGCCCTCCACACGCCTCGCTCGGAGGTCATTGGTTCGAGCCCCCGTGGCGGTTGCTGGCACCACGGTGGCACGTCCAGTGCCATGTCAAAAAGTACGCGGGCAGTGCCTGTTTTTTTCTCTCACGTGCCGCTTACACGGCCTTTTTGTGACCCGATTTTTCTCCTAATGTCCCAATTCAAAAAACAATGTTTGGTGAAAATAAACCCACAAAAAGTACCTCAGAAATGACTTTCTTAAGAAACATCCTTGCGGTGATTTTGGAATCCTAAACAATTTAACAAGTATATGAAATGACCATTTTAGAAATAACTCTCAAACTTATGGTGGGCACGACGCCATCAAAAGTAGGTTTTTAGATAGTTTTGATTCTTTATAAGCTACTTTTTCAAATGACTCCATTCACTTTGCTTGGAATTAAAGCCTTCGTACAATAACTTTAAAGTCACTACTTAACCCCTAAACGGCCATTGTCCTAGAATGGGTGTTTTTGAAATTTGGGCAGGTTCCTAAAAATTCAAATTTACTTGAAAATTTTTGAAATTTTTTGTGGTAAAAGGTCTTTTCAAGAGGTTTATGGGGATATTTTTTTTATTTTCTTTGGATGAAGTGAGAAAAAGTTATGCTCCTCTGAGCATAAAACGCCCTTCCACGGGCAGGCTCTCAGCCACTGTGAATGCAGCAATTTCTGCCCAAAACTGCCCAAAACTGCCCAAATCTGCCCAAATCTGCCTAAAGACGAAACTTTGAAATTCCACCAAAAATTGAGATTTTGATATTTTTTTAAAATAAAAATTTCTATTTGTAGATAAGGTAGTAGAGCATGTTATCACCGTTCGGATTTTTAATCCAAATTTTTTTCATATGCTATTTTTATTGTCCAAAAACGGCCTTTGTTTGTGAATTTCAGTACACCCCCTAGTAGAAAATGATTGTTTTGGCAACCTTCCACAACTTTTCTGAATACATTTTTTCTAACACAATTAGCTAACTCAGTCTTCTTTGACGTGCATCAAAACCCCCAAAATCCATAATGGAAAAAAATGGTTTTTTGGGCCTTCAAAACTCTGCTGATCCCTTTTTGCACAGGGAAAAAAACTTGTTTTTCAACTTTGAACGTTACGATCTTGCAATTGGTGAGGAATGAGTGTGTAAGATTTGGTGGACATGTAGACATAGAAGTTAGCTACAAGATCTTACCGTTAGATGTACTAATTAAGACCTCAACTTTGCAAAATCCACCTTGCTTTGAAGAAGGGCTAGTTTCAGGCAGTTTTGATGAAAAACACCCTTGGCCGTTTAGGGGTTAACACGAAACATTCCTAAATTGTAGGAAAACAAATTGAATCTAAAATTATCCGAAAAATTGAACTCAGTTACATCTTTCCATCACTTTTGTGCATTTTTTTGCAAAACGCTGAAATTGACATTTAGATAAGTACTTTTTTGGTCTACTTAATTGTGCTTCCCTTTATGATTTACATGATACAATTGAACATGAAAAATTATCCAAATATTATTGATCATAGTTAACAAATATAGGCCTATATATCCAATATGTTCATACTCCCATCTGGTTGTCGAAATGAGTGAGAGAGGGCTCAAGAATACTCACTAATACTCTAATATTGATGGCCACGAAACCTTCATTCCAACCACTTCAACGTTCTCCACAACTAATAGGAACCAAAAAGAACAGGGATAACCGCATGACTGCAGCATTCCACAATTGAAGCCACCAAAACACCTTCATACTAAAAGTTTAAACCCACAGCAACAACGCCCAACGCGCTTCTCTCCAATAACTAAAACACCCACTCAAACACCTCACCGCCAGAATTTATTGGAGCCTGCAATTTTGTTTTTTTTTTTTTTTCCAAACCATGGATGTTACCAGGGTTTTCTATTCGGTCGTGACGTGGCCCTCTTGCGTCATAATGTCGGGACGTCACGACGGTTTAGAGTCACGACCGGACGTTCCATTCGGTCTTTATTGTGACGGCCCAACTCCTTAACGCAACCTTTTCAATTTTACTTTTTCATTTTTACACTACAAAACCTATTATGACGTCGGAGGACCCTCGTCGCGACCCATTCCAACGTCACGACGGGATAGTCACGACCAGACGGGATACAAAACCCTGGAGGGTAACATCCCCTACCAAATATTGACATTTGCTTGCATGGATAAACTTTACGTAGATTGAGCTAATTTAGAGGGACTTTTCATACCTTCCCTAGTCTCTTGCAAGGATTAGAGTTGTGGTGAATGCAAATACTTGGTTGCTACTTTTTAGATGGTGGTTTTGAAGCTATAAAGTGTCATTTTGGATTTGAAGAACATATGTGTCTACAATTAAAGATCACTTCTTACTACTTCGATGTACTTAGAGACACCTCCAAAGAAGTGGGAGAAACTAATATTAAGATGTAGTGCACCAAATTGCAGGACCTTCTAATGCATTTTGGTAGTTTTTTACCATAGATTCTAAATTTTTCAATGAGTGCATTTGATCCATGTTTAAAATTTTGTTACAAAAGATTTATCGTACTTATGGTGTATACTAAGAAGGAAGAGGGGATCCACGCGTGTAGGGGCCGTAATGTCATGTCAAAAATGATAGTCTAATCTCTCAATTGGAAATTCAAACGAGAGACTCTTCAAAAACTTTTAGTGTGACTTCAAACGTTATATATTGGAATCTCTACGGTAATTGGTGTGCACCTTTTTGAGTAAGGTAATTACAAGATTGTATGATTGAATATTCAATTTAATGTCTAAATTTTAAAAAATAGGTTTCTATCAATAGATGTATGTTTTTGGCAGTTTTGGCTCCAAAAACACCAAGGGCCTTTAGGGGTTAAGACAATGTTTGCTATGTCGTTTGGAAAGATGTTTGAGAGGATGCTAGAGATGGAGATTGACATGATGTTTGAGAAGATGTTGGACAGGATGCTAGAGGGGATGTTTTAGAAGATATTTGAGTTGATATTATTTGAAGAGGTCATAGAGAACATCCTCACGTCTTGTATATGATGTTTTACAAGACATCAAATGCAATACGTAGACGACTCATGAAGTATTGTCTACTCACCATTTAAGCATCCACTGTGACATGGCAAGTGATCATGATAACCTCTTTTATTTATGTTCCGGACATCATACAATACATCTCACATAACATTCAAAGACACATACAGACGTCACATTACTCATTGTTCAAAATGTAAACAAGACTAATGGGTGCTTGCCAAGAGTACGTATCGCATTGCATATTCATAGAACAATATCACATCACAGATTAGTTATCATAACTATTTTGTAATGTGACTTGAAAAATAATTGCATAAAAAAAAAAAAAAAATGTACTATCAGCAACTTTAATGTACTACGTACCCACAACTTTAAGTTCCTCCACGGTCATCTCTGATGTTTCTACTCCCATATGATCGTTAAAAAGAGGTCCAAATATATTGCTTTGGTGATGTGCACATAGAAGACTTTTCAGAATTTACAAATAAATCCAATGACTCCTAATGCAATGCTAATCACTTCATTCTCACCTATATGTTTGTACATTTGATCATCACTCAAGGGCCAAATCACCACCACATGGATGACTGGCAGGCGGCATATTTGTCAAGAGATGGGCGTCCAACCCCCAGCAAAGCCACAATGTGGGCTCCTGGGCTATTTGAATTTGTAAGTTGCAGCCTGAGAAAATGTAACATCATTATTTGTCAGCAAGGTAACATGCATTTCCCACATTTCTGCTCACCTCTTCAAATGTAAAAAAATGTGAAATCCCAGTGCAGCTGTTGAGGACACACAGTGAAACCTATGAAAAACATCCAAGGATTCACTGAGTCGTTTAAAATTGGCATGGCTCAGAATTAAACGTCTTGGCTGAGATCCTCTGTCCAGTTCAGGGTGGGCCACCTCGGGATTGCGAATGAGAATTTGCAGATGAGTTAGAGCGGCCTGGAGCACGTTGCTGATGAATGGGGTGGCTGAGTAAAGGGCGGGTTACTGATTTCGATGCATTGATCCAATGCGTTGATTCAATTCGCAGCCATCGACAATGCGTTGGTTCAAAACGTTTGCAGGGAGCTATCAGACACGTACTTTCCACGTCACTTACACGTGGCACTCTTGGGGTGTAGCTCAAATGGAAGAGCGCTCGCTTTGCATGCGAGAGGTACCGGGAATGATACCCGGCGTCTCCAGACGTACTTGTTGACACGTTTTGAAGAGGGGATTTCGACGCACCAAACCATTCATCATTTGGATATCGAACGCGTTATTTATAAGAATTCAAAGTTTTTCATACTTCTAAAATAATCGAGCTATCATCTATTCCACGGAAGGTTGTTCCTTTCATCCTCAATTCTCTAATTTCTACATATTTGTTGCCCGATGGATTGCTCGGAGAGGGTACATAGGCACGCAAATCATATGCATATCACAAAATTATATGTGATGCATCATAACCGGAGTATGGGAACTCACTTCTATGGTCATAGAAATGCTACTCCATGTTGTTTGGGTCTTTGCCCACCATTGGAATTAACATTATTGTATTTTATGTTAACATGATTAGTGATTTAGGTTTTACTACCATTTTATACCCCTATCCACTTTCTAATTTTCTGAATGGTGAGTATTGAGATTTCGTTCTTTTGAATTTTTTTATTTTTTTGTGGTAAATCCTCAACTCATTGAACTATTACAATACCAATTTATCCAATCAATAACACTAATCACTATTTTTTTTTAAATAAAGACAATTAAATTTTCAGCTTTAATAAGGATTGTAAAAAAACATGTTTTTGAAGTTTTAGGCCTACGATCTTGCAATCCACTTTGATTCCAACTCTAGATTTTGGAGAGGGAGACTTTTACTATGTTATCTATAAGATTCTACGGTTGAATTCATTGAAAAATGTCACAATGTCAAATGAATTAGCTTGCTTTGACAAGAGGTATTAAGTGAGAGTTATGAAAAGGAAATACTCTTATTCTTTTAGGGGTTAATGGTTTAGATTATTAGTTTTGCTATAGTTTAAAATTAGCTATCTGATTGTAGAAATGGAAAGAGTTGATGTAACTGTAGTGTGGAACATATGAGATGCTATGCTTCTCTATTTTTTCCCGTGTAATGTGCTACTATTATCATTGTATTGAAGCCCATTTTCTAATTCATTCCAAAAGATTGTTGTTTCCTAAAATCGCCCATGTGTTATTAAGGTCCTTTTCTTTTTCAATATGGTGTCTGGTTTTCAGAGAAATCATTGTATTGAATTGCAACTCAAGTAGTAGACATAGAATAGAAATTTCAACTGAATCAAGGTTATTGTAGAAATTTTTCTTCCACACACTAGGCCGGGTTGGATTCTAATTCATTGCCATTTATTTTAGTGTGCTGTGTGGTTTAGGTGTTGATTTTTACTTCCTTGTGGTGTCTAGCCAATTTATTCACATAGACTAGATTTGTGGCTCCTTGTGGAGTCCTTTGGATACGGTGTTTGCCACATTGAACTTATAATAACACCAATGACATGAGCGTTGTTAAGTGGTCTCTCTTCTAATCGTTGTTGTTAGCTTTTTTTTTGTTGTGTTTCACGTGCTTTTGTGAACCTAGAAATGCACTCTCAATCCAATAATGCAAATGGTGATTTTTCATGAAGTTCATAGACATGATCCTTAAGAACAACCACTTCCACTAGACAAGTTCTTGGAACAAGTTTTTAAACGTGCCAAAATTTGCGTTGAATAGGTTCCACAAATAAAAAGTTATGTAATATAGAAAGAGCTATTATTCGGAAACAATGAATAGGTACGGATATAAACTTTGACATGCCATATATGACATGTGAATACGAGAATAAAACTTTCAAACTCCAACATAGTAATCTTAAAGTGCTTGATTCCTTCATCCACCAGCCGTATATCTTAGAAGGTTTCTCACATGACTTCAAAGATATAATTGTAGGTCAACTTATCAATTAGATAATACCTAATATACACCACTCCTAACTTTTTCGGGCACCCATCTCTGATGCGTCAGTAGTCTATTCGCATGGCACTCATGATTGTATTCATCACACCTTCGGGCAGAATATGAAGCAGCCCTTACCAAGAGGTATTTCCAAAACAACACTACACAGCCAAAAAGCACCAAACAACGACATGGCCTCCAAAAAAAACATCCAAGGAAAACTAACTGGTAGGTATCAACGACCTACCAGGACAAAGCCCAGCCAGTGTGCGATCCGCTTCAGAACGTGAAAGAAACTTGATTATTAAAAATGGCTATCTAAGAAGCCTCAATGCACTATATGTGGGGTCAACCTCAACAACAAATCAGCTGACGACTTCAACTAGCATGCGTCCAGATCCCGGCACACGGGAGGCTTAGGTTCCGTCAGCAAAGTCGTGTTTCCACCGGCTGGTCCACAGTTGATCCTCTTCGGGTTCTGCGTGCCCCCCTGCAACACACACCACGCCCAATCAAACCTCATGTACTATCAATCAGCATACGCAAATGCATTTGGAGTTGAACAAAACCCACAACAAGCGGAAACCAATCAAATCAGCATCATCCCTTATCGATTCACAAACTAGTAGAATCAAAAGACAATCAGGGCCCCAACGATCATGCCCTTGTCCGAACGTCTACGAACAAGCGCTCAACCTCCACATCATCATCATCATCATCATCATCATCATCAATGCTGCCTGTCAAACAGCACTCCCACCCTCACGTGGCATTCCCCAAAAAAGAACGCACCTTCGGTTTCTTCCCTTGCCGAAGGTCCTCCACTATCTCCACCACCCGCTCCGTTGTCAAATCCTCCTGCCAAGACACGATGCAGTGAACATAAGCACCACAGAACAAAGCCCCTTCTTACAACACATCCATCGAGTCCACGGCGACTGCGCCAAACATGGACCAGGCAAAACAATCACCACCCCGACCGTCCCCCAACCACAACCCACCAAAGAGGCAAAAATCCTCTCCGTCCTCGGAGTCATCTCAGGCAATGCGTCCCAACACCACGTAAACAACCTCCATTCGCCTCAGCAACCATGTCAGAGAGCACTCACATAATAGTTGTACGAGTACCCCTCGACGCCATTCGAGTAGTCCGCAACAACAATCATCGGGGCATTCACGCACGACCCCTGCCATCCAAACTTCAACCAATCACTAACAAGTCCCACGCTGGCTTCCGCCACATGCTCTCCCACTCTAAACCGGGTACCCCGATCCCCACACTATTCAGGCGCTGAGGCCATCCCCCAGCACAACGCTAAAAAATCCCATCCACCACAGCCATGAACAACGACGCAACACTCTACTCTGCCACTCCCCACGACCCTCTCCTAAAAACAACGCACTCAATCTCAGCTCTGCAAAGATGCCTGTCATGCAAGGACGACCCACGTACCATGCACTCCATCTCCCCCACGGAAAACAAACCGTCCTTCGTAACCTCTGCACCCAATCCCACCTCTTGTCAGTTTCCCCACCATTCACCGAGTTCACGCCACACTCCTCGGGCTCCACCCAAACCAACCAAACCAAACCATGACCTAGCAACACGTGCCAAACACCTCCACACCGACTACCAAAAACATCCAACCTCGCCGACACGTCCCCCTCTCGTGCACATTCATAAACAGCACCACAAAGAAGGAATCCAAGCGCACCATTCCGAGCCACATGCAGGTGCTTCAGCAGGGCGTCCTCAATCTCCCGAGACCCTCGCAACATGCATGGCGTCGTTCCACACACCAACAAGTGATACCTCCCAACCTGTCCACCACAAACCCCAACCATCAGCCTTCCGAGCCATTTACTCACACTGCTCCGACCACCTGGGGCAATGCCCTATGCCGCATCATTTCCACTTCCACCATCCAACCATACCTCAACCACCCCACCAGCTCATCACCTACATCCACCTATCCAACATTCGCCAACACAACTCCACAAAGCTCCACGGGAAGGAACAATCACCGGTTGACGGTTGAACATCGAGTAGAACGTCGCCACCTCGTACACTCGGATGGGTGCATATCCCACGATCTCTGCAATCTTCACTACGCACACCATGTCAGCACAACCTCCATCCCCTCCCATCCAACGATCCTACCCCCTGCCGCCACCCTCCCGGACAGATCACCCCTACTACACCAACGCTTTGCAACTCATCCCCACCCAAAAATGCTCATATCAATGCCATCCTAAACCAGGTTGCGCTCCGTCAAGCACTCGAGCATTACCCTATTCATCGCCTGCACGGGCAACCAGCCACCGTGCTGCTGTTGCGCCAAGTCCAGCATCGGGATCACCGCAGATTGCTTGTAATTCTTCGGATAATGAGACAGCAACTCCTTCACCTGCCCTCACAAAAACACCACATGCACCCGCTTAGTCGCATTACTCGCCATGGCGATCCAACCCCACCCACCTACTCGCTCCACACGACTCATCGGCCCGCTTCCCACAATTCAACCACCTCCGCAACCCGCCCGTAAGCTCACAGGCATAACGAACAAAAACCACACCCCTCACGGAACCCATCAACGCACCTTCTCCATGTTCGCTGGAGTGAAATCCCATTTCAACTCGGAGTTGTTCTCCGGCGTGTTCACGTGCTGCAACAACCCACCACTATTACTTCGTCACCGTATACTACACACAAAATCTTCTCTCAACTCACGTCTAAATCAAACCAACATTCCTGCTCGTAACTGCGTCTACATGGACGGAGGCTACTCTCATGCCTGAACATCGTCCCACTTCAAACGACAAACCGTCAGTCTCAATCCTGGCATCGCTCTACTCATCTCTGAATCCATGCTTGCTACTGCCCCAGCTGCGACTACATCAATCTCCCATATGAATGCACCGGTCCTCGACGACATACCGCAAATGTGGCAGTGGAATAGCTCGCGCTGGGCCCATCTCGTCTCTGAATCTGTTGCACACACAAGGACAACCACACGCTCAGCCCGAGGCTCTCTGCTTTAGCTACGACCCCCTTCACATCACCAGGACGGCCATGCAATGAGTATCTGCCCACGGCTTTCTCCAATTCTCACTTGCAGTGGTAGGAGAAACTATGACCGAATCAGGAATGCTTATAAAAAGATGCCACTCAGCCATTCTCAACCTCATCCCCCACTCGCCCCCAGCTAACATGCCCCAAGTAGATGCACCCGTTATCAATAACATGGAACTGTCCACCGTCACGTGCTCCCACCACGCACGCGTCCGACCAACCGATGATACATGGAATGCGAACAGGACTACTCGCCGGTAGTGTCAGGGCAATTCACGGACAGGGTGAAATCTTCTGCTCTGGATTCGACCGAACCCAAACCGTCAACCCCGGAATTCAAACACTGATCGACTGATGACCAGCTCCACACTCTCCACCCCTGACCCTAGACTGCGGACAGCGGTCAAATATCACGAAATCCTCGGAATCAAACCAAATTCTCCGAAGAGCTCCCACCCCATACATCGTGTGTTCAATTACAAGCGCGTAGGCCCAGGGACCTACCACGCTCCATAATGAAGAGACTTTGCTGACGGTCTACAGCTCTCGTTCTGTCTCGTGAAGGCTGAACGCATGAGATAGCCATCTACATATTCGACTAATGCTGCGAGGACCTTCCAATCCACCTCGGGAATTCGACGACCACAAAACTCATTAAGCAATGCTGATCGCATCCAGCCCGGAAAGCCATCATAACAGGAATCACCGCTGTCGCAAGCAGGGCTTCGCGTAACAGACCGACCAAATACATCCGGCTCCTAAAACCCTAATCCGCGAATTCGATCGAAATGCACAAAACCTAAACCCTGCAATTGCGTGCGCACAGTCCTCCTACCGGCGAACCCCAGCCAACCCGGATCTACGACACGAAACAGAACGAAATCAGGGCATCCACGGCCGAATGCGAGGCGAAACAGGGAAGACTGGGCACCTGGGGCGCGAGGCGAGCGAGGTGCCGCGCTGGTGCTGGCGTTGGCGCGGGCACCGGGTGGGCATTGCGGAGGACGGCGAGAGCGCGGGAGGCGGCCCTCCAGGACCTCATGGCGACGGGGAGTGCGTGCCTGCGCGTGGGCGTGGGGGTCCTTGAGATTGTGTGAGCTCCGGAGCTGCAACTGGCGCTGCGATTCCTGCACGAGAGCTTCTCAACCCAGTTGCACCGTACTCTCCTTTGTGTTCTTCTCTCACGCATTGCTGGAGTCGGATCTAGGCGCGTGGGTAGATGCTAGGGGTCTTGTGGCTATGTGTTTCCATTCATGGCGGTTTGCTTCGGTGTTCTCGGTGCGTGGGTACCCGTGTGGGTCGCGGCTTTAACATGGCCGTTCGATGCTTTAGTGGTCGATAGTGTAAGTTGTGGCGCTCCTTGACATGTCATTTCATTGCAATAAATATTAAGCCTCATTGACATGAAGTGATTGAAGGTGGAAGCGCCTATTTTTTCAGGTACATATACTGATATTTCTTATTATAGCATACTATTTTTTTTATGAGAACCCAGGCTAGTTTCAATACCTTTTTACTCGTTAAGTGACACAAGTAGCATAGAAAAAATACACAATGGTCAAGAAAATACAAACAAAATAATATTAAAGTTGTATCGAAATTTCTATGATGTTTGAAAGGTCTAAAAGTAAAAATGTTATGGAGTACATAACTTGTTGTGAGTTCGGTTTAAGTTAGATATTGATATAACCTACATTGTTTAATGTGAACTTATTAGATTTTTACATACTAGATGTTTAAAAGCAACTTGCAATCTATGATAAAGAGTCTGTGATAGAAGCAAAGAGTCAAGAGATTCAACATGTTCGTGTATATCCACTCATCTATCAACACATAAGGTGAATTTGCCTATTCTCAAGCACCCACCTATTTCCTAACCCTACTAACCCATTTTACACTGAGCATAGTTCCACCCAAAGTGGAGCTTATATATACGTGCCTTTTATACACTTGCTAAGTGTTTTTTTCACATTGGGTAACTCTTGTTCACAAATTGGTGAGCATGTGGTGGAAAATAAGAAGGAAAGTGTAGAGTTTCATGCCCCTTTTATGTCCAATACTAGGCATCTACTTGTCCCCCACTTTGAAAATTCATAATAAATGAAGAAACCCATAGAAAATTATGATTGAACTTGGAATAATTTTCTACTACATTTGCTAGTGTTAGGAAAAAAGTTCATGTTGCTTATTTGTAAAGAACTTAAATGCATGTTGAATTCCTTAAATACTTGGGAATAGGCAGATTGACCTTATGTTTCCCAATTCATGGAGTAGGTTGTGCACTTCATTCATAGAACAATAATATACTTATGAAGGTCTACCTCCTTCTAGAATGGAAGTGATCATGAGCTGAAGAACTTATATGTAAGAATTCTTCACAGCTCTTCCTGGAACTGATGCTACCTTCTTTGATAATCATCTGTTTTATCAATAGTTTTTAATAACTACTCAAAACACATTATCTCCGGCTCTATTTTGTACACAAACCTTAGAGGCTTCTTAAAGAGCTTTCAGGATGATATGCATGCCGAACTTTGGTCTCTGGACCAGGGTGAAGGTAGGGTGATGCTTGTAGTTCGGAGATGGCAGGAGCTCAAATTTCTGCAGCATCGCCACCATCAGCACTTTCAAGTGGATCATGGCGAAGTTGCTGCCGATGCAGAACTTGGGTCCCAGACCAAAGGGCGAGAATGCTTGTGGATGAGTGCATGCGCCTGCGACTCCGTTTGCAAATCTCTCGGGTTTGAACTCGCCCACATCGTCTCCCCAGTAGGTCTTGTCTTGGTGGATCGCTACCATTCCGAACTCGATTGCCAGGCCCTTGGGAATGAACAAGCTCTTCAGGTGGATGTCCTTGTTTGCTTTCCTGACTAGTGATGGTGCAGGTGGAAAGCATCGCAGTGTTTCGTTTATGATCATTCCGGCCTGCATGTCCATCTCGATCAATACAAACTGGCCTTGATAACAACCTGATCGATCTCCAACTGCTCAAGCAATGTACTGAAGATGGAGCGGTGAAAGCTTACCACTTTGAGGCGAAGAAGGGCACTAGCATTGATCTCCGCATCGCCAATGACCTCGGCCACCTCTTTACGGGCGCGTTCTTGCCATTCGGGATGGATAGCCAGCATCAGCATCAGGAAGAGAGATAGGACCGCAACTGAGGTTTGGCCACCGAAGTATATAAGCTTGGTGTTACTGAACACCGACGCGAGGTTGAATTCCGTGGCGTGTTCGTCCCACCCCTCGGTTGCGGCACCCAGCATCCTCCCGAGAAGGTCGTTACCGTATGAGGTAGTTTCGCCCTTGCGAACTGCTTCTCGACGGCTATCCATAACATCCTGCACCAGAGCGTGTACTTTGGCAAGGCTCTGATCAATGTATCTGTTCCGTTTTGTGGGGATTTTCCTGTTTGGGAGTATCCGAACACTTCTCAATTATGTAACGATCAAGACCAATTGCTCATCAACTACTGCGTACGTTGGTCCAATTCATGGTGAATGCGAACGAAATAGTCACTTACCTATAGCCCGGAATAATCCAATACAAGGGATTGCGGATGTTTATGAAGACTTCTTTGGAAATGTCTGTCATTAGCTCACGGATCTGCTCCCCTTTATTGAAATCAATACCGAACGCTGTATGCGAAAACATCCTTCCATTCATCTTTAGGAGATCATCTTCGATATCGATTTCCGCCGAGCCGCCAGCTTGCGCTACCACCTGCTCCCACTTTTGTATTTCCGTTGTCGTCCCTTCCACCATTGCCGCCACCATGCTCTGCAGTGCACGCAA
Organism: Ceratodon purpureus; assembly: GCA_014871385.1. Classification (NCBI taxonomy): domain Eukaryota; kingdom Viridiplantae; phylum Streptophyta; class Bryopsida; order Pseudoditrichales; family Ditrichaceae; genus Ceratodon; species Ceratodon purpureus. The sequence continues at coordinate 9,054,679 of CM026422.1, read as the reverse complement.
CAGCCAGTGCAAACAGTGCTGGGCAAATTAGACCTCATAGTTGTATGTCGTCAACCTATAATTTGCACATTTCATGTTCTAATCTGAACACCATTACTCTGCGAGAAGCATGCAATTGATGGGGAGAAAAATTTAGAAATGAGGTGAGTGAACCTTGAGTGCATCTTGGTGAAAGAAGGGATTGAGTTGACGTCTCTCAGTAGCCCATTTCTGCCCCATATGTACGAGTATTCCTCTTCCGACCACAGAGGTGATAATCTTATCATCAACTTCATTCCTCCTCAAGGATGCGTGGTTGTTGATAAATATTTCTTTCGCAAGCTCTACGTCTCGCACGCACATTCGCGTGTCTATACCCTTAGCATACACAAAGTTTCTGCCGTACTTGGGGAAGAAGAGGGCACACTGAGGCGTCACAGTTGGCGACAAATTGGCGTAGTTGTCCAGAGGCATAGCTTCAGGAAAAGAGTCCTGGAACGCCACTGTTTCGTACACCTGACCGAAGAGGAACCGATAGGGCGGGCCCTTCAAACCCTGCTTCTCCATGATTCGGCGCAACCTCAGCGGCTCCCATACTGCTCTATGCAAGAACTTCAGCACCTTCATCACAATCACACCCACCACCAGCACAGCAACCGCATTCCTAACATCCACAGACATCACCATGATGTCTACGTCGAGAAATATAAACTAGTTTTGCCAAAGGAAGAAGCAAGTTCTAAGTCTCAACGCTGTCACAGCTTCCCTCTCTCTCTCTCAACGAAAACTCTAATCACATCTCGAGTACAAACAACTTGATTACCACAACAGCCCACATTATCCAATTAGGAGGCCCACGCAGCTTGTGACTCTATTGTGCAAGCCTGCAGACCGAACACCCACTTATACTTCGTTAATTCACGCACGAGAAGTTGAGCTCATAGGCAGGGTCAAGGCTTTATAAACAACGATTCTCGCTTCAGAGAGCGAGCTCTTTAGTAGAGAAGTTGAGACCTCCGGAACTGCAATTGATGTGAGCTACGACTTGACTGCTTATTTGGACACGTTTGATTGACGTTCATGAGCTGGTACAGGTTGATGTCAAGGGGCATCATCGTAACGCTCCTCGAGACGTACGGAGGATCAAAGACGCCCTGTACTGTACAGTTGCCGATCCCGGTAAGGATGCCATTGAAATTTGAGTGTGCTGAATGGACGTTCATCATGAAGACGGACCAGAGGGGAATCGGGGATTGATGATCTGCAGTATCATGAGTGTTCCGTTTTTTTATTTTTTGTTTTTAGTTTTGGCATGAGTGTGTGCATGGTTTTCATGCTAAAACCCTGGCTTTAGAATCTCTCTAGGGAACTCCAGAATTTGGTCTGTACTCTAGAATAATGTCTCGTGTGGTACACTCCTTGGTCTACAGTAGCCATGTAATCTCTTCACCAGGCTGTAGCATGTTGCAGGGAAGGAATCTTCTTACCGCTAGTTGAGGTATTGTTGATGTGCATCTTTTAGAACCTTTATGAACATAGTTGGTAAAGACATCCCTTTCCAATCAAGAGTTATACCCTCATGTAGTAATTTAGCGGAGGCACCCACGATTACAAGTAGGAAGCAGAACTAAGAGTGTATTTCGGAAAACATCTGCAGAGCAGATTATGGAACTGTAACATCAGCTTTGAAATTAGTCATTATCACAATAGGTGATTTGGAAGTTCAATATGCCCCTGGGATGCTCCTTTCATTTGACTTCAAGTGGTTGAGCTACGATGTTTGCAAAGCTAGAAACGCCGCATATTTTGTGGCTTCTACACTGAATATAATGTATAATATACCCTAGCTGGATGAAAAGAACCTCACTTGCCTCTTCAAGAACATTTACTTCGACAAACAATGTAAGCAGTAGATCAGATGCCCATGATGAGGGCCTTGTAATGCAAATTGCATTTCAAATATTGGGGCATAACTAACAGTACCTAATTTTTTGCATCATGGGACCCTCATGTAATATCAAGGTAGCAATCCATTTACATACTGCTTCAAACCTTGATGTCTTGATTTTGTGCCACTGATATTTTCTTTACAAATCGTTGGGGTAGAAGTCATACTGATTGCTGGCTCCTGGTGGTCGTTTTTCTTGCACATTTGCTGCTGATGTTCAATCTTTAAATTTTGTGCTGCCTTCACTTCTTTAGACAAGGGTATTTGCAAAAACGTAGCCCAGGTTTTGACCGGAGTATGCTTCTAAAACCCTAACAGGTAGTTCAATATGAGTATCTAAAGACCTGTGAATGTAATTGACATGTATGCTAGAGAATTATGCAGTCTGAGAGAATCCTACTGCGACCACGACGATGTCTTCGAATATCTGTCACTTTCGTGGATGTTTTGTACAGAGGATCCACTACCTCTGGTTCAATTCTTCGAGGGAAGTTGAGGGCTGGCAACGATGGTGGCTTACCTGCAAAGTAACAAGAATCATCCCCATGAGAATCAAGACCAGATAATTTTGCTGACTTTTGCAATTGCATTCAAGTGATCCACTTGAATATTCCTCATCTTCCAAAATCTCGCATCATCCAACGTAGCAAGTTTATAACCAAATACAAGCAAGTAAGCAAGTCCCGAATAGAATCTGAAGTACCAAATTAGTCCTACATGCTGGGTTTGTTATCACGAAGGACAGCCTAAATGACCCAATGTCAGCAACCATTCCATCTAGGTGGTTTTGACTTGAAAATTGGACCATACCAGCAAACAATTGGCAATGCTCTACTGATGAATATATGTAATGTTATACAGATTTACAAAGAAATGAGGTAATGAGCCAACGCTGTACCAATTACAGAAATCCTAGGTGTTTGCAAGATGTGGGCATCCCTTTGCAAGTACATTTCAGCCAGATACTCAAACACTGCGTGATAAAGAATAGTACATGTTATAATGGTGGCAGAAAGTGTCCGCCCGTTATTGTGCATCTATTCAGACGCCAGGCCTGTCAACCAACTTGCATGAATCGACAGGATTGAAAGGGTGGGATGTCTGACCATCAGTTACATATAGGTTTTGTTTCACACAAATTCGGTAAAATCTCAACCCCAGCTCACTGGCCAAAGCCTCTGCTTCTTGCCTGTACCATCAAGAATCAAACCTTATTTCATCCAGATATTGTGCTATCTATTTTGCAGACGAGCGAATCAGGCACCTCTCCTAATTGCGAATTACAAGGTCATGCAATAGTTTGCAGTTTGCACCTAACAAATGGGTTTGTGAATGCGAGTGACTCACCTCGAAACAGCAGCATCTTCAAGAAGATCCACTTTATTCTGCACTAACACCATTGGTATGGAGCCGCACTCCTCCTCCACCTGAAGCCCCATACATTTCAGTCCAGACTTGAGAGGTAAAGTAGGTACAGACTACGAAGATTTCCAAGTTGGTCTTTCATAAAATTTTGAATAAGACCAAAACGGATTAATGAACCTTGTGCTTCCAAACTGGGACGGCATCAAACGATGCTCTATCTGTGGTAGAGAACGCAAGTACTGCTGCCTTAGCACCTGAACACATATGAAACAAAACTCTACAGTAAAACTTAGAGAAGGACAGCGAGATATCATTCTGTAAGCTTACACAGTGGCATACTCAGAGCATATAACTTAACATGTAAGGGAGTGTGCAAGCTGAATGATTTAGACAGAGGAAGAACCTCTGTAGTAAGCACGTGTCATGGAATGGAACTGCTCTTGTCCTGCTGTGTCCCACAGCATCAGTTTCACCTCTTCCTCCAATGCTTTTACAAATCTGCAGAAATCACTCATTAGCTTCTTCTTGATGATACAATGTTGCACCTAGTAGTCCCAGGGATATTTAATGTAGTGAACTTAAGGTTTGAACGGCATGAGGGTTTTATAGTTGATTTGAGTCTTCAATGAAAGGTTTTAGGACAGAAAGGCCTCACATACATTGGACCTTCCTGAAACCCTAATTGCAAAATATAGACTAAAGTCCATCATCATGTTTTCAGTAGCTGTGAACTAATCCAAATCTCTTCCCAACACTGAGTCACCAAGCCTCAGATTGTGAGAAGAGAAACACTTGTGCTGGACTGAACAAACAGGGTTTACTTTTTAAACCCACTCAACAAGAATAGCGCTCCGATGACATTGATTTGTCTCCACGTTGTCGTATATTTTCAACTAGTGATTGTCTACTAGTCATCATTCGCTCATAAATTTACAATTGAACACTGCCCAGACACAAAACTGTTAAAGGTGGAATTACATACTGATGCTTCTCCAGAAAGTCCACACCAATGGTCTTCTTGTACTCATTGCTGTATTGGCCTTTGCAAAATTGCCTGATCATGCTCGTCTTCCCAACGCATCCATTGCCAACTACAACCACCTTCACCTCCCCTGCCAACCACATCAAATTCTCACTCAACATTGTGGAAGATCATTGAACATGAAATCGAACGTTTATTGCATATATGAAGCCCTTGTGTTCTTACCAGTCTGCACAGAAAATCTACTCTTCCATAGAGGCTTCAGTTAGAGCAGATTACTTACGCAATGTTGTTGTAATGAGCACTTACTTTCAAAATCTTCTTCCTGCATCGTCAACATCTTCACTCCTCCAATGTGCAAAGGAACCTCCTTACTTAGCACATTCTACAACTTGGCTTGGTCTGGGAAGCTCAAGCACCACCATCTCAACGCTAATTTCAGAGCACCTCTTTACTGCAGGATTCACACATTATTCTTTGATGGAATCATGAAGACCTCAAGTCCGTTCATAGGGTGGCCTGGGAGTTGGTAAGCGTAATAGAATACCCTCGGTTGGAAATTGGCAGTTATTCAATTTTTAGCAGTTACGGTCTAATTTCTGGATTGTAATTTAACTATCTGCTCACCTCCAAAGCCGACCAGCGGTAGGACTTCTGAGCACTGCCAAGTGAGAGGCACCAAGCTCAGCGTCCAGCTCACAAGCTGCCACCGACCTCGAACTCCAAACTTCCACAAATTCGGGTGGTAGATTCATTTCTGCCGTTGGAAAGCAATCTGCTCGCGCAGCCTGAAGCTTAATTCAAGACAATGAAATTAGGAACCTAAACTCCGCACAATAACCTACATGTATTTATCGACCTTGAGCGCTCGAGGCCGTGCCAAACCCTGCAAAAACGTCACAGAAGTCTTCTGTTATTTCAAATGCTGAGTGTACGCCCTCATCCACCGTGGTCGTCTCCACGTAGCCTTGATCCTAACACGGGTGGTGATGGTAGTGACGGATAAATTCGAACCACCATTGTCCAAACTTCCGGAACTGCAGATATCTTCCACACAAAATTCTTCTCTATTAATCATGGCATTTTAAGGATACCTCTATACACATACAGTTGATCTCAATCGAACCAACCCCTTATAAAAATTCTCATCGCCCTTCATCGTAAGAAAAAATGTAAATAGAAAATAGAAAATGAAATGTTCGAAATATTGTTTCCACCAATTTATCTGCTGCCGCAGCATTCAGAATTGTGCAATGATCTCTTCAGGTTTGTGATATAATACCCGACAAAGAAAAACAGAGGGTACAGTGTGACATTAACACCAAAAATTAATTCGTAACACAAGGAGTGCGTAGCAATACAATGAGATAGAACCCATTCACAATTTATTTACATTATAGATACAACAGTTTCGTGGCTCTTAAACCCCAGGAGAGAGCAAAAATTCCTGACGATTCGAGGCCTAACATTATTCGTCAACTCATCACACTGGACATAGTACCTATGCAATCATCACCTACCCATACTAACACCGTATAGAACAATCACTAAATTACCAAGACATCCATATTGATACTCCGGGAATGGCAATATAGGAGCAGTATCTATGACGAACCCTTTACAGCATCGATTCAAGCGAGTTCAATCTGGATCACTTTTTGATCAGGCTTCTGAACCTTCGGAACCGTCACAGTTAGCACGCCATCTGCCACATGCGCCTTCACCTCATGCATATTGGCGTTCTCAGGAAGACGGAAACGCCTCATGAAATCACCTTGAAAGCGCTCATCTGAATGCCAAGTATCGCCCTTCTGCACCTCCTCTTTCTTCCGCTCCCCGCTGATCTCCAACGTCCCGTCTACCACCAGCACCTTCATATCCTCTTTCTTCATCCCGGGAAGGTCTGCCTTAAATATGTGCGCCTCCGGCGTCTCCCGCCAATCGACTTGTGTGGTGGCCCCGGCGCGCACAAGAGACGGCCCGCTCTTCAACGCCGATAACGGTTCCGGGAAGTCAAGAATGCTGCCAAGCTGGTAGGTGCTGCTACGATCGCGATAGGCCGTAGGCGCCATATCCACCTCTGTCATTCCAGAAAACGTAAACCAAACTCAGTACAACGCACGATCCACCTCTCAAGTTCCAGGCTCTCCGATCTAACTAACCCTCAACAAAAAACAGCACATCAACTGCACATCCAACTCTATATTAACCTCTAGGTAAGTTACATCATCGGAAATGTAACCAACCACAATACTCCCAAAAACGCGAGCTCTAATCAAAATGCAACATCTAATCAACATCTAATTATTCCAACCTCCGAATCGACTTCTTTACTACATCACCAGAACAAAACACCTCAACAACTGAACTCACCTGTAACAAGATAAACTCACCTTGAGAAATGTCACCCACCAAAAATCACAAGACTGCGAGATCAATACCAAGCTCACCCGAACTCAAGGCAAGAGGATTAGCCGAATCACTCTGAAAACCAACAACTAACAAGCTGCAATGGATGCTGTATGCAAGAGTAGACTAGAAAGCACGAGTGAATGTAAGCTCTGAGATGTGTGATCTGGAGATGAAGACACCGGGTATTTATACATGAGACAGAGATTGAGAGGAATGTGAGAATGGAAGATCGTAGAAGATGGTGGAAGGTGTAGAAGGTTGTGGAAGGATGGGTTCGGGAGCTGGATTAAGCGGGGATGGACTGATCATCAGGTGTGCACGGATCTAGAAAGTTCTGAAATGCACGTGAAATTAAAACTTACGTGCATGGGTTGCATGCATGGCGAAGTGTGCTGTTAACGTGAAGGTTTCATGGCTCGCTTCTAGTACGTTCCAGTTCTTACGTGAATGCATGATTCATTCATGGCATTTCGAGAAGCTGCGAACGTTCTGGAGGCGATGGATGTTGCTCTCGTCGGTGTTGTTGAGGGTGTGACTTACTGATGGCGAAATGGTGGGAGGCTTGTTAGCTTGGATATCTGGAGAAGTGACTTCAGTTGTTGTAGGTGATGGATCTTCTTACAACCATTGCTTGACATAATCAAATGCTTGGGAGTTGCTGTACTTATTGAATGTGTGCCTTTGGAGAATAAAGTTTAGGAGGAAATGGTACTAATTGGAGATGCTCTGCACATAGAGCTTGAGCCTCTAACCCAGAAATAGGAAAAACTTGTGTATAGTTGCCCTAGTGCTGAGAATGTGCATGCAATGATGAATTTATGATGAACTTGAGGGGTTGAAGTTGAGTCTTTTGAATGAAGATGTGTGTTTAGCATTCTTGTATTTTAACACCTAAAACCGCACTATTAATCATTATGATCTTTGGAAGTATTTTTAAAGCATGTAGTTTGTATTTTCTTGATCAAATTTAGAATACGAGTTTTTTTACAACTTGTTTATGAGTGTGCTAAGTTTGGTAACTGAAGAGTTAATAAAATGGAGTTGTTGCAATTTTATCAATTTCTATGCTTTTGTTGAGCCTTGATCAATACTTATGGTTGATACCTTTTCTTACGGATATTCAAAAAAGTCTTCAGAGAATGTAATGTAGAACTAAGATCAATGTGTTCAAATAATGATTTTGTCTTGCTAAATTTATAAATTATTGTTAACTATTGATATATGTACATTTTACGAAGCCTCTTGAGATGTAGTTGTCATTGATGTTATTTTTGAAATTAGATACATAAGTTGAAGTTATAATGTTGGAAAAAATTGATTAAGACTCATTGTTTTTTTGTTCTAAATTAAACATAAAAAATAAATATAATTCTTATATTCATTCTTATTACAATCATATGAAGTTTGCAATTGGCATTTCATAAAATTTCTATACACAACCAATGAAAAATTTAGTAAGCACAAAAATAATTTATTAATTATTTAATGATTATATTGTCCAAAAATATATCAAGTAACATGTACATAACAAAATGTAAACTTCAAATACCCTTTTTGAAATAGTAGATTTACTTTGTCTCAAATTCACTTCTAGATTTTTCATTTATAGTTAGATCTAAGAAATTCACTAGAGTTTTTTGGCGTACTTATAAAATAATGAAGAAATTAAATATCAAATAAAACTACATATAAAGATAAACTTTGACATTGTCATTCAATTCAATTGATTATCAATTCTTACCAAAAACACTTGAATCTAAAAAATATAGATGTTCCAGCTCACCAACAACATTATTGCTAATAGATAAATAGTTGATCCACAAATAATCATAATAGCCAAAATTCAATAAAACTATCAAGTGAGAAATCCAAAATCTCCAAAATGTTTATTAGACACCAACAAAAATATTCATATCAAAACTAATCTGTAAACAACTTCTAGTAAGGTAATTCTTGGACAATGTTGTACCTTGGGCTTATGGCTTTTGACTTGAACACTCTTTTATTTATTATGTGTAGCTCTTAACATGCAAATCTATGTCACCTTTATTTATTATTAGATTTCAATTATTTGCTAAAATGATGGTAGTATGCATTTTCCAAAGTTAATAGGAATTAACCTTATACAAGTTCTACCTAACCAAATTGTCTGTAGAGATTTCTATTGTGTATTAAGCTTCTTACATCTATGAATAAAATAGACATCCAATATGTGAGCCCATCCGGTAGGGCAGCTTTCCTAGTATTAGTCAACCACCACACTTGTTTAATTAGACTTTGATGAACATCATAGTGGATTTCTGGTAAGTCTATCCACTACCTAGAAAGTTGCTACCCCCCATTCTCGTAGTCCAGAGGCTACAATCCCCCACAATCTACTTCTAACCTAGAGAAGATAACCTTTAAAGGACATATGCTTTCTTGATACCACACCCAAAATCTCTTTTAAAATCGATTTTAAGAACGATTCTATTTTCAATTTAATTTGACTTTATTCTAAAAATGTATATATCTCTTTAAGGTGCTCGATTTGGCATTCTAAAATCCAATTTGGTATTATAGAGTGTAAGTTATGAGCAAGATTCTCTCAAAAAAAAAACCTAGCCCCTCGGGCTAGGTCTAACCTTTAAGGGATATGAAGATAGTACCTAGTTCCACACGCCATCACAATCTGTTGGTTTGCTCGGAAGCAATCCCAAAAACAGTCTCTGTAAATAAGTCAAAGAAAACCAGTTTACCGAATCATAACCACACATAAGGAATCATGCAAGTAAGAACAAGAATCACCACAAGTTAAAGTCAAATCTCCTCATACAAGCAAGGCAATTATATATTAAGTCTATCATAGAACTTCACTAAGGCAAGGGTAGAAACTTTGGAACACTCCAGAATCCAACTTAGTGAGAACCACTCCCGGACTTTCAAGAGGGGGAATAACATCCCTCCTACCCACCACTCCAAATACTTTCTATTTAAAGAATTCTATCACAAATAGAAGTCGGCTTCCTGGATCCTTTCTGATAAGCAACCTCTACATGTCATATCAAGATAGAAATTTGAAAAAAAATTATAGACTTCACATCACATTGCTAGCTCCGAGAAATCGAGAAAGATTTATTTGACTTTGACATTTATAGTCACTAGTTATTGGTCAAAAGATACTAAAGTGTCTACTTTAAAAAAATTATAATTACAATAGGTTAGTGTCTACTCATAATTATGATTCTTTTCCAATATTGACTTTTGTTAATATGGGTTTTTACCAAAAAAATGCAGTAGTACACATGCATTAAGTATTATTTTATGATTTTTTCAAGATGCAAAATAATAAATTATTGGTTTTACAAAACATTTAGTAAGGCATCATTACTGTAATATAATTTATGTATCAATAAAAGAATAAAATGATATACTATAACATTCAAAACTTATAGACTTATTAATAATAAAACCAAGACTCTTTTATAAAAAACACAACACACACATATATAAATGTACAAATATATATAAATAATAAAGAACATATGCCAAAATAATACTATTATAATTACTATCTCAATCTATTATATAGAATCTACTCATTAGAGTGCAATATATTCAAATTACATGAGTCTTTTATCAATGGATGAATTAAAGCATCATGAACAAATTGCATTGCTATGTCTATGCCAAAATTAACCCCTAAAGGACAATTATTCTATAATAGGCTTTATTAAATTTTGTGCATGTACCTCTAATGTTAATTTTAAATATATTTTTTTGAATTTTGTTGTGAATGTAGGTCATGACACGAACTTTGACAGAATCTTTTTTTTTTTCCCAATTAGACATTTCAAAAATAGTTATGGAACCCAAAGTGGAATTTTATGTTTAGTGGGCAGTTAGGGCAGCCATGCTAAACACATTTGTTACCTCTGAGATTATTTTTATAAATAAATAAAATTTTCATCTCTGAGATTTCCCCAAAAAAACTTCTTTCAGTACAAGATGTTCACTCCACAAAATATCAAAATTTTCTAACCGTTTTAGGCAATGTACTAGAAAAACTTCTTCTTTCCTTCATAAAAGTTGGAAACTTTGTATTTTTAGGGTTTTTTTTCAATTGAAGGATGGATATCACTCTTTACTTTGACCGTTGTGATTGGGACTTTTAAAAATAATGGAATTTCTAAGAAAGAAATACAAATTAGCATTCTTGTATATTCAACTCAATAAAAATATTGTTTTCAACATGCTACACTTGGCTTTTGTGTGTAATTTTTTATACAATTAGCTAATTTAGTTGTTTTTTTCATGCACCAAAACCTCCAAAATCTGTAATGCAAAAAACCTAAGAAAAAAAAGGTTAGAATGTGTCAACCTAGTCAAAAATCTTCTCAAAAAAGTTTGTTTATAAATTTCAATTGCTATAATATTTTGATTTCTGCAATAGATTATGATGAATTTTTTTTAGCTATTTACTGCAATAATATAGTAAAGATCTTACAGTCAAAATTAGAAATCATGATTTTTTAGTGAAGATCTTACGGTTAGAATTAGAAAATCATGATTATTTAGTCATTAATTCTTTTTACATTGGAAATGGCAGTTTTAGAGCGTGTTTTGGTGAAACATAGTCAGGAAACTTTAGAAGTTAACTTCATAATGTTCCATTGGAGTCAACTGCGCAGCATTATGATTTGATGGTAATTCAATTTAATTGTAAATGGAAAAACATCCATTTGAGGCACTAAGACTTGGTATTTTTTTCTCCCTTACACTAATGGCTTCTATCAAATCAAAAATTTAAGGCATCAAAATAACAATAACCATCTTCTTTCATATCTTGATCTTGAGAAATCTATATAGGAAAAACATGGATTTTTGCACTTTGAAGCCACATTTTTTTCCTGATTCACCAGCATTTCTACACATCATCTTTTGTAAAGAACTGTGATCTTCATCACCACTTTCAATATACTCATTGATTTCATTGGACCTACAATCCATCTCCATGTCTTCCCACAATGCTTATTTTCTATACTTTGAAGAAATTTTATGTACTGTTTCTTGTTTCTATTTGTGAAGCCAAAGTGTCATATTCTCATTGGATTCAAACTATGTAAGATGTAATATTATGCCAAGTAATGCATTAATTTTATGGAAAATTTCAGCTGAAATAATCATCAATGAATCCAATCAAAAATACAATGAGATGATTTCATCCACAAGTGCTAGACATTGCGCATTGCAAAAACTAAGTACACATATTCCAACCGCGTAAAGACTTAAGAGACATAGAATCAAGTTTTTGAACTTACACTATAAGATTATCCCCAATTGGTGTTGTTGAAGGAATATGTACTACAGAAAATGATAGGACCTAAAGAAGAGTATTTCATAATCACTTGCAAGGCTACCATCTTTGATTGTTTTTCCATAGGCTTGTATTTGTGAAGCAAAAATATAAATATCTCGAAGCATATGTTGTCTCATCAAATTTGATAAATCCAATATAAAAATAATCAAATCTACACTTTCACTTACTGGAAGCATAAAAATGGCATTCCACCATTTTGTATCACCAGTCCAATATGAAATCTTATTCATAGTAGAATGTAGATTTGATTATTCAACCATGGTCAGGTCTTGACCATTTACACCTTTTTGACAAGTCGGCCAAATGTTCTTATAACTTCATGAAACATAGAATTATCTACTTTCACTTTGTATCCATATGTGCACTTAGTTGACCTCATCCATGATGAAAATCCATTGACCAAACTTCATCATCATTAATAAAAATCTCTTTCATGTTAACAAACAATCTAGGCTTTCCTTCTAAAGTTACTTTTTGTAAGAATGAATCATGGAAAGATCTTTCTATGAAGCTAATCATGTTTTTTTCACATCAGGTAATTAACCTCTCCATGATTTAATTTTTTTTAAATTTTTTTTTGAGGCAAATGATCCATGATTTAATGTATACTTACTTAGCAAAATTCAGAAATACTAGAAACAATGTGATTTATATCCGTCTGTATGTTGTTCTCCCTACAATTGATTGATGTATTTGATGCATTTGTAGCTGGATTGTATCATATTCAATAATATCATAGTTTCATAGGAGTACATCTTTTCAGAATTGACACTAATCATTTAAAATTATTCTATAGTATCAACATTACATTCCATAACGCCACAAAATAATTCCATTTAAATGAAACAATTTGGAATGACATGTATGAAAATGAATGTCGTTTTTATTTATAAATGCTGCAAATATCATTGAAAGTTGGGATATTCTAGTGAATTTTTTGTTACTTTGAAATCTAGGTGAAATATTTTTATGTTCTTAAAATTTATTTTTTTATTTGATATTAAATTTCTTAAATATAACTCAATACTTCATATTCACTTGATATTGTTACACTTGAAACGAAATTATTGCAGCTTGTCCAAACCTTGATGCTTTTAATTATACCATTTGTAATATTGTAACTAATGTTATGTATCTCTTTGTGGCAAAGGAGTAGGGTGGATTGGAGGGAGTATTTGAAAATAAAATATCTCTTCCTTCCTTTTCTGATTTCCGATTTCCCTTCCTATTTTCGATCAATATGCATCCTCTAATTCATGTTATATACTTCTGATACTTTCTATCAACACAATTCCATATTATCACCAATATCATAGCAACATAAAGACATGATACTAACTAAAAATATTCTTATCTGTACAATGTAGCAAGAATAGTGGTGGAAAATATTTTCATCCACATTATCTCAAAACTTCATCAAAGATGAAAAAATTACCCAAATGTGTAAATTTTCAACCATTTCTGGAAAACTAGTCAAATACATACAAGCATTGATTTAGGAAATAGTGGCAACAATTCCCTAAAATATTCTTTCATAGAAAATTTTGAGAGCAGTTTGGCAATGGTTTACCAGATTTAAAAGGCTCTTCCAAAGACAATGAGATTGCAATTCAATCTAGGGTCCCAATGTTTATTTAAATTTGAGGTCCAAAAGGACCCATCTGGCTGCCGCCAACATGGAAATTTGGTCTCATGAGAAGTTGAAAATTGTGTCATATTGATTTTTATTATATTTTGGAATTCTGTGTGGTTTCCAGGTCACGTTCAGTTGTGGCATTTGAAAATACAGTGATTCATCGTATTGTATTTGGAGTCTCTTAGAAGTTTGTAATAATAAATTTTACTAACAACCTCTGAACTAGAATACCTACACAATGTTCATAAAGACATCCTTTCCAAAAAAGTATTATAGATAGCCAAAAAAGATTGCAATTTGGTTTCTAAAGTTTTTATTTAAAGCTAGACTAGTGTTGATGTTGAAATAATGGCCACAATGCACTTATAACTTTTTTTTATTAAGATAAGGTACCTTTTTTCAGGTTACATCTATAACTATTTTAGATAATTATGAACGGATGCATCATAAATTACACTTTATAAAGGAATACGACGTTGAGGTATGTACATGGATTATTGATTCTAAAATAGATAATATATCAATATGATGAAATTTATAATTATCATCCTAAAAACATCATTGTAAAGAACTTTGGAACTAATTTTTTTGATTGGGCTTAATAAATAGCAAGCTCCATGAGGTTACTACTTCTAAGGGGTTGGAAATGAGGAAAACATCAACCACTTTTGTCATATAGGATTCTAGGTAAAAAAATTATCCATAGAAAAGGAAAATATGGGATCCAATTCATTCCATTTCTTGGTATAAATTTAAAAGCTATATATCAATGTTATTTATTAATAAAACTCTATCTTCCCTTAGGCTCCAACCTTATGAATTATGAATGTAGTCCGGCTTTTGAATTGATGAAATAACTAATTTAGGAGGTAAAAGATAAAAGTGGTGGCAATCAATTCATCATCCAACATTGGTCATCTAAGCACTTTAGGTTTAAACAATGTCCAATATGAATCAATGGTTCAGGCTTGATCTTCAATTTGTTCTATGTAAATAAAGTTAACTTTATAATCACCTTATGTTTTTAAAGATACCTTTAAATTTTTTTATGTATGTATATATATATATATATATATATATATATTGTATTTTTTTCCTAAAAAGTTGAGAGACATGGAAGAGCTTGTTGAATTTTTACATTCAAAGAGAACTGATTCCAGTATGGTACATCAATAGCAAAATTGTTCATAAATATATTATTTTTAAAGAAAACCAAAAAAACTTGGAATTTTAAGGATGGAAAAACAAAAACTTGAGAAATTATTCAATGTGAATTTTATCTGTTTTAATCCATTGAAGGATATATCTAGTATTTTTTTTTAAAAATGAAAGCTAAAAACTTAAAAGTTTAAGAAGACTAACCTTATTTTCCAAAAAAAATAAACATTCCTTCAAGGGTGAAGAAACCTTCTATCAATTTATAAAATCAATTAATCTTCAAAAATCAAATTTTCTTGATTTTGAAGACCTTTGAGTTCTTAGTCATGAAATATGAAGAGGCCATTTAACTTTTCCACATCTAATAATTATTTTGAGTGAGCAAATATCGTGACACCACAGCAGGTTTGTTCTTAAATAATTCTAAACACAAAAATCAAAAAATCAAAATAAATAAAAATAATGAAGACGTAAGAACAAAAATAGAATAATTTTGTTTTTGCAATATTTTGTTATTTCTAGGCCATTTAGGTCAGTTTTACTGATTTTTTCTAAAAATGAAAATTGAGAAATTCCGTTTTTTTAAAAGGAATCTTAATTTTTCAAAATAAATAAATATTTGTTTGGTGAAGACCGAATCCGCTATGGTGTTACTGTGAAACCATGTTTGATCGTATCTAAGTCAAATACCAAATCCTTTTACAAATAGCACTAACAAACCTTAACCCTTTGGAGCCCAGGGAACCATAATGTGGTTGCGAAACTCAGTTGGAGATGAATAACTCAAAATCCAAAGTTGCTCTCGATTATACATGTTCAGATTTACGTTCTTCTTAGAGGCTCACAATGCAACAATCAGATCTCAATTTGGAGTAGTGTAGAGGGTCCAAATCGATAAGAATACGTCACTGTAGCAATATACGGCAACAAAAAGAAAGGGGGAATTGAAGAGAATACGGAGAGGAGAGTACAAAAGATAAGGGTCTTAGTGAGATGAACTTTGCTCATGAAGAAAGTTTTAGTCCATGAGTGGTTATTTCCGTTGACATTGCAAATGTAGATGGATGATTCTCTAGAAAAAGAAGTGATGTGTCATTAGAGTAAGGCTAAAGATGATTGCCATAACAATACACATCCTTGTCGATACGGTATTACAGTAATATCGTACATGTAGTGTATTTAGAGAAAATATAGTAGATTTGAGGTTTTTTATTTTCTTTTTTTCTTTTATGCCTACATTCTAATTCTTCAACCGTTGTGGATTGCATTACATTTGAGTCAAATGAGACTTAGTGTACAAAAAACATGCTAAACCGTATATTATTTTCATGTCTAAACCTTAAAAATCCTCTAAATCTTTTACTAATTTAGCACATATATATTTTTGATTTATCCTAAAGATGTTAACATGGGACATAGCTGAACCGCTCTTTTACTAAATTTATAAATTTATTCTAAGATTTATGGGGTTCTAAACTTACACCCCCTGAAAAAATACACAAAACTGCAATCTTACTGTCCTCCATATATAGATTTTATACTTCAACTTCCCACGGTTGGATTAGGTCCATGTTTTGCCTATAGTATTCTACTACCCTTAGCTACAATACTACACGGTTAGATATACAGCAATACAAACCTATTTTTGTATAGTCCAGTAATAGCGCAGAAAACGAGAAAAAACAGAGTTGCTGGAAAAAAACCCTGGGCTCCAAAGGGTTAACTGAAGTCTTTACAAGAATTGACCCAGCTCCAGGGCATGCTGTCATGCACATTGCACTCTCAGAACTTGGTGCAATGACACGCAATTTGCAGACAACTACTGTACGTCAATGTAACATATCATGTATTACCAAAGGTGCACCCATTCCTGTCAATTTAATCAGAAGAACATTAAGTTTGAATTTCAAAAACGGATAATTTCTTATCAGCAGTAATAGTATGATAAGAGGCTAAATGATATGATAAGAGGCCATTGACTTCCTTGCCCAAGTCATGCGGAGAGTCCAAAGTACAAAGTCTTGAAGTAAAAAACTGTGGTAAAATATTCAAATTGTAGCTTTTGTCAAGTCATAGTGTGTAGTCCTGACGGGCAAGTCCAAAGTCCAATGACTTATGAGATGAAGATTTAAAAGATCAATAAAAATTTGAGAAATAAACTCAACAAATTTGAAAAAATGAACTGAAGAAGGTGTAATTAAAAGTAATGAACAGTATGTAGAAATATTTCAACCATGGTTTTGTTATTATGAAAAATTATGATCTCTTGAAATGCGGTGTGTTTTGGACCAATAGTCTATTGATATCACACCTTTGGTCACTTGTGAAAATGTATAGATAACATAAATAAAAAATACACTGAGGTTGCACAATATAAATGGAAGATAGTATAGAGACTTGAACTTTTTCCTAATAGAAACAAAGAATCCATGAAGAGGCAAAGTGATTTTATGTTTTTATCTTTTATATAATTAATTAGATAATTTTTTTGAGTGGAAAATTTGTGAATTTTTTCTAATCATCAAGTTAGTTTACCTTAAAGCAATGCTATGATAAATTCAGATTTTAGAATGCTTAAATATAAAGCTTCAACAATTAATTCTCTCATACTTTATACTTTTGATAAGGATAATAAATTCATTTTTATATGAAAATTTGAACAAATGTTGATTTTTAAAAAAAATTAACCACTCCATTCAATTTGACTTCCACCAATATCATTGATAAGTTTTGAACAATGATTATTGGCAAAAAAAAACTTTGTCTAAAATTTGCTAAATTGCATTTTGTTAGAAAAAAATTGCATGTTTTGCATAGATGCGACAAATTACCTTTAACTTACTGAAATAATATGTTTGCCATGAATGAATTAATTTATTTTTAAAAACATGATTTAATTTGAAATAAAATATTATGTCACGTTTATGCAAGAAGAATTCACGTAAAAATTTCATTTTTTTAGTATGTAACACCATTTGTTTGCACGTACAAAACATGATGAAATTTACAAGTTAATAGTGCATCCTTTGTATGTAATATTTTTCAATTTTTGATCCTTAATAGAAATATAATAAATAAAAAATATTTTTGTTGGCTATGGCTGGCATAGTATTTGATTACAAGTATCTCAACTCCCAAAGAGTACAACCACTATGGCTAGGTGCAACCTCTCATTTAATAACCACTCATCGATGACCAATACCATAGATTGATTGAAATTCAAAATTGGATTTGAAGTAGAGACGTCATTAATGGTAATTAAAGACTTCAACCTGCTCACTTGTATTGTTGTTCAATGACACACATGTAAAAAAATAAAAATATTTTGTAAGTACACAAAACAAGGACATTCAATAATTCTTTGCACCTTTAATGATTCTTTGGACCTTTAATAACCTTTACGATTAGAAACAATCATCTATGAATGGATTAGAAGTCAATTTTAAAGACAAGATCCTTTGTTGAAGCATTCAATAAAATTATATGAAGCATTTTTCTAAACAAGGTTATAAAATTTCTTTTATGGTTGGACTACCTTAAGCCAAAAGGGGTCAAGATACATCAATGAAGACATTATTGTATTTGAAACAATATATATTCAATTTAAAATGAAATTATAGAAAATAAAAGATATATTTTGGTTTTATAAATGACCAAATATCATTATAGAATTTTGTGTTTAGCTAATCTAGAATCATCCAATCTATGTCTTAACTCTCCAAAGGTTATTGGTATTTTTGAAGTCAAAATTATAAAAAAATAGACTACAACTTATTGCAACCTACTAATTTCTAAAATTAGACATTAAATAGATTATGTAGTCATAGGATCCTGAATCTATCTCCTCTAAAAAGGTGTATACCAATCTTGCTATCTGTATGAATTCATTCCACCATGCAAATTGCAAGATTATGAGATTTAAACTCATTAAAAACGTTTTTTTTTAATACTATCTTGGCAGTATACTTAAACTTTGATGCCCAAAAATGATACTCCCTCCGTCTCACTAAAAGAGCATGGTTTGCTAAAAACAAAAGATTTAAGGGCAATTCTAAATTTAGAAACAAGTTGACCAAATTTAGAAATAAATGGCCAAATTTAGAAACAATTTGCCAAATTTAGAATCAAGTTGGCCAAATTTAGAAACCATTCTTTTTTTTGAGACAGATTATTTTACAAAACCATGTTCTTTTAGTGAGACAAAGGGAGTACATTCCAAACAAATTTGATCTATAGAAGGTCATCAATTCTTGTAAGTGCAAAAGTTGGGTATACGTTGGATGACATATGTTAAGTCTCGATGATAAAATGAAGATTGAATATAATATTTTAAATGGATGGAAAAAATATTATGAATGGAAATTGTGTTGTGGATGATAACCGTCATTTGGATGAATTATTTTTAGAAATGTAGGCAACACCTCTTGATGGAAACGATTGGTTAGAAGAAAAATATCTATCGGATGAAAATTATCATCAATATGTATGGATGGAAAAATATTGGGCCCAATATCCTACAAGTGTCTATCATTTGAAATCTAATCTTGCCACTTTTTACCCTTGTTATTGACCGGCATTTTAACCCCTAAAGTTCTGAGGGTATTTTTCATCAAAACTGCCTCAAAACAGCCCCTCTTCAAAGCAAGGTGGATTTTGCAAACTTGGGGTCTTTTTTAGTACATCTGACCGTAAGATCTTGTAGCTAACTTCTATGTCTACATGTCCACCAAATCTCACACATTCATTCTTCACCAATTGCAAGATCGTAACGTTCAAAGTAGAAAAACAAGTTTTTTTTCCCTGCAAAAAAAGGGTATAGCAGAGTTTTGAAGGCCCAAAAAACCATTTTTTTGCATTATAGATTTTGGTGGTTTTGATGCACGTCAAAGAAGACTAAGTTAGCTAATTGTCCTAAGAAAATTATATTCAAAAAAGTTGTGGAAAGTTGCCAAAAAAATCATTTTCCGCTAGGGGGTATAATGAAATTCACAAACAAAGGCCGTTTTTGGACAATAAAAATAGCATATGAAAAGATTTTGGATTAAAAATCCGAACGGTGGAAACATGCTCTACTGCCTTTTCTATACATAGAAATTTTTATTTTTGAAATATATCAAAATCTCAATTTTTGGTGGAATTTCAAAGTTTAGTCTTTGGGCAGATTTTGGCAGATTTTGGGCAGTTTTGGGCAGTTTTGGGCAAAATTTGCTGCATTCACAGTGCCTTAGAACAATTCAGCGGCTGCCCAACGAGCAGCGTTTGACACTTAAACCTTCATAACTTTTGATCCCGATGTCGGAATTGAAAAATAAGAATACCCACACGAAGATCTCCGAACGGCCCACCTTCAATAAAAATTTCAGAAAATCCTGATATAAATTGCATTCATAGGTACCTGCCCAAATTCCAAAAAAGCCCAAATGTGGCAGATTGTCTTTTAGGGGTTAAGCAGAAAATGGGAGATAGTGATAAGTTACTGGGTGCCCAGATTCAGAGCATATTCTTCTAAAATTCATAACTTTTGCATTGTAACTCTAAATGCTTTGTAAAATGTGCCATTGAAAATTTATTGTTGAAAAGTATGTATAGATTTTTTTCTAGAAAATACTTAAATTATCAAACGTTAGGATAGCATGCCCAGAAGTGCCACAACCACTATGTGATCTCAAAGACATTTAGGAATTAATATCGACAAGCTACAACATAAGTGTAAGTTTTTTGAACCTTTAATTAGAATTTCATAATCTACTCAATACAATGTTGGTATGATATGTTTTGAAGTTTGCTAAAATCTCCATGAAAAAAAAAATTGGAAGAGAAATATAAACTCAATAACTATAATAGTAGTAAATATACTTGGCTGCAAAAAATGATGGCTATTGAAGGTTCTTCTAAGTTGATGATTTAAGCCCACTTTATTAAAGGCAACCGTAGACAAAACTTTGGTAAGAATGATAGTGCATTTATCATAAGCCACTTCATCTCAAGTTACAATAAAATTGCATGGTTCAAACAAGATAAGAATGCTTTAAGAGGTGACACGGAGAAAGTCCAAATTTGAAAGTGTAACAAGCAAACCCGCATAGTAGTGACTTAATACCATTTACGAACATCTAGAATTTCTTTTCATCCATGAAATATGATGCAGGACAATCCTTGTACTATTAGTACAAAGCCACAACAAGCAATTACAACTCTATGAGCCAATTATCTTCAAGCACATGTTCAATTTCCCAAGCCGCCCCCTCCTGCTTCCACTAGTCTGAAGTGGGCCTCAAATACTCTCGATTGATCTTTCGCAGGTCATAATAAAGCCCTATTACTTGTGTCCAAAAAAACAATTATAAAAAAATACTCTTCATTGCTAATGAAGTAAAGCATATTTGTTACTAGCCTGGTCGAACGTGGGAAGTTTACTGGTACTTCATACCACTGTCAGAGAATTTTAATAACCATCTGAGCCAATAAGCAATGGCAACTGAATCCGTCTATTCATGAATCATCACTACAAACAGTACCACCCATTATGAACATTTCTTCACACAGAACACTCATCTATCCAAGTGATGCCTCCCAGAAATACCCAAAGGCCCATTCTTAAAGCTAGACTTTCATAGAAAAAGAGCAACAAAATAAGCACAACACAACACTTACACACGACACTGTAACTGGGCCAACCAACACAGTTCACTTTCCAATACCAAAACCATCTTTCCTTCCAGGCAGTTTATAATGTATATGAAAATGAAGAATTGGTATTTGCTAGCGGGCTTCGTGTCTGCAACGTGTCGTTTGTTTTGGTGTCTTTACAGTGGAATAAATGCACCATTTGCTTCCAGAAAACAAAACAAAAAAAAACCAACTTCCCTTCTGCATCAATAACATCCCAATAAAAAATGAAAAAGAACAAGATAAAAAAACACTCATGCTGTATAGGATAGTATGATACATAGAAAATACGCGACACAATTGAATGCCCTTGAAAGAGGGGATCCGGTTTTGGGCCCTTGTCCATGATGGGTGTTCTGACAACAAGTTATGCCCCGTCTGGACTGTGTAGGTTGTATTTGTCTATGTACACTCATGTCATTCCCCCACCTTTACAGCATGGTGAGTACTCAGTAGTGTACCCTCAATCCCAGATAGGCGGCCTACAGTCCCACACCCTACAGTCCCCCCAAAAGCATCACCGTATCCCATGCCCAGGTACCCAAAAACCGTCACCATTGCATAAAACTAACACCATCTAAGGTAGTGGATTTTATTCCTGACTGAATTTTTTTATTTTTTTTGAAGCAAATGAAAGAAAATTCATTGCAAAGAAAGGAAAAACACACCCTCATCAGACAATTCCTGACTGAATTTCAGCTTTGCATACTTAGACACGTGAAAGATTTTTTTTATGAATTTTGGATGATCTGCAAAGCTAGTGCAAAGGTATCCTCAGAAAAAAGAATGCATTTTTTGAGAGGTTAAAATACGAAAATAGAGCGTTTTCTTACCAATTAGAAGCACTCAATTTTTCCAGGCATGGAATTAGAGCACTCTTGGACACTTTCTAAAACCAAGATAGTTTTTGGGACCCATCCCCAAGCCTAAGAGTCGACAATATGACCTGCTCGGAAATCAATCCCACTATCTTACCACTTGCCTACATTCAAGATCCAAAAACTCCAACGATGCAATCCAAAAACTCCAACATGCAATTTAAAATCTCCAACATGCAATCTAGAATCTCCAAGTTCATGCAATCCAAAAATTCCAACATGCAATTTAAAATCTGCAACATGCAATCTAGAATCTTCAAGTTCATGCAATAAGAGAGTTTTCAACATGCAATCCAAAATCTGCAACATGCAATCTTGAATCAGAAACATGCAATTCCCAGAGATAGTTTCTTTTGCAGAAGTCATGGGGAAAAAGATCATCGCCTCGTTTTCCAGACTGGTATTGCGATCGAGGCGCCACCTGATCGTGGATTCGATCCTAGATCGATCGAGCACGCCATTCTATGTGCTTCTGTTTTCCATGATTTTTAATCTGGGTCCCAACCGAAACCTTTCTTCATTTTCCCCATAGCCAAAAAAAAAAAAACTACATGAAATTCCATGTCATGCTAGATATACTTCACTCCGACCTGGAGGATGGAGCTATCTTATGTATGAAAGTCGTTTCCGGGAAAAAGAAATAAAAAAAGAAATGGAGATATGGAGCACGGGTGTTGACATACAGTAGGCTGGTGGGTGCGAAGGCGGGCGCATCGGAGACGAAGAGGATACGAACTTGCCGCAGTCGTAAAGCAGAGGACGGCGTCACTGATGGTGCCCACTGCCTAGTTTCCTGAGATGTGACTCTTTGGCTTGCAGGAGCTTCCTGGGTTTGGGGAGAGGGACTGTTGGATTGGGTTAGTAGTGAGTGATATCATGTGTCCTTCTACACAGGACAAAGGGGGACGGGAGAGGATCCCACTGCAATACTGTCACTCTCTGCTTACTAGCTTCGCTTGTACTTCACCTGGGCTGGGGTTGACAACTTGACATGTTCACTTGATTGCCCAAACCGTGACCGTGGGGAAGGAAGGAAAGTGAGCTTGCTGAGCGGTACTCGCAGCAGCTGGGGTCTTCGGGAGGAAAAGGAAAGAGTTGAACTGATCAGCTAGTGCTTGGGATAGTTTGCAGCTAATGGGCTTTCAAGGTCGGACTCAGGTATTGCTAGTTTCAGGAAGGCTAGTTTCAGGTTGTGGTTCTTTGTTATGGTGTAAGTTTCAGGTTTCAACGTTGGTGGGTGGGGGTTAGCTAGTTGTTGAAACCGCGAATCGGGTGGTTGTTTTTGTAAGTTTTGTAAGTTGGTCAAGGTGCCAGTTTGCTAGCCCTAAGGTTAGAGGGAGTGACATCATGTTGAGGTGGGAGGGTGGTTTGGGAGGGTGAGATTAGGGTACTGTGGCTGGTGAATTTTCTAGATCTGTTTGGGGGCTGTCCTTGTGCCGGTACTTGTTTGCGGGTGGGTTTAGTTCTAGGTAATCTGTATTGTTTAAGTTTTGAGCTTTTCCACGTGTTGTGAATGGGAAGCTCTTTCGGTTCTGTTGACGTGGTGTGTTGTGAAGGAAGTTTGTTTGAATGTTTGAAAGGTGATTGTTGTGGTTTGTCGACTTGTGTACTGTTGGAGTGGAGAAAGAAGTCAAGTCGTGGGGTTCCGTGGATTTAGCGTCAAGGCTGTGGGCTAACATTGTAGTTTCATGGAAGTCAGAGGTCGTGGAAATTGTGATCACTAGAAGTGGTTTTTTATCTGTTAGATTTTGAGTCTTGTATCGGTTTGTGACGAGTGTTGTTGTTTTGTAAAAGTGATGAAGTATGTGTAAGATTTACATAGGGCTTTAAAGTTCAGTAGTATTGCTACGCTTTAGGAATCAGGGATTTTTACTTTGGAAGCTCAATGCACAAGGGAAGTAGAGGGGATGGTTGGGATGTCAGTGACGTCCGACTGATTCAAAGTTTGTAGATATTTCTTCACAAACTTACGGCAGCGCGCTTTTCTTGCTGAAGTTGTTGACTGATATTTTGACGTTTGATCGCTACAGTAGTTGTTGCAAATCATCCTCCCGCACAACTTTCAGCACTGATGGTCTGTGTGGTCCTTGTGGGCTTCGCAGGCATTCATAGTGAGAACGGTGGGTGGAGACAACATGAAGCAGCAGGTTTATTTGCACAGATCATTTTAGCACAGAAGCTTGGGCGTTCTGACTTACAATTGGGTTGATTGTTGAGAGGGATGTTTGTAGGGGCTGGGATCCTCCCACATCGGTGTGAAAAGCTTGAGAAACTAGGAGAAAGGAAGAGCGACAGAGAGCTTTGGCACTTCTCTCCCCTTTCAACGAAGAACAGGGGGCGTTGTTACTAGAGGCGTTTGGTCATTTACATCACCAAGTACCGAGCGTTGAAGTCTTTTCTTCCAAGACATCGAGGTGCTCTGGAATAGAGATTTCGTTGTTCAATTGTACTACGATACACACCAACGTGAAAATAGGGGTGGTATATAAGCATTTACCTTTGGCAAGCTACGGTTCTTCCTCCGTCTTCTATTACAGAACCCGTGTTGTGTGTCAAAATCATCCTCCAACTTGCGAAGATGTCCATTATATCGTAGCAGAATATTGAATTTTCATCATCCTGGTTTGAAGATTCAGGACCCACCCAATGTTTTCCTTCAGGAGCCTATTTGCAGAGAGAAGTACATTCTGTACGCAGGCACGGTGCAGCAAATTCATGGTCTGAAAATCCTTGTTCAAATTCGCTGGTTCCTTGAGTTGTATCGCAAGGTGATCATGACTTCTGGATTATATAGACACGCCATCCTTATTGACAATTCTCGCACTTACTGTCCCCTATCTTTGGAGAAAACTCTGTTGGATGCTGGCTCATACCAAGGAATCGGGTTTTCCGACGGCGTCAACTTCAACTTCCACACCCCATTCTGAATTCATGTGATGCAAGAAACCAGAGGTCTTCCTGGGGCTTTATAGGTATCTCAACAGCACAGCTCGATGGCTCCTGTAGAAGACAGTTCCTTGAAGGCACTTTCAGCCGATTTTCTCGATCTACTTGATAAAGGCCAAGCTTTTAGTGATGTCACATTTAATGTGGAGGACCGTCAAGTATATGCCCATAGGTGCGTGCTGGCGGCACGTAGTCCCTTCTTTCGGATGATTTTTTGCGGCAATGCTCAGCAGCTCAGCAGCGATCAGCCCAGACCCGGCACACCTCGAGTTATTCCGGTGGGCATTGTGGGCTACGAAGTCTTCATGTTGATGTTGCAGTTTCTGTACAGTGGGAACTTTGCCTTTTCTCCTCAAAACAGTGGTCGCTTGTGCAAGGACAAGTCCTGTTATCACATGTATTGCAGCTCAGCTGTTGAGTTCGGGTTGGAGATGCTGAATGCTGCGGTCTTCTTTGGTGTGGAACAGCTTTCCACCCTCACTCAGGTTAGTGTCTTCAATTCTGTGTACAGAGATCATTCATGAAGTGCCCTTTTGTTGTTACTGTGAATGGGATGTGGCTCTTAGCCTTTTCTTCTAGAGTAGCTAATCGTGTCTGCAATAAAGGTGTGTATTATAGATACTAAAACCTTTCAGCGGAATTGTTTCTTTTATCTGCTGTTAAATTCTGTTAGCAATCGAGTGTTTTTTCTCATCTCATGCCTCCTACATGGACTGGTCACTGCAGAAACACTTAGGCGCCATGGCGGAAAATGCGTCTATAGAGGACGTGATGCGTATGCTAGTAACTGCTCGGAGACAAGAGGATTTGTACCTTTGGAATCTCTGCTCAAAGCTTGTTGCAAAGTCGGGTCTTTCGTCAGAGACTCTGCGAAAGCACAATTTACCTCCAGAAATAGTGTGGGAACTAGAATCAATTAGGCAGAAGACAGGATACGGCTTTGAGACTTCCATGGCAGGCAATGGGGTATCCGAGCAGAAGACGAAGCGCATGCAGAAAGCCCTGGACTCGTCTGATGTGGAATTGGTAAAGCTGATGGTGATGGGAGAGGGCTTGAATCTGGATAAAGCATTTGCCCTGCACTATGCCGTTAGCAGTTGCAGCAAGTATGTATCTTTCCCTCTACTAATGTATTACTTGATCCTTGTGCTGTTCACTTGGTGTGGTAGTTCAGCTTGTATTTTAGTGTCTTTTGCTTTGGAGAGACTTTAGTGGGCTCCATTACATCATTGTTCGCCTGCCTATCTTACTTAAATTGATTGACTCAGCTCTTATTTGCGTGCTTATTCTGTTTTGAAGCTTCACTAATAGTTATGCTCGGGCTGGAAATACAGAAAAGTAGTCAAGACTCTGCTGGATCTAGGAGCAGCCAATGTAAACCTTCGTGATCCGGAGGGTCGGACACCCTTGCATATTGCGGCTCAATTGGGAGAACCAGAGAAGATAGCTATGCTGTTGGACCGTGATGCTGATCCCCACATTCAATCAGCTACAGGTGCAACTGCAATGGACATTGTGCAATCTGGGGCTACCGAAATTCTATCTGCAGGAGGGTATAACTCAAAAGGCGACCACAATAGGCTTAGAAACTGCCTGGAGCTTCTGGAAAGAGCTGTTGTAATATCAACTCCACCCATGTACATGAGCAGCATAAAATTAGGAAATGGAAGCCCGGCCTCAATCCTTACAGAACACGGGAGTAGTACGTTACTGCCTGAGGAGAGTGATAACTTTCAAAGTTCAATAAATAGGTTGATGGGCAACTCAAACCAGGGTGTCCTTCAAAACAACGATGTTTATGCTACTTTGTCACACGGGCTTTCTGGTAAAGGTAAGCCATTTGCACCTGCTCAGCTTATAGATCTTTGACAGATGATTCACATTCGATTTTCAGAACGGTTTGAATTTATCAGCTGTACTGGTAGCTGAGGACTTGATATTTGAGTCTTGATCTTGTATCGATACTTTCTCCTAAGGAATGGAATCTAGTAGTTACATCAGTGACAGCAGCACATTCAATTCGACCCCGAGGAAGCGCCTTTACTGAGTATCTTTGTGCGGCAGTGTTTTTGCAGCAAAGAGGCTTTTTCCAAGAATAGTTTCTTAACTTCATCACAAGTTTGCTGTGGGTGGGGTTAGAGTTGTCCTTTGGTGTGGAGGACATCTCTTGGAATACTATGTCTTAATGAAAAACCATGTCACTTCCTCACTTCACTCCTTTTGGACAGTGCATGGCAGAGAGCCAGAGGGAGGGGAGACCAGTGACTCCATTGCGAGATTACTACACTCCAACTCCTTAGCGTTTGACTTCTCTGAGCCACAGCTGCAAGCCGAGTCTCGCAACCTGACCGGTAACTACAGCATGTTGGACTCGTCGAGTCTGGATGACAGGCCCCGAAAAATGCAGCGAGTGTTTCAAGACCTGAAGGAGCTCCCCGTTTTGAGAGAGGCGTTGCTAAAGGATTTCTCACATGAAGCTATAGAGAGCTTCAAGAGTGCGTATAATAATCCCATTGGCATGGACGAAGAAGTCAGCTCCGGATGGCAGTTCTTTTTGAAAGAGAATTCAGAAGCTCGTTGAGCATGTGAAGGTGTGCTTGAAACTGTTAAACAGTTCAGCAAACATGGCACCTCAAGTATTCCCTTCCCATGTGGCAAACTTTATTGAAATCCAGGAGTTCCGTGACAAGGAAATGAAATGGGGAAACACACATGAAACCAATGTATTGTTGATAGCATATCATTGCAGGGCCTGTAGATGATAGGTATGATCATCAACAATGCTGAGATTGGTTTCTTCAGTTCCTGAGCAGTTCGAGGGTCCAGAAGCTCCTTGAGGTATTCGGCTCATTATATCACCGGGATGAGTGTTGTAGAGACGAGCTCTAGAGTATTGAAATTGGCGTGTACCTTGTCTCTTGGTTTTGTGAAATACAAAGCTACTAGTATTATGCAGGTACCCACAGCTGTCTGGCTTGCAGATGTGGGCAAGGATACACCCTTTCACCGAATATTACTTGAGATGGAGTCCTGCTATGTGCAGGGTCAGTGCCAAGTGGAGAAGACATTCAGTATTTTAATTGTCTGTACTGTTACCCTTCTGTAGATGTGGATAAAAGAAGGATGAATGCATTATTTCTTATACTGCATGAAAATGTTTGTAGGTACAGGGGTTGTGGGTCTCTAGCGGTAAGTTAGTTGCTATGAGTTCGTTGAGCATGGTCTTGGTAGCCGCACATTGTAAAAGTGCAACGCATGTTATTGCATCTGTGTGTAAATTAAAATGTAATTTTACACAACTTTTGGTGGAAGCAAATCAGGCCAGGCCTGACACTTGTTTCTTGCTTTTCTGTTTATTACAATTAAAGCTATTTGAAAACTCATCGTGTTTGGGGTGAGTGATCCAACATGTGCTCTGAAACATGTGGGTGAAACATTATGATCCAACATGCATGTGAGTGAAACATCATGGTATTTGAATTCCTTGGAATATTTCAATGAGCAACTAGTATTATGGGTAGGTTTCTATGGTGGTAACTTTTGATGTCATAGATATCACTAGACATTGGGAAATATAACAATACAAAAAAGAAAAACTCATAATATCTTAAAACTTAAGGTGTCTATAAGGATAACTTTACTTAATCAACCCAATTCGTGTTCAACAAATTGGCTAGCATTAGGAATAAAAAAAACCAATGTCTGGATGCACACCCTCTCATATGAGGGCCATACCGACCACCTTAGCAGAGTTTAGTTCAATTAACTCCTTGAGCATGTTGGAGGTCCTATTGGACTGCGGTTTGCTGTATTTGTCTGTTTGCACCTGCTTACAGCGTGTATTTGCATATTGGTGTACAGAATAACTTGTGAGCATTATCATGACAATCATGGATATTATTTTTTTGAAATTTTAAAAAATCAGGGTGGCCCTGTGGACCCCCCGAAGGGTGGTATTCTGTGTATTCGCGGGTGATACGGCGTAAGGCATGCAGTTATTCTACGCGTGGAGATGGACTGACAACGCGTACACCATTTTGGTACGGTGACCGGCCCTAGAGGTCACAGAGCGGTTAGCCTACTCAGGGCTCGCAACATTGGATCCATGAGCCGCAGGGGTTTTCGCTTTCAAGAGAAGAGAGTCAATTTTCGAGGTTGGAGACGAGGGCTTTGATTTTCAATTTTGCACTTTCGATTGACGGCAGGGGGGAGTGAAGGAACGCAATGGCGGCTAAGTGTGAGGGGCGCATCTTCAAGGGGGAGAAATTATTGCTGATCCGCCTCTACTGTGTGAGTGCCGTGCCAGGATCTCAAATCGGGGAAGCCACCTGTTGTGCGCAATGGTTGCAGATGCCCCGGTTCTTCATGGGAAATGCCGAGGAGCTGCAAGAGGACGAGGGTCTGGATCGGGCGAGTTCGGTTCAAGCTCTTTGGGATTGGGTAAGGGACCAGGGGCGCGGAGAGAGCACAGTGAGCAGGGTGATTGATCTCCTCCAAGCTCAGCGACTGCAGCTGGAGCCACGACCGAAGACGTGGAATCGGAGGGGGCAGTTTTCGGAGGAAGAGCGCAATCGCTATCTTTGGTATCGCCACGCAGCGAGATTGCTTGGCTGGAAGGAGAGGAGGCGGTTTCCTGAGTTCGTGAGGACGTTGCTCAATACACACATTTTTCCGAGCCATGGGGGGAGGGGAGAAGGAAACCATGAAACAGCGCGCCAGAGCGCGGTCCATATAGTCACCGGAGTCCATGCTGGTGGGGGCGTCTGCACCACCTGCCCACACCATGGCTAGGGTGACAAAGGACATGGTAGGAGTATTTCTGTTTCCCGATCAGGTACGTGATTTTAGGGTTTAGGGTGTGAATTTTCAGATTCTTGCATTGTGTTCAAATCGGATGTGAATTATGGTCTGAATTACGTGGGCAGTGAGGGAGTTTGGTGAATTCTCCATGTGACATTTATGCAATTCGAGATGGTGATGGTGAGGGGCTTCCCTGGTGTTGAATTGACCCTCGCCAGGGACAGGGTGTGCAGGAGATCAGTCATGGAGAAGTCCGGGTTTTAGCGGAGGGGGGGACGAAGGCAAGGAGAGCTCAAGGGAAGGAGAAGCAGGCTGCGGTGAAGGATGCAGGGGTGGTTGGGGTGGGCGATCCTGCAAAGAAGACGAGGGCACCGAGGAAAGGCAAGCAGGTGGTTCCAGAAGATCGGAGCGAGGTGGAGGCCGGAGCTGCAACGGTAGTTCTGTTCCCCGAACCAGAGAAGAAAACGAGGGCGCCGAGTGTGCGGAAGCCGCGTGGAGCAAGAGGCAAAAAACCTTTGTGTGAGGACGATGGAGGCGAGGGTGGTCAGCAGGCGAGGGGGGGAATTCAGAAGCCGAAGAGAAGCAGAAAAAGGAAGGGCGTGGGTGAAGTGGCTGCGAGTGTTTTTGATAGGGGACATGAAGCGGTCGGGCATGTGGAGGATGAGAACGAAGTTCGAGGGGAGGAGCGAGCCGCAGCAGAGGTGCGTCCTAGAGGTGAGTGACTGAGTTTCATGACCTTCTGAATTCCCCAGTGAATTGGAATGCTAGTGTCATGCTGGTTTTTATGTTGGACAGTTGAGCTGGAGTATTCTGACTAAGTGGGTGTTTGGGGGGGTGGGGGATGGGGTGGGTGCAGGGCGCAAAACCCAGAAGCAGATGAAGGAGGAGAGGTGCAAGGGTAAGATGGCGAGGCCACGGAAGCCAAAGGGCTGGCAGCCACCAACCGAGATCAGACCGAGCGCAGTGGTCGGAATGACAACAAGGGCGAGGAGGACTTTGGAATTCCAACTCCAGGAAAAGGTTGATGCTGATGCGAAAATCTGGGAGACTCTACAGAGTTACGAGGCGGAAGTGTCGAAGCAGACTGGGGACAGTATGAGGACGATGAACTTGGACTTCGATGAGCATGTGTTTGAGGAGCCCGATTGGACTGCCACAACGCCTCTGGGGGTGAGACGGTTCCAGGGGAGGGCGGTGCATGGATCAGTACGTGAGGTGGTGCGAGAGGAGATACCAGGGCCGGGGATTGGAATGTCCAGCATGCGGGATGGGCCGTTCTCATACCAAATAGATTCCTGTCTGAGTACTCGTTCCACACTGGACAGACTCCATCTTGGACACAGGGGGATGTTGTTGCGAAGTACGAAGACGCTGTAACAGCAAGGAAGATGGTGATTTGCGATGTGGGGGGGTTCAGGGAGCCTCTGCACTTCCCAGCATGCGATCTGCGCATGGCCCTTGGACCAGGAGTGCGGGCTCAGGGGAGCGAGGGAGGGATGGGTTACGGTTGGAGCAAGCGTAAGAAGAATTTAGGAGCAGGGGCAATTTTTGCGGGGCATCAGGGCCCAGGCTCCGGCGGTGGGAATGGGAGCGGGGTACAGGGGGGCACAGAAGGCGCAGGGGAGAACAGTACTGTTCCCGGGAGGTTTGGGAGCCGCCCTATCCAGGAATACAACGAGCCCTCAGACGTCGAAGGAGCTGATGGTACGCAGGATTCAACAGCTCGGACTGTCTTCCCACAGGTGAGTACCACTCTCCCCGAGTACATGGAACAGGATGTTCGTGGGGTGATGGGCGATGACGGTGCCGCAGCTCTGCCGTGTGAGGCTGAGATCTCCTCGGGTGAGGAGTGGATACCTGAACACGAGGACGTTCTCAGCAGCTCGGAGGGGGAACTGGACGGGGAGGAACACTGTTACGATTTAGTTTCCCCTAGATCCCACTGTCCCCTGGATTTCGACGACTAGTGCCACAGTTCGCACTCTTTCAGGCCACCACATCTTGACATGGACCAGCTGCAGGCTTTCTACCGTGTAGAAACCTGGCATGCGGATACGGTCTCTCTCCTAGGGAGCACGGACAATTTCTGCGGTCCTACTCCCGGCTATAGGCATGCATCGAACTCCCTGCCCAAACCAAATGATGTTTTTGATCATTTTTGGACCCCCGAGACTCTTGGTCAAATAGTGGATGAGACAAATAGGTATGCGAGGGAGGGCAGCGGGGTGCCTGGTGATGTACGTACGAAGGGGGGCCGAAGTGGAAAGATGTCTCCGTCATCGAGCTTCGTGCCTGGCTAGGGGTGTGTATACTCATGGGGGTGAAGAGACTTCTCTCCGTGAAGCACTACTGGATGCGAGGGGAAGGGTTCATTTATTGTAGCCTTATTTCTAGTGTGATGAGTCTTTGCAGATGGGAGGAGCTGCTGAGGTGTCTGCACCTTGTAGACAACCGGGGGGTGGTCAGGGATGAGAGCTCGAAGCAGTTTGACAGGTTAGCAAAAACCAGGTGGGTAGTGGACATGTTCGTGAAGGTGTCTAAAGAAGTCTACAACCTAGAACGGGAGATTACAGTGGACGAGTGTGTGATCCCGTACAAGGGGGGTTATTGTTTTATCCGTCAATTCATGCCAGATAAACCCATCAGGTTCGGCATCAAGTGCTGGGTCTTAGCAAGCTCTAAGTCTAGGTTTGTCTATAACATCGAGGTCTACATGGGTGAGGGCACTGGCCTTGGACTGCACGGCCTAGGATATCATGTTGTCATGCGAATGATCGCAAGTCTCGAGCGCAGGTGGCACTATCTGGTCGTAGACAACCTCTTTGGTAGCATGAATCTGTTCCACGAACTCATGGCCCTCGGCATGTGGGCTACTGGGACTGTCCGCCGTTACAGTAGAAATCTGCCTAATGGCCTGTATCGAGAGTCGAAGGAATCCGAGCAGGGCTCCATGCTTATTCGCTTTCATGACCATAGGCAGATGGCGGTGGTGTCGTGGCAAGACAAAAGTCTTGTCACTCTACTCAGTACAGCTTCGACTCCATGGGAACCGGGAGTGACTGTTCCTTGTAGGGACAAAGGTATGAAGGGGCAGCTGCTGGTTCCTTCCTCTCCAATCCTCACCCAATACCAAGAGTATATCAGAGGTATAGACGTTACGGACCAGATTCGATCGAATTACTCATCCCAGCTCAAGAGCCACAAATGGTGGCACAAGCTTTTTTTTTTCATTCTCGACCAAAGCATGGTCAATTCCTATGTTGTCTACTGTGCGCGGATGGAGAGCCTTGGACTGAGGGTGAAGACACACATGCAATTCAAAATTGCTGTTGAAAAGCATCTGGTGGCCGAGTGGTTGTAGATTAAGACTCGTGCACCTGCCCCCCCCCCCCCCCCCCCCCCCCTCCATGGCAGAGGCGTGCTTCACCTGTTCACTCCCACTGGCAGTCTAAGTTGAAACGGAAGTGTATCGAGTGTGGTGCGGTTGGACGATGGTATTGCCCGGCCTGTGGGAATTGCTGGATGTGTCGTCAATCCTGCTACCACGTGATTCATGAGCGCCTCAGTCGTGCCCAATTCTAACTTGTCCTCACTTCTGTATTTTTGTCTGAGGTGGGCGGGATACAGGACCGACTGCGGGCTTTGTAGGTGGTGGCGTGGGGAGATGCTGGGCTGTATGGACATTCGCTGCGCGGCATCCACAACCGAGGACGACCACCAGCAACTCGCCACAGTTGCTGAGGGGACCCAGGCTCACGCTGCTTCTTCCCATTTTGAGCGAGGGGTGGAGCTGCCATCGGCTTTGGTCTCATCAGAGGATCTAAAAATGGTCTAGACTTCGATGGCATTGCCATCGTTTCCCCTTAGCCTAAACCGACGCTCTTCCCTTTTTGTAGTCACAGGTAGGAGTTGGTTAGTGCAGGGTGATTCATCATTTCCGTCACATTTTTTTAGTGACTAACTTCTGTACACGCGGTTGGACATTCTAATTCCAAGGCATCTTTTTTTTTCAACTTCAAGACTGTCTCCCCATTCCCTTTCTCTCTCTCTCTCCCCCTTCACTGTCCCTCTACTTAGTTTTTTTTTAATTTTTTTTTTCCATCAACTTTCGCTTTGTCTCCCCCCCCTCCACCCCGTCTCCTCTTTCTGTCTCCCCATTCCCCTTCTCTCTCTCTCTCCCCATTCACTGTCCCTCTACTTAGTTTTTATTTTTATTTTTTTTCATCAACTTTCGCTTTGTCTCCCCCCCCTCCACCCCGTCTCCTCTCTCTATCTCCCCATTCCCCCTCTCTCTCTCTCTCCCCCTTCACTGTCCCTCTACTTGGTTTTTTTTTTTTTTTTTTTTTTTTTTTTTTTTTTCATCAACTTTTGCTTTGTCTCCCCCCCCTCCACCCCGTCTCCTCTCTCTGTCTCCCCTTTCCCCTTCGATTCTCTCCCCCTTCGCTCCCCCCTCTACCCCGTCTTCTCCCCCTTCCTCCCCTTCCCCCATCCTCTCCTTCCCTGCCCCCCTCCTTGTCTGTGGCTGATTTCTTGTTGTTCGCCTTTGTATTCGCTTCCTCCCCCTCTACCCCGTCTTCTCCCCCTTCCCTGCCCCCCTCCTTGTCTGCTTTTGTTTTATTTTTTTTCGCCGTCGTCATGTCTCCCTCCCCCTCCACCCCGTCTCCCCATGTCTCCTCTTCCCTCATCCTCTCTCTCTGCCCCCCCCCCCCCCCCCCCCCCCCCCCTCTGTATCCGTCTCCTTCCCCTTAGGGTTTTTTTCATGCAGTGCATGGCACTGTTCATGCCATGCACGGCACTATTCACTCTCCCCAACGCCCCAGCTCGCTAGCTCGACCCTCGCCCCGCAGCTGCAGATTCCGCAGTCCCAAGTACTGGGTGCTGGGTGCTGGTTGCTGCGTGCTGGGTGCTGGTTGCTAATTGCTGGGTGCTGTGGGCTGGGTGCTGGGTGCTACGATGATGGCGATTGGACATGTTAGTCCCGCTAGCGGAGCTTCTCCATTACGTGGGGCGGCTGCCACCATCGCCAGGAGCTTCATCTGCGGGAGTAAGGGTAAGCTCTCCCCCACCCCCCGTCCATTTGCACCTCCACTTTCTCTGTCGTCGCTCACTCCTCTACTCCGTGCTGACTCTCTCACCCCACTCCGTTTTCTTCTTCGCCTTAGTCGATCAGGTTCGCTATGGGTGCTCGCCTCGAGGGGGAGGTTTTGGACGACCTGCATGGCGCCGTGCTCCGGGAACTGGACGTTGTTTGGGCCTTCTACTTCCCTGTTCTAGTGAGGTCGCTCGGAGACCTTCATTACCTCGTATGCTCCCCCCCCTGTCCTTTGTTTTTTACGGTTTTTCGTTGCCCTTCGTAACACTCAGCTGCTGATGCCCCAACTATTTGAGCGCAGGGGATCCCGAAGGGCTTCACAGCGCGTTGCGGATTCCCCTTCTCCGACAGGGTTACCTTGGTGACGTCAATTACCAGCCAAGAGGAGTGGACCCTCCAGCTCCGTCGCATCGAACGGGGCGGAGCCCCCTACGGCTGGGTGTCTGTCGGCGGCAACTGGGCGAGGTTTGTGACCGACCAAGACCTTGGTGTCGGCGACCTCCTCATCTTCGAGATGGTGGACGACACCTGTCTGGTGGTCACGGTGCACCGCAAACCAAGCCCGGAAACCAAGCCCGACCAAGTCGATGCGAAGGGGACAGGAGGCTGCTTAGAGGAGGAGGAGGACTGCAACATCTCCCGCAAAAACGTCCTGCTCAATGGCTGCACCATTCCGGGCAAGCAGGTGGCATTGGGAAGTCACATCAAGGAAGAGTTCGAGGCCGAGGGTCCCAATTTCAAAGGGAAGCAGGTGGCCGAGGGAAGCCACATCAAGGAAGAGTTCGAGGCCGAGGGTCCCAATTTCAAAGGGAAGCAGGTGGCCGAGGGAAGCCACATCAAGGGCAAGCAGGAGGCTTCGGGCCGCGACCTCAAGGGCAAGGGGGTGGGCGAGGGAAGTCACACCAAGGGCAAGCAGGAGGCTTCGGGCCGCGACCTCATGGGCAAGGGGGTGGGCGAGGGAAGTCACACCAAGGGCAAGACTCCACGGCAGACTACGAAGAAGATCCCCGCCAAAGCACAACCTGATGCCACCCCACCCCAGTTCCGGAAGACTCTGAGGAGGACCCACACCATCCCAGGTCGGGCAGC
This sequence comes from Ceratodon purpureus, assembly GCA_014871385.1. Lineage (NCBI taxonomy): Eukaryota > Viridiplantae > Streptophyta > Bryopsida > Pseudoditrichales > Ditrichaceae > Ceratodon > Ceratodon purpureus. Next base: position 9,018,366 of record CM026422.1, on the reverse strand, counting down.
CAGGCTTGTAAGTACCTACTCCCCATTCCCCTCTTCATTTTTTTTAAATTTTTTTTTCAACTTTCCAAATCCAGTCCCCTCTCCCCTCCCTCTGATCGTGTAATTTCCCCCACAGGATATCTCCACGGCACATTGGCGAGCTGTGGGCCAGGATAAATTTGACAACCACCTCTTCTGCCTCACAGGCCCGGTGAAGGAGAGCATTGTGCAGAGTGATCTTTTCGTGACATGTCGCCAAACCCAATGCTTCTTCACTCAAGGCTGGTACGAGTACTGCTAGATGAACCACCTCAAGATTGGGGACACTCTGATCTTCACCAAAACCAGTCCCTACGGATACACAGTGGCTCACGCAGTTCCTCCCCCTTGACTTTCAGGGCGTTTTGCTAAAGAATTCAGTGGTTCTTGGTCTCCATGTGAGGAGCCATTTCGAGACTTAGACATTGGTGCACACCTGCCTTCTGATTTGCACTTAGACATTGATCCCCTTCTGACTTGCACCCCCTCTGTAAATGTGTTTCACCTTCCCTCGCAGGCAGCGGCAGTGCGTGGAGGGGCTCGGCGGTAGTTGAGGGCCGTTGTCCTGGGACTCAGCGGTGCCACACGCCCTGGACTGCGTGGCAGCCCCTCACTCGCCCACCCTCCCGCCAAGCCACAACCGTTTTTTGTAGAACTCGTTACCCCAGTCACCTTCTAGATTAGAAACTTCTCACAAGCAATCACACTGCCCGCGTCAGACATCGGCGGATACTGTTCAAACCTCTTTCTGACTCATGTAATTGCGTTTTGACAATACACATACTCATTCCACAGCCCATGGGACCCCCATCTACTCTTGAATTTCTCGAAATTTACAGGTACACCACATTGAAAATGTAATTGCACAATTGTCTCCTTGAATTCACCATAAACCTAAACCAAAAATTTCAACTTCAAAAATCTCAACATAATTCACTAAAACTGCTCCTGTACACAAACTTCCTCGCACAATACGGTCTCTATAGAAGGGCGTTGTTTTCATCCAACATGCTCAAGGGGTTAAACTTGGCAGGAGCTAATGGTTACAAGGCTACTTTCTCCTTCCAGCCATGCTGATAGCTTTACCTAATTAAAATCACAACAAAAAATTCTCAGAGATGAGGGGGTAGTTGCTTTACACTCTAAGCAAGTCGATATGTTAACTGTAAAAAATCCACACCAAACTAAGGCAAGAGTTCCAACTATTGCGAAAGAAAATATACAAAATTAGTCGATTTCAAGCCTTTGGTTTGTTACAGTGTAAAGCCCCAAAGTCCAAGTTCGAAGGACAAGATCTATAAGTCAAATATTTGAAAATTTATGGAAAGCTGAAACTAATGGGGATATGTGCAAAATAATTTAGTAGTAGAATCATTGTTATGATAAGGTTATGACTAAATGAAATCTAGCTTATTTCAATTCTTAAAATCTTTTCATTAAATTTGATATCTAGATACACAAAACAAGAAATTAGAATAGTCTCTCCTCATTTCTAACCCAAATTTTGTGACTAACCTCTACCTCTTTAAGAGCTCTCTATCTCTATGTCCACTCATCTGCCTAGTCAAGCTTCTTTGACCTTTAAAATGGAGTATCTCAAAACTAACCCGACTTTGCACCTCAAACTTCAATTGGCAAACATCTCCTTCGAGCAATTAATAGTCATGGCAAAAAATAAATTTGTAGGCCAATTGAAGTATAAGCACTAATAGTGAATTTAACAATCCAAAATTTACTTTTAAATGTAGGTTTAGTGAAAATCTTATTCATAATGAAGACCAAAGATATAACCAAGCTAAAATTGAACTGATGAGCCCCTAAAAGACTCACAGCATTTTGGAAGACATAATTGCAATTTGTTATTATTTCAATAAATCTCTTAACTTTCACAGAAATGTTGCAGTTTTCAAAATTTAACCATAAGATCTTAAAAATCACAGTCATGTGGTCATTGTGGATAGAATTTAGACCTAAGATGGACATAATTTGGAAGATATCGATTTCTAAACATATCCTCATGATTTTTCCACCCAATGACTAAATTGTGAAGCCATCATCAAATGTTTCTAAAATATCTCTTATACTTTCAAAACAAGCGTGCTTTAGCATTTTCATGCACTTGGTAGTATTATGAACAACCTCTAAAAAAATCATATCCAAAATGATTTGGAAACGACGAGATTAAAAGTCTCCAATAAGCGGGGGTTTGCTTTTCACATGATTATGAGGACATTTCTCTGAGGCCAATGTACAATCTAGAAACAGGGATACGCAAAAAGTGAATGGTCAAATTTTAGCAAAGGAGTAACTTGATATGTCAAAGAAGAAAAAACATCATTAACAAAATTTTATGCAAGAGTTATAAGTTCTAAATCAAGACCTAGATTTTGCAGTATACTTCTTGGGCAACTGAAAATAAATGATCTTCAATTCAAAAGCCTTCAATGAGGCACACTAATCTTTAATCTTGGCAAGCACCATCAAAAAAATTGTAGATGTCTTCCATACACCTCAGAGGCCGCAAGCTCTGTCCGAATAGCAATAGGGCAGTCTGTGGGATTTTTCAAACCACAACTTTTGCAAACAAAGTCTGCAGTATATTTCCAAATATACTGTACAAAAGAAGGTTCAAAACTGAATATTCTACACAATTACAAAACTTCAAAAAAAACCAAGGGTGATGAATATTGCAATTGTGCTCAAAACTTTAGCTACTTATCATGTTAAAAATGTATACAACCATATTGTTCATTTCCTTGATTCACCTTGTTTGCGGAGTAGAAGTAGGTGGCCACTTACGCAGAAGAATGATATTTCAACCTGTAATATGTGTGTGACCATAATCCAGGTTCAAATGAAGTGTAGAGCTGATTGCAATTTCTTTGTAGAACATGGGTGTAGCATTTGTTTCATTGAGCCAAGGCTACAAAGTAACATCCTGGCAAGGCCCTGTATGAGTGAACTCCTGCAAAGGGTGACGACTGTGCAACAATGGCGATGAAGGAAATCTGAGTTTACTCCAAGTTACACTGCAAACGTCTGATGTTCCAGAGAGTTGAAAAAGTATGTGAACGGAATACAGCAAGTCAAAGTGGACGAGCGACAAGACCTGCTGCTATAAAATACACTTCGATCCAAGTCAACGTCATCTGGCAGTCGCTTTGACCTGCCATGTCATCAGAATATTAAATTGATGACGTGGAAGATTCGAAAAAGATTCGCCCTCCGTTGTAGTCTAGATGGTTAGGATACTCGGCTCTCACCCGAGCGACCCGGGTTCGAGTCCCGGCAACGGAAGCTCCCGAGTGAAAATTGACTGCCCCTTTTGTCATTTGTCTCCAAAAATTACTTATATTTCATATGTATCTTGATATATTCGAGTGATTCATTAAAATCTTCCCCACTTCATGTCGAGTCAAAAAGTTGTAAAAGACTAGAAGTGTATTCATCGTACGTATGCCACATGATCTCAAACTACCAAAGAAAACTCATGGTTATAACAAGACAATAATGCTTTTAGGGAGAACGTGGAGGAAGTCCAAATTTTAAAGATATGTCTAGCAAATTCCTCCTACAGGACATTTGGAAAAACTATCAAGCAACCACAATATGCATATGAGTCTTCCCTCCATGCTTATCATTTTTTTGATGGCTAAGATGGTTTGAGCTCGTTGTGAATTTTATACAACATAAGACTGTTTAAAAAAAACCATATTCCAAACGAATGGGTGTTATAGATAACTTAAACAACATGTATTTCTTTCACTTTCACAATATGGGATAATATTTGCACTTTCTTGTTGCATGTCATGGCTAGAGGAAAATAAATAAATCTTAATTATCTAACTTTCAAATTGGTTGACAATTATAGACGGAAAAGAAAAACACTACAAGTTTGTAACCAATTTAGTCAACTATTTTCTCTTGAAACATGTCACACAATGGACAATCCTTTCAATGTTTTAGAGGATTTTTGTCGAGCCGGAGCGCAGTTTGAACTCTCTACATGAGGTCCGCAACTCTAGTGCACGATCAAAGGAGCTCGTGGTAGTATCATGTTCTAAACGTGAAGTTGTAACCTTGTAGGTGTCGTTGTTTTCCTTGCTTGGTGCATATCTTCATTGGGTAGTTGGGGGGAAGCACAATAAAGTGAACCAAAAAAGTGCTTATCTTTTCACGAATTTCAGCCCCTTCTGTAAACACTAGGGAAAGTGGGATCTATGTTATGTCAATTGAAGATTGAGTTTGGGATACGGAAAGTAGACTTGATCTTCTTCAACTTCCCAAAGTTGCGAGAGAGGACATTGAGTTTACAATGGAAAACGGAGACGTCGAACTCGGGCAAAGTGAATGGACTCATTTGGAAAAGTGAACAAAACGGTTTAGGGTTTTGTCCGAAATCACTTTTAATTTCGCGGGGCCCTCCGTATGTTTAAAAGGTATTCTAAAATAGTCAATTCATATACTCATTGATTGATTTAGGGTTCCAAAAGTATCGCAAGGATGCTTTTTAAGAGGGTCTTTTCCGCGATACTTTTGTCACTTTTTTTTCACTGAACATTGTTTTTTAAATTGAAGAAAACATCATCTAAAGATAATAGAGGGCCCCAAATGAAGAAATCAAGACTTTAGAAAAGTTCATTTTCATGATTTAGAACTAGTGGTCAAATTTAGTTTCAATTTTGGATGTTCTTTTTATGAAGGTGTATATAAGATATATTATGACACCTTAGAAAGTGACTAAAATGCTCAAAAACTACACCCAAATCCTCAAAATCAGCTTTGAGCCTTCAAAAATAGCACACTTCATATTCACTTGTTAGTGGTCACATTTTGCACTTTGTGGTCCACTTTATTGTGCTCTACCCCAGTTCTACTCGTACAGTTGCATTCCTCGTATGTTCGCTTATTTTCCTGAGGTTTCTCGGACTACTATTTTGTGTTTCCTCGCCGTGTTTCTTGCATTCTTTTCTTGCTCACAGTATTGCTTCCACAGGTTGTGAATGATGTTGATCACGCCATGTATGTGCAGGACTGTCATGCGGCTCAATCGTTCGTGGAATGTAAGTTCACTGCTCTAGTGGTTTACTCACAGTTTGATCACCAACTTGAGAAAAGAATGTCAATATCTGACTTTCTAGTGTCGTGGAATCGCTTCATTCAGCAGGACTCGCAACATATGGCTGGCTATTTTTGCGGTTCTTCACTTGTATGAATCTTAAAGATATGTTCTTGGCATACTTGTGCTCGAAGATTCAGCTCTTGATCAAGGCCGTTATATGTATCCTAGAAGCCAGCGGCAGCAGACTGCTCCTGCAACGTATTACTGAATGTGCTAGAATTATCTACGTACCTGATCGAAGAAGTAGATAGACTGTGCTAATCTTGCGAGTGATGAGCAAGATTCAACTACTACTAGCTCAACCCACCATATATATATATATATATATATATATATATATATATATATATACTTATATATTTTCCTGAGGAAAATAAGCGAACATACGAGGAATGCAACTGTACGAGTAGAAAGTTACCCAATGAAGATATGCACCAAGCAAGGAAAACAACGACACCTACAAGGTTACAACTTCACGTTTAGAACATGATACTACCACGAGCTCCTTTGATCGTGCACTAGAGTTGCGGACCTCATGTAGAGAGTTCAAACTGCGCTCCGGCTCGACAAAAATCCTCTAAAACATTGAAAGGATTGTCCATTGTGTGACATGTTTCAAGAGAAAATAGTTGACTAAATTGGTTACAAACTTGTAGTGTTTTTCTTTTCCGTCTATAATTGTCAACCAATTTGAAAGTTAGATAATTAAGATTTATTTATTTTCCTCTAGCCATGACATGCAACAAGAAAGTGCAAATATTATCCCATATTGTGAAAGTGAAAGAAATACATGTTGTTTAAGTTATCTATAACACCCATTCGTTTGGAATATGGTTTTTTTTAAACAGTCTTATGTTGTATAAAATTCACAACGAGCTCAAACCATCTTAGCCATCAAAAAAATGATAAGCATGGAGGGAAGACTCATATGCATATTGTGGTTGCTTGATAGTTTTTCCAAATGTCCTGTAGGAGGAATTTGCTAGACATATCTTTAAAATTTGGACTTCCTCCACGTTCTCCCTAAAAGCATTATTGTCTTGTTATAACCATGAGTTTTCTTTGGTAGTTTGAGATCATGTGGCATACGTACGATGAATACACTTCTAGTCTTTTACAACTTTTTGACTCGACATGAAGTGGGGAAGATTTTAATGAATCACTCGAATATATCAAGATACATATGAAATATAAGTAATTTTTGGAGACAAATGACAAAAGGGGCAGTCAATTTTCACTCGGGAGCTTCCGTTGCCGGGACTCGAACCCGGGTCGCTCGGGTGAGAGCCGAGTATCCTAACCATCTAGACTACAACGGAGGGCGAATCTTTTTCGAATCTTCCACGTCATCAATTTAATATTCTGATGACATGGCAGGTCAAAGCGACTGCCAGATGACGTTGACTTGGATCGAAGTGTATTTTATAGCAGCAGGTCTTGTCGCTCGTCCACTTTGACTTGCTGTATTCCGTTCACATACTTTTTCAACTCTCTGGAACATCAGACGTTTGCAGTGTAACTTGGAGTAAACTCAGATTTCCTTCATCGCCATTGTTGCACAGTCGTCACCCTTTGCAGGAGTTCACTCATACAGGGCCTTGCCAGGATGTTACTTTGTAGCCTTGGCTCAATGAAACAAATGCTACACCCATGTTCTACAAAGAAATTGCAATCAGCTCTACACTTCATTTGAACCTGGATTATGGTCACACACATATTACAGGTTGAAATATCATTCTTCTGCGTAAGTGGCCACCTACTTCTACTCCGCAAACAAGGTGAATCAAGGAAATGAACAATATGGTTGTATACATTTTTAACATGATAAGTAGCTAAAGTTTTGAGCACAATTGCAATATTCATCACCCTTGGTTTTTTTTGAAGTTTTGTAATTGTGTAGAATATTCAGTTTTGAACCTTCTTTTGTACAGTATATTTGGAAATATACTGCAGACTTTGTTTGCAAAAGTTGTGGTTTGAAAAATCCCACAGACTGCCCTATTGCTATTCGGACAGAGCTTGCGGCCTCTGAGGTGTATGGAAGACATCTACAATTTTTTTGATGGTGCTTGCCAAGATTAAAGATTAGTGTGCCTCATTGAAGGCTTTTGAATTGAAGATCATTTATTTTCAGTTGCCCAAGAAGTATACTGCAAAATCTAGGTCTTGATTTAGAACTTATAACTCTTGCATAAAATTTTGTTAATGATGTTTTTTCTTCTTTGACATATCAAGTTACTCCTTTGCTAAAATTTGACCATTCACTTTTTGCGTATCCCTGTTTCTAGATTGTACATTGGCCTCAGAGAAATGTCCTCATAATCATGTGAAAAGCAAACCCCCGCTTATTGGAGACTTTTAATCTCGTCGTTTCCAAATCATTTTGGATATGATTTTTTTAGAGGTTGTTCATAATACTACCAAGTGCATGAAAATGCTAAAGCACGCTTGTTTTGAAAGTATAAGAGATATTTTAGAAACATTTGATGATGGCTTCACAATTTAGTCATTGGGTGGAAAAATCATGAGGATATGTTTAGAAATCGATATCTTCCAAATTATGTCCATCTTAGGTCTAAATTCTATCCACAATGACCACATGACTGTGATTTTTAAGATCTTATGGTTAAATTTTGAAAACTGCAACATTTCTGTGAAAGTTAAGAGATTTATTGAAATAATAACAAATTGCAATTATGTCTTCCAAAATGCTGTGAGTCTTTTAGGGGCTCAACAGTTCAATTTTAGCTTGGTTATATCTTTGGTCTTCATTATGAATAAGATTTTCACTAAACCTACATTTAAAAGTAAATTTTGGATTGTTAAATTCACTATTCACTATGGCAGAGATGCGTCAAAGATAACGCCGTTTAACGCGGTTTTTAACGCGGTTTAACGTGGATTTTTTGACTAATCAAAAGTGACGCGCCCTGTCACATAGGTCTTTTGATTATGACGCGACGCGTCATAATACGTTAAAACGTTTTAACGTGCGCACGTCCTCTCGGTTAAACCACGTTACTCGGAATTGCCAGAAGTTACCTGGGGTCAGTAAATTGAGGGAGTTACTTTTTGCCACGTGAGCATTTCTCGCTATTTTTCATTCTACGTTGGAGTTTACGTGGATATTTCCCTCCATTGTCCATTCCACGTCAGATATTGCGCGGAAGTTGACGTGGCACTTGATTCAACGGCTGAGATGGTGACACGTGTCATGATCACGGATCGTAGAATATTCCCGGATGCGTTTACGGTGTCGGGTTTTGTATGTTTACAAAAACGGTTTATGTTGACGGTTTTTGTGTGTTTACGTAAACGTAGTGTGGACGTTCATTATATTGTGTTTTGACGCTGATAAACGCATGTTTCACGTATCTGAATGCGTTTTAAAAAACGCACGTAGACGGAAGTTGACGTTCGCGGTGTCAACTGTTTGTGACATCAAAGTGTGTTAGCCGGGATCCTGTCGATGGAGAGTGTGAACGCGGAAACAGGACTAGGAGGACTATAGAGGGGTATTGGGTTGCAGTTGATACCCTGACGGCCAGGTGGTTAACTGTCAGGACGGGTCGGGTGTCTCAAGTCTCGGACAGCGGGGTCTTAGGTTTTGGAGAAAGGAGAGTCTTCGAGGAGTGGAGCGAGTGAACGCCCCGCGCGGTATTGGTCTCCGTGAGAGTTTTCAGTGAGCAGATCAAGTTGATCTCAGAGGCATCAAAGTTATCAGGGAGTTCATGGAGTCCATGGAGATAATTGGAGTAAGGGGTGTGTGAGGCACAGCTTGGAGCAATCGTTGCAAAGAGTAGGGAATAGAAGAAAACAGCAGACAGTCAAAGAACTAACAGCAGTAGTAGACAGAAAGGACGAGAAGAACGCAGTGATCGAATAGGTAGTCTTTTAAGAGTAGCACAAGGTGCTCTGAATACAAAATGGTGAGCTGAGTGTCCCTGGCGCCATGGCCGGCAACTAACCTAGCACTATGCTCTAGTGAAAATTGAGAGACAATACCCTAATCTTCGATCCTTTTTATACTATTCGGGGACGCCCTTGGTAGACGCTGTGACTCCCAGTCCCTGCTGCCGGTGCCGTCCACGACTCGCAGTTGGAGTAGTTTCCTAGGTAACATTTTGCCGTCCCTTTGAGCTCGCATTCCGTCCTCGGAATGCAGGTGTCTTAGTTTTTAGATTGTCGATGTGCGGGTCTTCTGTCGGGGCGCGTGGCTTCACGTGGTATCTGAGCCTGTCTTCTGGGTGGGGCTTGGTCGCCGTAGATGGCCGCAATCGCCGCTGCTACTCCTCTGTGGATTAAGTTGTGCTTGGATCGTGAAGTAGCTGCGTGTTGATAGACGTCGTAGACAGTCTTCCCTAGGATTCGGTTGCAGGCTGGACAGTTGACCTGATCTGCTTCAGGGTCAGCGTACCGAGTAGCCAAGTCAGGATTATCCCTGAAATACTTCATTACCTGTTCTCTCGCTGTCTCTAATTCTTCTTCCGCATCACTGCTGTCACTGGCTTCCAATTCCAAATTATACTCTTCTTCTAATTTTTTCAGAGCATCTTTATGAAATTTGAAAGTCGGAGTGCGGGAATTTACCATGGGCGAGGACTGATGTGTTGGCTCCGAGGATGGTGCGGGGGGAATGGGCGAGGGCAGCGGGGTCTCCTCCTGGTCCGTAAATTGATCCGGAATGTCAACCTGCTCGGCTGGATCGTGGAAGCTTGGGGCCGTCATCGGCTGTGATGAACCCGGCCCTACGATAATCGCCAAAGGCTCCTCTTCACTCGGCCTCTGAGGTGATACGTACATTCTTTTCTCTTTGTCTTCTTCCATTATGTCCGCATCCTGCAGCTGCTGATCCATGGCCTCCCAGTCGGGTTCTGAGTGTTCTAAGTCCAGTGTCGCCATAGCCTCATCGATGCATGCGTTCAAAAATTCGGATGATGGCTCCTCTGACATTGGTGGTTGTAATCGAAGCATTCTGAATGCGTTGGTCGCTATGGCGTGTGTGGCTGTATGAATCCACCCTGTCTTGTTTACCTCGAATGATTCGCGTATCTGCTCCAGGTTCGCCCTCTCCTGTTGTATCATCTCTATCTCTGCAACGTTGGGCTGTGTGACTTGCGCAATTTTGTCGGCTGTGAGCTGCTTGTACTTGGCCATGTTGTCATTGTTGAGCTGCTCCAATTTCTGTATTTTTGCTTGCAACCACGCCTTGTCCTTGGCCAGCAGATCCACCTGATCGTGTGCGCCGGTAAGCTCCAATTCCAAGCTGGCCACATGGCTGCGTAGGTTTGTCAAAGTGCTCTGAAGCTCCTCTATCTGCTGTCGAAATTCAGCTCTTGTGGTTTCCAGTGTCTGGTTTGCTTGTACCTGGGCAGCTTGGATTGCTTGGGCGGCTTTTCGTTTGGTGCGCTCCTCCTGCTCGCGGTAAGCTATGGTGAGTCCCTTCTTCTCCTGCTCGACGCTGTGTACCATGTGCAACAGGGCTTCGAGTGTTTCGGTGAGCGCCGTTGTCTTGGTGTGGAGTTCCATCGTTCGGGGCCCCCATGCTGGATCCTTCGTTGCCACGGCTACCACCCCCCCGGTTGTCTGCTCCAACACGCGTTGGCGCTTGGTGCTGGGCCCTGGCATGGATGGCTCTGGCTGCTGGGGCATCGCCAATTCACGCTGGATGTCAAGGAACGACCCCATGGCTGGTCCCCGTTGATGGCGGTGATGATAGGCAAGATAGTGAGTGATGTACGCGGTGAGAAAGGGGCCGATCGGGCTGGAGTAGTCCGGGTTGCGGCGGTGACCTCTCAGCTGGACTCTGAAGTTCTCGTCAACCAGGGCGCCCCAGTTGATTTTCACTCCCTGATCGGCCATGAACAACAACGAGAGCTTGGCGGGGGTGATGCCATTGCAGTCGTTCTTAAAGAACACTTGGCTGAGGATCCCCCGCATCCGAGCGAACCATGGTTCAGGTAGAATTTTTCCCTGAGCAAAGACATCATAGCGCTTGTCATCACGGAGAGGAAGATGATTTACCAGGGTGTCGAGGTCGGGCTGTGGGTGTCCGCACTCCGGGCTCCACTCGGTGACCCCCGTGCCGTCCCACCCGAAGAATGCGTAGAGGTAACGGCTGGAGTACTGCACGAGAATGTTGTTGACATAGCCCGAGGGATAAGGTTCGTCTTCGCTCCTCTGTCGCATGGACTGCATGAACTCGTTGCAGTACGAAACATCTATCTCCCCTTTCATGAGTGTCCAAAACTTCACCATCTTCGTCTTTGTTGTCCAGATCTCATCGGCCCTACGCTTCCACTCGTGGATGTGCTTGGGTACGTAGAACGGGGGTACCTTCTTCCGGGAAGTAGACGCGGCCATGGTGGTGGCCACGGCGAGGACGGTGGGCGACAATGCAGCGGAGAACAGTGAGGAGGATAGGAGAGAGAGTAGCGCCTGGCTCCTGAGTGCTGGGAAAAATACAAAGGGACAGAATGCGAATGTTGGAGAGGGCACTGGTGTAATGCAGGGGGACTGAGGAGGAGGAGGAGAGGAGGCGCTAGGCGGCGGGGATGTGACCAGAGTGGCCTCTGGGTGTGGCACCTCGCCAGCCCTTGGTGACTGTGAGTCTTCATGATATGACTTGGACGTCCGCGATGATAGTGGCGGCTGGATCCGTCTATGGCGGCGGGGACGAGACAGGGCTGCTGTCTCGTCCATGGGTTGTCCAAGATGATCATGGCTGGGTATAGGAAATGGGACAGCTTGTATGAGATTTATACTGATCTCATTGAGTGGATTTTGAAAGGATGGTTGGGGATTTTCATCCTGGACGTCAGAGTTGGAGGTGCTAGGCTCCTGGTCTATGTCATTTGCCAGATGATTGTTAATTTCGCCTAAGCTAAGAGTAGGGGATAGGTGCGGGGTTGCTGTATGGTAATGTTTTAATTTGCCTGCGTTTACCATGGTGGCTTGGGCGTCATAGTTGTCACTATTAATTAGTAACACAGTATTGTTAGGGAGTACCAGCTGGACTCGATAAGGCCCATGCCATACGGACTCGAACTTGGTCTTTTTAAGTTTGGGATCCCTGGGACACCATAAGACAAGGTCCCCTTTTTGGAAGACACGGGGGGGCTGGGAGGCTTGGAAATATTGGGCGCTGATTTTTTGTTTCTGAAGAATGTTCTGTATTGCCGATTCCCTAAGTTCCTCGAGGTGATGGATATCTTGCATCCGGGCCGCCAATACTCGATGAGGTGTATAGTCCCTGGGTTGTAAGCTGGTGAATGTAGGGGCAATATATTCTGTAGGGAGCAAAGGCTGGGTACCGTAGACCAACTCAAATGGGCTTGCCTGTGTTGCGGTTTTTGTTGCTACTCTGTATGCCCAGAGGGCTGCTGGCAAACAGTCGTCCCAGTCGACCTTGTTGGCATGTATGAATCGTTTCAACATGCCAATTAGAGTTTTGTTGGTGGATTCAGCTTGTCCGTTGCCTTGAGGGTAATAGACTGTGCTGGTCCTATGCTTAATTACATGGTTGTCCATGAGTTCTTCGATGACTGCGTTGACAAAATGGGAGCCTTGGTCGGACACGATCTCCAATGGGCAGCCGAACCTGGTGATGATGTTCTCGTAGATGAACGTGGCGGTGACCATGGCGGTATTTGTCCTGAGTGCTTTGGCCTCGACCCATTTAGTGGTGTAGTCAGTGGCGACCAAGATGTACTTGAAGCCCTGGCGGGTGGCAGGCCGAATTGGTCCCACAAAATCTAAACCCCATCTTAAGAAAGGTCCCAAAGGGGGTATCGATTTCAGGGGAACTTTGCCCTGGTACTGAAAATTTGTGGGGGCAATTTGACAAGCATGGCAGTTCTTTACGTAATTATGGACGTCTTTATGCAACGTAGGCCACCAATATTTGGCAGTTAAAATTTTCTTGATAGTAGTGTCAGGTCCCTGGTGGCCTCCTGCTGGGCCGTCATGAAGGTGGGATATGATCTCCTGTTGCTGTTCCGTGGCTACACAGATGCGGGTTTCTCCGTCAGGCCCACGGCGATAGAGTTCACCTTGGACGACAACATAGGGAAGGGTGCTGCGGATAAAACTGATCTTTCTGGTGCCCGTGAACTCTACAGGAGCTTTGCCGGTAGTTAAATACTGTATATACTGGGATCTCCAGTCCTGAGTTATTTCTGGTGCCACTGTCGCGGCTTGGATGTAGGAGTCATTGAAAGAATCGTCTATGCCGTCCTCGGAGGCTGTGGTGTCTCTGGATAGGTAGTCGGCTATGATGTGGCGTCTACCTGGGACATAGACGACTTCGAAGTCGTATTCCAGCAGGATCATGATCCAGCGTGCAACTCGACCACTAACCAGCGGTTGATTAACCAGGTATGACAAACTATGATGATCTACTATAAACCTGAATTTGTTACCCAATAGATAGTGACAGAATTTTTTGACAGCGTAGATCATTGCTAAAGCTTCTCGCTCCGTGGTGGAATAATTTCGTTCTGCTGTGTTTAATAGCCTACTTGCATATGCGACCGGCTGGTCGTGTTTACCAGTTAGGTTTTGGGCGAGCATGACGCCGACGGCGACATTAGAAGCATCAGTATGTACGTGAAAAGGTTTGGTCCAGTCGGGTGCAATTAATATGGGTGCATTGGAATAGGCTATCTTGATTTTTTCTAACGCTTCTTGAGCTGCCGGTGTCCAATCCTTAGGATAACTATAGCGAGCATGGTTCAACGCTGTGATCGGAGCGGTGATGTGAGCCAGTTTTTCTATGTAGATTCTATTGAACTGAGCTAGGCCTAGGAGGCGTTGTACCCCTTTTTGATTCACCGGTGGCGTCATGTTGACTATGTCTTGTATTTTCTCCGGATCTGGTAGTTTACCATGTTTACAGACAATGTAGCCTAAGATAATGCCGGCGAAAAATAAGAACATACATTTGTCGGCGTTTAGGCTGACTCCGTTGGATCGACAGGCGTCAAAGATTTGTCTTAAGTGAGAAATGTGGTCGTTCATGGAACCGTAGACCGTACCATCGTCGAGATATATGCGGAAAAATCGTTTCAGAAATGGTCGAAAGATGAGTTCCATTACTCTCTGAAATGTCATTGGTGCATTCTTTGCTCCGAATGGCATTCTCTCGAATTGGTACGGTCCCCATTCAGTAGAGAAGGCTGTTTTATTTTTGTCGTGGTCGGCCATGGCGACCTGGTAGTACCCCGAAAAACAGTCTAAGAACGAATACATTTCGTGGCCAGCGACTTCATCAATAATCTCCTCCATGTAAGGTAATGGATAGTGGTCTTTTCTGGTGGCTGCGTTGAGTTTGCGGAAATCAACACAGATTCTCAGCGTGCCATTTTTTTTTGGGATGATTACCATTGGTGATAACCATGGAGCGGAGTCGACGGGAGAGATGAATTTGGCTTCCAAGAGTTTATCCAGTTCAGCTTTAACTCGAGTAGCATAGTTGGGGTTCATTCGGTAGCGACGTTGTTGGACAGGGTGAGCATTGGGTACCAAATCTATCGTGTGTTCTGCTAGACGGCTTGGTATCCCTTTTAGATCTTCGTGGCCCCAGGCGAAGATATCCCGGTATTCATGGAACAGCTTGATGGCTTCGTGCTTGAGTTGTGTCGGAGCTTCTGCGTTGATTTTGACGAACTTGGGTTCGGCTGCAGTGCCTAAATTAACTAACTCAACTTTATCTTTGGCGCCATGGGACCAGCCGTTAATAGTGTGATGTTTTAACGCCTGAGATGCCGGTGGGGCGTTGACTTCGACTGCCTCTTGGACTTCTTGCGTGAAGTGTGCAGGGATATCGAATTTTTCTGGTTCTGGAGCGAGGCTTGCTAAGTGAATTTCTGCTAAGGGAACTAAATTTGGGTCGGCTTGGAGTACTAATGCTTCTTGTTCTGGTGATAACCCCTTCAACCAGTTAGTGCCTGCATGGTGACGGATTTGGTCGGCTTTGGCGCGAGTGACGCAGCTGTCGACAGGACGTCACTAAAGTGCGAGCCTTGAGCGGTGAGCGGAGAGCGGTGAGCGGTAACTTTGCGGATATTTTGATGTATTTGGGAATTTAGAGCGATATGGTTATGGTATTTTATGGATTAACAATTTTTTGGGTTTAGAAATTTCTAAATTTAGTTCGTAATGGGACCTATTACCGTGGACAGTCTCAGCAAAATTAATACTTGGCCTGATCTATGGCCGTGGAAATTATTGTATTACGGTTTTCGGGTGCGTTAGTGGCCTCGACTCGTGGATTCCTGTTATAGAGACTGGTCAGCCGGGTCTTTTTATAAGGACAGGCCGTGAGGTAACACTGTAGCGCTGAATTTCTCTTCAGTGTGTCGTGAGCCACGGAGGTAGGGGATGAACGTCAGCCAACAGCCACTGCCGATGATTCCAACCCAAGCAAGCGTCGAAAACTGGAGGACAATGAATTCTCACTTTGCGCACGAACAAAAAGATTAGACCATACATGTGCAACATATCATACAAAAGTATGCACGTTCTGCAAAGTACAACAGAACAAGTGGTAGTTTATCCCATTCATGGACCTATGACAAAGGCGGGTCAGTAGTACACCTCCCCTTCAGTAAGAGTTCTCTCGGTTTAGGGAGTCTGGAAAAGGATTGTTCGGGCCTAGGCACACATATGTGACTTCCTCCTAGACCCTTTTACATGGACCTCTTCAGGAACTACACAGTTCTTTAAATGACTTGCAAAATGGTTCTTAACAGCGCTTAAGAAAAATAAGGGCGTGATTCACAAGAATGGGAACAACGGTTTACAGTGCAAGTGCAAATTTGTGGTAGTGGCCCTTTTAGTCTCACTACTTCGTCATCCAGATGAATTCAGGCGATACATGTGTGAATAACGAATCAGATATCACTACTTCTCCAGGTGCTTCAAAAGGCCACTCTCTAGGACTCGCTTGACTTCGTTGAAGCTAAAACTAGCTGCATGAATGAATGTATCCGACTCCGAATCAAGACCGCAAACTACACTGAGAAGGTAGTACAAATGCTTACAATTAGCCCATTGACCCCGCTTCCCAAGTGCCGTCATTGCCATCTCCTTGAAGTTTGGGCAAGTGCAGGCAGGGTGCTGCGAAATGGTCAGGTAGTATTGTTGTACCTTTGGAGGCTTCCCAGAATCCAATGTGACAATGCATCCCAGGGCTGGGGCAGGCAGCATGCAAAGCTTGCTGACCTTCGCGTTCAACGATAAGGCAGAGGCACAATTATTGCTATGCTTGGTCGACGGGGCCTTCTTGTTCCGTCGGATGAGCTTCCCTGATCGCCGGGTAGGGAACTCATCCGGGTATGCCGGCGTAGGGTAGGCGGAGAGGTCCACTGCCGCGGCCCGGTCTTGGAAGAGTCTTCTTGGTGACATCTCCTTCAGTTGAGGGAGTCTGAAGCCGGCATTCTCTAGAGAGAGGATCTCTTTCTTCGTCAACTTCGTCCCAATCTTCACAGGCCAGACCTCAGGTACCTTTGGCACCGATAGTACCCACTTCCGCTTGCTACCCTTGACGCACCTGTCAATGTCGTCATTGCAGAAAAAGAACTGATGAGTCTCTATTCTGTCCTTCTGGTAGTTCTTCATGGGGCCTGTGTATGTCGGCGCAGCCGTGCTCTTCCCGTGCTGCACAATTCGTGCCACGCATTTCTTCTTAGTCACAGCGTGTTGGGCGAAGCAAGCCTTAGCGGACGTCTTAGGAAGTCGTGCAATGTGCCACTCGGAAGGGTTGCAGGCGGTCTCTTCAACTGAAGTGACGTGATGGTACTCGACTGGAGGTGGACAGTGCTCAGGGTGGAGGTCGGCTTCGTCCGCTTCAGTGCTTGTAGGAGAGTCTGCTATTACCACCGTCGGAGGGTAGTCGCTCTCCAGACGTGCAGCTCTAGTCTGGACACGAGGTCTTGACACGGTGATCTTGTCTGGCCTATGAGACTCTCGTTCATCTCCGAAGGCAACATCAGGTTTTCGTTTTAGTGAGACACAGACCTCCTCCCCTTCGAGATGCGGGTCCCTTGTGCACCACTCGCCCGCTCCTGGCATGTTCATAATCGCTTCATGTAGGACCTTCGGGTTCCCTGTCCTCGCTGCAGATCTCTGTGCACGTCGGAGGCTGAGCTCTTCTTTTGACGGACCTTTCCCGGGACGCTCCCCCTTCAAGAACTGGAAGTAGGCAACGCATTGCATGAACGCCCTTACAAAGTCGTCGACAGCTGCAACGTACAAGTCGCTGCCCCGATCTCCAGACTGCTGCTTCCACCTGTTGTGAATTGATTCAGCAAGATTGCACGACGGCATTTCCGCCAGCTCTTCCTCAGTGTGATTCTGCGCACATTAGGGGTTAGGTTAGGGTTTACGGTCCAATTACTGACTGCGAAGCAAAAACAGTGCCACCAGCAAGAGTCCTCGTGACCGAGGCCAATTGCCAAGCGCTGCAAGGCTGCTGCATTGGGCGCTAACTCAAGGCATGGAGCAACATGAAAGACCAGACTGAGTACCCCCAGCAAGAGTCCTCGGCACCGAGGCAAATTGCCAAGGGCTGCAAGGCTGCTGCATTGGGCGCTTAGACAAGGCATGGAGCATCATGAAAGACCAGACTCAGTACCCCCAGCAAGAGTCCTCGGCACCGAGGCAAATTGCCAAGGGCTGCAAGGCTGCTGCATTGGGCGCTTACTCAAGGCATGGAGCATCATGAAAGACCAGACTGAGTACCCCGACCAAGAGTGCTCGGCCCCGAGGGAACTTGCCAAGGGCTGCAAGGCTGCTGGATTCGGCGGTAGGTCATGCCTCGGAGGATCAGAAATGAGCAGATTCTGTACTCCCACCTGGAGTACTCGGCACCGAGGGCTGAAAGGGTGCTGCACTGGACGCTAGGGCATCGCACGGAGCATCACGAGAGAGCAGATTCTTTACCTTCACCAAGTTACCTAAGATGCGATAGACACCTGAAAGGCCGAGAGATAGCTTACCAGTTCCATGAAGCCTCCCCACTGCCGATAGCGATGGTGCCAGAACGAGAGCCACGTCTCCATGTTGGAGAGCCCTTTTCCAGTTGCAGCGCCGGATGACATCCACCATGCTCGGATTGCCAAGAATTTTGTTTCAGCTTCGGCCAGTGTCGTCGCATTCTTGTACTGTTGGCAGAGTTTGATATGTTGTGCTCGGAGGTCCTGTCGAATGTTTGCGTTTGTATGTTGCTCCAAAGACTGCCTCCAATGAAATAGGCATGTCCTCTCCCTGTCAACCATCCTCTCGGAGGCGTTACCGCTCCCATAGATAATTCGAACTGCGTTCCAATTCGCTTGGGCACCGTCTGCCATGAAGCCCTTAAAGTTAACTCTCGCGACCCCGTGAGTCTCCATGATGGCATTCAAATTCTTCCACAGCACGGACTGGGCTGCCGTGTCCTCCGACTGCATGTCGCACGCAGCGATTGTCATTATCCGACAGTAAGTTGGGTCGTAGACGTGGCAGGCCATCGTTACCCAGTCCCTTACTCGCCTCACGTGGTCAAACATGATCCACGCATCCTCCAAGTCACCGCCTGTCTGCATACGCTTAACTAGATCGACCCCAGAACCCGGCCCTACCTCAGACATCTTGAAGACATACACCTTCGCCGCATCATCGCCTTGCCCCGGGAACATGTTATTCTGGATAAACTTCCAGTTGCTGAACCCCCGCAGCATCCTGATGCCATCCATAGTCCCAAAGCGCCTAACATTCTTGAACGACGTAATGCAATTTCGGATGTTTGGAGAAGAGAGGTGCTTACAGCGGTCGAATATTGGTTCGAGCTCCTCCAATTCAAGAATCTTCTGCGGTTCACCTTCCTTGGCCAGAAGTAACGGGCCCAGCAGCTCCTTCGCAGTTTCGAGGACGATTGCGGAGGGTGTGGCGGAGGGAGTGCGCTCCACCTGCTCCCTGATCAAATTCTCCGTGTGTTCGACGAAGTCACGGTTCTCGCCGGACTTCACTGGATGATTGTGAGTTCCGAAGTGAACGCACGCTCTCGTCATGTGAGGTCCTGCAGTGACATAGTAAATCTTTGCAGGACAAAGTGCAACGCAGGTAGGCGGCGTACTGCAAGATTTACAGACCACGGTGGAACTCTGCGGCGGCTTCGATCCAACTTCAAACAGTTTCTCAGATTTCCCATCCCATTCAGTCTCGTTCAGTACCGAAGTCCTATTATCACGTGTAAGATACTCACATTTGACATTGTCACAGCGCAGATGGCCAAGGCACGACGAAGAACGGAATGTCAGCTTGAGGTCGTTCTGAATATTCGAAGTCGCTGTTCGAGTCCAAGGGTGTCCGTCGTATTTCCTATCCATTCCCCGTAACTGCTTTGCGCCGGAGTGATGGCCGTGAGCACCTAGGGGTGGGAACTCAAAAATGACATCGCCATTGTACTGAGGAGGAAGGTACTCAACTTCCTGCATTCTAATTGCATCAAAATTGATGCGAGACAGAACACTCTTTGACCTTTTACGAGCGCTAAGCTTCATGAGGCACTGGACGACACTGTTTGAAGGGGAGACTGCCGGGATAGACGGAGGGGAGACTGCAGGGGTACATGGAACGGATGACTTCAGGGAGGTTACTACTATTGCAGGAATCTCATCTGCAGTTGGCAATGTCGTGTCCTTCACCTCAGGGAGTACTGTCGCCTCAAGTACGTTTTCACTATCAGAATCACTCAACTCAAAGATGGTTTGAAGTCCTCGCTCGGTCTTCACTTTCCTCAACGGCGGATCAGAATTGATGCAAACTGTTGTGGACGATCGGGGGGTAAGCAATTCAGTAGAAGCACCTAAGACAGACTCCGTAATTCCGTAGACTCTGTACTTCCCTGGTTTAAGGAACCAAAACGTCCCAAACTCCTTCTGGGTAGATAACTGACCCACTGCATGCGAGAGTTCGCCACTGATGTCGTCAAATATCTCCTCCTCTACATGAAGTGATTCCTCTCTGTACTGGAAGCGAAGACTCAGAGTGGTAGAACTGATCATAGCACACCCATCTACACCCAAAGGAAACGTAATCGGAACAGAATGCGAATCTGCACGAAGGTAAGCCATACTGTGAACACGAAGAGCGAGATGTGAAAAAAGCAAACACGGCGGAGGAGATGATCACAGAATATTACGTACCCTTCTCGCTGCGACATTCTTCTAAACTCACACAAGAGTACATGAATCAGGAGACGGTTAACATTAAGACGTATAGTTAGGATAATTTCTGGAGCGAATAAACTTATATGAACTAATTAATCATGGATTAGTACAGGTCCAGAGAACATGCCCGCCCTAATATTCATTGTCATATAGGCTGGGATATTACAGGCATGAGTGGAAGATGACGGCCACTTTTAGTACTAATAGATTTTTTATTACAATGAAACGCTTTCATTACAGCAGAACCATTCCGATCACATTCAGGTACACGTACTCCAAGGTCTTTAATCCCACTACTCTGTTAAACTCGACGAATGTGTTTCCTGGATGGCTCCCTCGCATCGTAGTCTTTGATACTGTCTTCAAGAAGCCCATGAGTGCTAATTGCAGTCCAGCAGCCTCTACTTTGGAGCTTACGTCCTTTCGGACGAGGGGTGCTTCTTAAAAGACATCTGGAGTAGGTCCCCGGTTTGATGTTTCCAACTTTGGCGTACGCATGGGCTGCACTAATAACGTCGCACACAGCCCGTTCTCCTTCTACCGTGGTTGCTGTGGCCGATTGGACACAGCCCTCGGCGTCCACAATCATGACATGAATGGAAGCAACTTGGGTGGGTGGCTTCTTGGAGTCTGGCAAGCTGCAATGTGGAACTGGATCAAAGGGACCCTGAAAATCGTCTAAGGACACCTCATACTCTCCCACTACCTGTGAATCTAGAAATATACGAGAAGGGGACATGAGCGGTTCTGCCTCCATCTCGAGTGAAACCTCTACTAAGATAATCTCAGTGTGGAAATGCGTCTGGGAATGGAGGAGCCAGTGACATTTCTTATATAGGAGTACAATGAACGCAGCCTCGGCTCATGTTAAAACACGTGTCTAGGAGGGCTATATTAATGCAAAGAATGAATCAGGGACGGCGCAGTCTTCGCATGCTTGTTTACATGCAGTTAATACGTGACAGTATGAAAGGTGAACTAACTTGTGCTGCAGAACAAATGCTACGTCCTGGTGAGTAGATATTGGAATATTATCAGGTAACTAAATTCATGTATTCCACGTACAGCCAACGGCGGCTCATTCATTAAGACAACTATTAGCGTCCAAATATCTTATGGAGGGCCCAAATGTCAGTGAGAACTATAAATCGAGGTCTAGCTCATAATGACACGCTTTAAGACATTTTAAAGAATCAACATATTATGGGGTTCATAGATCCCTCGTCAGCTATTTTTTCAAGCCATTACGTAATGCTTCGGATGGCCCATTAGAATCAGAGATGATCACACGATCTGCTTCGAAGGCGCAGGCAGAGTTATCCAGGTCTGTACAGAAACGGAGGCGTCTTCGGAGGAAGAGGAGGTTAGCGGCTCCGGAGGTCACTGAATCCCCGTACAATTTGCGTTCAGCGATGGGGAAGAAGGGAGGGAATTCTAGTCAGGCTGTCGGAGGACAAACTAGACGGCCTGGCGCTTCGATTGGACGAGACGATGTTTCACCGCGAACTCTGAACTATGTGGATGAGGACGGAACGCCCATCCAGAATCCTCGCAGTAAGGTATGCTCCAATTCAATGGGAACCATGCATACGCTTGTCAACTTCGTTCTCTGGTTGACAATAGAAATCACTGTCCTCATGAGTATGGGTTACCTCAGAGTTGTCAAGTACATAGTCATCGAGTAGGCTGTAGTTTAGGAATTGAGGGTTTAGTGAGGGACGTTTCCTGCGGACGATAAGGCCTATTACTCATGTGATTAAAATGGTGACAGATTGAACGATGTTTGAGCCGTATGAATTCATTTTTTGCGTTCTTGTCATATTATTTACGTACTGACAAATTGCAAAGAGCGAATCCTTAATAATAGTTCGTTGGCGGTAATATCGGGGTCGGCACCGACTGAGGCAAGTTCTCGTTGCAATAGCCTAGGGGGCCGATTCAGACCGCATCATATACGAGGGACGGGTCTAGGTTAAGAGAGAGGGGGCGCATGCAGCCTCGCAACGACATCCTACGTAGTATTCTGCGTTCCTTGTGATTTTGGTGTCCCTTCTGTTCGTCTTCCATTCCCCTGCACTGCAGACCTCATTCAGCATTTAGTTATTACTACAGCTCCTGGAGCAGATCGAAGTCGAGGACGACATGGAGGAAGAATCAGTCGACCGGAGTATGCGAGCACCAGTAAAGCTGAAGCCCAGCAACCATATTCAGGTGACGACTTCATATGTTATTATGTTCTGCATTATATACGTCTTCCTTTAGCTTGTTGATGCCATCCATTTCGAGTAATTGGAGCTTCTGGTTAGTACAGCATTAGGTCTCGCGAGGATACCTAATATCCAGGGTTTTCTAAAAGAATACAAATTTCGATGTCGCAGCCTCAAACCGGTGCGGGAAGCAGTACCAGCGACAGCGGTGGTCCTTTCATCGCGACCAGAGGAGGCAACGTCATGATCGCAACACCCTCAAACAATCAGGTATGAGCTAATGCTTGGGCTCCAACTCCGATCAGGTCATGTCGTAATATCACTCCATTTCAAGCAGCGTCGTAGCCCTCGGTTTAGGGTACACCCGCTGCGGCTCCCAGTCTGGTGGTTTTTTGTTGATTTGTGAGTTGTATTGTGTTCCCTTCTCGCATCCCCGCAGCCCTCGGCATACTGCCTCGGCGCCCTGGACTTGTGCCGGAGGCTCCAAGTGTAGGCTTCTTCTGTTGATTTGTAAGTTGCATTGTGTGCTCCTTCAGCAGCCTCGCAGCCCTTGGCATCAAGCCTCGGTGCCGAGGACTTATGCTGGGGGCTCCTGCTCTGGTCTTGTTAGGTTGATTTGTAAGTTGCATTGTGTGCCCCCCTAGCAGCCTCGCAGCCCTTGGCATGAAGCCTCGGTGCCGAGGACTTATGCTGGGGGCTCCAATTTTGGTCTTGTTATGTTGATTTGTAAGTTGCATTGTGTGCCCCTTGAGCAGCCTCGCAGCCCTTGGCATCAAGCCTCGGTGCCGAGGACTTATGCTGGGGGCTCCTGCTCTGGTCTTGATAGGTTGATTTGTAAGTTGCATTGTGTGCCCCCCTAGCAGCCTCGCAGCCCTTGGCATGAAGCCTCGGTGCCGAGGACTTATGCTGGGGGCTCCAATTTTGCTCTTGTTATGTTGATTTGTAAGTTGCATTGTGTGCCCCTTGAGCAGCCTCGCAGCCCTTGGCACGAAGCCTCGGTGCCGAGGACTTATGCTGGGGGCTCCTGCTCTGGTCTTGTTAGGTTGATTTGTAAGTTGCATTGTGTGCCCCCCTAGCAGCCTCGCAGCCCTTGGCATGAAGCCTCGGTGCCGAGGACTTATGCTGGGGGCTCCAATTTTGGTCTTGTTATGTTGATTTGTAAGTTGCATTGTGTGCCCCTTGAGCAGCCTCGCAGCCCTTGGCATGAAGCCTCGGTGCCGAGGACTTACGCTGTGGGCTCCTCCTCTGGTCTTTTAGTGTTGATCAGTCCTCCTTAGGGAACTAAGACTGACCAATATATGTTGTTTCTCTTTTGGAACAGGTGCCACGAAAAGGTGGTCCAGTAACCATGAGCGGAGGAGAGGATGACGTCGACGCAACACCAAGCAACAATCAGGTACGACCATCGTCTTGTTATGGTGATTTGTAAGTTGCATTGTGGGCCCCCGTAGCAGCCTCGCAGCCCTTGGCATGAAGCCTCGGTGCCGAGGACTTATGCTGGGGGCTCCAATTTTGGTCATGTTATGTTGATTTGTAAGTTGCATTGTGTGCCCCTTGAGCAGCCTCGCAGCCCTTGGCATGAAGCCTCGGTGCCGAGGACTTATGCTGGGGGCTCCATTTTTGGTCCTTTTTTTTTTATTTTAAGGTTGCATTCTGTGCCCCTCCAGCAGCCTCGCAGCCCTTGGCTTCATGCCTCGGTGCCGAGGACTTATGCTGGGGGCTCCTGCTCTGGTCTTGTTATGGTGATTTGTAAGTTGCATTGTGTGCCCCTTGAGCAGCCTCGCAGCCCTTGGCATGAAGCCTCGGTGCCGAGGACTTATGCTGGGGGCTCCAATTTTGGTCATGTTATGTTGATTTGTAAGTTGCATTGTGTGCCCCTTCAGCAGCCTCGCAGCCCTTGGCATGATGCCTCGGTGCCGAGGACTTATGCTGGGGGCTCCCTTTTTGGTCCTTTTTTTTACATTTTAAGGTTGCATTCTGTGCCCCTCTAGCAGCCTCGCAGCCCTTGGCTTCATGCCTCGGTGCCGAGGACTTATGCTGGGGGCACCTGCTCTGGTCTTGTTATGTTGATTTGTAAGTAGCATTGTGTGCCCCTTGAGCAGCCTCGCAGCCCTTGGCATGAAGCCTCGGTGACGAGGACTTATGCTGGGGGCTCCAATTTTGGTCATGTTATGTTGATTTGTAAGTTGCATTGTGTGCCCCTTCAGCAGCCTCGCAGCCCTTGGCATGAAGCCTCGGTGCCGAGGACTTATGCTGGGGGCTCCATTTTTGGTCCTTTTCTTTACATTTTAAGGTTGCATTCTGTGCCCCTCTAGCAGCCTCGCAGCCCTTGGCTTCAGGCCTCGGTGCCGAGGACTTATGCTGGGGGCTCCTGCTCTGGTCTTGTTATGGTGATTTGTAAGTTGCATTGTGTGCCCCTTGAGCAGCCTCGCAGCACTTGGCATGAAGCCTCGGTGCCGAGGACTTATGCTGGGGGCTCCAATTTTGGTCATGTTATGTTGATTTGTAAGTTGCATTGTGTGCCCCTTGAGCAGCCTCGCAGCCCTTGGCATGAAGCCTCGGTGCCGAGGACTTATGCTGGGGGCTCCATTTTTGGTCCTTTTTTTTTTATTTTAAGGTTGCATTCTGTGCCCCTCCAGCAGCCTCGCAGCCCTTGGCTTCATGCCTCGGTGCCGAGGACTTATGCTGGGGGCTCCTGCTCTGGTCTTGTTATGGTGATTTGTAAGTTGCATTGTGTGCCCCTTGAGCAGCCTCGCAGCCCTTGGCATGAAGCCTCGGTGCCGAGGACTTATGCTGGGGGCTCCAATTTTGGTCATGTTATGTTGATTTGTAAGTTGCATTGTGTGCCCCTTCAGCAGCCTCGCAGCCCTTGGCATGATGCCTCGGTGCCGAGGACTTATGCTGGGGGCTCCCTTTTTGGTCCTTTTTTTTACATTTTAAGGTTGCATTCTGTGCCCCTCTAGCAGCCTCGCAGCCCTTGGCTTCATGCCTCGGTGCCGAGGACTTATGCTGGGGGCTCCTGCTCTGGTCTTGTTATGGTGATTTGTAAGTTGCATTGTGTGCCCCTTGAGCAGCCTCGCAGCACTTGGCATGAAGCCTCGGTGCCGAGGACTTATGCTGGGGGCTCCAATTTTGGTCTTTTTATGTTGATTTGTAAGTTGCATTGTGTGCCCCCCTAGCAGCCTCGCAGCCCTTGGCATGAAGCCTCGGTGCCGAGGACTTATGCTGGGGGCTCCAATTTTGGTCTTGTTATGTTGATTTGTAAGTTGCATTCTGTGCCCCTCTAGCAGCCTCGCAGCCCTTGGCTTCATGCCTCGGTGCCGAGGACTTATGCTGGGGGCTCCAATTTTGGTCATGTTATGTTGATTTGTAAGTTGCATTGTGTGCCCCTTCAGCAGCCTCGCAGCCCTTGGCATGAAGCCTCGGTGCCGAGGACTTATGCTGGGGCTCCCTTTTTGGTCCTTTTTTTTACATTTTAAGGTTGCATTCTGTGCCCCTCTAGCAGCCTCGCAGCCCTTGGCTTCATGCCTCGGTGCCGAGGACTTATGCTGGGGGCTCCTGCTCTGGTCTTGTTATGGTGATTTGTAAGTTGCATTGTGTGCCCCTTGAGCAGCCTCGCAGCACTTGGCATGAAGCCTCGGTGCCGAGGACTTATGCTGGGGGCTCCAATTTTGGTCTTTTTATGTTGATTTGTAAGTTGCATTGTGTGCCCCCCTAGCAGCCTCGCAGCCCTTGGCATGAAGCCTCGGTGCCGAGGACTTATGCTGGGGGCTCCAATTTTGGTCTTGTTATGTTGATTTGTAAGTTGCATTCTGTGCCCCTCTAGCAGCCTCGCAGCCCTTGGCTTCATGCCTCGGTGCCGAGGACTTATGCTGGGGGCTCCAATTTTGGTCATGTTATGTTGATTTGTAAGTTGCATTGTGTGCCCCTTCAGCAGCCTCGCAGCCCTTGGCATGAAGCCTCGGTGCCGAGGACTTATGCTGGGGGCTCCAATTTTGGTCATGTTATGTTGATTTGTAAGTTGCATTGTGTGCCCCTTCAGCAGCCTCGCAGCCCTTGGCATGAAGCCTCGGTGCCGAGGACTTATGCTGGGGGCTCCAATTTTGGTCATGTTATGTTGATTTGTAAGTTGCATTGTGTGCCCCTTCAGCAGCCTCGCAGCCCTTGGCATGAAGCCTCGGTGCCGAGGACTTATGCTGGGGGCTCCAATTTTGCTCTTGTTATGTTGATTTGTAAGTTGCATTGTGTGCCCCTTGAGCAGCCTCGCAGCCCTTGGCATCAAGCCTCGGTGCCGAGGACTTATGCTGGGGGCTCCTGCTCTGGTCTTGTTAGGTTGATTTGTAAGTTGCATTGTGTGCCCCCCTAGCAGCCTCGCAGCCCTTGGCATGAAGCCTCGGTGCCGAGGACTTATGCTGGGGGCTCCAATTTTGGTCTTGTTATGTTGATTTGTAAGTTGCATTGTGTGCCCCTTGAGCAGCCTCGCAGCCCCTGGCATGAAGCCTCGGTGCCGAGGACTTATGCTGGGGGCTCCTGCTCTGGTCTTGTTAGGTTGATTTGTAAGTTGCATTGTGTGCCCCTTAAGCAGCCTCGCAGCCCTTGGCATGAAGCCTCGGTGCCGAGGACTTACGCTGTGGGCTCCTCCTCTGGTCTTTTAGTGTTGATCAGTCCTCCTTAGGGAACTAAGACTGACCAATATATGTTGTTTCTCTTTTGGAACAGGTGCCACGAAAAGGTGGTCCAGTAACCATGAGCGGAGGAGAGGATGACGTCGACGCAACACCAAGCAACAATCAGGTACGACCATCGTCTTGTTATGGTGATTTGTAAGTTGCATTGTGTGCCCCCCTAGCACCCTCGCAGCCCTTGGCATGAAGCCTCGGTGCCGAGGACTTATGCTGGGGGCTCCTGCTCTGGTCTTGTTATGGTGATTTGTAAGTTGCATTGTGTGCCCCTTGAGCAGCCTCGCAGCACTTGGCATGAAGCCTCGGTGCCGAGGACTTATGCTGGGGGCTCCAATTTTGGTCTTTTTATGTTGATTTGTAAGTTGCATTGTGTGCCCCCCTAGCAGCCTCGCAGCCCTTGGCATGAAGCCTCGGTGCCGAGGACTTATGCTGGGGGCTCCAATTTTGGTCATGTTATGTTGATTTGTATGTTGCATTGTGTGCCCCTTCAGCAGCCTCGCAGCCCTTGGCATGAAGCCTCGGTGCCGAGGACTTATGCTGGGGGCTCCATTTTTGGTCCTTTTTTTTACATTTTAAGGTTGCATTCTGTGCCCCTCTAGCAGCCTCGCAGCCCTTGGCTTCATGCCTCGGTGCCGAGGACTTATGCTGGGGGCTCCTGCTCTGGTCTTGTTATGGTGATTTGTAAGTTGCATTGTGTGCCCCTTGAGCAGCCTCGCAGCCCTCGGCATGAAGCCTCGGTGCCGAGGACTTATGCTGGGGGCTCCAATTTTGGTCATGTTATGTTGATTTGTAAGTTGCATTGTGTGCCCCTTGAGCAGCCTCGCAGCCCTTGGCGTAATGCCTCGGTGCCGAGGACTTATGCTGGGGGCTCCAATTTTGGTCATGTTATGTTGATTTGTAAGTTGCATTGTGTGCCCCTTCAGCAGCCTCGCAGCCCTTGGCATGAAGCCTCGGTGCCGAGGACTTATGCTGGGGGCTCCATTTT
Source organism: Ceratodon purpureus (assembly GCA_014871385.1). Taxonomy (NCBI): domain Eukaryota; kingdom Viridiplantae; phylum Streptophyta; class Bryopsida; order Pseudoditrichales; family Ditrichaceae; genus Ceratodon; species Ceratodon purpureus. Next base: position 8,990,143 of record CM026422.1, on the reverse strand, counting down.
TGGTCCTTTTTTTTACATTTTAAGGTTGCATTCTGTGCCCCTCTAGCAGCCTCGCAGCCCTTGGCTTCATGCCTCGGTGCCGAGGACTTATGCTGGGGGCTCCTGCTCTGGTCTTGTTATGGTGATTTGTAAGTTGCATTGTGTGCCCCTTGAGCAGCCTCGCAGCCCTCGGCATGAAGCCTCGGTGCCGAGGACTTATGCTGGGGGCTCCAATTTTGGTCATGTTATGTTGATTTGTAAGTTGCATTGTGTGCCCCTTGAGCAGCCTCGCAGCCCTTGGCGTAATGCCTCGGTGCCGAGGACTCCGGCTGGGGCCTCCAGTTTTGGTCCTCTTATGTTTGTTTTAAAGGTGCATTGTGTCTGTGGTCTCCATCGTTTTAAAGTTCTATTGTGTACATGGTCTCCATTTTCCAGGCTGATGGCGGGATGGATGCTCCCCAGTTTGAAGAGGACACGCCAGGAAACACCGAAAAGGACGAGGACTCGGTTGATGATGACGACGCTTTCACTGGAGATCTAGACGAGATTCGATCTCGCCAGAAGCTTAACTCTGTCACTACTATTTCGAGTCTGAGAGTGAAGCCTTTCGCTTATTCACGTATAGACATTCCTCTGTGCAGAATGCAGCCAATGCCTATTGTGCGCCCGATGATGCAGTGCGACCTGTCGAAACTGGAAGAGGAGTTCTCGCACGGGTACCGGGAGGGGGCATCTGTGTTTTACGTGTCCATTACAGATGAAGGAGGTAGGACTAGGGAAGTTTCGGCTGCTGATAAGGCCAGATGGGGCCCTATCTGGAACAAGAAGAACGATCAGTTTAATGATTTCTTGCTATCGATCCCGGAGCTTGCAGGATATGCAGATCTAATGTTCTTTGTTTGTGACGGTAATCATCGTTGTCAAGCATGGTTAAACCATATTGAGCGCCTACACAAGACCGACGAATCGTGGCATTACCTTGTGGACTCTATCCTTCTGGACACAAAGGGTAGAATCGGGTTAGTGATGCAGGTCATGCACAATATCAACAAGTAAGTTTCCTAAAGTCTTAATCGTGGTTATCTTTCCATTATTACGATTCCTTCTGTATTTCATGTTAGTACATTAAATCTGGTTCTGTTGTACCTGTGCCAGGCATACCGAGGACAGTCATGTGAAGACGAACGATGTTCACACCCTTTTCAGAGTTCAAAAGTACGGCCTCATGCCCTTCGAGCAATTTAAGGAGCTGTTGTCCCCCTCGGATGTAAAGAGATGCAGGAAAACAAAGCACGGAACGTGGTACACATTACCTGTGAATGTATTCACTAGTTTCATTTACCAGGTACACCATGAGATTCATCATCTCTAATTGTTTTATAAATTTCCCTCTGTATGTGCCGACGAGCAATGCTGGGGGCTCCAACTGTGGTCACAGCATGTCGTTTTTACTCTCAGTGTTAGAGCCCTGTGAAGCAGCCTCGCATCCCATGGCCTATTGCCTCGGTGCGGAGGACTTATGCTGGGGGTACCAACTCTGCTCAGTGCATGTCTTCTGTCTTCTTAGTACTCGAGCCCTTTGAAGCAACCTCGCAGCCCTTGGCTTAATGCCTCGGTGCCGAGGTCAAATGCTCGGGGCTCCAATGCTGGTCACTGCATGTATGTCGTTTCCTCAGTTCTAGAGCCCTTGGCTTCATGCCTGGCAGCCCTTGCCATAATGCGTTGTTGCCGAGGACTAATGCTTGGGGCATTACCTCTGATTACTGCATTCCGTTTTTTTGGTGAGTATTGTCAAATCCCCACTTCTCGCTATGATTCGTTCTATCATAATTTGACATGTTTCTCGCTTGGTGCAGCATGAGATCAGCAGAGCAGCAGACGAGGGGCTACGTGCTTACCTCGAGAATGCTGAGGGTGACGTCGCCGAGAAAGATAAAGCAGCTGCAATGAAGTTGGCGGCTGCAAAGAAGACCGAGAACTTGATAAAGAAAATGAACAAGTTAACAGCGGTCGCTAACCCGGACCTAACACCAGGTTTCTTGAAAGAGGTATTGTTTCCATTTCTCCGGACTACCATACATCATGCTCCACCGATCTATCGAATAAGAACACCACTGATTATGCCATACTGATCTTGGTTCGGGGTCTGCCAATTCAGATTGAGCGGCACTACTCGTTGAACGGCTCCACGGGCGCCGAGTTGAATCTTGAAAAGCTGCAACTGATAGCAACGGCGAAGGCTTCTTCAACCGCGAAGATCAGATGGCTCGAGTTATTCAACTCCTCTATAGCCACAAGAGAGGCCCGGTGCCTACCACCTAAACCATGCAACGAGCAGAGGCTCACCCATTGGCTGGGAAGGGCATGCTTCTGGGCAGCAGTGAGTCATATCTCTCCACTACACTGTAATGCTATGCTGTATTTTTGTTTCGATCCTATTGTTAACTTCTGCTTACTTAATTTAATTACGTATGCCTGGTCGATCTTTCAGTTGAGTGAGGAAGCATCCACTTCTCTGGACGACATTCTCCGCTCGGACCGACCTCCAATCAACATGAACGTCTCAACAGAGCCCATGGGTTTGGAGACGTACGTAGAGGATTGCAGAATGAAGCTATTTGACCATGCCTTCTTGTCGTACTTCAAAGGTACTGACGCCTTCACCAAGTCAACCGACTTCAAGGATTTCAAGGGGTCCGACTTAGTGGTTCGAAGAGTCCTTTACAGGTAATTCTCTTATCTTCACTTAGTTTACTATGAGCATCCTCTTGAAGCAACCTCGCAGCCCTTGGCATAATGCCTCGGTGCCGAGGACAGTTGCTGAGGGCTCCAGCTCTGGACAGTGCATGTAGTTCTTCATGTTTATTCTAGAGCCCTGTGAAGCAACCTCGCAGCCCCTGGCATAATGCCTCGGTGCCGAGGGCTCCTGCTGAGGGCTCCAACTGTGATGAGTGCATCATGTTCTTCTTGCTGCTCTGGGGCCCACTGAAGCAACCTCGCAGCCCTTGGCATAATGCCTCGGTGCCGAGGACAGTTGCTGAGGGCTCCAGCTCTGGTCAGTGCATGTAGTTCTTCATGTTTATTCTAGAGCCCTGTGAAGCAACCTCGCAGCCCCTGGCAAAATGCCTCGGTGCCGAGGGCTCCTGCTGAGGGCTCCAACTGTGATGAGTGCATCATGTTCTTCTTGCTGCTCTGGGGCCCACTGAAGCAACCTCGCAGCCCTTGGCATAATGCCTCGGTGCCGAGGACAGTTGCTGAGGGCTCCAGCTCTGGTCAGTGCATGTAGTTCTTCTTGCTGCTCTGGGGCCCACTGAAGCAACCTCGCAGCCCCTGGCATAATGCCTCGGTGCCGAGGACAGTTGCTGAGGGCTCCAGCTCTGGTCAGTGCATGTAGTTCTTCATGTTTATTCTAGAGCCCTGTGAAGCAACCTCGCAGCCCCTGGCATAATGCCTCGGTGCCGAGGACAGTTGCTGAGGGCTCCATCTCTGGTCAGTGCATGTAGTTCTTCTTGCTGCTCTGGGGCCCACTGAAGCAACCTCGCAGCCCTTGGCATAATGCCTCGGTGCCGAGGACAGTTGCTGAGGGCTCCAGCTCTGGTCAGTGCACGTAGTTCTTCATGTTTATTCTAGAGCCCTGTGAAGCAACCTCGCAGCCCCTGGCAAAATGCCTCGGTGCCGAGGGCTCCTGCTGAGGGCTCCAACTGTGATGAGTGCATCATGTTCTTCTTGCTGCTCTGGGGCCCACTGAAGCAACCTCGCAGCCCTTGGCATAATGCCTCGGTGCCGAGGACAGTTGCTGAGGGCTCCAGCTCTGGTCAGTGCATGTAATTCATCATGTCTTTTCTAGAGCCCTGTGAAGCAACCTCGCAGCCCCTGGCATAATGCCTCGGTGCCGAGGGCTCCTGCTGAGGGCTCCAACTGTGATGAGTGCATCATGTTCTTCTTGCTGCTCTGGGGCCCATTGAAGCAACCTCGCAGCCCATGCTCAGGGCACCAGCTCAGTGCATGTAGTTCTTCTTGTTTGTTCTAGAGCGCTTTCTAGCTACCTCGCTGCCCTAGGTACAATGCCTCGGTGCCAATGACTACTGCTGGTTCAGGCTGTAACTTACATGTTGGTCGTACGTAATGCAGGTACTTCAAGTACGAGCTACTGGCGAAAGGGGCAATCTTAAAGGATGATCTTCCGATATTTCTTCAGGCTTGGGTTGATCGCTCCAGTCCCAGTTGCATGTTTTCTGCTGCTCAGCAACGAACCTGGACCACATCGCATCTTAGCGCCGGTGCGTGGTACCTAGATTGCCTATCCAGCTTCACCCCATCGTTTGAAGTTGAGCTCAGGAAGTCGAGAGACTCCGTAGGTGAATCTGGGGCTGAGATGCAAGATCTTCTCGGGATCGAAGACGAGGCAGAGAGAGCAAAGGCCTTGAAGCGCCGCGTTGAGGAGGATCGCAGGAAGGCACAGAAGATCAAGGAGGCCGAGGAGAAGGCGCTCCAGAGGGAGGAGGAGAAGCAGCAGAAGGCCGCGGAGAAGAGTTCGAAGAAAGGCAAGAGGAAAGTGAAGTCTCCCGGCGGGGATGTTGTAAAAAGTCCTATAAGCAATTCGGGATCACAGGCACCTCCGAACTCAAGGGGCACAAAGCGCAATGTGGACTCTACGTACGAAGAAGCTCTCACTCAGGTCCCGAACATTAATGTAGGTGAGGAGGAGGGGAGCAACAACCGCGAGCTCATCATCAATTCCTCACTGAAGGATGTCCTGGCGGGGTCCTCTAATAACTTCACCCAAGCCTACCTCGACATCAAGAGCTTCCTGCTCAAGGTACTTTCCAACGTGCAATTGATTTCATCCAGGATACTGTAACCGTGCGCATGAAAATGTGGCCACGGGGTGCTATTTTGTTGTAGTCGTAAGTTAGAGTGATTTCGGCTTTGACTCCATATTGAGGAGTACTTTGCTTGATATTGTGCAGCAGTCGGAAGGGAGATCCCTGCGCTTCAGGGGCGAGCCGAGGGTGCATCCGTTTGTTGACCTCATCATTGCGGACATTCCTGAGGGTCTGCCGGTCCCTGGAGTTTCCGATCCTCCCACATCCATCCCCTCATGGAATATTGACACCGATAACTGCTTGCAGCCCATTTTCGATTTCGCCGACAACCATTTACATGATGATGGGGCCGTCATATTATTCCACCCCTTTCGTGCCTCAACAAAGGGTGAGATCTTCGGGTACTGCGACGCCTTTGAGTTTGAAGTTCGGAAAGAGTGGTGGGGGACGAATAAGCTTCACCTCACATCTCCCATCAATCCTACACTGACGGTAAGCTCACTTCTGGGTCACCCCTAGTACAGTTTGTCATTGGTATATCTTCAGCCCTGTGAAGCAACCTCGCAGCCCCTGGCATAATGCCTCGGTGCCGAGGGCTCCTGCTGAGGGCTCCAACTGTGATGAGTGCATCATGTTCTTCTTGCTGCTCTGGGGCCCATTGAAGCAACCTCGCAGCCCTTGGCATTATGCCTCGGTGCCGAGGACAGTTGCTGAGGGCTCCAGCTCCGGTCAGTGCATGTAGTTCTTCATGTTTATTCTAGAGCCCTGTGAAGCAACCTCGCAGCCCCTGGCATAATGCCTCGGTGCCGAGGGCTCCTGCTCAGGGCTCCAACTGTAATGAGTGCATCATGTTCTTCTTGCTGCTCTGGAGCCCACTGAAGCAACCTCGCAGCCCCTGGCATAATGCCTCGGTGCCGAGGACCGTTGCTGAGGGCTCCAGCTCTGGTCAGTGCATGTAGTTCTTCATGTTTATTCTAGAGCCCTGTGAAGCAACCTCGCAGCCCCTGGCAAAACGCCTCGGTGCCGAGGGCTCCTGCTGAGGGCTCCAACTGTGATGAGTGCATCATGTTCTTCTTGCTGCTCTGGGGCCCACTGAAGCAACCTCGCAGCACTTGGCATAATGCCTCGGTGCCGAGGACAGTTGCTGAGGGCTCCAGCTCTGGTCAGTGCATGTAGTTCTTCATGTTTATTCTAGAGCCCTGTGAAGCAACCTCGCAGCCCCTGGCATAATGCCTCGGTGCCGAGGGCTCCTGCTGAGGGCTCCAACTGTGATGAGTGCATCATGGTCTTCTTGCTGCTCTGGGGCCCATTGAAGCAACCTCGCAGCCCCTGGCAAAATGCCTCGGTGCCGAGGACAGTTGCTGAGGGCTCCAGCTCTGGTCAGTGCATGTAGTTCTTCATGTTTGTTCTAGAGCCCTGTGAAGCAACCTCGCAGCCCGTGGCATAATGCCTCGGTGCCGAGGGCTCCTGCTGAGGGCTCCAACTGTGATGAGTGCATCATGTTCTTCTTGCTGCTCTGAGGCCCATTGAAGCAACCTCGCAGCCCTTGGCATAATGCCTCGGTGCCGAGGACAGTTGCTGAGGGCTCCAGCTCTGGTCAGTGCATGTAGTTCTTCATGTTTATTCTAGAGCCCTGTGAAGCAACCTCGCAGCCCCTGGCATAATGCCTCGGTGCCGAGGGCTCCTGCTGAGGGCTCCAACTGTGATGAGTGCATCATGTTCTTCTTGCTGCTCTGGGGCCCGATTGAAGCAACCTCGCAGCCCTTGGCATTATGCCTCGGTGCCGAGGACAGTTGCTGAGGGCTCCAGCTCTGGTCAGTGCATGTAGTTCTTCATGTTTATTCTAGAGCCCTGTGAAGCAACCATTGTTCTTCCTTGTTTTACAGACAATGAAGTTCGGGATTCTACTGGCTGTGAGGAGCTTCAACTCCGGCGGCCGCAAATCCCGGTTCTCATTTCGCGAGGTGCCTGCACTGGAGCGCCTTGGATACGATGTTGGTCGGGATGATGTCCTGCAGAACCACGTTTCCCGTGGCACCCAGCTCATGAATGCCTCAAGGCCCTGGCGCGGCCCTCGCGAGAAGTCCGTTCCTCTTCTGCAGATGCTGATCGAGGCCACGACCGACCCTGGAAGTGTGGTTCTTGACTGCACGACCTCGACTGGTAAGCTACAGTCCTCTACGTTATACTTCTCAGTTTCCATTTTCCAGGTATCCTCAGTAACGACCTTGCTCTCCCTCTCAGGTTCCTCAATTCATGCATGCCGACATGCTGATCGGCATATTGTTGGATTGGAGGCCGACCAGGAGATCTTCGCAGCTGTATTGAAACCTCTCATTCGAACTACTGCTGCCCCGAACGTTACTACCGCAAGACTGGTCACTAGTGAGGATCCCGATGGAGAAGTCAATGTGACAAAGGTTGCAAAGAGGTCCCGGTTCACTACGTGAGTTTAGAAACTTGTTTTCTAATGTTACATACTCTTTATAATATGATTTGCTCTGGACTGGATTTATGAACATTGTGCCATTTATATTTGCAGATGCGGCATTCTGAGCACTTCAATGAATCTTCCTTTTTTTTGTCATCCACATTTTTTTCCAAGCCCCCCAAAGTCATGGCATCTTCCCAGTTACGCGAACGATGCAGCTATTCAACTAGCTCGTGGCAACCACCGTACCTTTCAGTCCAGAAACCCCCCTAGTAGGAATCTGGAATTCATCGATAGCGAAGCCCTTGAGTCGGATGGTGAGGCTGTTTCTGATGGTGGAGCTTCCTTCAGTAGTTCCTCGAGTATCACCTCCTCCTCATCCGAGCATACAGACTCGAGCGTCACTTTGTTCAGTACAGATCCTAGCGACTCCAATCATCTGATGTAGGAACCCAGTCACGTGATTAGCCTTCTGTTGAGTTAGTCTACACGGTATTTGTATTTGCTTTCCAAGTAATGAACATTCACGACTATATATTTATACAATACGGTGGCCCATAAGCAACTACGCTGCAAAGGGCCCTAGCACATGGCAAAGCAGATGATAAAATCACCACATGATAAAATTAGCACTTTCTAAAATTACTGTGATGGAGTGCTTCACGGTCGCTTCAATTCGCTCCATTACGAACGACAAACATACATCCGTTGACCAGACTGTGAGCCCCTGAAAGGAGACTTTCGCACCGAGGCATTGCCATGTGAGCCACGATTGCTTCATTGGGCTCCAGTAACAACTGTAACAAATCATGTATTCACCAGAGTCACGGACCCAATGAAGTCTGCTCGGGGCCGAGGCATTGTGCCAGGGGCTGCGACGTTGATCCAGAGGGCCCTAGCGAAGGGATAAAAGTAAAAACAATGACCATAATGAGATGGCATAAGGGATTCTGATTTCAGTGGAGGAGATGGCATAAGGGGTTACATATGGATGTTAAGTTCAGGTTACACGATGCGAATATGACCGGTAAATTATCAACTTTTATTGACTTCCTTGGTAATACTTCAGAAACTTACAGATATCCTTCAGGAATAACATTACCCTGTTCGACTCCAAACACTGCAACCACTCAATATTCCTAGCTGAAGTGAGCCTAACTAGCCTAGATTTACGAGGGTCAACCCTGAGTATTGCGATAAAGCCCCTGTGATTGAGTTAGTGGATACCCAAGACAGACCCGCTCTGCTCCAATTCGTCACTGTTCTACTCATGTTGCTAGGTCCAATGACGGAGTCTACGACTGAGAAAACCATAAGGTTTGCGTAGTCATCGTGGAGGTACTTTTCTTTCCAGAAATCTGCACGCAAAAATGTTGGACCATGAGGCATACTCGGCTGCGTAAATGCCAGGACAATAGTATTCTGGTCAGGGACGGTTCCTCCGCGTCCTAAACCGAGCACTTGCGCCGCTCCGGGGTCTTCTGCCTCCGGAATAAGTATTCCTCCTGTCATCGCCTCCTTGAATCCAAGCCCGTACTCCCAAACCATAAGCATCATGCATTTCATGTTCGGAGGGAGATTACTACTTTTATCACTATCTAAAGCAGAAAGAACTGACGACGGGAAGATCTTCAGCAGCCATGTCTTATGATACTGGTACCACTGTTCCGGAGACTTGTATGGATAGTACCGGATGTTGGAATCCGCCCGCCTTCTACGTATAACTATATCTCCAACCTGCGGTTCAAGCATGGTCCCAAGGTTGAGCAAGAACTGTGTTCCAGAGTGGAGGCTAAACATGAGAGGAGACATAGTTAGGAGGCAGAAAATGATGATATACTATCCGCCTTAGAATGAAATGAGCATTCAGGTCTTTTGAGTCAAGCATGTTCTTCTCGCACCTGATATATAAAGCACTCTGCCGTCAACGTCACGCCTCGGCGTCGCCGGCATTTCCTTGATATTCACGTTTCTCTATCCAGGTTTCTGACTGTAATTCCTCATTCCTTAATGATACACAGCCTCCAAGTCTAGTCTCCGGCGGGCAGATTGTGGGTGGTCCGGTGCATTATTCGATACACATGATATGGAGCCGGCGCCAGCACGGCAGATTTAAGTTTCACACGAAAATGTCAGTTCTTGATACTCCAGCACGAAACAGTACAGTTCAGATGGCCTTTGACAGGGGCAAGCCCGGAATTATCTTTGTTTTGATTTTGCCCATGTATGGTTAAGATTGTAAGCGAATAGTTAATGAAAGACGTATGAGCTCAAATAGCACAGTCTACGCTGATTCGTTAACATTAAAAAAATGGAATTCACAGAGACTTAGAAAATCATGAATACATTTGATTAACTCGATTATTATATTAAGAGTACCCTAAACCGTATTACGCATCTTCTGCTATGTTACATTTTAACTGAAGCCACATAATCATTTAATTTCTTATATTCTTTTCTTTCTTTCACGCTTATTGGTTTTCCCCTTCTTCGTAAATGTTATTAAACATATTCCATTTCTTTCTGGAATTGTTTTTCTCGTCATGCTTATTTGATTTGTATTTAAATTAGCTTTCTTTTTTATTTTAAATGGTATACGACTTATTTGTTGTTTTTATTTTGGGAGACGAAACCCACTAAGCCATATCCTAAGTTCGAATCACCGAATGTCCATTCTCACAGGCCTGCCCTTTAATTTAAGTTCGTTCTCTAAGATGAAGTTGGTCAATTATATCCAAGCAGTCTTGACACCGTATTACGCATCTTGTGCTATGTTACATTTTAACTGAAGTCACATAATCATTTAATTTATTACATTCTTTTCTTTCTTTCATGCTTATTCTTTTTCCCCTTCTTCGTACATGTTATTAAACTTATTCCATTTCTTTCTGAAATTGTTTTTCCCTTCATGGTCTATAACTTGTTTTTTATTTTAATTCCCTTTCTTTTTTTTTTGAATGGTATACGACTTATTTGTTGTTTTTTTTTTGGGAGACGAAACCCACTAAGCCATATCCTAAGTTCGAATCACAAAATGTCCATTCTCACAGGCGTGCCCTTTATTTCAAGTTCGTTCTCTAAGATGAAGTTGGTCAATTATATCCAAGCAGTCTTGACATCAAGTAATCTTATTTGCAAGCACAGTAATTTTTTATATTTTTAACCCATGCAGTCACACTAACTAATGCAGTCAGAGTAATTATTTATATTTTTAACCCATGCAGTCACACTATTTAATGCAATCACAGTAATTTCTGCTTCAAGTACGCAGCACTTGTCCGGCTGTCGAGACCGCAGCACTTCAAACTGTTTTGACGAAATTATTAACCACATTATTAACTCCCAAACCACATTATTAACTCGCAAGGCAAAGCACATTATCCCATAAGCATTGTAAACCCTGGATTTCACTTCGATATAACCAATGCCACGTAAAACTCAATGTAAAAGGACCAGAGTTCGAGCCCCCAGCGGGAGTCCTCGGACCGGGGCCTTTTGCCAAGGGCTCCGAGGTTGCTTACAAATCAACATAAAAAGACCAGAGTTCGAGCCCCTAGTGGGAGTCCTCGGCACCGAGGCATGATGCCAAGGGCTGCGAGGCTTGCTAGAGGGGCACACAATGCAACTTACAAATCAATGCAGCGAGTATGCCTGAAAGGGCTCTGGGTTCGAATCCCATTAATTACAAAAAAATCTGCAGTTGCTTCGCAGTCTTTTTCTCTCTCTTTTCGCCTAGACCCTAGAAATGTTGTTTTACCTCCTGAATCTATGTATCCAGTGGTCCACATTACCTATTTTCTACTATGTTATGTTTTAACTCAAGTCACCTACTGATTTACTTTATTATATTAAGAATACCTTTAAGCAACCATTTTGTTGCTAAAATGGAAGATTAGAGCGAGATTGTTCATAGAGACTGTGGTTCTTATAGGAGCCCCTTTCTAGAGACTTAACAGTTATCAATTCGTAAATTACAGAAGCCGCTTTGTAGAGACTTATCAGTTATCAATTCGTAAATGTAAGAAGTAACTAATTAAAATCTAAACTATTCTGTGTTCCTCTTGAACTGAGAAGAACAACGTCATGCACTGACCAGAGTTGGAGCCCCCCAGCATTGGTCCTTGGCACCGAGGCATTATTTGAAGGGCAGCGAGGTTGCTTCAAAGGGCTCTGGTTCGAATCCCACTAACAACACACACTAAGCAGTTTCATATCCCCCACCAGGGGTCCCTACCAAAAAAACCTGCAGTTGCTTCGCAGTCTTTTTCTCTCTCTTTTCGCGTAGACTCTAAGAATGTTGTTTTACTTCCTAAATCCATGTATCGACTGCAAGATATTACCTATTTTCTTCTATGTTACATTCTAACTTAAGGTACATAATCACTTCGATTATTATATTAAGAGTACCCTAAACCGTATTACGCATCTTGTGCTATGTTACATTTTAACTGAAGTCACATAATCATTTAATTTATTACATTCTTTTCTTTCTTTCATGCTTATTCTCTTTCCCCTTCTTCGTACATGTTATTAAACTTATTCCATTTCTTTCTGAAATTGTTTTTCCCTTCATGGTCTATAACTTGATTTTTATTTTAATTCCCTTTCTTTTTTTTTTGAATGGTATACGACTTATTTGTTGTTTTTTTTTTGGGAGACGAAACCCACTAAGCCATATCCTAAGTTCGAATCACAAAATGTCCATTCTCACAGGCCTGCCCTTTATTTCAAGTTCGTTCTCTAAGATGAAGTTGGTCAATTATATCCAAGCAGTCTTGACATCAAGTAATGTTATTTGCAAGCACAGTAATTTTTTATATTTTTAACCCATGCAGTCACACTAACTAATGCAGTCAGAGTAATTATTTATATTTTTAACCCATGCAGTCACACTATTTAATGCAATCACAGTAATTTCTGCTTCAAGTACGCAGCACTTGTCCGGCTGTCGAGACCGCAGCACTTCAAACTGTTTTGACGAAATTATTAACCACATTATTAACTCCCAAACCACATTATTAACTCGCAAAGCAAAGCACATTATCCCATAAGCATTGTAAACCCTGGATTTCACTTCGATATAACCGAACCTGCAACATTATAATTTCGTCACTTGGGCAGTGGCTTCGGTGTGTTATACTTCCCGAGAGAAAACAATGGACGTCGTACCTCGCAAAGGGTAATCGCCGGGGCCATTCCCAAACTGACATAAACAAATTCAAATCGGATAAAACAAAAAATCTGAAAAAAGAAAATCTGCAGTTGCTGAGCAGTCTTTTTATCTCTCTTTCCACCTAGACCTTATAATTATAATAGACTCAACGACTAAATTGAAATCCATTCTATTAATGGAGACAATTCCAAGTAGTCTAATAGTGGTCAAGAATTTATCCTTTGTCTCTCTTACATGGCTATACTTTATATTGATATTAGACTTACTTTATATTGATAATAGACTTAGATACTAAGCAAAGGATAAGACTGTATTCATAAAAAATTCCTGAATAATCTGATAGTCTTCATTACCTAAATCTGTATCCATGCATGCACGGGAATAGGCACGCACGGTGATAGGTGTTTTTAAGGTCATGCTTTTTGAAAATAAAAATAAAAATAAAACCAACATGCTGCACTTATAGAGTGTGAGAAACTTCACCAAAAACATCAAAATATCCGCAAACTTACCGCTCACCGCTCTCCGCTCACCGCTCAAGGCTCGCAGAATAGCATTTCCCGCTGTCGACAGGGATGACAATGGTTCGTCCTTGTCTATGTATACGGATTTGATTTCGGGCCCAGTCATGTATGGCGTTCATGTCCCTCAACCAAGGACGTCCTAGAATTATAGGAAAATTACTTCGATCTGGCATTTCTATGATTACGAACGTTGCTGGTGTCGTGACGCCATGAGTTGTTATTGCTACTGACGACAATATTCCTAGTGGTGTGACAGGGGCGTCATTGGCCATTCGAAGAATGAACTGTGCGGCTTTGGGGCGTGGAAGCCCAAGGTTTTCCCTTAGTTGGTTGCTCATGACGTTGACGCCTGAGCCGCCATCGACCAACACATTGGTAAGTTCAAACTGTCCTAGTTGGATACGGATGACCGCAGCGTCGGGGTCTAAGGTCGTGGAGTTGACTTCTATGACGCTGGTATCCTTTGGTCGACTAGGAAGAGCGGCCTGCTGTAGATATTTATGAAATTCCGGACTAATTTGAATGAGTTTGGACAGTGTTATGGTTACATTGGTGCTGTCGATTACTTGTTGGAGACTCATTGGTGGCGGCGTTTCTAATTCCTCTTGTAAGTCTTTCCGAATCTGGTGTAGTCTTTCCCAATGTTGTGGCGGAAAAGGTTTTCTATGTTCAATCACATGATCATCTGCTTTTCCAGGTGGTGTCGCTTGCGACCTTGTGGATACTACAGCCGTGGTTATGGCCGCGACCTTAGTTCCTGCTCCATGGACTTCAGTGATAGTGACTCCCCCTCTCCTTGGTGTTGGACCCTGGTCGTCTTTGGGCTGAGTGTTGGAGTTTTGTGTGGTTGATGCCCATCGTTGACGGACCAAGGGGCAGTTGATTCGGCGATGGTGAAGCGACCCGCACTCCCAGCAACCGTCATTCCGTGTGGGTTGAAACGCGTCGACTTCAATTTCCTCCGCTTGCATTGCTGCCGTGGAGGTTCTAGGACGTCTATTGTCGTCGGGGCGTGTATTTGTGTTGGCAAACCAACATCGCCCACCATGTATCTTTCCACAATTATTACATGGAGCCGGGGTCACTCTGGTGTCTGGTCGTAGTGTGGGAAGAGGTAGCAGTGGTGCTTGTAGTTTATGAAGAGCGCCTAGTTCCCTACTGATGTCATTGGCAGCATCCAGGATGTCCTGTAATTTTTTCACACCGCGGATCACTATACCCTGCTGAATCCACGGTAATAAACCTTTTTTGAACCACTCACAAAGATAATCTTCTTCAGGTTTCTGGTTGAGTTTATCAGCCAGTTGTTTAAACCGATCATAAAATTTGTCAACGGGTTCGTCTTTGTTCTGAGTGATGCTTCCTAGGGCTCGTAGGATTTCTGAGCTAGTTTTTAGTTTCCGAAATTTGTGCAAGAAACTGGCCTCCATTTCTTCCCACGTTGTCAGCGGGTGTTCGGTTTCGAAATCAATATACCAGTTAATGTGGTTCCCTTGTAACGTTGTCCCAAATATGTTTTGGAGATCTGCGGGATTGGTTACCCCGTTAGTTCTGGCTATGACTTTGAACCTTCGTATGTGCCAATCAGGATCAGCGGCGTCATCGAACACCGGGTATGGGATTTTGGGTAATTTTGTGAAATGGTCATGACTCCCCATACTATGGGATGTAGCCGCCGTTGGGTTTTCTCTTGGAATAGTGGCCGACCTTAGTACGTCTACCGGTACTTGGGAGGCTTGTCCTGTAAGATCCAAGTGTGGTCCATCTGACGCCCCCGGAGTCTTACTACTTTGTAAGTTCTGATACTGCACACTGAGCAGTTCTAATTTAGCATTGGTGGCGTCATTTTTTGCAGCGAGGTCAGTCATCTGCTGTCTCATCCATTGCAGAAATTCTTTGGTGCCTTCGGGGTCGTCCTGTACAGTCGTTCCTTCGGTGTCTTCGCCTTCATTGACACGGGTTGCATCGGTGGCAACTTTTCTTGGAGGCATGGTTTTAGAAGCTTACGGTGTCCAGGATTTCCGTTGTTCACAATTCCATCCCCAGCATGGTCGCCAAAATGTTAGCCGGGATCCTGTCGATGGAGAGTGTGAACGCGGAAACAGGACTAGGAGGACTATAGAGGGGTATTGGGTTGCAGTTGATACCCTGACGGCCAGGTGGTTAACTGTCAGGACGGGTCGGGTGTCTCAAGTCTCGGACAGCGGGGTCTTAGGTTTTGGAGAAAGGAGAGTCTTCGAGGAGTGGAGCGAGTGAACGCCCCGCGCGGTATTGGTCTCCGTGAGAGTTTTTAGTGAGCAGATCAAGTTGATCTCAGAGGCATCAAAGTTATCAGGGAGTTCATGGAGTCCATGGAGATAATTGGAGTAAGGGGTGTGTGAGGCACAGCTTGGAGCAATCGTTGCAAAGAGTAGGGAATAGAAGAAAACAGCAGACAGTCAAAGAACTAACAGCAGTAGTAGACAGAAAGGACGAGAAGAACGCAGTGATCGAATAGGTAGTCTTTTAAGAGTAGCACAAGGTGCTCTGAATACAAAATGGTGAGCTGAGTGTCCCTGGCGCCATGGCCGGCAACTAACCTAGCACTATGCTCTAGTGAAAATTGAGAGACAATACCCTAATCTTCGATCCTTTTTATACTATTCGGGGACGCCCTTGGTAGACGCTGTGACTCCCAGTCCCTGCTGCCGGTGCCGTCCACGACTCGCAGTTGGAGTAGTTTCCCAGGTAACAAAGTGGAATTCGGATGTTCACTAAAACGCGATTTAATGTTTATCCAGACGCATTGCTCATGATCATTGTGACACATACAAACACTATTAAACGTGAGCGATAACGTTCTGTAACGCAAGAGAACGTCATTCAGAACGCAAACGAAGCGTCAATTAAAACACAATTAAATATGCTGTAACATACAGCTCAACGCTCTGTAACACACAAATGAAACGCGCTGTAACACACAATTCCACGCTATGTAACATACGGTTAAACGCTTTGTAACACAAAATGAAACACGTTATAACGGCGTTAAAAACGTGCATATCACATCTAGAAATATGCATATAAACAGCAGTAAACGGAGCATGGGTGTAAGAATGTGCACTTCACTGTGCGCACAAAGAAGTGTGCTACAATATGAAAAAATCTGGATTGCATTTAAAACAATACGGATACAGTGAAGAGCAATGTCAAATACACCAGAACCTAAAGGCTACCTGCTGAACGTAGATGCGTACAGCTTTCTACCAAAATCAATGGATCCACCTCCTCGAGATGCGGTTGACATGTAAACAAAGCAAATCGAGCGTACATCCCGAGAGTCATGCTCAGTTCTTCTTGATCTGCGTGGCGAACATAATCAAGGGAACGGTGAGGTCACTGCAACATATCACCTAAACAATCCATGTAATGGAAAAGGATCATTGAGCGCATACACGTTTAAAGCATTTCACCGGCAGTGCTGCTTTCTGTCCCGTCAACTTCACCGAACCCCCACCTTCTTCTTGTATACACAACTGCGTCATCATCAGGGTAGAGGAAAGAAATGGCCTCGACCAATGCCTTCAAATGGGATCTACTTTTCTGCTCAGTTCGTGATTCGGGTGCCCGAGACCGTAGACGAATGAAGCGCTCCTGCGTATTGGAAAACACCGCCCCTACGCTTGCATCAAAACCCATACTGCACTAAAGGAGAACACTGTCTAAAGTAACGCTGTTTAACGCAGTTTAACGCACATGTTATCCAAGGGTGACATACACGTTAAACCACGTTAAACCGCGTCAAACATTACTTGTGCATCAAGGTGAGGGAGTGTGAAAACTGACCTGTTGTTTGTTGTTAAATGCAACTTTCTTAGGCAACTTCCTTGTATCCTCCTTCGGCTTCTGATTCTGTGGAGGAGACTTGGCCGATTCCTTCACTGGAGACTTGAGTTTCTTTGCACCAGCTCGTGTTGTTGCTCTCCCATGTGATGCTGCATTGGTGGCGTTGGAGTCAGGAGCGGCCGTAGTGGCGTCACTAGCGCCTCCGACTGCCTTCGATGGTTCTTCAATTGGGGCGTCCAGGAGTCTCATGTCTGTCGCAGGCCAGCGAATGAACCAGCCTATGGCTTGATTCATAGAGAGGACGTTTTCATCCTCCACAGGACACTGAAGCTCGTGGTCGTCTTTGAGGCTGGACTGCACCTGGACGGAGAACTCGTCATCTTCTATAGTCATGCAATGGATAGACTCTCCAGGCAGTCCATGCAACACTCCTGCTCCAACAACTTCGGACTCGGGGTCGTCACGAGGTTTGCTCAACAATTGAACCGCCACTCCTTTCGCAAATCCACCCTACAATACAAACAAGGCATTAAGTGAACTAACAAAGACTACTATGTGGCACACATGTGTAGACTGTCTCCCTCAAACCCCATGTAACTTTAAACGCAACTTCATGCCACTTTAAACGCAAGGTCATGTCAATTAAAACGCAAGGTCACGTCAATTAAAACGCAAGATAACGTCATTCGAAACGCAATGTCACGTCATTAAGAACATAAAGTCCTGTCATTTGCAACGCCATGTACTGTCATCCGAAACGCAACTAATATCAACTAAAAAGTGGTCTACAGATTTAGAGGCAGAGTTCCTACCGAGTAGACACTAGGCTAATGACATAGCTAACTCAAAAACGATGGACTTCAGATACTGCTGAAACCAATGCTTGCCCATATAGAGAGTTCAAACATCCTACTAAATTATGGAAGAAACTGAAACCATCTCATACTTGATCTTGAGCAGCAGAGTCAGTGGAGAGCTGTGCCATCGTCTCCACAACCTGGTGCTCCTTTGCTGTTTCAGAGGGGACCTTCTCCTTCTCGGGTGCCTGTGTCATGGAGTCGAAGTCGAGCAAGTCTTCGTGGACACTCTGGGCAGTGGGGGTTGGGGCGCTCTCTCCTGTCTCGGTACCTGGATTCTTGACTTGCTCTGTGTCGGTGTCCATGGTCGCCCCCTCCGAAGCGTCATGGTCCATGGCCGCCCCCTCCCCTGCCTCGGTAGCTGCTTCGGCGACCTCCTTACCTGTCACTGAATCTGGGTCCACCTCCTCCTCTGGCTCCATGCCAGTGCCTTGAAGAGCGTCCCCCGACTCTGTGCGGCCCTCTGAGGCCTCCGCCGTCCCCAGGTCTTCCATCGCTGCACTAACCTCCTCCTTGTCCACCGTCCTTCTCTTCGTGCTCTTCTCCTTGGCTGCTGTCCTCTTCTTCTTCTCCTTCGGCTTGGTCATCTGTTGAAGCTTGGCGTGTAACTGGTAGAACATGTCCTCTACTTTCCTCAACCTCTCGTCTTGGGCCGCACACAAGTCCTCAAGCTTCTCCATCCTCCCACGGTCATAGTCACGACTCTCTGCTGCCTTCTGCTTCTTCACCAGTAAGGCTTCCTCTCTCTCACGTTTCCTCATGGCCTTCACCTCATTTGCAATTTCCTCGTCCGTTGGCTTCCGACCAAGCTGAATACTCTGCACAAGAGTCCCACATTCCGTCCATTTCTCTCCCATAGTCATTTCATTAACAACAACCATGACAAACCAGATACATAGAGAACATAGATAACTCGAATTCAGCCCGCATAGAACTCAGTCACATGACAAACCTGTCACATGCGTTTATTATGACACAGAAACATGTTTATTTAAACGTGCTGTGACACAAGTGAACAGGTCAAGTGAAACGTCTCTTAACATCCCTTTCCTACCAATTGACGACTCTCCGAACACATCAATCATGAATTCAGAAGTTACAGTGACAAGATGGAAAGCGGGAAACTTACCAGTGCCGACACCGCCGCTAAGGACTGCGTCCAGTTGTTACCATTCTTGGACGGCCTCCCAAGAGATATGCTCGACATTATGAGCGACTTCTCTTGCACTGCTGGCAGGGTTGTTCAAATAGACGTCCGACCCGGCTCCGGACGTCAAGACGTCCGACCCGGACGTCCCCCGTCCCGGACGTGGCGTCCTGGACGCTCGAGAATTACGTCGCGGTAATAATTTTGCGACCCCGGAGGGGTAAAAACATTCCCCAGCCGTCCGATCGGCCGATCCCGCCACCACGCCTCATCTCGGCCGTCCGTTCGCGGGGACGGCCGCGGGGACGGCCGCGGAGACGGCCGCGGGGTCGTTGCGGACGGCCGCACGTCGATCCAACGGCCAAGATGCGGCCGTGCTGGCACATCGCGGGCCGTCGGATGTGGGCGGCCCTCCTGGGCCGTCGGATCCCACGGCCGTCGCCGTGGCCGACCGCGGGGACGGCCTCGGGGACGGCCGCGGGATCCGACGGCCCGGATCGACCCCGGCGCAGGCCATCGGGGACCGCTCGATCGGCGCGGCCGACCGCGGGTCGTTCGATCCCGCGGCCGTCCCCGTGGCCGTCCCCGCGGTCGGCAACGGCGACGGCCGCGGGATCCGACGGCCCGCGGCAGCCATGGTCGGCCTGGGTGGGCCGTCCGATCGGGCGGCCGTGCTCCACCCCGCGGTCGGAGGCTGCAACGGCGTCGTCGGCCACGGCCGACCACGCGGACGGCCCTTCCGACCGCGGGGTGGGCCGTGGCCGTCCCCGGGGACGGCCGTGCTCCACCCTGCGGGGACGGCCGTGCTCCACCCCGCGGTCGGCCACGGCCGTCCACGCGGACGGACCTTCCGACCGCGGGGTCGGCCGTGGCCGTCCCCGGGGACGGCCTTGTCCGACCCCGCGGGGACGGCCGCGGCCGACCCCGGGGTCGGGGGGCTGCGACCGCGGTGTCGGCCAAGGCCGTCCACGCGGGGTCGGCCACGGCCGACCCCGCGTGGACGGCCGTCGTCTGCAGCCGTAGGATCTTCTCGTCGGAGAAGATCCGACGGCCGTGGGCGACGGCCGTCCACGCGGGGTCGGCCGTGGCCGTCTCCGGGGACGGCCGGGGGTGGGGGAGGGTCGAAGGAACTCCCCTCCCCTTGTGTTTTCTCTCCTCTCCTCCCTCCTCTCCTCCCCTACTCTCCCCCCTCCTTCTTGTCCCAAACAATCCCACTTGGGATTGTTTGGACAGCATATCTCCTAGAAATGGAAAATTCAGACATATCCCGGATATTGTGGGGAATGTCCTGAAGATCCTGTGATCGGGGAGGTGGGGTCGACGTTTGAAATTGGGATCCAATGAACTATGTGATATTTTGGTTCTTTGGGGGTGGATAATCCCCTAGGATCTACAAATAATGTGAACACGTTTATGAAGAAGAATATATATCCTATTGAATGGAAAGAACCGTAAACATTGTGGGTACACTAAAACAGTTTTTACCAATTGTCATTTAAAGAAACGAAGTTACTCATGTTTTAGCATACGGTAATGAATTAACATTTTATACTAACGAATCAAAAGAGTAAATGTCAACAACGATATGATAAGAGGAACATCGCGGAGAGAATGCACTAGAAGTAATTCAACGCATAAATTGATGTTCACACTTGGTTTTTCATGCGGTGCACCTTACGTTTAAATGGTTAAGAGATTTGCATTTATATTTCACCGGTTTACGGTTTCATAAATCTCTTAGAAATATAGATCCAATTTCTTCTCGAATAGTGGTATACAATGAAAATATTTATATAGATTCTTTGACTCTAATTTTTAATGGAATGATTTACCCCAGTTTTATTTCTTTAATTTTACATACTCTCGTTCTTTAGTATTATGGTAGAATCAAAAATAAAAACATAAATAGTAGTTTACATTATGAGAGAAACTGGAGATAATAATAAACTGAAAAGAACCAAAACAAACATTCAATTGAATCAATTCTCTTGGGATTATGCAATTCATGGGAGGAATAAAACTCAAATCATTGTTTTCATAACAAATGGTCCAATTCTAATTTCTCATGCCTGGTTTAGAGTTATATGAAATATAAAAACTCTCCTTGCTCTTTAATGTCTTTTATTTTACACACTCCCATACCGTAGTACTGTGTTATCATTAAAAAAAATAAAAAATCACTAGCTCACATTATGAGATGAGGAAGGGATAATAGTAAAAAACAAAATTAAAACAGAAAACATTCAACCGTCACTGAATAATGCCATTTGTGAACGACTAAAATTGAAATCATTGTTTTTATAAACAATTCTAGTTTCCAACGCCCAGAATTGAGTTGTACCTTGCAACTTATATGAAATAAAATAAATAAATTAGGTAACACATTTACATTATATACTATAGGAATATATGTTTATTCATATACATTGTAACGTAAATATAAATATGGAATTGGATTCTAACTTGTACAATGTATAGTATATACGTACAAAAGTAATCACTTACTAATGACACAATGAGAGAATTTAACAAGCACGATAATTCATAGAGACACATAGACTATACTGTACCAAGGAAAAATTAAAAAGTCACGACGTGAAATACTTGGAGCTACAAGTACGGAAATAAAATTATTACACGAAAACGTATATTGACGGAACATAATTTTAGAAATATATATATTATTGGAATACTAAAAATACTGATGAACGATGTTTGGTAGGGTGGTATTGTTTCGGAATAGTAATTAATTAAATTAATGAACAACACAAAGAACAAGAGGTTTGAGGACGGATATGAATATTAGAACTATAACGACGACGGGTGTAATATTAAGAAATAACGTATCGATACACTTGGGGAAAGCTGTGAAGTAGAAGTATATTCATAAGTAAACAAATGAGT
This sequence comes from Ceratodon purpureus, assembly GCA_014871385.1. NCBI lineage: Eukaryota > Viridiplantae > Streptophyta > Bryopsida > Pseudoditrichales > Ditrichaceae > Ceratodon > Ceratodon purpureus. Next base: position 8,968,477 of record CM026422.1, on the reverse strand, counting down.
GAACCATCAAAATAATAGACGAAAAAAGAATAGTTTGAGAGGGAAAGTATCGAAATTATAATTATTACAAGAAATAGAAGTCGGCCATGATGTAGTGATACATGGAGAGTTGAAAACGTATATATGAAAGAGGGGTACAGTACTCAATAAAAACTAAAGCAGTAGGGTACATCTAGTAGAATATAATTCAAAACTAAAGCAGTAGGGTAGAATTAGTAAAATGGTGGAATAGTGGTCAAATTAGTAAAATATACTTTAACATGGGTCATGGAGGAAATAAATCGAAATACAAACGTTCAAAACGATATGAAAGGAAGAAATTCACGAAATGACATTTATGGAGCTTCGAGGGTTGGAGTTGTAAATTAGACAAATTAGACGTTAAAAAAAGGGCATAAACTAGGGGGGAATAAACATAGAGGAAAATAAAGAAGAAGTAAATGAAAACAATATTCAAAAGTGGAAATTGTATAGAGGGAGGAACGTTAAAAGTACATAAAGAGATGGTAACTCGAATTAAATTGAGAATATGAAGCCCTTTAATGAAAGTATAATAGAAGTACTTATGTATTTAAAAAAACAAAAATTCAAAGCGGAGGATAAGAAGACGGAGAACTATTTAGATTACAATTTCTGAAACAAGTTTAGATGAGTTCGATTTCTGCGAGGAACTTCTGGAGTGCGATGATAGACAACCTGAAATGCGTACGATAGAAACAACAGTAATAATGATTCGAATAAATGACACATACATAAACTTCGGTGGAGCGTACGGAATAATGACTCGTTGAAGAGTTTAGATGCTTTGCATACCATCAAGTATTTTAATTCATGTTTACATTAACTGATGTTCTCATTTTAATTGGTGAAAGAAATTAACAGGTTTAGTGTAATATGTGGTCGGAAGATGTAGCATTATATGTTTTTTTCTTTTGTATTTAAAAAAAGGGGGGGAGGGAAATTTCCCGCGGCCGCGACGGCCTCGTCCCCACGGTCGGGGGCCGTCTCCACGGCCGTGGGCCGTCTCCGCGAGGGGCCGTCCGCGGGGACGGCCCTTCGACCGCGGCCGTGATCGAACGGCCGCCGCCTTGGAGACGGCCCCGATCGGACGGCCGCGGGCTGTCGCCGACGGTGCCGTCCCCGCGGCCGTCTCCAAGGCCGTCTACGCGGCCGTCCCCGCGCGGTCGGCCGCCATCGGACGGCGACGGCCGCGGGGACGGCCGCGATCGGAGGGCCGCAAGCCGCCCCCTCACCGCGGCGACGGCAAGGGGCCGTCGCCGGGGACGGCCCTCCCCACCGCGGCGACGGCAAGGGGCCGTCGCCGGGGACGGCCCCCCCCTCCGTGGCGACGGCAAGGGGCCGTCGCCGGGGACGGCCCCCCCCACCGCGGCGACGGCAAGGGGCCGTCGCCGGGGACGGCCCCTTCCCGACGCGTCCGACGGCCCCCCCCCGCTCCGCGGCGACGGCCGCACCCTCCCCCGCAACCCCTCCGCCGCGTAGAAGATGTGGTTTCACCCCGGGGTGAAACCTATGCGGGTGATTTTTTTTTTCTAAGTCACAGGACGTCCCCTGGCGCTGGCGGACGTCCGCGGACGTCCCCACGTCCCGAGCGTCCCGGACGACCGTGACAACCCTGACTGCTGGGTCGTCTTTCAGCTCCACTAACTTCTCCCAATGCTCCAGAGCTATGTCGGCCGGCGGACCATGTCCCTGCTTGATGAGCTGGTTGAGTTGGTACTTGACCCGTGTCACGCACCTCGACATCCGGGTGTTGAACCAGCTCTCACTCAGTTCGTCTGTCTCGCTGTAGAACTCGAATTCAGCCCGCACTCTTTGAAGCAACGCCCTCTTTGACGCCACCGTCTGTCCGTGCCAGCAGGGAGTGGCGGTCGGATCTAACCGTCTTGCAAACTTCTGGAGCTCCCTGCCCAGCGTTGGCTCGTGGGCGCCCACCGGCTTCCCGCGACGGTCTAGCTTAATGCGCAGCGGCTCTTTAGGCTGGTCATCCTCTTCCTCCTCTTGATCCTCCATGTCTTCATATTCCTCCATGTCCTCATCCTCGAACTCTTCCTCTTCCTCCATCTCTTCATCCTCGAACTGCTCCTGTGATTGAGTCCCGGAGCTGCGCGCAGCCGTCCTAGTCCCAGCCCGTGCAGGTCCTTTTCCTTTGTTGCCGTGGATGCCGTGCCCAAAAGATGTGTCCGTGCTGGCAGCGCGCCATGGCGGAGTAAGGTCGTCGCTGTGCTCCAGCGAATGCCTGCTGGATTTAGCCGGTATCCTCCTCATGTACCCTACAGGTTTAAATAGGTTTAGTACTTACTAGGTAACTTGGATTCACATTCAGAACACACAGAATTATAAGGTACGTAAATCAGAACTTGACCAAGCTACAACCACAACCATACCATCCAAATCGAAAGAGTGTTACATTTTCAAACCACACATAAGTGCACTGCCAATTAACTGTCATTAGAAACGCAAATCCATATCAATTAAAACACAAGGTCATGTCAATATGAACGCAAGGTCACGTACCTGTCGTTAGAAACCCGAAACCACAATCATGAGAAACGCGATGTCTACTGATTTGAAAATAAATGAAATATTAAAAATTAAAAAATTAAAAAAATAATAAAGTCGGGATCACAAAGACAGAAGAGATAAAAATTCAAGTCATACAGAGTAGAGAGAAGAGAGTAAAATAGGACGCAGTCAGAAGACTTGATGAAAGCCAAAAAAAAAAAAAAAAAAAAGAAGAAGAGAGCAAAACATTAAAGGAACAAAACCTGAAACAACGGAGATCAGAAACAAAACGGGGTGTGATGCAAAAGATGAAGTGATGAAAGCCAAGGAAAGAAAAAAAAAAAAGAAAAAAAAAAAACAAATTAGAAGAGGAACAAAATCTGAAACAATGGAGATCAGAAACGAATTTATGGGAGGTTGAACAAAAGATGAAGTGATGAAAGCAAAAAAAAAAAAAAAAAAGGAAAAGAAAAAAAAAAAGAAAAAAAAAAAAATAGGGGTTGAACTAACGCTGATAGTACAGAGATCAGACATAGAATAGGAGGCTGCTTAAAAAATGAAGTGAAGAACGCAAAAAACGCGTGAAGACGACATGAAGGTAGAACATCGCGTTTTGAGTGACGTTCAATCTGACATTGTAGTGCGTTTCTCATGACGTTTCGTCACGTTTAGAAAGACACTCCATCACGTTTCAGATAACGCACTATCACGTTTCAGAGGACGCACTACCACGTTTCAGATGACGCACACACATGACAAAGGACTAGTTCACTCAACCAAACAAGTGCATTCACCCTTCTAAACCAATCCCTCGCACATAAAACTAACCCAGCACTCACAACTAACACTCTGCACATCGCACACCTCAACCCTAAATCTAGCTTACATCCAGAGCCCGATCTGCCATCCACCCGCACGACCCCAACACACATAAAAAGAAAAAAAACTAACACATGAACATGTGTCTAGAAACCGAAATCCTGTTAGATCTTCCTCACACTCACCAAAGCCGTGTGCAGGCACAATGGAAAATTGAAGCAATGCAGCAATCAGAAAAGAAGAGGACACCCCCGGAACATGAAGTGAGCTCAAGGCAAGTGAGCCCAAAATGAACTCAAGAAAGCCCAAAAAGAAAACAAAAAAAAAATAAGAAAAAAAAAAACAACATGGAAGAGGACTGAACTCTGAGACTAGTAACACGAAGGCAGAGAATGTGAGGCGGAGCCCAAATTGAACTGAAGAAAGCCAAAAAAATAAAGAAGAAAAAAAACAAACAAAAAAACAACATGGAAGAGGACTGAACTCTGAAACTAGTAACCCGAAGGCAAAGAATGTGACGCGGAGCCAAAAATGAACGAAAGAAAGCCAACAAAAAAAGAGAAAAAAAAAAACAACAAGGGCGCAAAATGGGAGCGAGAAGACGAGAATATATGAGTATTGAAGAAACGAAACAGACCTCAAGAACTAAACTTCCGTAGACAGCAGACATGACAAGAAGAGATGAAGGTAGAACACGTTTTTAATGACCTGGCATCACGTTTCTGGTGACGTTCAAGTTAACCTTCTATTACGTTTTTCATGACGTTACGTTACGTTTTTCATGACGTGGAGACTTACGTTTCGGAAGACACTACATCACGTTTCAGATGACGCACTATAATGTTTCCTAGACACGAATGACTACACAGTTGAGTAAACGCATTGGGAGAAGCATGAAGGTTTAGGGTTTAGGTATAGTGCAATTCCCAGAAGGAAGGATGCACGTGCGTAACAACTTACCTGCAGGTTTGCGTGGCTGAGGTGCTGGTGAACCCCTACCACCTCCACTGTGTGTGTGCTTCGGAGGACGCATTGCTTCACCAGCCTCTCGGTCCATCCAAGAGGGCTCCACGCGCCCACGTCCTCCTTGACTCCGACTCCTCTTTCGACCCCTCCTACCGTCGTCCTCCCACTCCTCCATCGCTGATCGCTTCACCCCTTCCCCGGAAAGAGCTGCTCGCAGCGCTCGGACTGAAGTAGAATTGGGTCTAGCATAAACCCTAGAGGGTCTCTGCCGCCACGCTTCAAACAACTCTTTGCTTTGCTTACGAGTCTGTGAACATAGAACAGTCCATTGAGGGTCAGCACGACTAGGGTTTAGGTCTAGGGTTTTCAGAGTCGCTCAGGGCAATTGGAGAGAACACATGAGAGAGAGACAATTCAGATAATCCAAGGAGACTTACTAGAGCTCTCAGATTTGTTGGCGGTTGCGGTGCTTCAGGAGGAGTCGCCTCGAGAGTTGGGCGCCGCCGTGTGCTTCGGCGTGGCACAGAATTGAACTCCTCCGATTGCTGTCTTCCTCGATCGCGATTCAAGGCTGGTGCACTGGATGACTTGATGGAGGAACCTGCATGAGCACTAGGAAACAGTGAGTTGCAGAAGTCCTGATCCTGAAACCCTGCCTCTCTCAAACGCAATGCCACCTCGATCCTGTTCCTCGTAATTCTCTCATCACGTAGCTGTTCGTAGTGAGGAACTGAATTAGCCGCCTCCTTGTCTTCAGGGATCATCACGATCAATTGCGAATGGCGGCCGCCATAAGTGAGGTGGAGTAGAGGCCCTATTTCCGTGACGGCGGCGGTGACCAGGTAATTATTCCCTATTTCCGTGACTGCATTCAGAACTCTGAGCCTTTGTGTGCCGTCTACAGAAACGTGTTATTACGTGAGTTTACGTCATTTGAAACGCAATGCATGGTCATTAGAAACGCGATGTAATGTTTTTTGAAACGAGACGAAACGTCATTTGGAACGCGATTATAATAGGAGAACAACTAACTCAACTATCACTCACAATCTCTGTCTATTTTTTTAATCTCAATGCATGTCATGTCCATGCACAATTATGTGCTCGGTTTTGGTTTGTAATACATGCACTAGCCATGGAATGTTCAGTAGTACTTCATCTGCTCATAATCTATCATCCGCAAGACATTTCTGACTTGGTGACTTAAATCTAATGGTGTTTGACTCGTAGTATCAGAATGAAATTGCAGCACTGAGTTTGTTAATTGTGAACTGAAGACTCTAAAATCTTGAATTTGAATGAGTTCTCAAACAACAATCACTGAATTTATACTAACACAGAGCTTTAACTCTACAGCTTACGCGGTTTTTTTGGGTCGGTCTTCAAGAAGTCCTCCGAAGTGGACAGGGATAACATCATTAAGTTGCAAAGAGCCTGAGTAGTAAGGTTTGTAAATCCAGAGCCTTCAACGGATGTATTTTATAACATTTGTGCCATATGTTTAGGGGACACTTGAAATAATCTCTATGTTCTCCTAAATGACTTTTTACAACTTCATGGACAAACCATCATGTGAACCATAAAAATGAACTCCGCTACCACACTTGATGTATAAAGATAAGTTAGAATACAGTCAGGATACAACGTCATCTGAAACAACATACAACGTCATCTGAAACCAGATACAGTGTCATCTGAAACAAGATAAAGCGTCATCAGAAACGTTGCTGAACGTCATCTCAAACAAGACACAACGTCAATTGAAACGTTGCTAAACGTCATCTGAAAACACACATTAACATCACTAAACCCAGGAACTCAAATTGCTAACCTCTGTTTGCCTTGCGTGCAGCCATGGTATCCCCCAATCGGAGACGCAAATGGAGATCAACTGCGGAAATTATTCATCGCCATGAACTTCACTTTGCTGCAACTAGGGATGTCCCAATAACGAGATGGTCATGCCCGTGCACATACTGTCATGGAGGCCGACGTTTGCCTGTGCGTGCTATAACACGGCATCTCACCTCTTATGGCCGCGACCAATTTCTGAACCACTCCATGATTGGCGGGGATCCTCCAGGGGTGTACCCAGAGCGTGGGGCTTGGTACTACAGCGACGAGGAATGGACAGAGGACAATGTCTGCAGCAATGAGGAAGAGTTTCAGCAGATTCCACCCGAAGACCCAGATTGTGAATCACATGGCCTCCACGATGTACAGCAACAGTTTGAGGACGCCATTAGAACCGCTGAAGAGTTAGAAGAGCTGACACGAGACTCTGAGAACATGGAGAGAGACGATGAACATCCCGCAGATTTACCTGACCCCACAGTTGAGGCTTTGGAATTATTGTCTGCACAGGCCTCACGCCCACTTTATCCAGGCAGTTCTGTGAGCTTGATTTCAGCAGTGGTCGTTTTGATGACATTGTGCACCACGCATGGAGTGAGTTGGAACTTCGAAACTGAGCTGCTTCACTATCTGACAGTGGAGCTGCTTCCAGAAGATAATGTGTTGCCTGCAAACCATTACCAAGCGAAGAGGATGCTGCAGGCACTTGGACTCGCATACAATGTAATACATGCCTGTCCGTCAGGATGTGTCTTATTTCGAGGAGAACACAGCGATTTGGAATCGTGTCCCAGTTGCGGAAAAGGAAGATACAGAGAAGGTACAAAGACAGCTCCGATGAAGGTTATAAGACACTTTCCCCTCATTCCGAGGTTGAGGCGCATGTTTGGGTCTCCCGCAATTGCAAAGCTCCTGAAATGGCATTCAGAGCGTGGGGTGACCACGAACAGCGATGGTGAGATTGTAATGGAGACCGTAGTTGACAGCCCCGCTTGGAAACACGTTGGAGTCATAGATCCCACATTTCAAGCGGAAAACCGGAACGTACGCATGGCACTGTCACTTGATGGAGTGAACCCTTTCTCGGTTCGAAGTACCTCACATTCAACGTGGCCTGTTCTCTTGGTTATTTACAACCTGCCACCGTGGTTGGTGACAAAACGGTTTTTCATCATGATGAGCATTTTAATATCCGGCAAGGAGTCTCCAACAGACAAGAATTTAGATATCTTCATTGCTCCTCTAGTGGAAGAATTACAGCAGCTATGGGAGGGAGTAGAAGCGATAGACGCTTCAGTTGAAGACGTGCAAAGAAGATTCACTCTTCGGGGTATACTTTTATGGACTATTTCAGATTATCCTGCTTATGGTTTGATTTCTGGACAGCAAACTAAAGGATACAAAGCTTGCACCGTATGCGGCCCAGACACTGTTTCTAGAAGCGCTAGAGGCCCCAAAGGTGAGAAGATAGTGTACGTAGGTGCACGCCAGCGCCTTCCAGAGGACCATGCTTTTCGTGAAGACCTGCGGTTCAATGGGCTTCAAGAGAAGGAGGTTTCCAATTCGAGAATGTCTGGCGAAGATGTTTTACAGTTTGCAGCAGAAAGGGAGTCATACCTTGCCTCGGGAGGAAGGGCAGAGGGTCCAGAGGATCCTGTGAGGACGCACGGGGTGAAAAGGCTTTCAATACTCTTTACTCTCCCGTATTGGAAGGTGAGTGCTCTGAGTTGCTCTGTTTCATGTCTTGCTCGTCTTTCTTTGTCACTAGGCATCCCACTAAACATGGGAGATACACCATAAAACAAGTGAAAACAGTCATTCACGTTTATAAGAAACGCGCTCGTCTAGAAATGCGTTGACGTCAAATTGTGTTATTCAACGTCCCAATAAACATGACCGACTGACTGCTGAAAGCTTTTCCACGCTTTAGATCGCTACGGTTGTCTTCCAACTCGGATACATACAAATTATTTACAGCCTCATGAACATATTCAATGTGATGCAGGACTTGCTCATACGACACACATTGGACGTCATGCACTGCGAGAAAAACCTATGTGAAAACATAGTGAAGACGTTGCTTGGAGAGACGGATTTTCCACGAGGACGGCAGGACTACAAAGACATGGGAGTCAGGCCTGACCTATGGCTGAGACGAACAAACGGTACAGACGGGCGACTATTCATGCCGCATGCGCCCTACGTACTCTCTCCCCAAGCGAAGGCAGACATGCTTGCTGTGATAGCATCAACAAGGGTGCCCACAAATTATTCTTCTGCAATTCATAAACGAGTTGCTGACGGGAGACTCAGGCTTCTGAAATCCCATGACTTTCACATCCTCATGCAACAGGTAATTTAAGTTCACGTTAACTTGTACCAACTTTGCGTTCAAAACTGTTTAATGTGGCAATGCTACCTCACGATGTGGATATTTCTTTTCGTCAGAATATTCACTTCAATGATCCAAAATATCTATGTTAAAGGAAACTGTTAAAACTCGCGTTAAAACACGTCCTTTTTGACGCAACTCTGATGTGGTGCGCGTATAATTTAACATGATGGCAATATGAGCTCAATCTTTATTTCTGGAAAATAATCCTTTACATCATGTCAATTTTCAGATACTACCCAATTCACTACGGAATGTTGAAATGAACGCAGCCGTTCGGCTATGTATCATGAGGGTCAGCAGAGTATTCCGACGCCTGTGCAGTGGCTCAATGGATATGTCTAAAGAAAAAGAGTACATTGAAGACGCAAATGAGACGCTTTGCATGGTTGAGCGAGAGTTTCCTCTAGGATCCATGGTCATCATGACGCACCTATTTGTGCACCTCATGGAGGAGCTCTTTATATGCGGCCCAGTTCACACCCGCTGGATGTATCCAATGGAGCGATACATGAAGACCCTTAAGGATTATGTGCATCAGAAGCAGAACCCAGAAGGTTGCATGGCAGAGGCGTATTATATGGAAGAAACCCTCGGATTTTGTTCAGAGTATATGGAACGCTACGGGGCTACATCTCGAAGAGTCTGGGATGCAAACGAAGAGCAGTCAATGTATGATGAGATGGTAGAGGGCAAGGGAATAAGACGCCCTATGTCTCGGACTCTCCGTGACTGGATTCACAACTTTGTGATCAGAAATGCTGGCACACTTCAGTACTACAGAAGGTACAATCATATATACTCCACGATAATTGCATTTCTGGAATCTTACTTATAGTTTAACATGTCTAAACGTGGGTTAACTTGCCTGAACGTGATTTAACGTGCCTAAAACATGGGTTAACATGTATGCCACGTCTTTAGTAACGTGTACATTATGGGCATCGTTACAGTCCTTGTCTTTGGTGACTACTATATCACTCCCGAAACAAGAAAATGCGTTAAAATGTCCCGTTAAACTACGTCATTTTCCCCAATGCTTTCCTGTAGTGAATTGCACAGACCATGTTCAATTCTTTTCATGTTTGCACGCACTACTAATGCATTTTGCACACTGCAGGGTGTATGAAGCAGAGCAGAATTCCAGGAGCAAAGAACGCCGCTTGATAAATCGCGCAAGACGTGGACGAAGAAGACGGAATTCCTCAGACATTCCTTCTCAGTTGAGGCCTTTGGCCCCATTTCCGGATTGGTTAAAACAAACCGTTGAAGCCGATCGGAGAACACGCTCTCGGACCATCGATCAAACCACCTATGATCTGTCGAGACCCCCCTCGCTGATTGCAACTGCTTATCGATCAATGAAGGCTTACGGCATGCACCTCCACTGTCGCTCAGTTGAAGCTTCCAGGACTTCCATGGACAGTGGAGTCCATGCAATATTCACCGACGATGCAGGAGAAGAGACGGAGGAGTATGTAGGTTGGGTTGAAGAAATACTGGAATTAGAGTAAAGGAGCTCGTGTGTCGTTGTTCTTCTCTGTTCCTGGGTGAAAGGAAAAATGGGAGGCGCTTCGCCAACAATGAAGCGGGATCAACATGGATCTCTGTCCATGAATTTTTCGGCAAACTGCCTTCTTCCTTTGGGTCCCCACTCTTTCGCGTTCCCCATTCACACACATCAAGTGTTTTTTATGGCGGACCAGGGGCCATGGAAAGTGGTGTGCGAGGCAAACGTTCGAGGCAGCCGCAGAGGTCGTGCCTTTGCTGCAGAATACGACGATGCGGAGGCACAATTACCCGACTCAAATTCACTACATGCCAATAACACAGAGCTGTGCACAGGAGAGCCTTCACATTCAGACGTCTCAGCTTACGGGTCCTTTGTAGAAGAGCAGGAAGGCGAGCCAGTGGCAGCGGAGGGAAGTGATGAGGATGACGACCGGATCCTGGGTGATTCATCTGATAGTGAGTTTACATCAGAGGATTAGGCTTCCTACAATGTCGTTATGAATTCCATACTGTGTTACATTTTCATAAATGTCTGGACGTGTTTTGTAACAACTATTAACGCGGTATCTGTTTCAACTAACATGCGCGGTACATCAGATATGTAGTGTCGCGTTTTTTGTAACACATCTTAACACACTTCCCGTTCCAAGAAACACATGCGTCAATGCCTCCTAGTCTCCCAAATTAAATATTGCTGGTCAAATACTGCATTCCACGTCAGCCAACCCATCCACGCACACGTTCCACGTCACGGCACGCATTCCACGTCAAATAGGTTCGTCATGTTTTTTGTAACACATCTGAACGCACTATCACGTTACAAGAAACGCGCACGTCAATGTTGACAGCCCCCCCGGGCTCTCAAACATTACTTGACCGGTCAAACCCTAAACCTTCCACGTCAGCCTATCACCCTACGTCGCATTCCACGTCAGCACAGTCATTCCACATCAGACTTCTCGGTACGTTTTTTTTAACACACTTGAACGTGGCGCATGTTACCTATGACGCCTCAATGTTATAAGAAACGCGCTGCTCTGGATACTACTATGGTCAACTATAGTCAAAACTACCTTCCACGTCAGCCATTGACTCTTCAAGCATTCCACGTCAGCGCACTCATTCCACGTCAGTCAATGTGTTACGTTTTTTTTAACACATTTTAACGTAGTACCTGTTAAGATTGACGTCCTCCCTGTCATAAGAAACGTGCTGACGTGGAAACTTACTATATTTAGTCATATCTAAAGTTCCTTGAGGTAAAAAAGTAGGTGAAAAAATTACTGTCCAACAGGAACGTGTCCGTTTAATTTAACGTGATGCCGTTATTTGGAACATATAAATTTTATTCGCGTTTCACCCATATCCTCTTTGACGCAGTGACGTTATTGGTGACTTTTTCACGTTAAAACGCTTGACGCGCGCCACGTTTAATTGGATATTTTTTCCACACTAATTCAGGATAGTGTGGATTTACGTCAAGTTTGACGCATCTCTGCCATGGTGATTAGTGCTTATACTTCAATTGGCCTACAAATTTATTTTTTGGCATGACTATTAATTGCTCGAAGGAGATGTTTGCCAATTGAAGTTTGAGGTGCAAAGTCGGGTTAGTTTTGAGATACTCCATTTTAAAGGTCAAAGAAGCTTGACTAGGCAGATGAGTGGACATAGAGATAGAGAGCTCCTAAAGAGGTAGAGGTTAGTCACAAAATTTGGGTTAGAAATGAGGAGAGACTATTCTAATTTCTTGTTTTGTGTATTTAGACCTCGGATTGAATGACAAGATTCCAAGAGTTGAATTTGTAAAGGTACAATCTAATATTACTTCGTAGGGATCTTTTTTGATGAGGTGATTTAATGTTTACCGCCTCATCCACCTTATGGACTTCATTTTTTCTGCGAATATCATGTGTTAAATATGATAATTAAAATTACAATTTTTGTGATAGTTTGTGGAAGGTTTACAACATATGAAAATCAATTTGTTATGATGTTGGTAAAGATGAGTTTTTAATGATTATTAGCAACATCACAATTCAATTGCCAGCCTGAAACAAACTTCTAAAAAATGAGGTTTGCCTTACAAAAAGGAATTGATTGATATCTGGTATTGGAAAAATGAATCAATAAAAATTATTTCAAAATGATTTAAGGATAGTAAAATATTACAATCAATAACACATTATATATACGTTTTTTTGTTATCATAGTTATTCTATTTAATGTTTTCCCCTTTCTTGAATTGTCCTTGGACAAATCCCCTATAGTGCCACAATACTACGATAAGATGGAGTGGTGGATTTAAAAATGATGATTAATGTCATATTGCATTTATAGTCGTATAAACAGAACCACATATACAAATGACACCATTAACATATCATCATGAGATATTTTATTTTAAAAGCTAATAAATTATTAACATTTCATGTTAGTGACACTAGTATGTGAAGCCACAAATCAATTAGAATCTATAACACTAAGAATAATAATTAAGTCAATGACTGCAGGATCCACGTGTCCTTAAACCTTGGAACCATTTCATTGTATAACAATTATCTGCATCAAATATTTGGAGTGTTGGAGTAGTGTAATCCATTTAATTTACCCATTTATACAATGAAATGGTTCCAAGGTTCAAGGAGACGTGGATCCTGCAGTGTGAACAGAGACAGATGACGAAACCCTAATTGGCGAAGCGAGACACGGGAGACGAAGACGAGGGAGGAAGGAGTAAGGAGTCGAGGGAGAGGAGCACAGGGAGTGCGTCGGGGTCCTCATCGCCATAGCCCACACCACAGACACACACACACAGGACATCGCCACGGACCGGACCGGACGGCGGCCACTTCTTCAAGCATGTGACCGCACCACGCCGCCCCCTCAGGATCCCCGCAAACCTCCCATTGGAATTTCGACCTCGCCATGGCTCGTCTCTTCAAGGTCCCAATGCACTCCTAAACCTGCTCCTGCTCCTGCTCCTGCTCCTAAACCCTACTCGACAGGTTTCGTCTCCGTGTCGCACTTTCTCTAGCTTTGCTGCTCCCTTCATCGGCGGTTTTGATGATGAATCGCTATTCGTCGCGTGCGGGTTTGCGTTTTGTTTTGGCCTTCAGGAGTGTTGATAGGATTGGTGTTGTGTTTTTAGGTTTGGTTTTGCGTGATTCCATTCCTTCGTGTTGCCATGGATGGAGTTTTTCCTTGGGAATTGTCGTTGGTTCAGTGCTTTTTGAAGCAGTGATGAGTGTCAGAGCTCGATTGCAATTTGCAAGGGTTTTTGCTTTGGAGGTATTGGTTAGGGCATCACGAGGTTAAATGTGATTATGGGAATCAGCCATGTCGTAAATAAGCGGAGGTTATTGAATAATGATTTTACAATAAGTGGAGGAAAGTTGAGTGCTCATCTGAATGTGCATAGTGCAATGCGCGTTGCGATGTTCTCCTTGGGGAATTTCGAACCTGGGGCGTGCTTACACGTTGCTCAGTTTCCTGGTTCTATGGTTTTTTTTAGATCATTTGGATAGCCCCTGCATTTTACAGAAGGGGATGAGCTGAGGGGTGTTAATTCCTGTGAGATGTGCGTATTGCACGTCGTAGCTCTCAACGGTTTACTGGCTGTATGCAGAATCCAGATCAGCTGTCGGCGTACAGGGATCGTAGATTTTTAGGATCACAAGATGAATTCGAGACGGCGCTCCGTACCTCGACCACTGTGTACGTCGGGAATCTTTCTTTCTATACCACGGAGGAACAGATTTATGAGGTCTTTTCTCGGACTGGGGAGTTGAAGAAGATCACCATGGGTCTCGACAAGAACACTAAAACTCCTTGCGGGTTCTGCTTTGTCCTGTACGGCTCTACAACTTTGGCTCGACTCGTGATATCTGCGGGTCTCTCTGTATTCTTAATTGGAGGAGCTGCTTGTTCCAAACAGAATTGTTATTGTTAACAGCGTTAGAATTGATTAAGATGCCATTTTTTCTTTGGTTCCCGATTTAAATTTTAGGTTTCCTGGTCAGATTCTACACAAGGGAGGATACTGAGGATGCTGTCAAATATATCAGTGGAACTATTTTGGACGATCGACCAATTCGTGTTGACTTCGACTGGGGTTTCCAAGAGGGTCGACAATGGGGTCGCGGAAGGAGTGGTGGCCAGGTTATGATTCTTACATTTTAAGTATCTTTCTTCATTATTTGCAAGTTATTTTTTTTATATTGTCTCTGACATTTCTTTATATGTGTGTTCATGAATGCGGGAATATTGATAATGGCAGGTGCGCGACGAGTACCGCACAGATTATGATCCTGATATCCTCTACTGCGTTGGTTTTACTTTTGCTCTTTCTTTAGAAGCTTTTGCAGTGGATTTATTTGTTAGTTAACGTGTGAATGACTGCAAAACTCGGATCTATCGGGACATTACCAAATTTGTTTTGTCCTTAATTTCAAATGATTGCACGACGAGGAGGCTACGGAAAGTTGGTACAGAAGGAATTAGAAGTACGGCGGCAGCTGGTAGAATATGAACAGCCTGTTGGCATGGGAGGAGTTCAATATCCTGGCTTGGGCGATGGAGGTGGAGGTGGAGGTGGAGGTGGAGGCGGAGGCGGAGGCGGAGGCGGGGGAAATGAATTCCGACGTAAGAACTCGTATAATATACAGAATAGAATATCTATGATTGTCAGCGTATCTAAAAAGTGGGCGTCATGCACATATGCGTTTGTAACTGTAGAGTGTCCTCTTTAGTTGGTATGCAGAACACAAGCCAAGAATTTATCGTATTAGACTGTTACATTGGTCTTGAAATACTATGATTTTTAGTTCCAACATGTAGAAATGATTGATGATAGTACTGATATCATTTTCTGGAACATCGATAGGTGGAAGAGATCGCCATGGTCATGGAGGTAACCGCAACAGAGGTGAGTTGTCCTTTGACTAACTTCGTTTACTTTAACTTGAATCATTAGCTTGAATCATTAACTTCGTTTATTTTTCGAGAGGTGTTGTTTGCTATCTTGCCTCTTGCTGGGATGACCTGATGGTTTTTTTGTTGGGAGCAGAGGGGAGAAAGAGATACAGAGATGAGGATGCCCCACCTGCAGATGGTGTGAAGAGACCAGATAGAGAGCAGAAAGTGGTAAGTTGGTGGAGACGCTTACAGAATCTCGATATCTGACTTAAACCATTTTTCGTGTCCTGTTAACATTGATACTCCTCTGTTGATGTGATGGATCAGTTCTCTACATTTGGTTGCATTGGAGGCATTTCCATCTGTGGTGCAACTTCAAGTCTTTCGGGATCCTAAGAGATGCAGTATGTGTTGCAGGAAAAGAACCCCAGGTTCCGAGAAAAGGGTGACTCCGATGAAGAAGATGGAGGAGATGGAGGGAAAAGTTAGAGGTTAGTTATCTTTATACCTACATGCATTTGGCAAGTACTTGTTCCATATTATGCCCTGTGGCGAGGAAGTAATTGTTAAAGGGTCTAGTGAACTGCTGGTATAAGATATCTGATGAACTGTTAACGTGATAGGACTTGCGTCGTTTAACTGTTCTAGTGTTACTAATAGCTATTAGCATTTTGTCGCAGAAAACGTCTCCATTTTGTGGTTCTGCAATCCATATGTGGCTCAGTCCAGACATCACGCCATGCTTTCGAACGGCTTGGAACTCATTTCACAGGGGATTTGCCAATTTTTATCTGAATTTTTTTTCCTGAGATTCACTCGAGCAGTAGGGTGCCGTTGCCATGTATGGACTTCAAAAGTGTATTTACAAATGCAAAACAGATTTCTACATTCAAGATTTGTAGGCATCTGAATCACCACATTGAGTTGAGGGGTGTGTAAATCCAGGATGGCAATATTTATTTGTTGAAGGAAGTAGTAGTTGGTTTGTATGTGTAAGTAAGACATTTCAGGAGTGAGTTTTTTGTAGCATCCTCTGTCACAGTTGTTAAAACATCTGCAGTGGTGTGTTGCCGGAATCACTGTTGTTACTGAACTTGTGATTTTTATTCTACATTGAGGTCTACGTGATGTACAAGTTCTTTTATTTATTATAATGATTACTTAGGAATTTGCACATCCAGTTTTGATCAAGTTGTCTTTCCCACAGTTGTTACTGCTAGGTTCTTATGCTATCGTCGTTTCAGATACTATCTTGAACAGTTGTTAACAATGTGAAGTGGAGTTTTTCTTTCGTCATTGAATGGTATATTTATGATCCTGCAATATGAACACGCAGTGAATTGGGCGGAAAATTTCTGCATCAGATCAAAAGTATGGAAGAACAAGATATGGTTTAATTAAATTACATACATCTGCGTACACAGAGGTTGAGTTTGTAAATTTGGACATCAAAGTTCAAATTATGGTTATATCACAGCGTCGTCTCACGGAACCAGTCGTGTTCCTTATCGTTGCATCGTGAACGGTAATGCTAAGATCTTAAAAATCTAAGATCCACATCTTTTGTTTGTCCAATTAACAAGGATTCGGACGAGTAGATACAGTCGACTCCATCGAAAAGCCTCTATTTCAGGAGCGCAAAGTTGTAGAACCTACTTCGGCCTTCAAGATCACAATACTGAAAATATTTCATTTCAAAGCAGGCTTTCGTGCACAGTGATCGCAACACATTTCTAAACGACATCACATCACGTTTGAACGCAGAGGTAGACTCTTCAGGTCAAATTTCTGTAAAACTGTCATGGCTGCAGAGGCAGACAATCCAGATAATAGTTTTTCCTCATCAGAGTCACACCCGAGCAAGAATACTCACAACTAGAACCAGCACCTGCTACCGTAGATCAACGACCTAAAAAAGTAAAAATCCTTATCACCAAGGAAGATGTCACTGAAAGAATACCAGAACAGTTCAAGTAAACAAACGTCCTTGTACCCATCAGCATGTTTGCACATCGATCTTTGCACACTTAGTTTAGCTGAACGTCACTCAGTCAATCGACCAACTTCAGGAATGTGCAAAACTAGAGTTAAAAACCCAACTAGAATACACACGCAAAAGACCCACCTCCTAGCAGAAACAAATCTTCAACAAAGAACAAATACAAAGCCTAACACCATACCCGGAGAAACGTGACTAGACAACACAAATCAAGGTACCTTCAAAATGAAAGAGATGGACAATAAGTAGTGATGGTGGCTCGCAACCAAACCAAGCATGTGAAGCTGCCCCAATTAGGGTTAGGGTTTAAACAGACCGAACGAACAGAAGTCATCTGAACGACGATAAACATTCAACTCGCCCCTTTCACACTAGCTGGAGAGGAAGCAGAATTCACTTCTTATGAACTCTGTTTTGTGCTTCTTTTCTGAAAATCCATGCTTCTAAGGAGAGAAGAAGGAGAAGAGTAACTCTGATCTCCGAAGGAAACCAGCATGAACAAAGTGTCTATTTGTTTCACCTCTAGACCAAAATCCACATGACTAAAGAAGAGAAGGATAGAACTACTTCCCCTTTCGAGACTTTCGAGAGAGTAGACCTCCATGCTTCTACTATATATACAGTTGCACTGTTATCTATGTAGGTGGAAAAGAGAATTTGGCATAAACTACAATATTTTCGGAGTTAGTACTGATGTACCTCGCCGTTTCTCGCAGTGAAGCTTTCCACTGCAGCTTCTGAGACAGAGATGAAATTGGTAGAAAGATGATGGAGTCAAATTTGCATGATATTTAATGTGTGTGATATAAAATATGTATGTGGGATGAGTGTCTGTAAGTTAGTCATGAATCTGGGCAGCATTGGGAAGAGCGAGGAGGGAAGGACAAGAGCGAGGGAAGGTGGACCCGAGCATATTCGCCACCTTTGATCGAGACGCTAGTGGATGCAGGTACTGCTTATCTTCAGCTATGCCAGGAATCGTGTGCTAGGTTTCCGGTGTTTTCAGGCACGACCACGCATGCAGGGCCCATCTGATTGATACTCCGACGTGAAAAAGAGGGAGAGCATAGTACGGGCAACTGAAGAGTTTCAGAAGAGTTGCAGCACAACTCAGACAGATTCCTTGCCGTGACATGATCCAGACATCCGAGCCATTGAAACGCACAGGGATTGGCATAGTTCTGTAAAATATTGTTCTCCCTCTACCATTTACTCCAGAGACAGTCATGATAAGGATAAAGAATATTAGATCAAACCATTCAAATTCCTAGTACCTTCGTGAAGGATTTTTTTTGGGAGATTCCATTTTGTGCGGTACTGTACTTGCACGAAATGGGTGAAAGTGGTGTGTCCCGAAGTGTTTTTTGTTTCGTGAAATGCTCATGTTCAGGCTACTTGTTTGGCATACCTGCACAAGAATCTTGTATGGTTCTACTGGAAGTTGAATTACAGATTGTTAAGGGGTTGGAAGGTGAAGAAAGGTGGTAGTTGGCAGTGGAGGTTAGTTTGTGAAGGTAGGAGTGTTTGTGAAGGATTAATTGGAATTGGATATCATGCCGACCGTGGAAGACAGGCGAGTGCTGGATGTGCCACTGGAGCGCGCATGGAAGATTGCCAAGAACTCGCATGAGCTGCTTCCGCAGCTGATGCCGGAGATTTTCGAGAGCATTGATCTGGAAGAAGGCGATGGCGGACCTGGGAGCGTCTTTGTCCTTACCATGGGGCCAGGTACATTTCTTCTCTCCTCTCTCCTCGCAGAACATGACCATCTCCAATGAGCTCTTAATAATCAACTGCTCGGGAGTGTCTAATTTCATAGCCACGAAAAATTTACTACAAACCTCTACAAATTCCAATCTCTAATAGTTTCCGCCAATTTTCGCAATGGAAGTTAAGGACGAGAGAATCACATCTATAGCCATGAAATTCCATGTTTTCTAGAGAATGGTCGAACCGTCACGATTGATAAGAATGCTTAAGTACGTCCAATTATCTGGGAGTAGCATTCAAAGGTGATGTCGGAAACCTTATGCTTAAAACCTTCTGACATGCTTCGTGGTGGATGATTGAGTGCAGCGATGCCGGGCGGAAGGGGGCGGGTTGTTCGGGAGCGTGTGGACGTGCGAGACGACGACCGGCACAAACTGAAGCACACGACAATTGAGGGAGGAGATCCCCGCTACAGCAGCTTTACGTCCACCATCAAGTACGAGAGCGGGCCTTACAGAGGAAGCACCATCCGCACCTGGACTGCCAAGTACACGCCCGCCGCAGGGCAATCTGCTCCGCCCCCGGAGGACATGAAGCGTCTCACTGAGAAGATCACCGAGACCATCCACAACTACGCAGCTGAGAATCCTGACTACTGCGCTTACTAGAGCTGCCCCATGCAGCGGAGGACGTCTCCTTGCACGAGACGTCTCCTTCAGGAGCCTTCACCATAGCACTCTTTAACGCTAACAACTACAGAGCAGTGGTTTGTATGCTGATCTAGCGTACATCGGCACCCTCTAGAAACGTATGATTTTATATCCAGTCCCAAGGTTTGAGGACTTTCACCAATACATTTTGTATTCCTTGTGAAATAGTCTGAGGCTGTCTGTAAGTGTTTTTCTTCTGTAAGAATATGGATTATCAATAAAGCAGTATAAAGTTTCGGAGCTGCAGAGTTTATTTGTGTGTGATATGATTATAAGAGTTTGTGTTGAAGGTTTTGAGGGTACTCAGACACAAGCGATCATTGTCATGAAGTTCGAAGATGAGCTTCGGTTCGTTGCAAAGCTATTGAGATGTAGTGCAAAATGGAGTGGTTGGGTGGTTTGTTTGATGACGAAATGTGGAGGATGTCCAAGGTTGAAATCTAAGTACTTGCAGTCTTTGTTTAGTTGATATGTTTGTAGATGTGTAGTCTTAGGTGGCGAGCTTGAAGTCTCCCAGAGGTGCCCTGAATAATGCAACTTCCATTTTCATATCGCACTCTTGTCGCTTACGAAGTGCAGTGGTTTCCATTGTGCTCTATATCAGTACAGTGGGAAGGTTAAGATGTAAGCTAGAACTGCCCCTCTTTTAATCTAGTCCTGAAATTTGAGAACTTTTGCCTCCAAAGCATTTTAAGTAGCTTGCGAGAGAGTAAAAGGCTGGCTATGTGAGCGTCACTTTGGTAAGAACAGAAAGTACTGAAATGAAACTTCAAAGTTTAGGAACAGCATGCTCAGTTTCATGTGAAATCTTTGAGTTCTCTCTACAGAATCTGTGTGTTGTTGCACCTCATAGAAAGCTTCACAAGCACTGATCTTATGCAGCAGTAGGTGTAACGGAATCGTAGGTTTGCAACTTCAACTGTTGAGGGAAACAAGTCGTTTCCAATGCAATGCACAAGTATCTTAAGCATGGCATAAGTGAATTACTGTTTGGTACTCTGAAGTTTATTGAAATAAGGCCTTGCCTGACTATGGCAACCAAATTTTTTTCTATGATGAGGCGGTGTTACTCAACTGGAGACGGTCCTTGTACATAGAGACCCACCTCACAACTTGTTCTGTTTCCGCTTGCAATTGTGCTGGGCCGGACTCCCTAATAGTTGAAGAGAACGGAATCCCAAGGTCTTTAATAACTTCCTCCACCATTTGCCTGACTACACCTACTCCTCTACCTTTCCCTGAATACGGCTTCAAGACACTGGGGTTGTCCTTTCTACCACCAGTAACGAGTGTTAATCTTGGTGCAACTACTGGGCATGCTGCAGCCCGGTCAGCAACCTCTTCCAACCAATGTAGAAGAGCTATCTGTGAAGCTCCTTTAGATAGATTCCGCAGATCCAGTGACCATGCTTCCTCATTGTACTGTGGACGCGGGAAACTCTCCAGTATTTCTCGGGCTTCCAACAATACAACTTTGGCCCGCAGTCGCAAACGTCGTCCCCACAAAGCATCAATCAGTGCGTTGTAGAACGACGCATTTGTCTCCGTATTCTCCGTCGAAGCATAACGTTTGAAGAAGGCCGATGCCTCTCGGACGGCAGAATCTGCTTCAAATGTGCTCAAGGAGGTCGTTTCACTGGTCTCACTATTTTTACTAATTTCACTAGTTTCGTCAATTGGTGATGCAGAGACGTCAGAACTGATGGTATCATTTGATGATGCCCCAAACACTAGCCGGTGCGCTATTTGGCACGGTTCAAATGGACTATTTTCTATTGCCCTGGCCAATGGCGCAAATACTCTATCATCTCGTTCGCCACATGCTGAAATTAGTGTTCCATATCCAGCTGCATCAGGTTCTATTCCTTTCCTCCCCATCTCTTCTAGTACTGGTGCTGCATGAGAATACCATCGCCCTTTGATGTACAGATGAAGCATTGCCCCATAGACAGCTCTACTAATTGGGCCTTGTGAAGCCGCCAAGCATATCTGGAGCAAGCAAAAAGAGGCAGCTCAAAACAAGTTAGAAGAAAGTGACTTCAAATAAGAGCAAACTTGTTCCACTATCAGATTTCAACCCAATCGCTGTAAAGGCTGGAATTATCTTCATCCTGAACTACAGAACACTTAATAAGCTGAGTATTCAAAGGAAGGAGTAAAGGTTCAGCATACAAGTCAGGCATAAAAGCTACCTCGTGGCCGTATCTTGTCCAGCCACGCCGTGCACATGCATGGATCATGGTAGAATAGGTATGGCCAGTTGGCTCCACCCGATCCTGTAACATTCTTCGGTACAGCTCATCAGCTTTTTCATATCGACCAGCTTCGGCGACAGCGCTTATCAAAGATGTATATGTAACTGCATTAGGACGGTACCGACACTCGATGAGGTCTACATACGACTGCACAGCTTCCTCATCTCGCCCTGCCTTACCGCATGCGTCGATTATCATGTTAAAGGCTACTAGTGATGGCTTCATATTCTGTACAATACAAAAGGAATGTCAGAAAAAGTTCCAGTTAGCTCCAATGTTAATTAGTAGTGGAGCATTGCGATAATGTACGTGCTGTTCGTCCTACCTCTTAAACGAGTTTACAAAATACGGACATCATTAGTGTTTTAGCAATTTTGACTAGATTTAGAATTAAAATTACGTCGGTAATAAATAAATCTGACAGGAGGAAATGCAGTCCTTGCCAGTTTGTATTCGCGAAAGACGCTCAGAGCTTGATCAATTTTGCCGGCTCGGCAGTATGAAAGTAGCAAGGCATCAAATGCACCACCTTTGGTCTCCACCCCTGCCTCTCGCATTTGCTGAAAGAGATCCTCCACCGCTTCAGAGCGTCCTCCTCTTGCATGAAGTTGCATCAGTTTTAACCAAACCTGGTCAGCACCCGGCAACAATTAACAAACAAGGATTTCTACAATACAACATATCATCGGTACAGTTCCTACAGCTTTAGTGGCCCGTGGATTATCTCTACAGGAAGACTGAGAAGTATAAGAGCTTCGACATGAACGAGTGCATCGAGGCCTAGCAGTGGTAATAGCTTGCTTGACTATCTTAAAGAGATCAATATTGCATTCCATATCCCATTCCTCTTTCCATTATGCTCTTTATGAGTTCAGACGATTATCCACAATTACATTACATGGGTTTCTAGAAACCTGCTGAAAAGACACAATGAAATATCGCAGATTTTCTCTCTATACAATCGTATCAAGAAGGTAATGGATGAATTGCAGCTTATTTAAACGGAGAACCTTTTAGACATCTTGGAAGGTGAGATTCAGCTTTAGGTTCAATCGCAGATATGGTGTCAACCAATATCATGTGTTTACCTGAAGACGAGTAGCTATTCATAGACGTTCAACCACAACTAACGACGAAGCGGATAAGTAGAACATATACCTTGGGATCTATTTTGTAATTGGCTGTTCTCATGTCTTGGAAAAGGAGGTCCGCATCTTCCAGCTTGTTTGCATTCCAACATGCTGTCATTAGGTCTGATAATGTTTTGTAACCCACCATAATTTTACTGGCACGCACTCCTTGTAAAAGGCGCATTGCCTTCTCCACTTGAGGTTTCTCCCCAGTTAGGTAAGCAGCAATCACCTGCGTCAAACACCGGGAACGACATTCTTGTGGGTCAAAAAAATTAGAAGAAGATATATAAATTCTTGTGGGTCTGATACATTGGTAGTGCGTAAGGCAACAAGATTTTCCTGTCAAAAACCTCGAAACAATTAAAAACCCGCTATCAACATAGATACTGGGTCTACCTGACGGATTTTCAAAACATACATATCAATAAAGCAGTGCTACTACAAACATTTTAGTTGAATAAAGGGAGTTTGAATACGTACTCTTTCATAAGTGGCAACGTCAGGTTTAACTCCAAGCCTATCCATTTCGAACAACACCTGAGATGCCAGGTGAATAAGTCCTTTGTTTCCATAACCCCTAATAAGTGAGTTGAAAAAATGAGAGTCTGGAACTAATCCCAAGCTCCTCATCTCTGAGATGAGCGCCTCAATTTCTGCTTGCCTCCCATTCCTGGCAAGCACTCCTCCGACAGCCGTATATACCTTAAGCAACTTCAACTCCCTCTCTCTGCAAAACGTTCAAAGTAACAGATTGGTTAAAACCGGCTGAGGGAAAAAAACACGCAGTAACATCACCACGTACTAGAAATACTAGATTACATCCAAGCCTTCAAAATTTTCTAAGAAATGAAATCCTTGAAATTTCGCTTTCAAAGGAGTAGCGTTCACTTACTTATCATCCTCGTTGCTTGATGGAACAGATTGTTCTGCAAAAACGCTCTTCTCTTTTAAAAAGTCAAAAACGCGAAGAGCAAGTTCCCAATGAAAATCTCCCACCTGTGCCAGGACCTTATTCCATTCTTCCGGCGTAAATTTTCCTATCCACGGTGCTAAAGTAATCTCAACGCCCTCACCCCTCAATAACGCTGCAGTGACCTCCGCAAGCTCAGGTCTAAACAAAATAGCTTTCTTACTTTTGGCCGACTTCACTTGCACATTCCCGCTCTGCTGATCACAGTCAACCCTCTTTCATGTTAGTCACATTGATTTATTTTTTTAAATGAAACTAAGCAGGTGTCTTAAAATTTGGCCCCAAAACGGCTCAGCTGAAGCAAAGTGCATGACTAAATATGAATTGGTCAGTATTGCGATAAGTTTTCCTGCGCTGAAGAAACACAGTATGTTGTTTAAGCAGAAAAGGAATAGAACTAGTCTCAATACCCTGAGCACCATATTTGCTCACTACACAACGTAGGAAAAATACAGCATGTTAAGCCCCTAAAACCTAAACCCTAAACCCTACACTCCATGCTTCTATCCAGAGCAAAGAATCCTGTGCGAGTGGAACAGAATGGGGATCCTGTCATGGAGATCTTACCGAAGGTGCAATTTCAGCCGCTTGCAAACGGTTCTCCAGCTTCACGCCGCCACTCGTGGTCTCTGTAAGCACATCTGTGGCCGAAGAGCTCGAGTCCAAATTGGCCCTGGCGCTGACGCCCCTTAGAAGTACCGACCTCCGGATGGCCAACCGCTGCACCCTCGACCCCGAAGAGTTCCCGGGCAAGGACGAGGAGCAATCACCGCATGCTGGAGCCGCAATGCGGTTACCCAGCAGCAGATGGTTCCGCAGCGCCATGCTTCTCACAAATGCTCCACAATCACCTCAAGAGGTCGGACGTCTCCCACACCTTGCACCTCTAGAATCAACAATTCACGAACTCAAACACAAGCCCATTCGAACGCAACCCGCAGACCAATACTCTTCAAAAACTCCTGCCTCGTCACACAAAAACTACCTCCAGCTACAGACACACCACCCATATCCCAAATTCACTACCAAATGCACTCCACAGAAACCGAACAGGACATCCAAAACTGAGAAAAAACCCACAACAGAACTACTCATCCCATTCACTCGGCAATCCTTCCACACCCAACTCACCTGACTTTCAATTGCTCACAACATGGCCTTACCACAAGTTACAACCATTAGCAAAACAGGAAGCGGCCCAAGGAATGGGACGCAGGAGACAGAGGTGAATGCAAAACCTGTGAATGTGGGCACACTGGGAAGAGCACAACAGCAGAAGCACTCTCACTCGGATTACAGAGCTCCCTTGTGAAAGTCCATCCTCCATAAGACACAACACCACACTCACTCACTGTGATGACATAGTTTGCAAATTCTGACTCAAAGAGACAAGCCCTTGTGTTGTAGTGGCTCAATCTTTGTGCAGGCAAGGAGCAGATAAGTCTACGAAGCAGGCATCTGCTGCCTGCTCATCTCCGGCTCATCTCGGAGCTCGCTCTGCCGATCTCCTCCGTCGACACAGAGATTGCAAACAAACAGGATAACTCTTCCGCAACCAACCAGCCTTTCCAGTTCCTCTGCTTCCCTTTCAGTGAGCCTGTGACCGAGGATCAGACAATTCTGACAGAGCTCGGTCTTAGGACCTGCTCCATATTTCCAATTAGAGTTCTCTCTTTTCTTACTTATCCTGTGTCGGTCATGTGCTTTGCGTCACAAAAGCAGTTTTGTAAGAAAATAAATGTACCATTGTATCAAATAAAACAAAAAAATAAAAATAATTTACCATTTTGATCATATTTGCAATCTGTCCGGCTCTCATGCCTCATGGTATGATTGCTTGAATGCAAGGGAGTTGAAACTTGTTCACTCAGTTGTGTATGTCAATATCGCAGCATGGGTTTGTGTGTTTTTGGAAGCCAATGTTACTGAATGGAAATTCTTGTGACTGAGCTACTGAATCTAAGATGTCAACAAAGGATACTAATATGTGTGCCTGATATGATAAATTGTGATAAATCTGCTTCACTGAGTAAGACTAGATTTGCTCAGGTAACAGAAACATTAGACCCATGTGCATTAGCAGGCGATTCGTTTGCATCTGAACTGGATGTTATATCTTTGTTGGTGTCTTGCTCAACAGGCTGAACCTCGGAGTCTGCATCTTCAGCAGCAGGTGATGATTCAATCTTAGGCTCATTCACATCACAGGATGTTACATCTTTGCCGGTGTCTTGCTCAACTTTGGAGGAGGATGTCTCAGATGCAGAGTCTGTATCTTCGGCAGCAGGAGGGGTGTTGGCATCCACAATAGTTCCAGCAAGCAGGTTAATCTCATCGAAGTCCAACGTCTTCACCGGTGGCTTCTCGGAGACGGATGGAGCTTTGGCAAGAGCTTCGAGGAGGCCCTCCAACGCAGCCGTGGGGTTGCGTTTCTTCTTCAGCAGAAACTCACTCACATCTGCAGGGGTGATGGCTTTGTCCTCCATGGCTTCCTCTATCTGGGGGAATAGGTCGTGCCACTCCAGCCCCAAGTTGTTTCTGGCGAGTGTGCGGAACGCTGAAAACTTACACCATGACATGAGGATGTGCTTGTCCATCCGCCCTGCACGGAGCAGTGCAGGGTCCAGCTTCTCAATGTAGTTCGTGGTGAATATGATGATGCGCTCGCTTCCGCAACATGACCACAGCCTGTCTGTGAAGTTTAGCAAACCTGATAACGTCACTTTACTCTTCTGCAACAGATATGCAAATATCGCTCAATATCAGAATATAATGTCAAACTGTAGACATGCTAATTGAGGTTTGTCCAGTTTCCACTTCATGTTACAAATCAGTAATGAACAAGAGGTTTGGATTTCAAACATCAAATAGCTAAATGTTGGATGCATAATTATCACTTCAAATCTAACCAAATCTCGGCACTACTTCTGAAGCTTCGAATTGGGAATTGCAAATCACACAACAACGTGTTGTACTAATGATTAATCTGCGCTTGAGATTCAAAACCCAACTGCACATTAGGAAACGAAATTCCTTTCAAGTCTATGTGTTATAAATGCATATGATATCATGAGCTTAGGTTAGTTTGAAGACAAGCTGGAGTACAAGAAAGAGAAGCATCAATTACCTCATCAGTCTTGTTTTGTGTCGCTTCCGGTGAATCTTTGTTCTCTACTTTCTTAGCCTTGGCACGCTCAGCAAGTTCCACCGAGCAATCGATGTCCTCAATGACGATAACAGAGCGATCGGATGTTTGGATCAACAGTTTTCTTAGATCAGAGTTCGAGGACACTTCGGTCAGTTCCACATCATAAATATCATACTTCAGAAAGTTGGCTATGGCGGCAATCATGCTGGATTTTCCGGTTCCAGGCGGCCCATATAAAAGATATCCCCTCTTCCATGGCTTCCCTGCCTTCTCGTAAAACTCCCTCCCCTTGGTGAACTCCAGAAGGTCTTCCTTGATATCGTCCTTCATGTCAGGGTCCATAGCCAGAGTTTCAAATGTCGAGGGATGCTTGAATGGCACCGATTCCCACGCTTTCATCCTGAAACTGAAACTGGAATCCTTGACGTTGGTGTAGAGGTTGCGGTCGCGAGTGCGCTCCTTCACCAACTTGGCCGTATCGATGACATGCTGCACATACGGCTCCAGCATGCGGGTCTTGTCCGCCTTGCGAATCTTGAGGAAGTACTTGCGTTTCTCGTCGTTTGGCTCCGAACCCCATTGGATTCCCGGCTGCATACGCTGGTGGATCTCATGAGTCCACCACACTTTCGTGCTCATGAAGCTGCTATCCTCCAGCGTCTCATGGTTTCCCAGAGAGAACGTATTGTGTGTTGCGTTTTTGGCCCGGCACAAGCTGATGTGCTCCGCAGCTATGGCGGTGTTGGAGCTCAAGTACGACTCCACATAGTCATAAATCTCATTCTTACCCGCTCCATAAAACTCCGGAATCTCAAACAAGATGTACGAGTTGAAATACTGCATACACTTCCGGACCCAGGCGCTGAACATAGAACCATACTGATCAGGAAGAAACCGCAGAAGGAAACTCAACGCCCCCAGCACCGACCCACCCGCCCAAAACGTCGACCACAGCACCGATGCCCCCACAGCATTCATTGTAACGCAAACCCAATTCCCAAGCTCCACAAAACCTTCAACCCAGCTCAAAATCCTCTCAACTTCAGAGCAACGCCCAATTCATTCCTCGCCTACAGACAACGAATTCCAGCTCCGAAAAGCAGAATACTGCTATCAACACATCACACAAATGTGGTCAAAAATGCTCTACTCCATCAAACATGCCCAAATCATTCCCAATCTGCTCTTTCACATGCTCTCACATGCTCAAGCATCATGTCTGAGAGATGATGCATTCATTCTCAGCAGAACAAATCATGTCAAAAGCTTTGTAATTCCATATGCTAAGTGGCCTTCATGATCTGTATAATTCAGTGATCAGTGCATCAAACTACAACAAACTAACTGCATCATATTGCATCAAACTGCATGCTATCAGGTGC
The DNA here is from genome assembly GCA_014871385.1 of Ceratodon purpureus. Taxonomy (NCBI): domain Eukaryota; kingdom Viridiplantae; phylum Streptophyta; class Bryopsida; order Pseudoditrichales; family Ditrichaceae; genus Ceratodon; species Ceratodon purpureus. Next base: position 8,940,187 of record CM026422.1, on the reverse strand, counting down.
ACTACAAGAGCTTGAAAGCTTGATCAGATTGTTGGGACCTTGCAGGTGTGGTGAGGAAGCTGTGGTGTGGGCACTGTTTATACAGAATGAGAGCAGCTCCAGCATGAGAATTTTGCATCAGTTGGGGAGACTTGTTCTACCCAGTGAGGCCCACTTCACATTCCGGGCAGGGGTAGGCAAAAAGGTTTGGAAGAATGGTAGTGCGTTTATTATATGCCGTATTATTTCTCGAGTTACAAGAAAAGTGCATGGTTGAGACAAGAGAAGAAGAGAGCATGGAGGTAGAACTAGGCTAACCTCGGGCACACTAGAGTTTTAGTGAGAATCGGGTAGACTACGAGTGATAGTCATACTACATAGAGAATTGGGTAGACTCTAGGTATACTCAAGTTTGAGCAGACTTGTATAGACTTGTTGTTTCTCTAGGACACCTCGGATTTTGTTTATTTATGAAACATGACATGGAGAATCTAGAGACAATTCTTATACCAATTCTTTTATCATTACTTTGAAGGCATACTAGGGGGGCACAAGGGGCAATTGCAACTCTATGAACCAATTATCGTCATGCAAATGTGCTACGTCTCCTACCGCTGTTCTACTCTTTGTGCGCAATCCGAGGTGACATGTGAGTTGGCTCTTGGCGGAGTTCATTTTACCACCAACTTGTCTGTACAAGGCTTTCCTGACTCCTCAGTGCGAGGTTGCAGTTAGTTTGTGTCGTACAACTCCTTTGTTTGTGGTCAATCAATGGATATTCCAGTTACAGACAAGCGTACAGTCTGTGGAAGTTGTTCATTTTTTATGATGGAATCTTACATTGTCTCTTTTACTACTGCAGGTGTATAATATTCGCACATAATGATTTTAAAATTTGGCTGCAATGTTTATGAAAACATAATGAATTGAGTCTTCTAATCGTTACATATTCTCCACATTCTAACATCTCAGTCTTTGATTATTTCATATTCTACAAACAAAATTGTATAAATAAATCCGTTTAAAAATTGATAATTTTCTAAATTTTATTTATATTTCATGAGTTCAATTGCAAAAATTATCTCCTACCAACATAATATGTTTTATATTTCACATAGTATCAAATATAATGCAAAGATACAATGAGTTGCCATAAGTACACCATAATACAATTTTATATCAACCCCTAATGCTCAGCCCATCCAATTCGTTGAAATTATTGTGTCAATCTGGAAAATAACTTTAAGAAATGAAGTCATGCCAGAGGAATCCAACCATATGATCTGGTAAATTATACAACAAAGAATGTGTGGAGCTTTAAGTGACATGAGGTTTCAACACGTATCAAATCAGCCGAGGAAATCACATCAGAAGGAAATCACATCAGCCGAGTGAAGTTCAGCTTTGGATTGGAAAATATATCATCAAATTCTGTGCCCACCCGCCAGAGAATGCGGCTGCCCAAATATATGAAACTGGACAATAAGGCCTTGCACAAGGCTTCGGGTCTGGCCCACTACACTATTTCTTTGAGAAAAGAGCCTACATTAAAAAATAGCTCTACTCTAGTCCCTACAAGATTTGAAATACCTTGCCCAAGAATTGCAAATATTCCTCGTTGGAAGGTTGTAATTTCTTGTCCTGAAGTTCCAATTTCTTGACCCGAAATTTTGAAAACAATTGTCCCAAAATTGTATTTTGAGTAAATTCTTGTCCTGAGGTTCCAATTTCTATAGAACTTTAGTTGGCCTATCAAGGTCATAGGCTCATAGCTCTTGGAAGAGAGTTTATGTATACATGGAAACCACCAGTTGCAATATGTTGGAAGAATGCTTCTTTTCAGTTTTGAATTGGGCCACCATTCCATTCATACTGCATTCACTTGCACCTTCATTTCTCACAGCAGCTTATCCATGGAACATGCACTCCTCGGCTTCTACAAACCCAAATCCAGCATTTCCTATTCCGCCCGGATTCCGCTCCACGTCAGACATCTCCCGCCTGAGCAGCACCATCTCTTTGTCTGAACTAGGTTGAAGCGGACATGATATCTACTAGTGACAATCTCATTTAAAATAAATAAAACTTCAAAACCAAATACGCGTTGAAGTCAGACAAATGAGAGGAAATCTGGCAGTACTCAAATACTGCACCAATTTGGAAAATTACTCCAGCCTGAAATAGGTGTAAACCAATCTAATGAATAGCCTTTTGAGGTACTGGCTAGCTAATCCTCTGCAGTACCCCCTGCAATTTTCTTTCCTGTGAAAATAACAACCGACTCAGCATTGTTGCACTTTCCTTGCAAGAGAAGTCCATAACTTTTGCTATAATGAACCACTGCTGTACAAATAATAGCCCGATCTCTGCTGCTTGCATTAGAATCTTGTAACTCCGTTCACTATCGAAACTCCAAAAGTCAGCACCTTGTTGTATCCAAATGGAGGGTACTTTGAGGGCTCTGCAACAAAAGATTGTACAGACTGCCTTGCTACAATACGTACAGCATGTCTAAAAGTTAAACCTCTAACAACTCAAAATGAGTGAAAAATACATGCTGTAAATATTTAGTTGTCCAGGAATAGCGGTGCCATGACCAATGTGATAGTGGCAAGCATCTTAATAAGCACATGGAGAGAAGGCCCAGCAGTATCTTTGAATGGATCTCCAACCCTGCCATTCAAAAATACATATGATCAGCTCAGAAGTTAGAGGAAAATATGGAGCTTGACATTGAGCCTATATTGTTGCTTAAAAGCAAGCGGTCTCCAGACAAATTATCTTATAATTTAAATTTGCTTACCAATTGCAAAAACAAAACGCAACACAGCGAATAGTGGAATAGAAAGGAATAGTACAGATTAAAGCAAGACCCGTTTAAATTCTTTCAAGTTGCAAGACTCGATGCTGGCAAACACATCACTAAAACAGAACCTGAACACTACAGCCAACATTTTTGAGGTTGACTTACGTATCACCAGTAACTGCGGCTTTATGAGCTTCGCTCCCCTTCCCACCATAAGCCCCACTTTCAATATATTTCTTAGCGTTGTCCCAAGCTCCTCCTGCAGTGTTCAGGAAGAGGGCCATCAAGATACCTGAGACCGTTGCAAACATGAGCATGCCAGCCACAGCTTTGGCTCCTAGCAGTGGTTGATCAGTAGCTTGCCCAACAAGCCTAAAGATAATTCCTGTACAATCACGAAATCAGGATCCCTTGTCAGAACAGCTAGAGTACCGTCAAACAGGAATTCATCAGTAGTAAGACAAAGCAACCAAGAGGGATGACAATTCATTAACATAAATGCCGAATACAGAATAGGCAACCCAAGACTACATGCCAGATATAATATTCTTGGGCATTACAAGCGAAGGAAAAAAAATTAAAATTAAAATCGACTTGAACCTCATCCTTTATCAAGCTTGTGAACAGTTGCTTGATTAAATCATGAAGTCCTTACCGATGGCAATGGGAGAAATGACTGCCAGAGCTCCCGGTTTAATCATCTCACGGAGAGACGCAGACGCAACAATTGACACGCACCGGGCATAGTCTGGCTTTTCTTGGTACGTCTGCAAATCACACCAAGTTTGCTATTAGAACATTCACAGCAGCTCCACATCAGATTTTCGAACAAGTGAGGCCTAAAAGATTTCCAAGCATTTCAAACAATGTGCATTAGAAGAACAGTCGTAAACTAGTGAATCCTCACCATAATACCAGGCCGCTCAGCAAACTGCCTGCGGACTTCACTAACTACTTCTTGGGCGGTTCGGCCCACAGCAGCACATGCCCATGCACTGAACAAATAAATGAGCATAGAGCCCAGGAGGCCTCCAACAAACACCTCTGGAATTGCAATATCAACCTGGGATCACAAAAAACAAAGATTACAATAACTACAAGGGTATTAAAGCACCTACGAGAGACAGGGTAAGTATTCAACACACAACGCAAAACCACACATTCCTTAGTCAACTTTTACAAGAACTGATGAAGCAAGCCAACAATCTCGATGACCAAACAGGCAGGTAAGACAGTTGTTGTACCGTGGTGAAGGGAACGCCAGAGAATGAAGACACCTCGTCCATGTAAGCACTGAAGAGTAGAAAGGAAGCCAAGGCGGCTGAGCCAATGGCAAAACCCTTGGTCGTTGCTTTAGTGGTGTTGCCGACAGCATCCAGCAAGTCCGTGATCTCCCGGACACTTTCTGGCTGCAGACAATCGGCCAGAAACAATTAGCAACAGCAGACTCTAAACAAATCAGGAGCATCAAATTCTTCATGAAAAAATCAAATAACCACTGAGAAACACAAGGATAAAATAGGTAAATAGGCAGTCATACCTGTTGACTCATTTCAACGATGCCTCCAGCATTGTCCGCAATGGGTCCAAACATGTCCATAGTCAAGACATATCCAGCAGTACTGAGCATGCCCATAGTTGCTACGGCTGTTCCAAAGAGCCCCCCAGTTGGAAGACCCTTGCTGTCCTGAAGCCCAGAGGTCTTTCCCAGCCAGTACGCAGTCACAATGGATACACTAATGACAAGAACCGGCAGTGCTGTTGACTCAAGACCAAGCCCCACACCTGCTCCAGAAAACAAATAGCATTGTTTACACAATCTTTCAATTGAACCGTCAGTATTCTTCGGGTGTCCTTAAAGGACACTGAGAATGACGCACATTCAACCACCCAAAGAATCTGTAAGCCACCTATCCTATGTCTCAATGAAATCTCATCATCATCAAAAAATAAAAATAAAAATCTGCTTCTGAATAGGATGTGCAAGGAGAATAAATGACAGAACCAATTGCACAGTTGATCTCTACTCAACTATTACATGATATAACTATCACTTCATCAATCAATTTTTTGAAACGGTCGGCTTCCATGAAACTCCAACAGCTCAATGACTGTTTATAAGTTACACGTTGATAACCTAACAACCAATCACTGAGATATTCATACAGTTCTGAATATGAGACACAAAAGCAACCCAATGTGCCAGAAGAAAGATAACCTGCAATTATGTTGGTTCCGTGGCCCGTTGTACTCGACAGGGCAACCTGACGAACTGGATCGTACTTGTAATCGGTATAGTATTGAGAGATCCAGACAAAACAATAGGCAGTAATGATACCAACCAGCCCACAAAGAGCAAAATGAAACCATGCCGAAGGAGCTTGTTCAGTGTATAGAAGCCATCTTGTTGACTGCATGGTTCAAAGATTTGAGAGGAAGAGAAAGTGGAACATGTCACCTCCGAACTGATGCAATGGATTTAAACAACATGCAATATCCTAAATCCTGATGTTTAGCAATTGCGAAGGCTGTAAGAAGAAGGCAACAGTATTGAGATTCTGGTCTTATGTTAAGCTGCTCTCAAAGACATAACAAGAACTTGAGAGTAATCGAAAGTATCCAACAAGAGTCCAAAATTCGAGAAATACTTACTCCCCCAAAAGCCAAAACCGCCAAGAAGAGCGTCACAGAATAACCCTTCTGTAAGATGGCCATAGGGTCTTCGAGTATTGACTTTGAGCTAGGATCCCGGGTGCCTTTTATTGAAGCAATCCCAATTGCAGATACAACCAAGTCAAATGAATGCACAACCAGGGGAAACAGGATGAACCCAGATGGATCTGAAATGAAGCCAAATAAGAAAGTTAGTAATGCATAGACCCAAAACATGTGAGGACTCAACAAAGCAGAAGGCAATTGAACATCTTTAGACAACATAAGAAGGAACTGACCTTCCAGTTTGCAGCGTTTGGCCATTGTGCCACCAAGAATCATGGCACTGATGATCTCAGCTGCAATACTTTCAAATAAATCGGCGCCACGTGCAGCGCAATCTCCCACGTTGTCTCCAACCTGCCCCAAAGTGCAGGCTTAAGCGAATAGTAAACAGATGAAGGAATGGTACTCATTAATGAATAATTCTGCACGTGTCTCAGCTCGTGATTGAAACGATACAACTAAAAACATCACAATTATAACACGAATTTTGACATACCAGATCAGCAATTACGGCAGGATTCCGTGGATCATCTTCAGGGATCCCTTGCTCCACTTTTCCCACCAGATCTGCACCTACATCTGCAGCTTTTGTGTATATGCCTCCTCCTAGTTGTGCAAATAGTGCGACAAAGGAAGCACCAAAACCATAACCGACCAGCAGTAGAGGCACTGTTATGACACAAAGAAGATCATTAATACACGTAAAAAGTCCATACATGCCAACTAGAGAATCCAATCCTTATTTCAAACAAGGCTTCTTAACATAAAAATTGAGTAAGAAAAACCACAAGGAAGATTAGAAACAACTCACACTCAGTCATCTTCATGTTATCGACAGTATCAACATCGAGGAGAACATAAAAGGATGCAAAAAGCACTGCCACTCCCATTACTGTCATGCCAACCACGATGAGAGCTGAGAATCCTCCAGCACGCACTGCTACCTGCCATTTTCAGAATAAACACACATTATGTAATCACGTTACATTACCCATTTTGAGTGCTGGCAATATACCATTCTTCAGAGGTCCAAATATCAGCAAATCGGAAGCGTCTCCTAAACCGCAGTAACCCCAAAGCAACAACAATGACCGACACAAATGACCATCCGTAATGTCAATACGGAAGAACACTAAGGTAACTGCAAATTGACGTACAACGAACTTTCAAATTCATGACAGAGCCTGCTTCCTGTAATACCTACCGCAGAACGCCTTGATCACTAGAATTTTCCAGTTCTAGAGCCATGTCTCCACCGAGCTTATAAGGAGAGATATAATTTATAAGTTGCAACTCATCAACCTAGAAGGGAAGAACAGCCGAGTTAGAAACACGAACCAGTAGGGCCTCTCGTGCAGAACGCCGAGCGGCACTAGACACACGCACATTTGCTCGTACCGACACCCACATACCAATATAACCTGCAATACCGGAACACAGAGCTCCTAAAAGGAAGGATAGGACCGTAATGAAAGCCAGCGTTGACCTGCAAGAATCAAAACATAAATGGCAATTAAAAACCGATTTAAAATGAAATCAAACGAAAGATGATCACCTATCAAAGCGGCATCTTTTAGCATCACAAATGGGCCCCTCCACAATCGATCTAACCTGAATCCTGATGATGTGTCATCAAATGATACGAATGTGGACTACTTAATCTATGTAATGAGAGTCTGCTTACTTCTCAAGTCCAGCAGCATCTTGCTCGGGTGTCGATTTACGAAACATGTAGATCCCTAGAATAATGAAAGCCAAGACTCCTGCCATCCTAGAAATTGATCCATATTGTGTGCGAAAGAAACCCTCTGCTCCATCTCGGATTGCGTCAGATATCTGCATCAAGAGCCTGTTCTTAACACAACTGGCTATCAAGTAATTGTTAAGGATCGCTATCAAATGAACCTAGAGAAAACAAACAGACTAGCTTCGTCTCTTCATACTCCTGGAATCAATTCCCAAACATGTAGAAACTTGTTGCCAATCGAAAATTCAGCACCCTCTTCAACAATGCATGTAGTAATGCTAGCTTTAACTACGGCACTGGAGGAAGCATGACATCGAAAGGATGAAAGCATTCATAAGCTCGATACAGAAATATACCAAGGTAGATTGCACTACCTCACTCATCTCCGGAGGTCCTTCATCCTTTGCAAGGACCCAGCTTGCAAGGTAAATCGCATACAGCAAGCTGCCCGTACATATTACAAAGACAAATAATATGATCGGAGAGCTTCGTGATCCAATGTAGAGCAAAGAGAACACCGTAAGTAAAGCAAAGAGGTAATAGAAGCGTCTGTCTAGTCTGAGAGCCGTCTGTACAAGCTGCAGTAAAAAATGACAAGTTAGTCCGTGCTTTAGCTCGAAACCCGTAACAGGAGCATTGTCAAACGCTACATTTTAATATGTCCTGTTAAAAACTACTGAATAACACAAGGAATAATTATCAGCGAACTCTTGCCAGCGTTGCTACATTGTGAATTGGTTCAACCATGACAATGCGTGCACATGTACTGCACATGTGAAGCGACTGTAGCAGACTGCCCGCACGATTTCAGGTACAGCTTCAGTATATGCTATGATTAGAGAAGCGCGTACCCAGAATGGCTTGTTCTTCAGGGAGGAGAAAGTTTTCGATTTCGCCTGGTACGACCCCAACGATGCAGTTTCCAAATCCATCCTATGATCACCATCCATAACCCCCATCATGCTACTCCCCGACGAAAATCTGCGTGCAATTAGAGGATTGGGGGCCTCTCCCCCCACCGTGAGATCCAGCGCGATCCCTCGACGCTGAATTGCAACCTATCTAATTCAGAGCGCACGTCCACACACCGCAATCCTTCCGCGAATCCACCACCAGCTCAAAATTACTGACTCACGCAATCTTCCAACTCATGCCCTCCGAATAAAATCAAAACCCGCAACGCATCCCAACAGTCGTGTACCCTGAATGCACCAAGCTCCCCCTCTCTGTAACCAAAAACACCACATCACCGTCACTCAAACACGATTCCAAAACCAATACCAGTCGCAACAACACCCCCTTCAACACCCACCATAGCGCACTTCTCCAAAAACCTCACTTCAACACAATGTCACCCCAAACAAAAACCCCCACTTTCACAACAACCCTATCCAACACAAAATCCCCCCCAAACAAAAATCCAAAAAATACCAAAAATTGCCAAAAAAATCCCAAAAAAATCCAAAAATCCAAAAATCCTCAAAACCTCAAAAAAAACTCCAATAAAAGCTCTCGCACTCACCCAAACAAAACACAACTCATAGATCCAAAAACCGAACAACAACCCCACCTCAACAGATCTGGCTCCAGTAAAACCTCCAGGAAACCCTGCACACTCCACCAAATCACGTCCCACTGGGCTCAATCGGCTCCTAGAGATGTGAGCTGCAGGGACTCGATCCGGTGGAGACGAGAATCACGCAAGAGCGATTGGAGTGAAGCTGAAACCGGTGCTCGCCCGAGCAAGCGCAACGCACCACAGGCGCCAATTCCATGATAGTGTGCAAGACGACCGGCGTTTCGTCGGGTCACGGCCACAGAAACGCTTTGTTTCGCCGGGTCACGGCTACAGGAGGGGTTTTTTCCATCGGGTCGCGGTTACGGGGGGCGTTAATATTGGGGTTAATGATGGAGGGAACGTGTTCCCAGGAGTGCGAGGGGGCGTTCCCGTGGGGTTCGTGGGCGGTGATTGGAGGGCATTCAAATATGCACGTCATGAGTTGCCTAAAGTTATGAGGCGATGTTTCCTCATTGATTGAGTCCTACCAGTCGGTGCGGGTACACTGGTACCCGTATGTACCTCTGTCGTGAACGGGTGTAAACGGGTATATAATTTAGCACATGGATCCATTCCTAGCAATGACCCAGGATGGTTGTATGGTATTTAGGGGATATGCTAGGCTTGTCCGTTCTTCCTAATGGTACTTAAGGTAGTGGATGGTATTCCCGACTGAATTTCAGGTTTGCATACTTAGACTTGTGAAAGATTTTTTTTAATATTTTTGGATCGTCCGCAAAGCTATTGCAAAGGCATCCCTTAAAAAATTAAATTTTTGAGCATTTCTACAATTTTCTATGAATTTTTGAGTCTGACGGCATAGAGTGACCATTAACCGTTCACTAGAGTCCTACATTCATGAGAGGTTGGATTCTAAAAATAGAACGCTTTGGCATCAATGAGAACCAATCATAAACTTTCAGTTTTCCCAAGTATGGACGTAATTAGAACCCTCTTCGACACTTTCTCAAGTAAGGCTGGTTGGTTCCTGACACCCCTTCCCCAATCAGTAGGGGTCGGAATTGCAACCCGGTCGGAAATACATGCCTCTACCTTAGCTCTAGGCTAGGTAGTTATAGTGTTCACCTTCAAAAGAAGGCATCAAAGTTAGCATTCACTCTGTAGGTCCTGGTGGCATACTTAGTATCAATGTCCCCAACGTACACTTAATTCATGCGGGCCCTCGGCCCGAGTTACTCTCTTTGTGCTAGGCTTGGTCGAAAGAAATCGCTTCTGGAGCTACTTTCACGGGCAGTAGTAGAAAAATAAAATAAAATATGTTTACCTTTGTAAGAATTTGACTTTAAAAAAAAATGGGAAAAAACTTCGAGACCATACATTTAATTTTGTATAGCATAGATGACTAAAGGGTGGAGTTTTCCGAGCAAGTAAATGCTGAGTAACTTGAACAAATGTGAAAAGAAATGTAAAGTGGCTGAATGAAGTATGAAGAGCAATGCTAAGTGGAAAAAAATAGGTGTCGGAAATTCGAACTAGTATTCATGTATTCAGGTTCGATGATCTTATGCTTGCAATTGAAAATCACATGTTACACAAGTCATGCACTGAAATGAAATGCACAGGTAAAATACTCAATTACAAGTGCATGGAATTACAAGTTCAATTCTAATCCAAACTTGTGAGTCGCTAGTGAGCAAATTGAACCCTTGCTGCAAAGCAACACTATCAATTGCAGCATTAGTAATCTGCACACACACAAATAGCCCATGTTAATTGCATACACAAAAATAAGTTAGATAAAAAATCTAGAAGCTGCCACTGTTCACGAGCCGCCTTACACGGGCCATTGTTTGCACCTTTAGTATCGATGCCGCATATCCAAAATTCTATTAAAGATGAGACGCAGATCTTCACGCCTTGAGCTTCAAAGCCAGCATAGCATCATGGAAACTAAAGCAAAATCGATGTTGAGGATACTAAAATATCAAACGTCCACTTGGCGGCCGACCTATACAGCCTCCTTCCAAGACTGAATAGCCTCATTGACAGGAAAGAATTTAAGTGAAAAATATTTTTAGCCATACATGCGTACAACAAGGGATAAGTGTTTGCCTAATCTATTCCTTTGGCACAATTTTAGAAATTTCAAAGAGGAAAAACATCTCTCATCTTCCATAGAACCCAAGACAATGATAGACCCTTTCTTGGCCAATATGAGGCACTCCAAGATTAGTTTCGATAGATGTCGGGACACTGAGAGATTTCTCCAGAGTTTGATGAGGGGATTCACTTCCGAAAACGGTGCACATGCTGCCTTACAGTTAGCCTTCATGCTGGTCTTCAAAAGGCCTTGTTGTGCGTCCAATTTAAATGTATTAAACATTTCCAGGGCAGTGTAAGGCTTCCCGCCCTTCACCAAAGGTTTCCGATTGTTCATTTTACGAAGGCCATAGTAATAGTCCTTCAAAATTTGCAAGTGCTTTTGAAAACTCTTGTCTGCCTCTTATTGCATCTAATACTAAAGATAAACTATCTTGAAGGCATCAACACCTCGTGGTGAAAGAACCTCTGATTCAACTCATCCGAAAGAGCCTGAGCAACCTCTCCACAAACACAAATTAGTCGAAGGGGTTAGATAGAGTGAATAACACATCAAGATCCTAAAAAACCGGGAGATCCTAAAAAATGGAGAGATTCTAAAAACCTGCAATTAAGTTCCAACAAACTAGTTTGAAAAAGCAAGCACAGAGACATAACACGAAAGTGCAACAACAAACACGTAAATTAACAAGCTTGTGAAATCAGTGAGGGAAGAAACGAATTTGGAATTTGACATTTGACATTGAGTTGGCAACTGTAAAGTTCCTCTCCGGAGAAATTAACCTAATGTTAATTCTGATGATAACAATGAATATGATAAACCCGGTAATATAAAAAATGGATTATTCCTACAATTTATATATCTATAAATTGTGAAAAAACCTAGTTACAATTAATACTTCTAATATGCAATATCACAACTATCAAACCATGAAATGACAAGCTTCTCTACATTATTGTCCTAGATTTGACCTTTTAATATGTAGCACCATATGAAAAAAGATGATTTACGATACAAAGCAACACCAAACTGCCCCCTGTCATCTACTGTCCTAGTACAATGCCACAATGCTGATGATTTGTACAACATGACATCACAAAGAAGTGGGATAATAAATAGATTCACTCATGGCAATTAAAACTTCACCCCGTTATCATTTTGATCGTTAGTCACTATAAAAGAAACACAAACTATTTAATAAAAATTACAAATGCAATAATTAAAAATATGTAGCACATTACAGTTTGAAAAAATAAAAAAGATTAATTGCGTACTTACCATGATGGTTTACAAAATGAAAAAGCCATATGATACATCATCTGTCTCTACATGAATATTACACTGGTAATTCGTGAAAATACATATTGTTGTCTAAGGTATATTACCGAGGCGGACATTATCATCACCATCGATGTCTTCTTCCTTTAACACATTCTTTAAATGTTTAAAAATATTTCGAAACTGGATCTTCAAATGATCACAAAGAATACTTGCTAACTGATTAGGACGATAGTAGCAGCCTTGTATATTATGTCGAAACGTATAAAAACCATACATATACATTAGCTCATATCATTAGAATTGTAATGATATAGATATTCATAAAAACAACATTTACCTAAATGAATCTACATTTAAAATTAGAAAGCTTTTGATATTTACTTTCCAATCTCTCCGTAAGCATAGCGATGTCTAAAAGTCACAATTTTGCATCATAATCTGTCTTCTTCAATTCACCACGCTTTGTGGAAATGTTTACCGGGCGTGTGAGTGCAGTTTTACCTGGCGTTTGTGACGAAGTTTTGGTTCACTTTCTTGGAGAGTTTTGATTCACTTCCTGCTTTATATTTAGTAGTCTCGTTAATACTGGTTTTCGTTTGCAGACTGATCTGACGGGGATGTCGAGCAGACCTTTTCTTGAGGCTTTACGGAGGCGTTTCTCCTCAGTGGCCGACGTGGCCCAAGTGGCCCAAGTGCGATCCTTTGGCCTCCAAAAAAATTCTAAGCTCCATCATAATCGTGGGGGCACTGGAACTAAATCTGCCATCGACAAATAAAAATTGAAACTCACATGCACCTCATTCAATGCAGATTGTAAGAGTTCCAACCTCTTGAAAATCTCCACACTCATCATCCAAATTAAACTCCTCTACCTAATACACTTTTGGCCTAACCTTGTGAACTTAAAAAATAATAACAGGCTCTTCCGCACCAAAATACCATGCTCCCAAAGAGTTCAAAGTGTCCGAATATTTCTTCTCTGAACTCACAAAATGCACATTTAATAAATTTGCTGAAAACCCTGATCATGAAGAAATGAAAGGTAATAGTAGTCCTAAATAGATAGATATATTGTACATTATATATCTTATTCGCAGATTGTGAACTTCGAATAGGTTTAAGTTATCTTTGATTGTTGTAATTGCGCCATAATTATTGGCATTTGTAGAAATGTTTCATACTTAGTACGTGTTTGATTAAAGTTAAGAGCCAAAGGTTTGAGAGAACACTAAAGTCCATCATGTTTGAACAGTACATGGGAACTGATGGGCTCGTTCCGTTGGGCTTCAAAAGAAGTGTTACACTTCGGAGCAATGGAGGTGTTCCCCAAACCCATTGACATCCTCCATCACCATTTCGACCTTTAACCAACTTATAGCACCCATGAACAATGTCATTAAACAATAAATTTTATTCATAATCACAACTGCATACTTCAACAACGACTAGTTTAACCTTAATTCACAGTATTGTGTATAAAGCAAAAGCGATATAATTATGATATTCATAAAACGTAAGTTTTGAAATTTTAAGTATATAAAGTTGTAAAATAGATGTTGCAAAATTCTATCTATAGGCTGCTTACTAAAACTACAACAAATTAACACTCGATTGCATTATGTAGATTGTCCATCTTTTCCTCACACATCCCTTCAAAATATAATCACTGTAAGTTATTCCACATAGCTTGGATCTCAACTTCTATCCATTTAGGACTACTTTTACGCTTGCCCTTTTTTACATCGGTTGGAATCCCTGTCTTCCCACACCCATTGCAAGTGTATGATTTTCCTACTAGGATCTGGACAAAGGCCATGATCTTCAAAGAACAGGGTATACAAGTCTAACTTCTCTAACCGTAGATGAGTTTTCCCTATATAATGAACTCCTAAGATGCTCTCAAAATTAGGTACCAAGCAATCTCAAAAAAAATACTTGTGTTTGAAAAGATCTTAAATCTCTAGGAGCTTTCTTTACTGACCAACTCTTTTTTTTGCCTTTCACCGGTGCCTATTTACTCTCCTGTAAATAAGAAATCAGGAATTAGATTTTAACATTACTTGTAAATTAAAATAAATAAATTATAATAAAGTCTCTTTCGAATACTACCCAAAAATAAAGAAAGACAATACTCTAGAGCATCTTGTTGCACTATGAGTATTGTCATAACATAATTCATTAAAAAATATACTCTTTTTCAATTGCCTAAAATTTATAACCAAAATCATATTCAAGTTATTAAGGCATTTTGTAACAATGTGACAATTAGTCACATCGCCACTCAACACTAATCCCAAACAAGACTTTAGCTATAGAAGTCTTAAATATGATATGTAAAGATGCAAATTCTAAAATTAGCGCTATACAGCCCTCAAAAGTCCAAAATTACAATACTGTATAAGTATTAAGTACTCATTCTATACAATTTAATCTATTCGAGCAATTCAACACACAACATCATGGATATCTAACATGAAATATCCATGGCAAACAAACCCATGGATATCCAACATGAAAGAGCATAAAAGAACAAAATAAAAAAGACCTACTAATATGCAATACCAATCCTTCCGCAAAACACCTTCATACAAACATCACCACATGACTATATACAAACATTAACTGTTAATAAAACCTCTTAAGCAGAGGTATATTAACTTTTAAACAATGCAAGCAAGTATTCCTACAAAGTTCAGTTTACTTGCAAAGAGCTCTACTAAAAACTTTCTATTCACGCCGCTGTGGGTGCCTTGAAATGTACTCACATCATCCACGTCAAAAGAAACGAGCTTCAAAGCCGCCTTTTCTCAGGTTAGTCCACCTTCATTGAGGAGAGCATTCTAGATCACTTGAGTGTGGTGATCAGAGCCACAATTCTCGGAAATGCAGGACATGTGGAGGAGATGCGGCACCTGTCACGGCCACGTACTCAGGAAACAACTTAGGAAGACTCAGGAAGGATCTAGAAGTTCCTAGAAACTCCTGGAAGTTTCTAGAAGTTTCTGGAAGCTTCTGGAAGTTCCTGGACGTTTCTGGAAGCTCCTGGAAGCTCCTGGAAGCTCCTGGAAGCTCCTGGAAGTTCCTGGAAGCTCCTGGAAGTTCATAGAAGATCTTAGAAGGTCTTAAGTTGTGGAAGGTTCTAGAGAACCTTCTTTTGAGCTAGTACAAATAGGAGTCGAGGCTGAGGGCAACCTCAGTCTCGACAACGCATCTCTTGGAGCTCTAGCTTACACCTCTTGGTGTTGTTGTGTACTCTTCTTGGTTAATCTAAGTCCTGTTCAAGTTATATCTAGAGTTCCTCTTCTAGTTCGAGTCTTTCTTGTAGCTTGTCTTCTCGTGTCCCTGACAGTTTGTCGAGACTGCCTTATTTGCGATTATCAGAGCTAAGGCTTTCTTGCTGGAGCGTGGATTACCCCTCTTGCTTGAAGGACTGTTGGCGTCTTGAGAGTTGCGGATTACCCTCTCTCAAGCTGATATTTCGTTCAGCTTTGAATCTTCTCGTAAGTGTGCGGATTACCCCCTTCTTGGAGAATTCAAAGCTATTTTAGAGGGCGTGGATTACCCACCTCTAAATCAGCGCTCGACCTAGTTATCTGCTCAAATCGTCTTATCTATATAGCAATGACTGGAGGTCAAGATATTAGTATGATCGAGTCTTTTGAAACTAGGTTTGACGCCCTTATGAACGCTATAAACGCGTTATCCACGAGACTCACGGACGTAGAGGGCGTTGCTCACAACAACTCAAGCTCTGGAGCAACGTCGACTACAGCTCATCACCCATTTACGTCTGTACCAGAGGAGGTTGTTCCACCTGTTATTCGGCAAGACACTCTACACATTCAACAACGTAAGGAGCCTCGAGTAAGCATGCCGGAGAAGTTTGATGGAACGCGATCCAAGTTCAGAGGATTCATCAATCAAGTCCAACTCATAACGATGCTGCAACCGGAGAGATATCCCACCGAAGAATCAAAAGTTGGATTAGTTGGAACCTTGTTGACAGGATCAGCTCTTTCTTGGTTTGCTATTCATTTTGAACAAAGATCACCTATTTTGACCAATTTTGAGACATTTATCGCGGCATTAACAGAGGCGTTTGGAGAACATGACAAGGCTCGAGTGGCGTTAAACAAGATCTACGCCTTACAACAAGGGTCGCGCTCTGTATCTGTATATGCTTCTGAATACAGACAACTCGCTGCAGATATCAACTGGGACGAACAAGCATTAATGGACCAGTTTTATCGAGGTTTGAGGGATGACGTGAAGGACTTGTTGCTAAATTTTCCTGATCCCTGCACGCTTGATGAAGCTATCAGACAGGCCGTAAAATGTGATAATCGGCTCTTTCAGCGATATCAAGATCGACGTTCTTCGAGTTCCGCAAGACAAAGCGCACATACTGCCTTAACGAAGGTTCATGATTCATATCAAGGCGTGGAAGATATGCAGATCGACGCGACACGCTTCAAGCCATTGACACCGGAGGAGAAGAAACGAAGATTTGAAGAGAATTTATGTCTGTATTGTGGAGAACCTGGACATAAAGCCGGCAGCTGTCCAAAGAAGCGGAAATTACCCATGACAAAGATTAGAAGCGCCACAATTTCGGAAAACAAGGATGGCCAGTCACAGTAGGGGCCGTGCGACTGGACCTCTCAACACCACCAAAACATCAAGGTCCTTACCTCTCTTCCCAACCTTCTCAATCTTTTACAATACCTATTTCTGTCGGACGTGAAAACATAAAGACTATTAGTTTATTGGACTCTGGAGCATCTGCTTGTTTCATGGATATGGCTTTTGCAAAACTTCATAAGATCACGCTTCAGCAAAAGCCTAACCGTGTACAAGCAGAGGTGATAGACGGACGACCTATAGTTGTCGCTTATGAGACTATACCTTTAGACGTAGCAATGGAGGGTCATAGTAGTAGGATTATGTTTAACATAATCAATAGTCCCTCCCATCCTGTTGTTTTTGGGATATCTTGGCTGGAAACGTATAACCCGGACATAGATTGGTTTTCTCGTACTATATCATTCTCGAGAAAAACTCAGCAGCCGGAGGAATGCCAAAGGACTACGAGTAGTAAACCTTTGCTGGTTGGAGCAAAGGCCTTCATGAAGATGGCAAAGGAGAATACACCGTTAATTATCTATGCAACACCTATTCAAGAAGAAACACCGCCTACAACTATTCCGGAGCGATACAAGCAATTTCAAGACGTATTTGAAAAGAAGAATGCGGACATACTACCGGAGCATAGACCGTATGATTGCGCCATAGATCTTCAAGATGGAGCACAACCACCTTTCGGCCCAATATACAACTTGTCACAGAACGAGCTGACGACTTTGAGAGAGTATATTGACGAGAATCTTGCGAAGAATTTTATCCGACATTCCAAGTCTCCAGCAGGGGCACCTATACTCTTTGTAAAGAAGAAGGATGGCTCGTTACGATTGTGTGTGGATTATCGAGGTCTGAACAAGGTCACCGTGAAGAATCGTTATCCGTTGCCACTAATATCGGGACTTTTGGACCAACTCGGCCAAGCCAAGATCTATACAAAGATAGATCTCCGTGGAGCCTATAATCTTGTGCGGATAAAAGAAGGAGACGAGTGGAAGACTGCATTTCGCACAAGGTATGGGCATTTTGAGTATAATGTCATGCCGTTTGGATTGACCAATGCGCCGGCCATCTTCCAGCATTTAATGAACGATGTTTTTCGAGAATATCTGGATAGATTCGTCGTTTGCTATTTAGACGACATTCTGATCTACTCCAAGGACGTCGAAGAACATGAAGAGCACGTAAAGCTGGTATTACAAAAGCTGCGAGAAAAGGGCTTATATGCCAAGGCAGAGAAATGTGCATTCCACCAACCTAAGGTTGAATTTCTTGGATATATCATATCTAGCGAAGGCCTTATGATGGATCCGAAGAAAATTCAAGCAGTGACAGACTGGGCATCACCAAAAACAGTACGCGATGTGCAATGTTTCCTTGGTTTTGCTAACTTTTATCGGATATTCATCAAGAATTATTCACAAGTTGCGGCCCCCTTGACCCGGTTGACATGTAAGGACAAGTTGGAGTGGACACCTGCAGCACAGAAGGCATTTGAAGATTTGAAGGTTGCGTTTACGACAGCTCCAATCTTAGTACATCATGACTTTACAAAGGCGTTTTATATGGAGACGGACGCCTCCGATTTTGCACTAGGAGCAGTGCTCTCGCAGATGGGAGAAGATGGAAAACTTCATCCTATTGCATTTTATTCAAGGAAATTTTCGGCGGCCGAGATCAACTACGAGATTCATGATAAAGAACTTCTTGCTATAGTTGATTCCTTCCAAGAATGGCGTCATCTGTTAGAAGGAGCTGCTCATCCGGTTGTTGTGTATACCGACCACAAAAATCTGGAGTACTTTACATCCGCTCGGGTTTTAAATCGTCGCCAAGCTCGTTGGAATATGTCCTTATCCCGGTTTGATTTTACTATCACATATCGGCCAGGGAAGCAACAAGGACTGTCCGATGCATTATCAAGAAGGGCGTATCTTGCACCAAAGGCAGGAGACGCGGCTTTTGATCAACAATGCACAACATTGTTGCAACCTGAACGATTTTGCCTCAATGCGATGTCAATGGCATTACCAATTGATGCCGACTTTCGTCGTGATATTCAGATTGCATCTAGCCAAGACCCCTTGTTTTGTAGAACAAAACAACACCCTGACAACGACAAGTTCAAGATTCAAGATAACTTGTTGTACTTTGAAGATCGTGTGTATATTCCGGAAGGGCCACTCCGACTCCGCGTGCTTCAGTCTCGCCACGACTTTCCTGCAGCGGGACATTTTGGCTTTAACAAGACATTGGAGCTTGTTTCTCGAGATTTTTGGTGGCCACAAATGTGGAAGGCCGTCAAAGACTTTGTATTATCTTGCGATACATGTTCAAGGTCAAAGAATCCTCGGCATCGACCTTATGGACTCTTGCAACCATTGCCGATTCCCCAACGGCCGTGGTCATCTGTTTCGATGGACTTCATCACAGATTTGCCGCCATCAGCTACTTTTGACGCCATTTGTGTTGTGGTAGACCGATTGACGAAGATGGCGCACTTTATTCCATGTAGGAAGTCTATTTCTGGTGAAGAGACTGCAAAACTCTTTCTTGACAACATATATCGGTATCATGGCTTGCCGGATGATATTATTTCCGATCGGGGACCCCAATTTATATCTAGATTTTGGAGATCGCTATTTGAGATATTGAAGGTCGACATCAAGCTCTCTTCTGCTTTTCATCCTCAAACTGATGGCCAGACGGAACGCGTTAATCAAGTGTTGGAG
This sequence comes from Ceratodon purpureus, assembly GCA_014871385.1. Taxonomy (NCBI): domain Eukaryota; kingdom Viridiplantae; phylum Streptophyta; class Bryopsida; order Pseudoditrichales; family Ditrichaceae; genus Ceratodon; species Ceratodon purpureus. The sequence goes on along the minus strand of CM026422.1, from coordinate 8,920,666 downwards.
CAATATCTACGATGTACAATCAATTATCAGCAAGACGACTGGACATCGTATTTATCACTGGCGGAGTTTGCTTACAACAATTCTATTCACCCGTCAACTCAGCAAACTCCGTTCTATGCCAATTATGGTTATCATCCAAAACTTGATATGTTGGCATCCACCGGTGACAAGAATCCAGCAGCTGAAAATCTTGCCAAATATTTATCAGAAATTCAAGCTATTCTGAAGATGCAGTTACAACAAGCCCAAGATTTGTATAAGACTTCTGCAGACCGGCTTCGAAAGGAATCTCCTGTTTTTCATGTTGGTGATAAGGTGTGGCTTCTTCGGCGAAACATCAAGACTAGTCGGCCCTGCGACAAATTGGACTATAGGCGACTTGGTCCATTCTGTATTCAAGAGAAAATCAATCCAGTTGCGTATAGGTTGGAGTTACCTGCTTCCATGAAGGTACATCCAGTTTTCCATGTCTCTCTTCTAGAATCATATAAAGAGTCTACTATCTCGGGACGATTACAACCATCTTTGCCCTCTGTTGAAGTAGAAAATCATGAAGAATATGAAGTGGAGGAGGTCCTTGATTCGCGGAGGAGAAGGGGAAAGTTACAATATCTTATCCATTGGAGAGGATATGACATTAGTGAACGAACGTGGGAGCCAGCCGCAAACTTGGCAAATGCGCCGCTAAAGGTACAGGAATTTCATCAACAATATCCTGAAAAGCCAAAACCACATCGTGGATGAAACTTCATGAAAACGCTTCTTGTATAGGTATAAAAGATAGAGTTTTGGTATGCAAAAGACACAACTACGTGTGCTGTTTGTTTGATTTCCTGTAACCATATCAAATTTACGAGTACTTCTAGACATGGATAGCGAAGAAGTAGATACTACATTAGCTGTACTTTCTCAGCCTAGCGGATCACGTCGACGTCCTCGAGATGAAGAGCCAACCGAACCCAGAAGGCGTCGGAGGATACCAAGCAGCAGATCATTTGTATTGGTGTTAGAAGTTGAACCTGCCGGAGAAGGCCGCCCTGAGGGCGTATTTGCAGGACGTTTTCATAACGAAGCTACGGAGGTTCAAGCATGGTCACAAGTCGAAGGCGCTGGGCACTATCGATGGCTGCAAGGACCCATGAATCATCTACCTCGAGCAAGACAGTTGGAATACATTGCAGAGACTATGCGCCAAGTGTTCGATTTCTTGCGATTTTGAAGGTGAACGTGTTCTAAGCTTCTCGGAGACCTCGAAGCAAAAGGGGGAGGTGATGTCACGGCCACGTACTCAGGAAACAACTTAGGAAGACTCAGGAAGGATCTAGAAGTTCCTAGAAACTCCTGGAAGTTTCTAGAAGTTTCTGGAAGCTTCTGGAAGTTCCTGGAAGTTTCTGGAAGCTCCTGGAAGCTCCTGGAAGCTCCTGGAAGCTCCTGGAAGTTCCTGGAAGCTCCTGGAAGTTCATAGAAGATCTTAGAAGGTCTTAAGTTGTGGAAGGTTCTAGAGAACCTTCTTTTGAGCTAGTACAAATAGGAGTCGAGGCTGAGGGCAACCTCAGTCTCGACAACGCATCTCTTGGAGCTCTAGCTTACACCTCTTGGTGTTGTTGTGTACTCTTCTTGGTTAATCTAAGTCCTGTTCAAGTTATATCTAGAGTTCCTCTTCTAGTTCGAGTCTTTCTTGTAGCTTGTCTTCTCGTGTCCCTGACAGCACCCTCTCCAATCTTTCACCACATACACATGAATACCACACTCGGCAATGTTATCAACTGTGGTAACCTCATTTGCACTGATCGCAATTACATAAGCATCATGCACAGTTGATTTCAAAGCTTTCTGTGTAAGCAAATGCATATGCTTACTAATGTTCCACCCCAAGATCTCACTCCAATGCTTTCTAGGCACATTTTTCACCTTAAGGTACTCTAATAATACATGACACCTCTCGTAATTTACTATGATTAACCATGACTCGAAATTTCAAACAAAGCAACAAGTTGAACTTCATTTGTCTTGTTCTCGGCATGGGGGCCTCCAGAGACCTGCTATGTCACCGGGCTAGCTTGCTTCAGCCCCGCCTAAAGTTTGCAATTTTTTAAATGCTTGCAGTCTAATTTTGTATAAGTATTCTCCAACCTCATATCAGACAAAGGCACACCATCAAACAAATATGACATCTTCCCTTCGTGCTTTTGAAGGTTGTCATCCTTTGGCACCATTATTTTCTTCTGGCCATCGAGAGTTGTGCACATGGTGCACAACACCCCAATGATGTCACCAAGGTCAACGAAAACCGTCTCTGCCTACACATACTTTGTTGCCCACACTTCCTGCCAGTGCCGGGTCGCGGCACTCACCTTCAAGCTCATAATTTTCCTCTTCTTCGCCGCCACAGCGGCACTTACAGAGTTGCCCACGTTCCTCTTCCTTGATCTGAGAACAACATTAGGGGTGATGGACTAGATAATTGTGGCCCTAGAGAGCTCCGTGGCAAAGGGAGTGAAAATGGTAGACTCCGCTCTAGGACAATCAAGGGGGCGATCATCAAGAGATGAGAGAGACTCTTCCAAACGCATCTTTGAAACATGCGTGAGATTGCGGTCATCTCCTTGCGCCAAAAATCCATCCAACCCAAAATCGAGGAGAACCCACGAGATATTTCCTCACCCCTCAACTATTTCTCCCATAGTCGAAGAATTTCACCTTCATGCCTAAGGAGAGACTCAAAGGCCGCGGAGCTATCACGACAAAAGCCCCTAACACCCCAGAATGTGCAAAGATTAGGACAGAAGCCTCCAACTCCTCAACCCTATGCAAATATTGCGAATGAAGCCCTCAACACCCTAGCCCTAGCAAAGATCGGGACAACAATTGACACACAATTTGCAAAGGTCAGACCAAAATCCAACACCAAAACCCAATGTGAAGCATGGGACATAGAATGTCTGACAAAATCCAGGCGCAAGACTCTCAAACGCAATACAAGGAAGTGAGTGGATCACTGTAAGTGGGCCAAGTTAAGTAGTGAATGCGAGAGATGTGCAATTGCGCATTGTACAATGCACAAGGAAACACCAAAGACCCGCATTTGCAAGTGAAGGTGGGCAACTGCAGGGAAAACCGAGGACACATTATGGAACAATGAGCAAAAGTTGAGCAGGAGCGGCATAGAGTAGGGGCATGAGCGGCACATAGAGGGCCAGGAGGATGATCTCAGAGGTGAATTTGGCGGCAGAAATTGAGAGCTCCGAATCAAAAACAGGATGTGCAATAATGCAAGTTTGAAAGAGAGATTGATACAAGAGATGAGTATTGTGAGGTACATTGAGGGGCTCTTAGTGCCCATGTGTGGGAGCAATGGGACGGCTAGCAGGGAGTATGGGCGGGCTTAGAGTTCGCGATTTGAACGGTGGAGATCTCGCCGCCAAGCGAGATGGGGATGTGGGTGGCGTAGAGTGGGCGACAACATGGGCTGCGGGAGTCAAATCGGCTGCTTTCCGTCACTTTGATCCATGAGTGCGATGGGCCATTATTAGGAATGTCTATTTTGGAGAGACCATATTCACACTGAGGTGGTAGCTCGATGTGGAAAACAATAGAAATACCGCAAAAATTAGCCTATCCTGGGAACGCCGATTACTAGTCTAAGGAATAAAGGAATATAAGTAAGAACTACTCCAACTTTTATAAGAGTAGATATGGTAAATATGACAATTATAAACTAGTATTTACCATAGCGTTACAACGACATAGCTTTGAGCAGGCTCCAGTTAGTTTATTGAAATATATAATTTTAACACTTACCAGAAGACATTCATAACACTAGTGGAAAAGGTGTCATGTTACACCAAAAATGAACACCAATCAGTGACTAAAAATTAAGTTTTTTGCTGTAATTAGTCACTCCTTGGTGTTCATTTTCGGTGTAACAGAACACCTTTTTCCACCAGTGTAAATTGTACAAATGAGTCACTGAAATGGAATTCAACTTCTAAAACATGTTACTGCCCGGTTGTCTTGTTCGCCCTGGGGCCTGGACTGTTAGTCCGACCAGGGTCTGTTTCTTTCCTCGTGCAATGGAATTCGTTTGCTTTGAAAAAATAAAATAAAAAATAACTTTTCACTGCTTTCTCATTAAATACCACCTTAAAAACCGTGAGTCAAACCGAACACCCATGAAAAAACCTTTCAAAAATCATAATCTCCCCCCCAAAAGAATAACACTCATGATAATTGGTATGACCCGGCAAGCAAGCGCCAAACGCAGAAACCTACCAGGCAAGGCAGGCACGCTACAGGTACCAATCCTGAGTCTCACGCAACGGACCCAGAGAATCTAGGTCCCCGTAGATACAATCCAAATCTACAACAACATCGCAAAATCTACGAATAATACCCCTAAATCTACGAAACAGCGCAAAGTGGGCTCCGTTTGCGCAGCAAATCAAGCAAGAGCCGCCGGGAAGGAAGAAACAGCGAGAGAGAGAGAGAGAGAGAGAAAGAGAGTGTCACTCAATGCCCGACTCCAAACTCCCACCTTGACCACATCAGAGCTGCGCCTCATCGATCCCCTGCCCACGCTTCCCATGTGGGTCTCACCATTGAACTTAGACCCCCACACCACACCCCATCCCATCCCAACCCAACCCACACCACGAAGAAGAAGCCAAGAAGAAGAAGCACAGCAGCAGCCAAGCAAACCGATAGATTGATTCATTGATTCATTGATTCATTGCTACCACTCCAAGGTCAGTTTGGGCTCTCACCCTCACTTTTGGTTGCGTACTGTGGGTATGATGGGAGGTTCGTTCACCAGTTTTGGATTCAGGTTCGTGTTTGTGACTTTCATGTTAGATCGTCGTCTATGGGTTTGGTTTGGGCGTTTGTGGATCGTGGGGGGGTTATTGATGGTGTTTTCCGGTTTTCGTTTTGGGTCGGTGGATTCTCTCGGTTGGGTTAAGGGAGTTTTTTAGCTGAGGGTGATGGTTTTGTGGAGTTTGAATGTGAGTTTGAATGTGGAGTTTGGTTGTTTGATGGTTGGAGGTGTGGTTTTTGTTACTTTGAGTGTGGGCGAGTTTTTGGGGATTAGTTGGTGTTTGGTATTTGGTAGTTTGGAATTCATATTAATAGCATTTTATGTTAATGTTGATTAAGAGGTGTTTAGGTACTTTGTTTAATTAGATGGATATGTAGGGTACAGTCACTTGGGCTGAATCATCTTGCATCTTGTTTGATGTATGCATTATGTGTTCACTCTCTATGTATTAGCCTACATGCTTTGGTATCAACATCTTTCTGTGTTTGGAGCTTTTTCTCTCGTGCAGGTTGAAACATTTAATTTGTGTTCTGAATTTTTTATGTACTGCAAATTTGAGTAAAGAGATTTATTTGGTTTTTCTCTGAAATGTATTGCAGGGCTTTAAAAAATGGATCCAGTTGTAGACAACATTGAAGTAGCCAACAGTGAAGTAGCTAACAAGGAAGTAGTCAACAGTGAAGAAGCCAACAAGGAAGTAGTCAACAGCGAAGTAGCCAACAGTGAAGAAGCCAAGAGCGAAGTAGCCAACACTGAAGAAGCCAAAAGCGAAGTAGCCAACACTGAAGTAGCCAACAGTGAAGAAGCCAACAGCGAAGAAGCCAAGAGCGAAGTAGCGATCAGCGAAGTAGCCAACAGCGAAGAATCACCTTCTTCAGAAAGCGCACCAGCTGTGGTTCTGTCCTCAAATGACGATTCTTTGAATTCTAGTGTTACGGAGGAGGAACCTGTGGAAGTGGAAGTCCCACCTCCAGAGACCCCAAGTGATGATGGGTTTGTACACGTCGATCCCAGCTCAACGCAAAAAGGCGAAGCTCTGAAAGCCCTCTCATCAATTATCAAGTCGGAGGAGGAGCAAGCAAACACTGGTGTGCTACAAACCTTCAATCATTTTGCCGACATTTCCTTGCATTGAATTTTGAATTCAAACAGGCTTTAATTTTTTCTGGGAGGATAAATGCCGCAGCAAGTAGAGATAAGTGCGTTTGATGAAGATCCATAGTGTCCTTCAACCGACAAAATTTTGACAGTTCTTTTGTCTTGGGAAATGATTGAATTTTTGCAGATGGGGACTGGGTTGCATTATCCTCACCTGCCTTGAAAGTGCACGCTCTTGATGAATCGACACCACCTTCAGACTCCTCTGCAGAGAATTCTGTGCATGCCGATGCTGCAGCCCAGGATCAACCTAGGATTATAAGTTATGATAATGTGAAAATCACGGCTACAAATCCTGCTCAGGACGTTGATCCCACTAAGAGAGAGGTCAGAATCTCTTTCTTTTGTCAGTTTCTCGATTCTTTTCCTGTGTGTAAAACCAATCAGCACCTCTATAATTTGCTGTCCTTTTTCTGTCCTAGTATGATTATGAATACCCCTTTTGCATGCAATTATATCACCGTGCAAGTATGTGCATTCAATTGGAGGCTTCTGCATGCTCTCATCTCTGTGTGTGAGTGTAAGGTGTTAAAATCTATCTGACATTTTCCCTGGTGTTTCGTAACCTCTGCGCAGTCTTATTTATCCGATGCAGAATTTGAGACTTTGTTTGGTATGAGCAAAGCCCAATTTTATGCCTTGCCGAAGTGGAAGCAATCACAACGGAAACTGAATCTTGATCTTTTCTAAATGGCCTTGATGCCTTAAGGTAACTCTCCCTTCTCTCGTATTGGCGTTGTGTTTTTGAATGCAATACTCCGAGAGTTTGGTAGTAATCACTCGTCATGACTCATGTTTGTTAAGCTGAGTTGATTCTAATTGGGACTACTGTAGATTCTCAACCCTTGTAATGACATGATATTCTCCTTTAGCTATAGTTTATAGTTATGGAAGAGTTTGGTTTACCCATGTTCATATGCTCACTCGGCAATACAAAGTTGCCATCCAGTTATAGTTGAGAGACTACCACACTGTTAGTGGGAAGTCGCTTACCAATTTGACATCAATACTTCCATTCAAACATTTAGCATTAACTTTAGGAAGAGTCTGCCTCAATACCCTGTTTTTCAAATCAGGACAGTGTTTTCACAAAATTGTTAATTTCGAGTTTTGAATTCAAAACATTAATTCTGGAAAAGGATTTTCATCCCTCTTGCTTGTTTTGTCGATTCAGTCGTCCTGTCCTGACTCTGCTCTAATAAATCATGTATTGAGAGGTGGGGCTTGATTTTTTACAAGTTAGGCCTGCTTCAGTGGAGTCGAGGTCAAATTTTCGCTGATAGACTTGCTGCCTTGACCTTTTTGAGGTCATCCTTGCACCTGCTTTTAGTATTTTGACATGAGTGAATTGGCTCTTGAACTGAAAATAACTACTCTCAAAATGGTAATACTGTTTTTGGTTATGAGGAGCGGTTTTTTAATCCGAATTCTAGAAAAGAAGATGTGGATTTGTGGATAAAACTCAGATTATATGGTGGTGTTATCCCCTTTTCAACCGGGTCTGGGGTTGACTTTAATATCTCCACCTGTAAAAAAGTGGAAAATTTAACCACTTCTGTCACAGGTGGTTTAATTCCAGTTAAAAAATCTTGGCCTTAACTGGTTACTTCATCCAGCATTCCTATAATTCACAAGATTTCGCCACCTACACGTCTACACCACAATTTTCCTACCCTGCTGCAATTACACGGGATAGAATTGTTCATGTGAAATCTTTACTGATTACTAGACTTATTGTCTACAAAAGCAATATAAACACTGAAAACCTCAAAAGCACCCGAAAACGCAATCCAAGTTAAACATCTGTACTACGCAACGCAATCCAAGGGTACATATCTACACCAAATAACCAAGTTCTGAATTTAATGCCCACAGAATAATACCCCATCCTTCACACAATGGAAAGACGGGAATCATTGTATGTCACTCTCGCACTGATTAAATTAAATATGGTACTTCTCGTTCGTTACATGACCTGTATAACAAAATTTACAACGTCCAATAGTATACGATATGATCTTACAGTCTAAGAGTCTTCCAGGTTTACAACATCAGTGATGGGAATCGAGCGTTCTATCTCTACATATTATCATGATGAAGGTTTCCCACCTTCTTAACCTTCCCCTTCACTAGCAACAAACACACCACCACATCCTCAACCAGACAGATGATAGTAACAAACTATTTGTGACAACATTCGATCTAAGCACAAATTGACTTAACTACTTAATCAAAAGCACAATCTAATTCCCACATGTGATCACTAACATAAAACCCCTGGCACCGCCCTGCCACCTTAAGCATGAGTATCGTTCTCAAGCTCAAAACACCATGAATATACATAGACGATGCCCGTTGCCTCAATCGAAAACCATTTGGATATCTCACCCCAAAACCTGCCTCCTGACTTTCACTCTCATCTAGCCTGTAACACAAAGATGAAAGATTCCGTACCAAAATTCAATGTACGGGATTGATTACTGATATTATATAAACATACATCAAGACATTGAAAAATTGTAGACCTCACTGCTTAGCGTCTACGATTTCTAGTCTTATCCTTCAGAAAAAGGTGCCATTATACAAATGAGGTTGTTAAATTTTACAGCAATTCAACCATACTTGAGGTTTGAAACCTTCAAATAACTGAGCATTGCAAAGTTTCAAATCATGCACAAAGGTGCAAATTCAATTCAATACTAAATTAAGCGACAACACATTGTTGACTAATAAGAGAAGTCCACTAAAAATACCATTACCGAACCAATTGACCATCCAGTGAATCATAGCAAAAGAAGGGTCCACAATGACCCTGTTCTTTATCTCTGCAAATTCCAAGGAGGATTCAAGTTCCGTAAGTCATGGTATCCAGGAGCACCTCTTGGAGTGGTGAGAAGAGAAGGAGAAGCAACTCCTTGTTGCGCTGCAATGTGACCCGCTCCTGGAGATGCGCCCTGAGACATGTGGCCATGATGCCCATGCACGGATGGAGAGACTCCATACCCACCAAACCCTGGTGGGCCATTATTGACTCCAGCCCCAGCACCTGCAGGACCTCCTCCACCTAGGATGGGACTCATGTGAGAATGACCTGCAGCTGCAGCAGCAGCTACTGCAGCAACCTTTTGAGCGTGAAGTGCTGCTGCATGCTGCATTACCTACAACACGCCAAGACAAATTAAAGACTTTAATCAGCCATATAAACGATGCCAGTCAAATTTATATTTCATTCTTTAGATATCCCAAAATTTTATACTTGCAAATCAGAGTTACGCAACTAGCAGCCAGAGTGCTACGATCTCTCATCCTTTAAATCCCAGCTAATCAAAGTCAGCTAATCAACGACAATCACCTAATCGGGACAACGAAACAAGTCGAGGGGGGAGGAAAAACAACATGATCCAGCGACTTGAACAGGAAAGAAAACAAAATGAGCAGAGTTGCAAACCATTTGGTGCTGATAATTTGGCCGACCACCTAATGCAAGTGGCATGAAACCAGTCCCTGGAGATATTGCACCCGCTAAAGCAGCTGCTGCTGCAGCTGAACTTGGCGAAGGAAGACTCAGTCCTTGTTGATAGTAGTTCCCTCGAGCAGATCCACCCTATAAAACAACCGCAATGGTATCTGAGTATGCGTTTCCCAACTAATTGCCAGAATGGGCAGGAGACCTCATTGTAAATCCACACAGTAAAAACCTTACACGAACTCCCAGAAACTAGCCAAAATGACATTATCAACAACCCCTCTCTTAGAGTTCATTTCCGAACAAAGTAATAGGTGAGGTCTCATCAGCACCTGGTTCATGTGTTGTGGCTGTCTGCCAAGTAATGGACCCAGCGCTGGGGCTGATCCATGGCTAGAATGCGTCCCATGGCTAGGAGCATGTGAGGTACTTGTCGTATGGGATGGAGGACTAGGTGTCCTAGCATACTCCAACTCTCCCTCTTCGAGATCTGCTGAAGGCTGGACTTCAGAGGCAGCTGCACTAGCACCCTCAGCTTGCACAACTGGAGCTGCAGGCACGTCGGCACTGATTGGAGCAGCCTGAGACGCAGGTTGCGGCCCAGGAGCAGGTGGTGATTGTGATGCACTCTGTACCTTTTTCTTTGATTCCTCTTCAGTGCTCAACACCTGAACATGGCGTGACGAGGTAAGATGACGCCCAAACCTATTGGGACGAACCTGGAGACTTGTTGCACTAGGCACATCTACTTTATGTGTGACTTCGGTGCCACCTGCACTAGTGATCTCTGACTGTGCAACTGGTGCTGCAGGCACGTCTGTACTAGTGGGGATAGCCTGAGATGCAGATGCAGGCCCAGGAGCAGATGGAGGCCCAAGGGCAGATGGTGACTGTGATGCACTCTGAACTTTTTTCTTTGACTCCTTTTCAGTGGTCAATACCTGAACAAGCCGTAACATGTTAAAACGACGTTCAAATATATGGAGACGGACCTGTGAATAACTTGTTGGAGTATGCAACTACATGGGATGTTGGCAGCCTATCTCAATGTGTTTAAGAGACAAACTCAGGAACAAAACTACCATTTCACAGCACAATTCTAGGTAATGAGTTGCAGGACCTGCTTCAACATCTGTACAAGGCGATGTTTTTCTGCAGTTAGTTTTTTGAGCTTAGCCTCCAACTCAGCTTTTTTAATTTTCTTGTCACCTGTTGGGTCACCCGTTGCCTTCGCTTGCTCAACGTGGTCCTTCCCTTCGACCTGTGAAAAGAAAAGCGTTAAGAAACTCAACATCAATACCACTCATAAAACCAAAATGAATAAATAATTTTTAAAGGTTACGAAATCTTCGAAATAGCCGCCAAGATACACTCTATCGCATGCGCACTATTGGGACACGGATGAACATAGCTCCATTCAACTAAACTGTAAAGAAAATGTCCAAAACGACAGCACTGGACACCTACAAAGAGGAACAAAACTTATATGATGTACCTTAGAGTCACTCAAGGGCTTTCCGAAATTCTGCTCCTCGGAAAGTACAGGTGGTGTAGGAGGAGCTTCCACTTTTACAAGATCTCCCTGTTCATCCTCATTCACTTCCATCTTTACGTCACCCTCTTCTACTGACATTGGTAATTCGGGAACAGCATCTGATCCTTCCTTCTCAGATTTTTCTACTTCACAGCTAGCTCCCTTATGATCGTCCAAACCTTCAGGAACCTTCTGGTCCAGTTCCATTTCGTCACTAGTTCCTGCTGCATCAACCGTCATACGCTCTACCCCACCTGATGCAGCAACAGCAACAACAAGCTCCTCCTTCACTTTCACCTTCACCTTGCCTTTTCTCGCTTCCATAAGAGAGGCTTCCTCTATTTTCCTCTTCTTCCTCTCTTTCCTATCCATTTGATCTTCCAAATCCGCCGGCTCGGCGCTTTCCAACTTAGGTTCATGTTTCGGCTCATGCCCATCTAATGACTGGCCTCTTACTAGAACCTTCTCTGAAGAATCTTCCATAGGTGCACTCCCATCCCTGTATCCCTCTTCCCCGACTGCCTGCCGAGCCTCACCTCCCTGCTTACTCCTATCTTCCGCATCCTCTGCGTCCTCACGAACATCCTCGTCCATGTAATCTGCTTTAACATGACCATCACTCTCCCCACGTCCTTCCCGCCCAATATCCGTCTCAAGCTCCTCTCTAGCCCCCTCAATCGCACGAAGGTGCGCGGGTGAAACATTGTGAGAACCAGAAACACAAGTATCCTGACGCGTCAAGCACGGAGTCGAAAACCCCGGCCTCGACCCACAACAACCCCGTATAGCGTCATTTCGCTTCTCAAGCGCCTGCCTAAATGCCGACAAAGTAATCAACGGTTTCGGAAGCGGCCACTGGCGTGGAATCCCCGATACCTTATGAAGCTCACCTCTATACATGTAAATCATCGTGTCTGCCTCTTAAAACTCTCCGCACCATTTCACCTACTCACCTTCCAAACCCTAATTCTTCACAACCGCGCTCCCCGTCCAATACCTGGAAAATAAAACAAAACCCACCAAAACCAGCAAAAAATCCTCCTCTTTAAAAAAAAAGACCACACAAAAGCCAACTCCGAAACCACTCTTCCAACACCCCAACGAACACCAAAACCCCGCAAGAAAAAAAAAAAAAAAAAAATCACAAAAAAAACACCCCCATACCAAAACACCCCCAAAAAAGCCACCCTCCACTAAAATCCTCACACCCACCAAAAAACACACCCACACTCACACACTCGCGCACTAACCTCGCAAAAAATCACGCACCCCGAAATCCAAATCACACCCACACAATCACCCTCGAAATCGTACCCCTTGGAAACGCCAGAACTGAAACCCTAATGAACGAAACGGAATCGAATTGACGCCAAATCACTGCACGAGTTCAATCACAGCACCACGTACCGGCTGGGGCTCCGGGAATTGACGAAGCGCCCGATCGGGAGCGAGGAAGGGGATGAGGCGGAGGGTGGGAGGGATTAGGCGCAGGCGGGAATGCGCAATGGAGCACCAAATTGGGAGTGGAAAAAGGAGTTGGGGAGGTGGCGGAGGTGCGAGGGCGCGCAAGCGTAGATTCGCACCTGGGCCAGTAATGCGGGAATGCGGGATTGCAGAGTGATTGTGCGCACGGCGCATCGCAGCGAGCTCGCAGGCGTGCGCAAGAGCCCGGACTGATTGCGCCGAGTCCCCTCTCCCGCCTTTCCTCCCCCGTTCCATCGCCGGAACTGTCACCCTCTCTTCATTCATCCCTTCTATCATCCATACCTAGGTATCATCGACTGGTGCTACGCGATCGATTTGGTGTGGAACAGTTCGATGAGATCACTTTCTTGGTTGGAATTGGTGGATGAGTATTGTTCTTTGTTGTTTGGTTGGATATTGGGAGACGGTTCTGTGGTGGAACTGTTGGGTGGAATTGCTTCGTGGTATTGGCGGGACGGTTGTCGTGGTGGAATCGGTGGATGGATTTGGGCGTGGATGTCTTTTGTTGTGTAGATCATTGAGATGACTTGGTTGTGCGATGCTACTTGTTTGACTGGGGGAGTTCATGCAGACAGAATGACTCTGATATCAATCAAGAGGGTTGTTCTTGGGCACTCCATACTTTTGGTGACATGACAACTAACATGCTCAAGTTTCTCTGAAGAAATAAATTATGATTCAGTTCTGGGTAGTGGATCAATGACAACAGAATCTACGGTGATAGTTTGCAAGTTGTGTGAGGTGGAAGCACCAGATTCTCTCACTTTTGGAGCTCTTTGCTGGAAGAAGTCTTGGAAAAAATACTCGAAAGTTTAGTCAAGAAGAGAAAAAACTACATTATTCCCATGTGTTTTAAATAGGGTATAAATTCATGAAGTTTTCTATTGACAGGGACGAGTGAGCAAAATTAGGACGTTCCGAAACAAAAATGAAAACAGATCCAAATCCCTATCGCAACTAAGTGGGTCGGACCCCTTCCCAATGCATTTCAACTTGCATGGCAAGACGTCTGGCAATCAGCTCGCCCCCAAAAAGAGGCAGTATTTGTATGGTCAATTTTCTACAAGGTTGTTGCTGTCAATGTTTGGCGTCGCCAAATCGATCAGGCTCTTGACCCTCTCTGCCCTGTCTGCAAGCAAATCGACAAGTAGGTGCTCCATCGGTTCTTTGCATGCCCGGCTACCCGCCACATGTGGGACTTCGCTCAGTCCTCCCTGCATGCGATTCCAGGTGAATCCCAAGGCCTTCATTGCCGGTTCAAGTGGGAACTCTGCATTTTTGGGAGAAGGCTCCCCCGACGCTATCGCCCCCTTCGCCACCTCTGCTCCAATTTGGTGGGGTGGTTCTTTGGATGGCCTAGTTGTTCCATAACGATCAGGTCTTCCATACTTCGATCTCGCTCGTCACCCTCGTCTACCATCGCATTTGGTCTAGTTTTCTGGACTACGGACGAAGTGCCCTTCAGCGAGTTCATCACGTTGGATGCTCTCAACCCGGCAGTCGCGCCAGGTTACTTGAGAAGTTTTCGCAGCAATGGGCATGTTCACCCATCCTGGGCATGTTCACCCATCCTAAGCAAATTCGATTAGAGTGCTATAATCTCAAATCTCCAACCGCTCGCGGTTGAGAGTTTCTTTTAATGTTGATTTGTGTTAAGCTTGATTCTTTCTGACCAGCAGTCCTCTGCTTGGCATTTGTACAATTCTTTGCAACAGGTAATAAAGTTACTCTCATTTGTGTCAAAAAAAAGAAAAATGAAAATGAAAACAGAACTATTGTCAATTTGATCTACTTCTAGATGCCACTTAATGATTTATGCCACTTTTAGTAATTGGTGCATCTGAGTCTAGGTGGTCATAGTGGATTATGGTTATCGTATTTTATAACAATGAATAAAAGAAGTCTGAAAATGTTACCACATTGCCATTGAGATGATTTCCATATTTCTGATGCACATGTAAGGCCCGCTTTACACTAGAAACGGGTAGACCAGGAGAAAATCAGCCAAGGACCACGGCCTATTCTTGAAAAGACCAATTCTAAAATTTACGTCCTTTAGATATAGTGTAAAGTGGGAAGGGGCTTACAAACATGTGGTGAAATTTTTAATACATTTTCTAATGTAGGATTATGAAACATTAATAAAAAAATGAAAATGATTGGCTGTGAGATTTTGGCCAAATGCCCCCCCCGTGCCCCCCCCCCCCCTCCGGATTTTTAGTCAGGCCCACCCCTTGAGGTGAGCTTGACTAAAAATCCAGGAGTCTTCAAAAATGTGCCTTTTTGTTCCTACCAAGAACAAAAGTGTTGTCCATGTCATTTTCTCCTCGTTTTGTCCCTTAGACTTAAATTTTGGGTGTAAAATGACATTTCTTGGTCCTTTCAATTTCTAGGCATGTCATTGGCTGAAAATTCTTTTCTCACAGCCTTTCACCTCTAGTGTAAAGGGGGCCTACGACCAAGGTTATCAAGGTCTAAAATATTAAATTTTCTCATCCAAATTCAAGTTGTAAATGTCATATATTCAAAAATATTCTTTAATGGGCTGTGTTTACTGGTGTTAGAAAATGTGAAATATTCAGGATAACAAAATCACATTCACTACATTACGTACACCAGATATTCTGTGGCTGAGTACAAGATCATATTCTTTTGTGTACTTGATTACCCTCTTTGAATTGTTTTACTTAGTGATACTTGTAAACACAAAAGTCAAACAATTCAAGATGATGTGCAGTAAAGTGAGACTATTCTCGATTTAGTAAATAAAAGATTGAAAGGGTTAGGTCACTTGAAATATGAAAAAAAAGATTTATAATTCTAATAATGGACTAATCTAATTTGGGATAAGAAAGTAAAAGGACAAAAGAGAGACTTTTACTTTTTGAGTGAAGAGCTTAGAATATAAGACTTTGAGATGAGAAGATAATGACTCACTTGAGACCAATATAATCGTGTTGGTATTTGGAATACTGGATGGAGAGGTGGGCTATGTGACGGTGCAACTGAGGTTTGCATCCTCATTTCTCCTTCTTTGCAGTGAGTTGCTTGCAGTTTGGTGACTGACGACATGGGAATGGAAAGCGCGCAATTCTTGTTTGTGTTCTACTTTGTGGCTATGTGAGAGGAGAAGTGGATGACGATGGAAGTAGAGTTGTGGTTCTAACTTGGATACGGTGTGGGTGTGGTAGTGATCATCCAATTCTGTAATAATCTTGTGAGTTTTGCGATGGTGGTCATAAGTGATCAGCAGCTGCCTCATTCATTGTGTGGAGGTGAAAGCTCTGTTCTACAACAACAAGCATCGTCTTCTCGCAAAGGTTCCACTACTCACTTCCCTAAGACCCTCCTAATTCTCACTTCCATTGCAAGAAGTAGTCTTAGAGTATATGTGTCAAGAATAATTTAAAGGCTCGGTCAGAATTGGAATAAGTTAATCACGTGTTGATCACCTCCACATGGATGCGCCGAGGCATGATAGAACATGTTGATCATTCTAATGGGCTCCTAGGTTTCATCACATGTCGATGTGCAAATTGCAGATTTTGAGACGAAGATCAAGCCCATGAAGACCATGGATCCGGAGGTGTGGGGGAATCTCCCGGATAGCGTGGCTTTTGAGATATATAAGAAGCTGCCTTTGCGTGATTTTCTCACGCTGCGTGAAGTTTGCAAGGAATGGAATCAGCTGGCTCGTGAGCAGCGGTGTGTTACTGACCCTATCCACAAACCCTATTTTGTGTTGGCTCACACAAAGGAGAATGACGATTTTGTGATGACCGGCATTCTGACTTTCCACATCAAATCCAGTTCTTGGCAATGGACGAGGCTGCCTACCTGTTCAGTATTCAAAACATACAAATATAATCTTTTATCTATGAAAGGCCTGACGTTGCAGGGCTTACGCATCCCTAGCTATCGAAATGTATATAGAGTTCTTGATGTACATAGTAGAAACTATTACTTTTTACCTCGACAACCACAAACTTCTGATATGCCTTGTGCACTAGGCATGATAGTGGACACCTCGGTAGTGCCTCACACTTTCAAGATCATCGTGGGCAGCCCTGCTGTTGGAACCCAGATATACGACTCTGTGACGAGGTCATGGGAGACTAGGGACTCATCCCTTGATCTTGAGTCTTTAAATGGGCAGCCGAAGTTTAGGTGTTGTTTGGACTGTGGCAATAATCTGTACATCTCGTCCGAGTTGAAAAAGATTTTGGTGTATTCTCTTGATGAAGACAAGTGGAGTGAGCTGAACCCTCCGCCAAGACCAGAGGCTTTATCGGGCAGTCGTGCATTGGGGTTATGGCAAGGTCACATATACGCTGTGACAAGTAACCGAAGTGTGACCTCGTGGGTGAGAAGAGCATATAGCGATGGGATGACAGCTCCCTTTCTTTGGATATGGAAGCTGCCAGTGGATCATTCCGAGGAAATGCTTTGGGATGAGGTTGATAAGATGCCACTTGACATGGAGAAATGGTTGGTATCTCTTGATGATCTTGGCCCACTTGACGAATCTATGGAGATTCATGCTAGTTTCTGTGAGGAGAATGTCTTGATCTATTCCTGGGTGCGAGAGAAGTGCCTGGCTCACAGATTGGTTCTTCACAATTTGGCAACAAAGACGTGGGAGAAGGTCGAAATGCCAAACCATTCAATGATCAACGATTTGAATAATAACTGGACGAAGACACCGTGGAACGTGGAATATTTATGCTAATACAGAGTGATCATATTTCATTGCAAAGTGAGAGACACAAACAAGAAGACTTCAGCTGTTGGCAAACTCACGAGGAGGCATCTCACAGGCCGGCACTTTTTGATAATGAGATCAGATATGCTATATTCTACGAAATATTGCTACAATAATCAACGTAGACGTGGGAGAAGATGGAAGTGCCAAACCATTCAATGAGCATTTTGTATGATGCTTGAACAAACTCGGGTTCTGTACTGGCCATCTGAAGGATGCTTGTGCAATCATTCTGGGAGATGGATACGGTTATTATGTGAGATCTTGTCGAGACAACCAACATGGTCAAACATAATACTATATATATGTGCTCAATTATGCCAAAAACAACTTTGGAAGCTCATTTCAAATTTGCAATTGAAATGTTTAATATCATTATTGAAGCAAAAGGGAGGAGTTATATTTAATGGTAGATAGTGTATAAAGTAATCAAAACATGTTGAATGATATTACAAAAAAGAATCATTATTTATCATAATATTGTAGTTCACTCTAATGTGATTTCAAAACACTTTACGGTTTTCAAATCGGATCATTTTTGAGTTCACAATGAATTTTCAAACTTTTTGGAAATACTCCCTCAGAAGGAAAATTCGTAAGCATGTTGTACCCGACTGTACGAATGTTTTGTGCTTGATGTTGTTTTCTCAATGAAGTTAATTAACTGCTAAATCTTTTCTCAATTGTAGTCGTCTGAATTTAGCATACCCCCCTAGAGAATCAGTTTGCATCCATTATTGCATGTGTACGTAGTGTACTGATTTATGCTTTCAAACAAAGAATGCCCAATTTGGGATGTACAACTTTGGATTTGAAGGTAAGATTTTTTCAAGGATTTTAAATTCACAACACATTCGACTGTAAATCTTCATGTAAGTCGAAGGATCAATACTGTACTCAAGTGATTTCTGAAACAAACTCATCTCGCGGAACAACCGTCCAGCTTCGGTCATCCTTGAATTCCAAAACATAAGTGTGAAACTTAACCAAAGATGTTCGGTGACCAATTGAAACATATGTTTCTAGTTTCTCTGACAACATTGCGTACAGACGAGCTTCGTTCCCTGCATCAAGTGCACTACTTGCTTCGTCCAGGAAAGCAACTTTCGGAGAATGCAGAAACAGTCTCGCAAATGCCAACCGTTGCTGTTCGCCTGCGCTCAGTGTGTCGGACCAATCCTTCACTGCGTCAAGTCCGCCAACTCGTGCCGGTAAAGCATCCAGCCTCACTTCTGCGAGTGCCATGTGCAGCTCGTTGTCGCTGATAGCACTGGAAGCATTTGCATTACTTGAAGACTTTGGAAACAGAAGTTGGTCACGCAGTGACCCTAAAGGCATGTATGGCTTTTGCGGTAGGAAGAAGGTATCGGTGCAAGGAGGACTCTGTAGAAGACCACTTCCTCGGTTCCACAAACCTGCAATTGCGCGAAGCAATGAGGATTTTCCGCATCCTGAGGGACCCATGACAAGGAGTGACTCTCCAGGAGATAGTTGCAAATTCAAGTCACGATAAAGCACACTGTGTGAATTGGGAGTCACGATTGAAAAATCCCTCAGAACCAGACCTGGACCGACCTCCCTCGATATGCTTCCTGCGCCACAACCATAGAGGACGTCATCATAACGATCACACTTTCAGTCATAAGTAGAGATGTGTGCATAACCTGAATAGAATGAATACGTATTCTTGGCCTATTCTAATCATCGGAGTAACCAAGTCTTTGCATGAAGTTGATAAACTAGAGTACACAATGCCATGAAATGGTGACTGAATAAGTCACTAGAAAAGGTTCAGTAAAGCATGCACTTTCAAAGTTTTGTAGTGTTAAAGAGACGGACCAGAAGATACAGCTTCTAGAACGATGCTAACAATACAGCGTGAATATGAGAGGACGGACCGGTTGTCATAGAGCCTGGGATCATGCTCATCAAGTGGCTGTCCTCACGGTCATCTATTATAGTTGCTAGACCCAATGCAGGTGAAGTCCGCCCAGAATGACGCTTCATCAACCGCACATCTCCAGTATGATCGTCAAGGGCGGAAAGAAGGCTATCCAATCGTTCAATCTGCGTTGCAAGCCCACTAAGAAACCATCTCCTTGATCAGCACTTTGATTATACTGATCTCTTCGAAACAACCTAGTTCAACACCAACCATATTACTAATAATCTTCAACAATTGACAACTCATTGAGTTTTTCACTTGTACCCAAAAACACTGTAAAATTAGGAAAAAGCAGGTTGACCCGAAGCCCACACGACTTAGATTAGAAGATCATACCTGAGGCTATCGAACCTAAAAATTATGACAGAAAGAGCGGCTAAAATCCTGTGAAATGCAAAACTCATCTGCGAAATAACACCAAATTGCACCTGATAAAACAAGCCAGGCCCACCAGTTGCTTAGATTATTCTTATAAAAGCTCTGCAAATCCATAATTGTTACTAATCCTCCATAAGTGCAAGAACGAATCATACTTGCAATAATTACAGAAGTTGAACACTATTTAAAAATACCCAACAGTTTGTCAATTTCATAGCACACTGGTCGGTTTAGGGTGTACCTGTCCAGAAAAATAACGAGGAGCAACAATAATGGATGGGACAATTATCATAGAGAATTCATATACATTGTTGAAGAGGGACAAATGCCGGTTCCACAAAATGAGTTCTCTGATATTTTCGATCATAGAGGCTAAAAAAGCCTGAACACAAAGCATCGAGAATAGCACCATCAGATCAAAGCATATGCATCTAAGAAACCAACTGATCAACTTATGCGATGTACTATGATAGCCCAATGTGTTGCCAAAAGCAAATCATCACATTGTTCAAACCTGAATATACCAGATAAAAGTTACTAAACCTTAGTTGTAGTTGATTCATAACTTTCACCACCGTAGAAGGCTATAGACTCGACATTGTCACGCACTCGAATAAGCGAATACCTGAAGTTTGCCTCCCTTTGAAGGGCCTGCACAAAAGTAAATTCCATCAGGATCAATCAAGTTAACTCTGTTTGATACACACTCCTGATCTTGTGACGGAGGCTTATTTACGTCTTCAAATTCGAGCAGAGTGTTGTAAAATTAAAAAAGCTACCTGAAACTTGAGGCTTATCAACCGACTTCCAAAGCCCTTTACAGTGACAAGTGTCCCAAATGTCGAGTATGCAACCAGGAAGTAGACCAACTCTGGAGCTATGGTCCTGTATACCCAGCAAATGTGTAAAAAATAAAATTTGTACACGCTGGTGAATGAATTCAACAAATTGCCTACTGTAGTTGAAGAGTTCAATAATTGCCGATTCGGGTGTTAGAGCATTCGAGCACTTGAAGCAACTAGAAGCTGGCAGGCTAAATGAAACCTATTCTGTCAGAGTTCTAAGCGTTGAAATTAATATTATACGAACAAAGAGGAACAATTTACAATGGATACAGCAGGGAACTACAAGAGCTCACCAAAGAACACTAGTGAAGCCAATGACGTTCAGAAACTTGCTTGAAAATAAGGCAATGATATCAACAGTGTTTCGAACAAAGCTTGTTACATCCTCGCAGATTCGTTGGTCGGGATTGTCAAGCTTACCATCCATTTTTAGATCAAAATATGCCCTGTTGGCTTCAAGCATAACCATCCTCCACCGACCAGAAATTAGTTCTACTCGACATAGTCCCAAGCACCATGCAGCGCATCTAACTTCAAATATTTGGCAATCAAGTATGCTTATTTGTTGCAACTATTAAATCTAGCATGGCCAGTAAAATAAAAGCTCATTCCTATGCACTGGATAATAAACAGGAAAATGCCTTAAAATTTGATTATCAAACAGTACAAATTTCAAATTTCAGAATAGAACAGAATGAGTTCATAGGCTTGGTAAGGTGTTTGTACAAAAATAACTGGAGAGGAGGTACCCCGTCAGCCAATCCCGCCACTCCAGACTAAGCAGCTCCTGCAAAACTTCGTCACGAGCCAGTTCATAATTAAGAAGTGTCCACCTTCCATCGGCAGAATCTTATTCACCTAACCTCAAATTGCTACTACGAACCCAAGCTCCAATAGCTCCTACCACCATCATTTAACTACAATACAACCAAGGCACATGAAACTCCAAAACTAGCAAACAAAGCACACCGAGAGAAGACCTGCATGTACTGGTAAAATGAGTACAACGGAGCTGCGATCACAATAATGACCACAAATCGCCAGATGGCTCTATCAAATCCAGCAATGTCCTTGCTGGAAAGGGCAGTTGAAAAGTCCCTTTGAACATACGACATCCCCACGAACAAACCTGCCCTACCACAATCAATGCCAGAATTAGACTAATGAAATGCTTGTCTTCCACCCACAACAGGCGGACTGCATTCTAAAGCAGAGTTTTCAAAATTTAGTCAACAATGGGGAGTTTTAAGATAGGTTGTCTTCGGAGGATCGCTTGGTAGAGAAGGGTTCAGATGGCAGAGCACAAAAGGATAAAAAAACTTTGCAGGGGATGATCGAATGCTCCAATAAGAGAGAAACCATAACTCATAATCAACAAACTACGCATCAAATTTCTCCACTTAGCTATGCTGCCATTGAATGACAAGCTCAGCAAAGTTCAGTTATGAAGCCTCTTAACTGGTGCATCGAAGGTCAAATCGAGTGCAGTGGAGCCATAGGAAACATACACCTCTGCGTCGGAAAACTGATTCCACAGACCATCAAGGTCTATGGAACTTGCTGCCCTACAAACTAAACTCATCAATGTTTTCTTAAGGCATCCTGACATGATGCAACTTGAGTTTAACTACATTATGAGCTGGATTACTGACTAAAAGTAGCAATTACTCCCGGATTGAACAAATAGTAACTGCAGGACAAGCTACTAAGCAAGACACCAGCTTCTCAACGAGATTCGTACAGATTGTAAAGAATTCTTCACTTTTCCAAACACGTGTTTACAAAACCAGCTTTCAACGATTATGATAAAAAATAAAAATAAAAACATATATAGTAAGAACATAGGATAATATCAAAGCACCGAACCCGTCAATCTGGCCTAACCTAAAATACTCAAGGGTGAAGGTCTCATCTGAATTTTAAAGAGTATCATTAATTTAGGAATGTAAGGCAAAGGAAAAACCTGCACAGATTGCACTGAGAACGAGGACGATGACAAGAAGAAATCGGGCTTTCGCTCTGCGATCGCTGTAAAAGAACAGGCTGGCGACTCTCCACAGCTTCTTTACCAGATCGAAGGATAGCTTCGGAGGGCCTCGCTGCCCTGTCCCCAACCCCGATGTCGTTGGCATCCTCAACCAAAACGTATAATCCCTAGGAAGTTACTACCTTGCTTCAGAGAGCAGCCTCTGCATTCCAAGTGCTCAATGGTTCACCTCAAAGTCTAGAAGCTATCTCATTCTTCAGAGTGGTCACTGAGTGAGGAGCTGGCAACTGATATAAAAGGTAATTTACAAGGTTCCGCAGCACCAAGCACTGCCTGAAAGTTGACGAAGACTACAAATTCACGCCAACATAATTTAATTACATAACAACCACCGATGGCTGATGCCAGTGATAAGCAATTCACGGCCATGTGCGAAATGTCATCAAAACTGACACTTGGTCCGAACCGCTACATTCCAAACCAATTCCACTGTCTCTCTTTGTCTTTCCGATCTTCTGCAAGTCCAACCTCAAACCCTAACTTAAAATCCAGGTGCTCAAGAACCTCTAGAAAAACCTACACCATCGCTCTCTCATCCCCACGCTCATCCTCTTAACCCCTTCACCTCCACCTCCACCTCTACCTCCACCTCCACCTCCACCTCCACCTTCGCCATCTCCATGAAACCAAGCTCCATCATGTGGTATCCAAGAGCTATCCTTCTTACAATCAATGATCCCCCACTTCTCCCTCAACTCCCGCAAAATAATCTGAATGCTTTAAAAACCCTGCTGCTAAACATCAAGTCGAAATCAACAGATGCTATCCAGCTGACCTATTATTACACACTTGTGTGCGCTGCTGGAGAAGAGAAGCAGAGATGGTCACACAAAACAGAGGGCTCAGAAATCCCACAATGTAGCCTACTCCACACCCCTGGCTCATTCGCAGATGATTCATATACATGAAAAATGTTTGAACATTACCGAACATCGTCAAAAATCATGGATCGTGACAGTACAATGCCACCCACACCCATCGTTTCACGTAGCTGCATGTGCCACCACCTTTCTGCAACAGTAAAACACTCCTTTACAGGTGGTTCAGAAAGCACACAGCACAAGAAGAAACTGAAACTGTTGCATTTGAATTCCCGGAAACCCTAAACCTGCGTATGGGATGCATTAGTGGAACTGGCAAATGCGCAAACCAGAAAGATCTGACCAAAGATAGGAGTTACAAAGAAAATATCTGATCAAGCCACGTGACCAGACAAGGTGACCAGATAGGGTAAACATCGAACAAAACTCGACAAAGCAGCGGTTGAAAGTACACTCATCAGCTGAAGAGGGGTTAGTTAGCCAAGTAGTTACAACTCATACAACATATGAACACTAACAGAGTTGTGAACATTGAGCTTCAGCACTGGTGGCAGCCATCTCAAGACCTAGGCCTGATTCACGCCATGAGTTTGCAGCAAGACCAAAGTAGAAAAACAAACAGAACCAGATCGAGCACCAACAACTATCGAAGAATCGATGTTTGATAAAAGAGAAGGGATGAATTTGCCTGAGCTGCACAAGAAGGCGAAGCAAAATTTCCTCATGGTCCCATGGTACAATTATGGATACAAAAGTTTACATGAACAAGCAAGTGCTAACCCACATAGAGCAGGTCAGTCTAAGCCCTGACAAAGATCCGGAGCTCCCCACGGTCCCCTCGGCTGATCCTAAAATCCTCATCCAAATAAGTTGTGTCAAAGCTCCCGGCTCCCCGCGCAGTAGACGGCTGCCTCAAAAACTCAGGAAGCGGTGGTGTATCAAAGGAGGGCAACTGCGACAGCCCACCAGTCGGCTTCACAGTTGTCTTCTGGAACACAATGCGGATGCCATTGTCACTCGTGACCTCGAACGTATGACCCAAGCTTGCCGTTACTTCAAATGGGGGCAGGGGCCAAGGAGTGCCGATCCGCAAGTCCACGATATTGTCCAGCTCGTTAGTTGAAACATCTATCCTTTGATAGACCTGTAACAAAACACCCCAAGTTCAGAAATCCATCATCAATCACTGAACGAAAAAACACGAGCAGTGTAACATCAGGGTAGAATCTCCACATACCTGGCCTAGGGTTAGGGGAAGAAGACGTCCCACGGGAGGACCCGGCCTCTCTCCTCCGAGACTCCCAGTAGCAAACCCGCTGCTGAAAACCAAACGCCATCGTCCTTGCAGCATGTCCAAATCCCGCGGCAGCTGAATCGGTTCTCCTGCTGCTTCCAGCTTCCGAGCTGCCATATCCGCAGCTGTCTCATCGTTCGCAGTCGCCAACAATCCCCTGTCTAACCCCGCAATGATACTCTACATCACCACCACATCCCCCACACATCACTAAGCAACATATCCACATACATCTGCCAGATTACACCACCAGTACAGCTGAATCAAAACACGAGAAGACGATGTCATGGATCTTACGAGCAGCTCCGACTTCAGAGCCGAGTTGTCACTCCCTCTGCTCGGCTTCGAGAACGGCGGATTCGCCGTCAGAGGCTCATAACTCCCCGAAACCTTCACCAAAACCCTACCACCCGACCTAAATTCCTGCGCCACACCCAACACCCTGGACTCCCCTGCAAAAAACGCCGACCCAAGCCGCGCCACCGCACCTCCATGCTCCAGTCCACTGCACCGCTGCACCGCAGATGCGACGCATGCCGGTGTCACCGCAGAAACTATCGCCATGACCCTTCCTCAGCACAGCAACAAAAACAACCCCTCAAACCCAAATCCGAAGCTCCTCAATCCGGGCAAAGAGATTACAGCACCAGTTCGTGATCCCAAACGCTCATTCCAGAAATCCCTGCAGCTTGACTAAAACTGTAAGAAGAGTAACAAGCTCTGTGAGCAACTAGCAGAGTAATCCGGAAGGTATCCCACTTCACCCTGCAAGCGAATTATGGGAGAATGAAGCTGTGACGGTGAGTTGTGAGATTTTGTGTGAGTTCTGAGAGTTGAGAGAGTTCAGAGTGAGTTTGTTTTGGTTGATTGGGTTGATTGTTGGTATGGTGTGGTGTGGTGTGGTGTGAGTTCAACAAGTGTTGGTGATGGTAATGTTGTCATTTCATGCTTGTAAAGTGTGGAGCGTGGCGGAGGGACGATGCGCGGTGGCTGGTTGGAGGTTTGCGTGGATGGATGCTGTGGGACCGCATTTATGTGTTTTGAGGGATGGATTGAAAAAACGCTCCGAAATGGTGTCCAGTGAGGAACTTGCGCACAGTTTGAGAAGCGGTTGATCGGTGGCAATGCACCTTCTCCGATTGCCAGAGCGTGCTTCGAAACCTGGCTATTGTTTACTTGGATGTGATGATCGGAAAGAAGAGTGTCCCTTGCGTTGTTGAGCAGATTTTATACAAATGTGACGACTATCTTATCACCGACGTAAGTTCATTGATCTCGGAAGACAACGTCTACAGTGTGAGGAGCAAAGACTCGACGATGCTTCTGTTCAGCTGCAGAAGTGGGAACTCACAAGAAGAGATTCTCTGAGAAGCCTGAGTGCCTGAGCCATCTGAGCTTCAGATCGGGTGTGTTACAGATTGTGTAACGTTGAGCATTTGGATGTGAGGTCACCTGATTGACCTCACTTTGTTTTTATTTCTTCAGGAGAACATCCTGATAATAATGTGAACAGGAGATTATTTTGAAGGGTCTACTTTGAATTTTGGGGCATGAAAGGCAATCACGATTGCTCCATTCTCTCCCAGGATGGCTAAACTAACTTTCAATTTTACACTAATAATGAATCAGATCTTCCACTACGCTAAACTGAATCATGCTTACACATACACTCCAAGCACCTGGGATGCCTGTAAATACTTCGGGAGACTGGGCGCAGCGCGATTCGCTTGGTCTCTTTTACAGCTTTGCGAATTCTTGTTTCGAAATGGCTCCATTCGATGGTGGCGTTGCTCTCAAATATGGAAGCCAGCCGTCTCTTGTTGGGACGTATTGTGGGGGCGTGGCCTGAGCCGTAGTAGATCCGGTAACCAGCAACTAGAGATGAGAGTTGGCTGCCCGAATCAGTCATGGCAAATGCATCTGCCCATGCGGAAGCTAAGTAGTCCAGTACTGCTAACTGCACAAAACAACAGAACAGAACATCAGGAAATAAATTAATAATAAAATACAAACGATGCCCAGTTGCTAGTTAACATGTCTAGTGCCCAAATTAGAGCCTCGGATGGTCTAGTATCTACAGACCTGGGAAGAATGATTGCGGAATGGTTGAAGCTCCTCCACTGTCAGAAGGTCTTCTTTGGTCACTATATTGGGGTACAAATATTTGAGACGAGTCATCTTTGCTTCCCCACCATACATGCGTGCTCCTGCAAGGTAAATCCTCGTTCCTCTCTTAAATCCTAGTGCAGCTAGCATCAAGAAAGCTTCTTCTGGCATTAAAGGGCAATGGCCCAGCTCCCTCATGAGTTCAGCTGACCCCAACCTGCACAGGCCATGGTTTGGTCAACTATTGCTTTTGTAGGTTACATAATTTCTAGAAGGGGAATAATGTGCTATAATTCTAGCATGGGCAATTCTAAGCATATTATGCAGCGCAAAAGAAGACCACTTGTAACACTTCCAGAAGACTGACTACACAGAGTCGCAATTTCTGATTCCTGGATGTGTCGCTTAGAGGGTACAATTTCTTATTTTTTTAAATAAAAAAAAAGCCTTACTTTCCATCGTGCTCCAGCTTTGCAAGGGCCGGAAAATGTTGTGCTCGATAAGCTCGAAGCTCTTCTCTCTCAGCGTCACCTCCTCCGAAGTCACATAAAGAATAGGCTACCATATCCATTTCAAATCGCATGTGAACAGCCAGGTACTTGGGAACAGTCTTAGCAAATCGAATTCGAGCTTTTTCGCCTTCTGCAGCAGGTCAACATAGAATTGTAGTGCTTCAACATGGGCACCCGGATACGGAAAGAGGAATTTAAACAAAAAAATATTTCTGTATAGTATCTAATGAATCATTCTTTTCAAGCACTTTTATATTAAGGAAGATTGGTCCTTGAAGTGAGCACCGGATTTGACCTGCCCAATGCGTGTTTTCATCATGAAACTCGTCATCCATAGGACCCCAACGGGGATGCCTATCTCGCATCCTTTCTACAATCAATCTTCCCATCTTTTGCAACTCCGGAACAAATTTTAGTGCATGGAAGTTGCATCGACATCTGAGTCTCTGCAAAACCAATAAGTTTATCAATTAAGACTATGAACTTAACTCGAAAGGTCCATAAGAGAAGTAAGCCGAGGGGTTCTCAAATTGGACAGAAGGAGAATGAAAGCGTTCAAATTTTACAAACGAATACCTGAATCTCAAATGGTACAGGGTCAAAAGCCAAACGATTGCCGAACCCCTCAAAAAGCACTACACGTGTCTTCAATAAAAGTGGAAGGATGTACTTGAGGTAGAAACTGGGCTTTGATTCTTTCGGAACGTCAAGTTCTGTCACCTACATTATCCGCGTCAGCAATGATGCAGAAGATGTAATTTTCATCACCCCTCAGAAACCATACAAACAGTGTATTAGAAACCATGAAGGTGAATTCTCAGGATAGAATTAGGATATTAAAATTGATGCACAACTCACCACAGCTTCGATTGCGTCAAGATCCAATGATTGTAGCTCGAAAGGTAACTCTTTCACTATTCGGACATCATCTTTCAGATAATCTATGAAATAATCTACCTCGTATAAATCTCCAAACTGACTGCACCAATACCCACAAAGTCATAGCATTAATGATGGAGAATGTGACATGCTTGAAGAGCAGGAACTGAACGATCAGAAACTTGCATCTTCTCTGATTGAAATCAGGATCTGAATTCTTCGTGTAGGCCAATCATCCAAACACTGTGATAAATATGTTCAGGATTAGCACCTTGAGTCGATCCATACATTGTTGAATAAAAATTTAGGTAAAACTAAAGAGGCGTTCAGTATACGTGCCACCGCCACAGCATTGCAGATCTGCAAGTCAAATCCATAAACGTTATCAGCGCTGTCAACTGCTTTATGAGAATTGGTATAATGAAGGCTGTTGACTTAAGATGTAGGCAAGAACATATTCTCAAGAGAAAACAATCAGAATACGGTAAACAACCAAAGAAGTAGATCTACCGCAACACGCTGTTGGCTGAGGCCGCCATTAGCATTGATCATGATATAACCAGTGGTATCATCGGGTAGTGGAGGAACTGTAATAAAAGCCACAATCATTTACTTAGTGATTCTGCTGAAGTGATCCTTGTTACCGCATCGACTGATACACTCCAATGCTGCTTATTTATACTCAATGCAAGATAGTTTAGAAATCAACTTGGGCCTATAAATACATCACATATTGTTTCATCTTTGGTTTCCGGAAGGACAGGTTTTCTTCATTGCCGAGGTGAGGACATCTGTAAACTACGACAACCGTCAATTCTGGAACTACCAAATGTTTACGACAGCAAATTGTACCAAACAGACAAAATCGAGGTGATAAAGACAGAGAAAACTGACGAGTATGCTCCTCAGATCTTTGCGTTGCACAAGGAAGCCAAGTAGTCGCATTCTCGGTTGGTTCCTCCCACAAATCGTCAGGCTCAGGCTTGAATTCGTTCTGCAATTATAGGTAGCTATGATGAGCTACAGAGGAAAAGGCCATCACGAATTTATAATGATCTAGTAATAAATCAAGGTCAAAGAAGCATAGACACTTCGTCCTTCGGTTCATACAGACAAAACTAAAAGAATGATAACCTTTTAGTCCACGTCATGTGGTATGAAATAAGATATTAGGAGTTCTTTTCATACATCCAATAAACAAGAAACTGCGAAATGAGATTTCAAAAAACGCCCTGGGTAGAGCTCATCACCTCAGCGAGTCCATGTGCTGCCAAGGCCATCAGTCGTCCGTATACAACATCAGAAGGCCGGTCCTTGCGAGTATCCTCACGCACCTACAATCAATCACAACCAAAAATCCCTGATGCCTAGATTCTCAGCTCGTCCAGAAAATAAACACATCCTTAACGAATGATTTTGTATCACCATCGAAAAACAACATATTAGATCGTAAACTCGTTAAAACAAAGCTACCACAGCATGACCTCGAGCGTAGAAGGATCCAACGATGACCACAAAATGAAAAACCTCAAAACATTTTTAACAACACTCACTAACCCTCATGCATTACTTAGTACATCAAAAGCAGCGCAGAAGTAATACTTACTAAACCACTGAACTTAGCAATAACCTCCTACTTGTTACACAACATGAAAAAGAGGCATAGTGAAGATAATTTTCGTTGCAACAAGTGAAATACAATTCTGAAAATGTCCTTGAGAAGTTCCAAGCAAAGAGGGAATGTCGAACTCACGATGTCTGCATGTAAGGATTCCATATTCTTGAGTGTCTGTGGAACAGCTTGCTGGAGGCTGGAGAGATACCACCAGTCGAGCGCAAACCATAAAAACAATACAATGAAGAATAATGTGCCGCTTCTCTTGAGGCGCCCACGTCCTCTCTTAGAAAAGGTAGCAACTCTAGTGAACTGTTGAAATGCCAACCGGCCGGATGTTGATCTAAATCTTGGGCTGCCTCTTCTTAATTCCGGGTGCAAAGCTTCAGGACTCAAAGCCCGTGGAGAATGAGACCAGGAAAGAAGATCACTCCTTGAACTGGAAGGTGAACCTTGCGCTCTGAAGGATCGACTACGAGTGGTTGGAGAAGAGACGCCCACTTGTTGTGAACTCGACCACTGTGATTTATCCGGGTTCTGAATGGAATTTGAGCGTTGTAGAAGAGTGGGTGAGGTTCGTCCAGAGCTCGAATATCCACCTTGTAGAACAGAATCCTCCCTTCGCAGTGCAGCAAGCCTGCTTTCACGAACTGGTGAAGACTGCCTCTCTCCATCTCCAGCTGTGCTAGGCAAACTTGGATCCCCATTTGATTCGTCCATTGCAAAAATTCGTTGCACTTCTTACGAATACATTAGCGAAAAATCAGTATCACCGCTAACCAGATTTCTCTGGCATACCTTATTCTGTCACATTCTACCATTACATCAGGTTCTAAATAAACTAATCAACGGTCGATTTTCTCCTTGGTATCTCACCAAGGAACCAAAAATGGAAAAAAACTTGAATTGCAGACGGCTGATTGTGGTAATCCAATCCAAGATCTAAAGCTGATTATTAATTGCCTGAAACGGATATCGCCGACACCCTAAAAGTCCTGTAATTCCGCATCGAAAAGCACACAAATCCATGAAATCAAAAATGCTCCCTGACACGGGATTGAAGTGATCTGCAAAAGTACGGGGTTGAGAAAATGTATCAGGAACAAAAGATAAAACTGATGGAAATCTTCATTTATTCTTTCCCACATAACAGTTCCCCATTGCTAAATTAGTACTCATTGCAAACCTAGCAACCTAAAACAATACGTGTACAAGAAGACGATCTCCCTAAGACACAATATGACTCCTCAAAACTAAATCTTAGTCAACAATCACTAGTACAGCTTTCTACTCCCTCAGCTCCTGTAGAAAGCTTCGTCTGTTTCCTAGACATGGCCATCACCCAACGAGGAATCCCTCAACAAAAAATTACCCAAAGAATCATCTCTAATTCCCATACTTACAACAGCCTCAAGAGAGACCCTACATACATTCCAATTCATCATACAACATTCCCTTCGACCTTGAATCTCACGGTTTCTACCCATTTCCGTACCATCTCACAACCTTACAAAAATCCTGTTCTCGCACACGCCTTTCCACAAGTGCCGCCTCTGTCGAGTCAGTAGCCCCGAAATCTCTTCAGCTCTAATCACGATATTCTGTTACCCTTTTACTAAGTCACAACGAATTGCAACGAAATTGGGCTTGTTTTCTAAATAGACCCATCCCCATCTATAACGATGCAAACATGCTTCGAAACCCTATTCTCCGCCAGATTATCCACGACACTTTAATTGACTGACTACATTCAGTCAACGAGAAGAAGACTCAATCTGCCGATCTTACTAGCAGCCCCTCATCTCTGCCACATCAGAAATGCGATATATTAAACCTCCTAACCTTAAATTCTACTACAAAAAGACACGAGCAGCTCCACTCCGTAAGCCAAAAGTTGCATGAGGAATTCAAGAGCCTGAACTGGAGAAACTCACGAGGCTGGCACAGCTACCAACAAACTAATCAACCCGCCCATAAACTAATCAATAGAAAAAACGAATTCGAAGCCATGAATCAGATCCTCACATCTTCACCCAACAAGCGAAACCTTCACTGAGTGACGACGAACTCCACAGTAAACACCTCACCATTCAGACAGCTCCAAAAAAACCATCACGCAATCTAAGCCAAAAAGACAAACACAAAACAGAACATCGAGGCGCGTACCAATAACGATCCGCCCTCGAAACCAGCGCACACAAATGCACCAAAAAAAAATGCAAAAATGCAAAAACAACCGAACTCCCCTCCACTCCAGAACTCAACACCCACTTCACAAAACCCATCTCAAAATCCCACCTTCTAGAAATCAAACCACTAAAACTCAAAAAAACTCTGAAAAAATCAGAAAACTCAAAAAAACTCTGAAAAAACTCTGAAAAAATCTCACAAAATATCTGGAAAAACGAGAAAAATCACAGAAAACTCACATTCGCAGAGACGATGCCACGCGCGCAGCCCGAGAGGCGAGGATCCGTCACCCATCAGGATGGCACGGCGAGCCCTGGGGCACCAGGTGGGCTCCTCCGCGCAGAAGCGCAAGCCAGGGGCGAAGACCGATCCGGGGAGTCCAAGTGTGCCCGATCTGAACCAGCACCACCACCATCATCATGGGACCCAGGCGCCGAAGGCGCAACGACAGCGACGACACAGTACCAGCGGCGACCATGACCCTGCTCCTGCTCGACTGATCTACAGTCTCTGTCGCCCATGGCTCCAACTCCTCCCACACAACCCATGCTCTAGATCAAGTCCCGTAAGTGCGCTCACTGTGGCGACCGACCGATCGATCCATCCATCGATCGATCCATCGATCGATCGATCGATCGACCGACCGACCTCGGTTTTATGTCGCAGGCGTGCGGGGCTGTCCTGGCGACAGGTCTTGGGCTCGTGCGCGATCGTGGGGTGTCGGACGTCGAGTGAGTGCGCTAGCGAGCTCCGTGTTCCATCTCCGTCGACGACGATGATGATGATGATGATGATGATGAGTGCGCGTTTCCATCGATTTTCCACGATGCCGGCAAGCAAAGTTGTCAGTCGCCGCTGACATGGATGGAGTGCGGTACAGTGCGGTGCAAATCATGGTTCCTCTGTCGCCGGAGTTTGGAGGATTTCCTGGTTTCCGGATGCATGTGTGAGAGCAGTGTTTTTCTTCTTCATGTTTCTGGAATTATGTTACTCAAGTGGCAATCAGTTAGGTGTTTATATTATGTGTTTGATTGTTCGGATTGATGTGTAGTGTTGTTTTATAATTAGTGTGCATATGAGTTTTCTCTTTTGCTGTGCTTGGAGGATTTCCTGGTTTTTGGATGCTCCACTGGTTTTCAGGTTTTTTGTATTTATGTGTTTTTTTGGTTTAATTTTTATTTGATCGTGTCGAGGTCATTGATTAGTATGATTGAGGATGCAAGCAATGTTTGTCAGTGCCGTGAGAGTTTATTAGGTTGCTGAGTTACCGAAGTTTGGAGGATTTGGATGAGGGAGAGCAGTGTTTTTGTTTTTCATATTTCTGAAATTACTCAAGTGATACGTTAAGGAGTTTTTCATTTACTCCAATTTTATTTTATTCGTTTGAATTAATGTGGAGTACTGTTTCATACACCTGGTTAATTATGAATTTCATCTTCTGTGCAGGGAACAGTTCTACCGGGTGATAATTGTAAGTTCGTTGCTGTGAGGAAATCTGGTCATTGATTAAGGTTGGTTGTCCTAATACCAACCACTGCCCCAAAACCAACCAGTAGATTTCCCAAAACTGATCAGGCCTAATTCTTAGATAATTAGATTGTGAAAATTAGGTGTACCTCCTTTGTACATTAGAGCATGTGATCGGAATTGGGCGAGAGGTTACTTTACACTTTGGAAATCTACAGAAAATTGAGAAATGCATCTTTCTTGTTGCAATTTTTTGAAATCCCCATAAAATCCTATTATTAAGCAGTCGATATAATTCCCATATAATTCTTTTTTGGATCTACCACTGCCGAATATAGGTCAGATTGCTTAAGTGGTTCGTTATAGGACAGGCTACCTCAGTACAACTTATGTACCAATCATCAGGTAGTAGTAGTAGTTTGACAATGATTACATTGTGAGACAATTTACAAATCTGTTGTAAACTGTGTTTGCCGAGTTAATTAAACTTATTATGTCAGTAGATGTTGCTACTTATGTTGTGCAACTTTTAAAACTTGTGTTGTGAACTGAGGTTGGTAAAATGGAAGGGCTTGGAAAGCATGACAGTTGCTGAATGTAGGTTTGAAGGGATGTGCGACATGGACTTGGATTAAGACACAGATCATAAAGCTTTGACAGAGCCCAAAAGGGTTCAGCAAGTTTTTTGTGAGCACTGTTTACTGGTACTTTGAGGCTGAGTTGGTAGTTACAACCCTGCACAATTTTGTACCAACTTCATGTGAGAGTACAGGTGAAATATCGTGCCAAAGCATTTCTGTGGTTCACTTTTGCTGCCCTGGACTCTGTCCGATGAGGGTCTGTAAACTATTATTTTTGCAATGGAATTTCCTTTCGCGTCAAATAAAAAAAAAAGCATTTCTGTGGTTCCAAGTCCATTTATATTCATTCCCTACTACACTGAAGTCCACATAGAAACTTGCAATAGATGATGAAGTCACTAAGGTAGAGTGATGCAGGATGCTTTTTTGGCCTTAAAAATCAGATTGGTAAACTACTTCTGGTCTGAGAACAGTCGTCAGTTCTAAAGAAAACAACATCAACTAATCCAAGTCAGCAACCTCTCCTCAGTGCTCTTCAGTAAAAAGATTAAATACTAAATAAAATGCAACCACAACAACAAGAACTTACTCATGACTTAGGTCCACCCAGAAAGATATCATCGGTCTGAGTTATTCAACTAATAAACTAGATTGTCAAGAATTTTATAACATGCACTGATCACAACATGTAATTAATCACTCTCCCTCAACGCCTAGTAGCCTACAAGGTAGTCTCAAAATGATCTCACATAAGACTGTGTCCATCTCCCAGAATGATTGCACAAGCATCAGATGGCCAGTGTAGAAACCGGGTTCGTTCAGGCATCATACAAAATGCTGATTGAATGGTTTGGCACTTCCACCTCCTCCAACGTCTTCAATGAATATCAAAGCAACATTTCGCAGAATATTAGCATATCTGATCTCATTATCGAAAAGTGTCGGCCTGTCAGATGCCTTCTCGTGAGTATGCCAACAGCTAAAGTCCTCTTGTTCGTGTCTCTAACTCTGCAATGAAATATGATCACTCTAGATTAGCGTAAATCTTCCACGTTCTAAGATTCGTCCAGTTATTATTCAAATCTCCCATCACTGAAATGCTTTGCGTTTCGACCTTCTCCCACGTCTTCGTTGCCAAACTGTGAAGAACCAATCTGTGTGCCCGGCATCTCTCTCGCACCCAGGAATACACCCAGGAATAGATCAAGACATGATCCTCACAAAAACTAGCATGAATCTCCATGAATCTCCACGAATCGTCAAACCAACCAAAGTCATCAAGAGATACCAACCATTTCTGCATGTCAAGTGGCATCTTATCAACCTCCTCCCAACGCGTTTCCTCTGAATGATCCACTGGCAGCTTCCATATCCAAAGAAAGGGAGTTGGCATCCCATCGCCCCCTTCATCCCTGCATGCTCTTCTCGCCCACGAGGACACACTTCGGTTACTTGTCACAGCGTATATGTAACCTTGCCATAAACCCAATGCACGACTGCCTGACAAAACCTCGGGTCTTGGCGGAGGGTTCAGCTCACTCCACTTGTCTTCATCAAGAGAATACA
Source organism: Ceratodon purpureus (assembly GCA_014871385.1). Taxonomy (NCBI): domain Eukaryota; kingdom Viridiplantae; phylum Streptophyta; class Bryopsida; order Pseudoditrichales; family Ditrichaceae; genus Ceratodon; species Ceratodon purpureus. Next base: position 8,885,202 of record CM026422.1, on the reverse strand, counting down.
CCAAAATCTTTTTTAATTGATCAGACGAGATGTACAGATTATTGCCACAGTCCAAACAACTCCTAAACTTCGGTTGCCCATTGAAAGACTCAAGATCAAAGGATGAGTCCCTAGTCTCCCATGACCTCGTCACAGAGTCGTATATCTGGGTTCCAACATCAGGGCTGCCCACGATGATCTTGAAAGTGGGAGGCTCTACCGAGATGTCCACTGTCATGCCTCGAGCACAAGGCATGCCTGTCCGCTGTGGTTGTCGAGGTATAAAGTAATAGCTTCTACTATGTACATCAACAACTCCATATGAATCCGTACAATAAGAGCCAAACGTCAGGCCTTTCACAGAGAAAAGATCATCCTTGTATGTTTTGAATACTGGACACCAAGGCAGGCTCGTCCATTGCCAGGAACTAGATTTGATGTGGAAAGTCAGAATGCCGGTCATCACTAATTTGTCACTCTTGTTCGTCTCAACCAACACAAAATAGGGTTTGTGGATAGGGTCGGTAACACACCGCCGCTCACGAGCCAGCTGATTCCATTCCTTACAAACTTCACGCAGCGTGAGAAAATCACGCAAAGGCAGCTTCTTATATATCTCAAAAGCCACGCTATCCGGGAGATTCCCCCACACCTCCGGATCCATGGTCTTCATGGGCTTGATCTTCTTCTCAAAATCTGCAATTTGCACATCCACATGTGATGAAACCTAGGAGCCCATTAGAATGATCAACTTTGTTTTACCATGCCTCCGCGCATCCATGCGGAGGTGATCAACTCATGATCAACTTATTCCAATTCTGACCGAGCTTCTAAATTATTTTTCACATGTATACTCTAAGACTACTTCTTGTAACGGAAGTGAGAATTAGGAGGGTCTTAGAGAAGTGAGTAGTGGAACCTTTGCGAGAAGACGATGCTTGTTGTTGTAGAACAGAGCTTTCACCTCCACACAATGAATGAGGCAGCTCCTGATCACTTATGACCACCATCGCAAAACTCACAAGATTATTACAGAATTGGATGATCACTATCACACCCACACCGTATCCAAGTTAGAACCACAACTCTACTTCCATCGTCATCCACTTCTCCTCTCACATAGCCACAAAGTAGAACACAAACAAGAATTGCGCGCTTTCCATTCCCATGTCGTCAGTCACCAAACTGCAAGCAACTCACTGCAAAGAAGGAGAAATGAGGAGGCAAACCTCACTTGCACCGTCACATAGCCCACCTCTCCATCCAATATTCCAAATACCAACACGATTATATTGGTCTCAAGTGAGTCATTATCTTCTCATCTCAAAGTCTTATATTCTAAGTTCTTCACTCAAAAAGTAAAAGTCTCTCTTTTGTCCTTTTACTTTCTTATCCCAAATTAGATTAGTCCATTATTAGAATTATAAATCTTTTTTTTCATATTTCAAGTGACCTAATCCTTTCAATTTTTTATTTACTAAATCGAGAATAGTCTCACTTTACTGCACATCATCTTGAATTGTTTGACTTTTGTGTTTACATGTTCTAAATTTGGCATGGTTTAGTTCGAAGGCCCTAAATATAGAGCTGTTTAACTCAAGTGCACATGTTGTCAATTTGGAGTTGTCAATTTCCAATCTACATTTTCTTCTGTAGGAGTTGTCTTATGCTTTTACAATACCACTTGTCGCTAGAAGATTCATAATCCATCAAATATCTCCAAGGAACTGAAGTTTGTTCTCTCTCAATTTCTCGACATGGGCGCCAGTGTAAAGCAACCTATAACACATGAACATCGTGACAATATTTCAAAGAGTATATATAGCATAGATTTTAATAATCTCAAAGTGTCGGGCTGTGAGATGCCTTATAGACTATGTAATTCCATCTTCGAGATGGATTACGGTGGGTAGAAGTACTGGCGAGCGCGTTCCGCATGGATTCACGTAGGATGTCGAGATTGGGCGCGACAGGTTTCGAGTTCGATTCCTCGCTCCACCATTGCGATTGTAATCTAGGAAAACTGTATAGATTTTTGAGATTTGCAGTTTACCCATACCATGGGATTCCACGTCGTAAGCACGGATAGAGGAGCTGTGGCATGGGTATAGGCAGAGTTTACATAACCGCTTAGTGTTGGGTGGAGTCGAACTCTCTACCTATTGAGTCACATCCAGCGAGTCTACGCGAGTTCCATGTTGATATGGGTAGATGTGGTAGGTACCTGATGGGTCGATGTGGGAGGTAGATGGCAGTGGCATTACGGTGAGTAATTCACTGCCCCTCGACCTTGAAATCCCCACCGGGGTTAATGTAAGAATTGGATACAGACAGACCGGTTTTACCCGGTCCGTAAAAGTTTTTCATCTTACTGGGGAGTTTTAGTTACCCCTGTGCTCACCAATCTGAGTTACAGACTGTAACGAATGGCATACTACCATTTTTTGGGAAATATCTTTTCCATGTCACATTCCTACTCTAATTTGTATAAAGATATTATAATGTAATAAAGTACTTGCTGATCGTCCTATTGCGACCCATTGAAGACAGAGTCTCCCTGTACTCGAGTAAAAGATCCTAGTATCTAGGTAATTACTGAGTTATCTTAATGACACTTAAGAGTGCCTCTTTAATTGCAAAGCTCTCAATCATCAAGGGAAATAATGAGACGGGAGACAAAACATGAGAAATCTTATCTGGTTCCCCCAAGTGCAGCCCACTTGATTAGCAAGTTGATGAGCTGGGGCAAGAAACTTGAGTAGTGATTGGTTCTTCAGTTGTGAACTCCAAGTAGTAAGTCGAAAAGCTGCTGCTGTTTGTCGATGGAGCGTGGTGTTTCCATCTCATTCGTTGAAGCAGAAGAGATTCCCCGTTTGCCTCCTCTACAGAGATTGGAGAAAGGAGAAAAAAAAGAAAAGCAAAAGGAAAAGGCGAGATGTCTTGGTTGCCTCAGTCCCTTGAGCAGCAATAAATTGCCTTCTCATGGTCTGTAGCTGCCTGGCGATGTATCCCTGAATGCCTAGAAAACTAATCCAATGCTAAAAGAGCAAATTGGGGGCTACCTACTGAAAACAAAGAAGAGAGGAACTGGACCAAGTCGAAAATAAACAGCAAGGGAGGAACTGAGAAGAAAAATTAAACTAAAGAACCCCCTAGTAGTATTAAAACTACAGCAAAAATTGAAGGGAAGGTGGCTGTAATCAACTGGCAGTGGGGTAGGAGAGTAATGGACTGAAAACGGAAAAACAGAAGGGAAGGAGAAAAACTAAAGGAAAATTAAAATGAAGGAAGGGAGGGGGTGGGTAGTGAAACTACCCGGGTGAAATATTTGCAACCATTCAAAGGGAACACTTTTGACAGCTGTGAATGGCCGCGCTCGGGATGAGCCGCGCATATCTTGTCACAGTTAGCATCTTTAGGTGGGGCTAGCACCGTTGGTTGGGAACAACTCAGTTTCCTGCCAGTAATTGCTCACTAGAGGGTTTGTCAAGCCACTTCATGCCACCGACCCGCTCAACGGGGCCTTGTTACGGATTCGAACCCGGACCGGTTCGAGTAACAAACGCTCTTATAACCATCCCAACCAACGAAAGAGCTTGTGGCTTGACATACATCTCAAAATAAGCAGCACTATAAGTATAAGGAAAAACTCACCCCTTTCTGATCTCTCTGTTTTTTCTCTCAATTCTCTCTCTTTTTTCTCTCAGAAACTGACCTGTTCCCTTATGTTTCTTCACTGCCCTGTATCCTGGAAAAAAGCCCCTGTCCTCCAAATGAGGGGTTCTTTCGCGGGCCTCCTGATGCGTACATAGAGCTTCTGTTGAAAACTCCCTTCTTGTGACGCTGCTGCTTGAGATTAGGTCAAAATCTGCAAACTCTCGTTGGGCAAAGCTATGGCGGCCGAGAGCTTGCATATTGATTCCTTCTTGTTTGCTGTCGATTGGTTATCTTGGAACTGTCGATGGCTCTTCTCTTCCTTCTCCCCTTACATCTGTGAGAGAGTTTTAGGTCGGAAATGTACCAAATAGAAGGGAGATGTGGGCGTGTTGGGGGTCCCTCGGGTACCGTTAGAATTATCCAGCTCCTCGTGAAAGCTTCTGCTGCTGATTGGTATGGAGGAGCTGCTTCCCCGATGTTGAAGTCTAAACCTAAAAATTCCCATCCGTGGCTTCTCCTTCTAATTCCTCGCTGTAGCTGGTTGAGTCGATTGCCTGTTGCAATTACTTCTCGGATTTTAGGTTAGGGTGAGGGGATCTGTGGAGATCCGGTGATGAGTCACAATGTCGAGTCCCATCTGGGTGTTTCCTGTCTTGTTGAGTCACAGTGTCACTTCGCTTTCATTTGCTCCCATCATGAGCCGAAATTGTCGATTTTCTTTGATCTGGGTGCACAATGTTGGGGTTTTATTGAGGCTGTCCCTTCTTCGCTCTTCATCATCGTCAATTATGGGCTGCCTGAATCCCGAGAGTATAAAATGGGGCGTGGTGTTTCTCTCGAATTTGTGTGTTGTATGAGTTTCTTTGGAGGTTCTCCCCTGTCTGTAATCTTCAGTAGGGTGTTGTTGCGTGGGTATTCGCTATGGCTGGCTTCCGAAGCTTGATCTTCCAGTGGCTCTCCGTCGTGTATCGGCGCCAGGAGGTGGAGCGTCTGAACTTGCCCGCATTGCCCGCTCTGAAGGAGGTTTTGTTTAGCACCGGGAAGATAAAGTGGACTGAGGCTTGTTTTACCAAACTCCATCTGATGGGGTGTGCCGTGGGGATCTCCTTCTTCCAGTATGTGCGCGATCTCAAAATTCCGGAGGTGGAAGGGATGTGCGCGGCGTATCCTGTTCTTATCACTGGGGCAAAATCCAGCGGGTCTTCCTCTTCGTCTTCGTCTGGCGGTACAACCGAGTCCTTGGCCAAGACAACATCGTCGGGGAGTGGGTCCGATTCCGATGGCAGTGATGATTCTGGCGGGATCGGTGTGTATGTTGAATCTTCTCCTGATCGTGAACCTGCTGAGAGTGACGACCCTCCTTACTACTTCGGGAAACCAGATTCGTCGTCCAGCGAGGATAGCGCGTATAATTCCTTCACCACACGAGAGTCTGAGGGTAATTCCTGGTCTTCAACTGGAGCAGTGTCCCCCTGCTCGGGTTATGACTCTTACTAATATGCTCGGCGAGGTTGCGTGCTGAGGTTGTTTTGCACCCGTGGTTTAAAGAGGTGGCGAATACCTCGGTGCTGATGTTGATACCAGAAGTATGTTGTTGTCGAAGTTCAATGGTTTCTCCAGGGGTCCCGAGCTAGGTTTCGAATTTTCCAGACCTGGACGATTTCTGTGAAACAATTTGTAGATACAAAACTCTGTAGAGGAGAAATCCCCCTTTATTTTGCAAAGGCTTGGGTTAGAGTAATCGGAATAAGTATAAGGTTAGGGATAGTGTGAGCAAACGAACTCTGAACTCAAAGTTGACTCTGGTTGGATGCTCTTGAGCTGACTGAATGTCTTCTCTGTTCCTTTGTAAATAGAATAGATCTGAGAGATCGGGTTGAAGGAGTAAAGGCTGCCTGAGGAAGAGTGTTTGATTTGGATTTGGTTGACCTCTGGCTCTAATGGTTTCAGTCTTAATGTCTCCAGGTTATGTCGAGGATAAGTCTAGCTAGATTCCAGGTTGCTAGAGCTCTGAGGATTTTCTACTGGGTTTGTGTGCGAGAGTTCCTTGATTAAATATCTCTTGTTTCTCTCTAACCGGTTGTTTAGGAATATGAGAAATTATCATAAAAGTAAAATGGGTGGTAACTTTCCTGATGGGTTTGTGTACGATGATTGAGTCACCCTGGCTGTGTTGTTGTAATCTTGTGGTCCCGCCTGACTTTCTGGGGACGCTTGCGTGGGTCACTGTTCCTTGCAGCTGATTGAGTGGAGGACAGCTACAGAGGGTTTGTCGGATCTGGTGTAACGTCTCTCTCCATGGTGTTGTGTTTTCGTGGGGTGCTCGGTGTGTTTGAGGCAGGAGCTCCCTAGTACTTTGATCTTCTCGGAGTCTGGCCTGCAGGGCCCCTTCTTACATCGCTGGTATGCTCTTCTATCCCTTGTGCTGAGGGTCTTGTAAAGTTGTTTGTGTCTTGGGAGAGTCTGTCTGGTTAGTCTTCGTCATATCTCTTTTCTACCTGTGTTGCTTCTTGAAGCTCTCTGAGTAGTTCTTCCGCATCCCACCATTCCTCCGTTCTTTCATTAGCAAATCGAGGTGTATAAGGTGTGTGATTAGGAACGTCTATTGCATGATGACCAAGAGTACATATCCCATGATGTGCCATGAAGTCGCTGACCTCTTGTTGGGCTTGGGCATTTGTTCTTGGTGAGGAGGGGGCTGTTATTGGTGGTAAGCTGTTCACGGCATAGTTTCCCAGCGGATTTCGAGAGTATGATGCCGGTGGTTGTTTCCCTTCCTCACGTTGCTGTTCCAGGTGAGAGGGGTTACCAACTGTATCCCGTGTTGGTGTTGGTTTCTTCTTATGAGTTTTTTGCTTGGGTCTTGCGGTGTGAGTCCCCCTCTTACTCTGAAACGGATTAGGGGGTGGACTGGGCTGTTGATGTGGTTGCTCTTCCCTTTGCGTTCTTGGATCTGAGGGCTGATTCGTTGTTGGTGTTGGTGCTATATGTGGTGGCTGGTCTTGTTCTGAGGTTGTTGAAGCGACCGATACTCCTGCCGGCTGGGGTGCTGTGTGGTGAAGAGGAGCCGACATAGAAGGTATGTTGATTTTCTTCTTAAACGCCTTCTGTTTTGGTCTGCTAACCGGTGCAGGTCTGCTGGTTGAGGGGCCTGCTGAGTGATTCGAGTTTGTTTGTTGTGGTGGTGGTTGCCGCGGTTGGGGTTGCTTCTGTGTCTTCTTTTCTTCTCTTCGTTTCTGCTTCTCTACGGCTGGGTTGTAGTAGCCCGTATGTATGGGGATTTTTGCTAATCCCTTTCTTCTGTGGGCTCTAGGTGCGGTTGCTGCTGGTGCTGGTGTCTGAGTTGGAGCTACGAAACTACTAAGAGTTAGTATCGGTGTGGCTTTTGGAGTTCGCTTGGGTCTTCTACGATTCCCTGCTGCCGAACACTCCGCCTGTGAGGGTCTGCCCGCTCTGCTGTTCTTGTCCACCGTCTGTTTGTACGTTGGTCTGGTGCTTCTTCCTTGTGCTCGACGATACGATCTTGGTGTTGTGGATGATTGTCTCAAGAGTTCTTCTATAGCTTGTTGAAGTAATTCGGTGGCTCTCTTCACTGTCTCGCTCTGATCTTGAGGTTCGTCATCTTCTTCTGTAGGTATAAAATGACTGTGCGGGATGTGAGAAGCCATACCTTGAGGTAAGTAACTTGATGGTGGTAGAAGTTGCCATTGAAGGATACCATCTCTGTTTTTTGCAAATATGTCATCTTTGGTCCAAACTTGGTAGAACAAAGTACGCATATGTTGTTTTCTTGCTTCTGATCTGGGGTATCTGGTAATTTCTCGGTAGGCTTCCATCCCTATGAAAATTACAGTGCGCCAAGCTTGATATAACGCGAGACCGGGGTGGAGATTTTCTTGCCGTATTTCGAATGCACACCTTTGACACCATGTGTGCCAGAGTAGTGCCGATCTCAGCAAATCCCAAGGTGTGTTGATGTTGATTGATATCCTACCTTCAGTATCCCATTTGACGTTTTCATATTCTGGGAGTGTTCCTGGTGGTTGTAGTGATCCAGTGATGTGGTCCGGCCATTGAGTGCAGTATGTTGGTAGAGTTGATGTCGCTCTTAGGGCCTGAAATCTTGTCCATACTATGGCTATATGGGGACATTTGACTAACGAATGCTCTATTGAATCTTCAATGTCGGTGTCGTTACAGATTCGACAGTGGCCTTCTCCTCCAATCCTTTTCCTCCAAGAGCCGGTAGGTAAGCCCCCTGCTAGTGTAAGCCAATTCATCATGGCTATTTTCCTAGGTTTCCATTGATGCCATAACCTATAGAAAAACTCTGTTTGGGCTTGAGAAGTGTATCCTACGTCCTGAAGTGCTCGTTTGAACCACATAATCTCCTTTGATTCCTCCAGGTGGATCCTATATCCTCTTTTAACTGTATATTGGAAGAATTGAAGTTTAGGGGCTCCAGAAAAGGCTCGCCATGTCCACTGTTTGGGGTCCCAGTTCATGTCTTTGATGAAGTTCCTCTCCCAGGGCCATAATGTCTTGCTTTTGTTTGGTGTGATGGCAGGGTTGTAGTGTTCGAATGCACCATTAGCGCCCTGCCTGGTAACTACCCTGACTTCAGAGTAGAGTCTTCTTGGAAGTTTGATGAGAGTGGATAAGTGTTCTACCAGTCGATCATTTGGTTGTATTCTGTAAATCTTCGCCCATTGTGCCCCATTGATGATGGTCTGAACATGGTAAACATATTCCATGTTGTCATTGGTTTTTTCCGATAGCCAACAATTTGATTTCAAGGGTTCTTGGAATGGTTTCCATGCTATGCTTCGGATTAATTGTCTTCTGTGGGATTTGACAATCCTTCGGTGAGCTCCCGTTTGAGATCGGAGTACCCTAGAAGATTTCCACTGTTGCCTCCGAGTGGACCATAGCTCTCCTACAGTATTAATCCCTTTGAGTGCCCAATTTCTGTATCTAGTTTTGACGTCAAAACCCCAAAGTTGGCCCTGAGGTGACCTAATAAGACGGTTACCATATAATGGTTCGCGTCGAATTTCTCCTTCTGTTTGTGGTGGTTGTTGTTCTAATCCTGTCTGAATAGTACTCCAGCTTTCGAGAATTCCTTTCCACAGTGCTGTGCCCGGGATGTTGAGATATTTCGTCTGTTGGTTCATCCAGCGTTTGGATTGTGGCCAGGCTCCGTTCCTCTGGAAACTGATTTGATTGATTCGGTAGTGAATGAAGGCTTTCCAGGGTTCTTTATCTGGGCACAAGCCCCGAACCATGAGTTTGGCCAGGAGTGCTCGGGTTTGAGCCCCTGGATCAAGGACCTTGATGCCACCTTTGCTGATAGGTATCTGTGCTATATTCCATCTGAGTTTAGCTCGCGTCCTTCCTGTTGCCTTTCCGCTCCATAAAAAATCTCTGATCATTGCTTTGGTTTTCTGAAGTGCAGATTTGGAGAAGACCGCGCAGCTCGCTAGGAACCAAACCGATGCTAGGATCACTTGGTTCACAATAAGAGTTCTACCTGCGAGGGATAGGAATTTACTACTCCATTTCCTAATTTCGCTTCGGATCTTGAGTATCAGGGAGTTGTCAAGTTCTTCAAGAGGAAGTTTGAACCCCAGTGGGAAACCAAGGTAGCGAACCGAGGTGTGTTTAGGCACCCAAATCACTCCTAAGTTTTCCCCCCAGGTCCAGGTTCGGATTTCCTCACTAGCCCAAATGGCTCGGGTCTACTTCCAGTTTAATTTAGATCCAGAACCTTCACAATATAGATCAAGTACTTGCATAGCCCTGATCATGTTAGCTTCAGTGCCATGTAGCATTAGATTTGTGTCATCTGCAAATTGTGAAGAGCTCACTGGTTCGCCATTAGGTAATATTATGCCCTGAACATCATATTTCGGATCTTGTAACATCATTGCTAGTACATTAGCTGCTATCAAAAATAAGTAGGGTGCAAGGGGGCAACCTTGACGAACGCTCTTTTGAATCTCAAAATCCTCCCCTGCAAGGCCATTTACTAATACACTTGATCTGCCTGATGCGTATAGGGAACGTACCATTTTGATCCAGTTGTTGTGGAAGCCCATTTTGTCCATGGAGGCTTCAAGAAAATTCCAACTCAGCCTATCATAGGCTTTTTCGAAGTCTAACAGTAACATTACTAGAGGTTGATTACTTTCTTCTCCCCATGATAGTGTTTCATATGCCAAATAGATATTATCGAAAATACATCTTCCCAGCACAAACCCTGACTGTGAAGGAACTATCCATTCAGTGAGGTTTTGTGTCATCCTTAATGATAATAGTTTGGCTAGAATTTTGTAAATTGCTGGGAGCAAAGTGATAGGCCGAAAGTTAGTTAGATAGGCTATCTCTTTTGTTTTAGGGATGAGAGTTATTAATCCAGTGTTTAGTTGTACTAATAATTGACCATCCTGGAATACTTCTTCAGCAAAAGCCAATACATGTTCTCCCACAACTGGCCATAGCTTTTGGAAGAATTCGGTAGGTATACCATCTTTACCTGGTGATTTATGAGTAGGTAGTGCTTGAACTGCTCGGCTTAGTTCGTTAAGAGATATGGGAGCTATCAAATCCTCGTTTTGTATTTCGGTAACTACTGAGGGCACGCTTGCCAAACAAGCTGATCTTGCTGATTCATTTGCTTCCACCACCGGATCAGCCGTATAGAGTTGCTTATAAAATTGAGTCGCATAAGCTGAAAGATCTTTTTGGGTTCGGAGTACTTTACCTTCATTTACTAACTCTTTTATTTTGTTTTGATGTCGCTTTTCTTTGTGGGATTCAAAAAACTCCCTGGTACAGCGGTCGCCTACTCTCGTCCATTTCGCAGCTGAAGCATTAACGCGCTTGTCCAATCTGGCCTGACGGATTTCATGGAGTTTGGTTTGAGCTCGAGCAATTCGTTCCCTTGTTGCTGTGTCTTCCCAGTTGGCATGTAAGTATTCTTCTGCTTCAAGGATTTCTTGTATCTCTTTGTCATATGTGTCTTGCCACTTCTTTGATCTGGTTCGAGTGTAATCATCACTCTTGTGTTTGATCTGTTCTAATGCTCCAGCGATTTTTTCCTGCCAAGAGCGGTTAGGGTTTTCGTCGATGCTGTCTTTCCAAGTTTTAGAGAGCAACTCTCTTCCTTCATCACATTCTAACAAATATCTGTTAAAATGCAGGTGTTTCTCGGTGTAAATATCTCTATCATGCCACTTGACAAAGTAAGGAGCATGATCCGAGAGTCTGCGAAAAGTGGGCCAAATACCGCAATGGCCACCAATTGATTGCAAGGTTAGATCAAAATATATTCTATCAATCCTAGTTGCAATTCTCTCAGGTCCAATTAATCCATTATCCCATGAGTAGTACTTCTTAGTTAGATGTCGAAATTCGGGCATCTGAAAGGAATCTGCGATGTTAAACTTTAGTAACATATTGTGCCACTGGATTTGTTCAAGTGGTTGCATTCCGGTAGTTGGTTGGCCTCCTATTTTATCTGAAATACTTTTGATATTGTTAAAGTCCCCTGCTAGAACCCAATGGGCTAGAGGCAGAGGTGCATGTCTGATAGTTTCCCAAAGCTTAGCTCTATCTGGAGATTTCCCACATCCATAGATGCAAATAATACCCATTAGAAGCCGAGGGTTCAGTTGAAGAGTAATGAATTGTACCCGTCCTGGTACAATGATTCCAGTTTGTTGGACTAACGAAGTGAGCCTCTTAGTGAGTATTATTGCTGTCCCTCCTCTAAGCCTATTCTTGTTAACATTAAAATAAGCTTCATTCCAAAAAGACGGTCCTCCCATGTAGTCTAATTGAGTTGTTTTAAAAGCACAATCTTTAGCTGAAAATTTATGTTCTTGAAGAAGTAATATATCTGGTTGGGGATTTAGATGACGAAAATGATCCCTGATAGCGTGACGTTTCCAAACGCCGTCTGTGCCTTGACCTAGACAACTGACATTTTGAGTAACCAATGTTAATTTAGGTATCACCACCATGATCGGATTCGGTGGATGTTACAGGCTCCTCCTGTGCGATATCGCTGGTGTCTTCTTCCGAAGGTACGTTTCTATGAAAAGAGCAAGCTTTCTTGGTATACGGTTTGAACGGGGAATCAGGGGCATATTGCGGAGCTTGGGGTCCAAGTAGGAGCTCCCAAGTATTCTGCAGATGCTGCTGATATACTATTCGAGAGGGTGCATTGGCCCTAATGGTGTCAGCTAGGACCAACGGGAGAACCTTCCAGGCATACAACCCTGGTTTGGTGAGTCTGAGTGTGCTCCTAGCTGCTTTGAGGAGCGGGAGAACACGCACAACCTGTAGGTTTTGGGCTTCTACCGTCCAGTACTAACACCAAATGGCTTGAGTCCAGTCTATCAAGGAATCTTCATGGTCTTTATAGTTCGAAATGATCTTAGCTATCTCGATGTGGATGTCATTGACCATCTGTTGTCGAATGAAGAGCTCACCTAGGTCCTGGTTACCTACGACAGTCAATTCTGTGACGGGCATGAAACAGATTGGTTTGTTGAAGTAGGTTTTTCGCTGACATAGGAACGTGTAGCAATCACGTACAGCCTCATAACGGTAGAAGATAGGAATGACTAAACCTCGTTTAGTAGCGACTTCGGGGATGATACCAACTCCAAGTGAAGTTAGGAACTGATCCGAGAGGTCTGTTGATCTGTAGGTCCTCTTTGTTGCTGTGGAGACTTGTTCTTGCGATGAAGTGTCTTGGCTGGATGTCTGTGATTTGTTCAGATTTGGTGTTCTGTTCCAGAGATACGGCTTAATTGGTCCACGTTTGTGTCTCGTTGTTGATGGTGTGGCTTGGGTCGTTGTCTTCGATGGAGCTTGGATTTGTGATGGTTCTGCATCACCAATTGCGGCTCCATCCCAAGGTACGAAATTATAAATGTTATGAGAACCTACCTGATATTCTGGTTCTTCTGAGTTGAAGCTCTGGGGTGTGCACGCTCCTCTTCCTGGCGGGTCGGAGGATGTTGGGATAACGTCGGTGTGAGCTGTCTTAGTAAAGGCATGAGAATTAATGATTTCCGGTTGTTTACCTTTTCGCTGCTCAACTGGTTTGATGTTCGATTGAGTCTCGTCTGATTCTTCGGTAGTTGCATTTTGGGGGATGTACTCCAGGTAGGGGGAGGAGTTACCCTTGTGATTAGAGTTTGTTTCTGTGTCCATAGCCTCTGGAATTTCCCCCTTACCTTTATGAGTGTCATTTGTTGCTGCCTCCATGTTGTTTGTTGCTGTTTCCATGTCCTCTGTCATTACACCTTTACCTTTTTGTGTGGAGAGATTTGTTGCTTCTGTGGTGTGCGTAGAGTGATCTGAATTAGCATTTTGACATGAAATATTTTTGGAATTGCTTACCTGCTTGGTCTGGGGTGTTTCATTGAGGTCTTGAGCCGGATGTTCAATTGGAGTGTGGTCATTGTTCTCGGTAGGATTTTGAGCAGTCTGCCCTTGGGAAGTTGTCTGTTGGTTCTTGTCTGTTTTTTCCGGGGGGGCTTGAGTACTTGTCGTGTGAGTCTTGCTACTCCCCGGTGCGTCAACTTGATGTTTCTGGGGAGGGCGATTGGTTGTGGCTGGATCTTGGTTAGGTTGTTGTTGCTTTCGGGCCCAGTACTTGTTCTGCAGTCTAGGTTTAGTGCAATTACTTACCAAGTGGTCCCAGGATCTACATCTGCAGCATTGATTAGGTAGTCCGCTGTAATCAACCTTGTAGATGATTCCGCCCGGTCCATCGAGTCTTGGTATGGTGATTTTCGTAGGCATGTCAGCTATGGATGTAATCAAGATCCTGATTCTGAGGCCTGAGACCTTAGCTCTGTAATGATGTGATTCTTCCACTGTGATGACTTCGGCGATTTGGCTGGCCACTTCTGTAAGGAATTTGGGATCCCTTAAAAGTCCAGATAGTCCAACGATTCGCATCCATACTGGATATCAAAATTCGTTTGGGGAGTTGGATTCCTTGTATGTCTCTGGGGTAAAGTGAGGGGACCAAGTATGAAAGAAAACAGGTTTACCTTGGTATGCGTAAGATGTCTTTGTGAGAGCTTCCGTTCTGCCTGCATCAGAGGTAAATTGAGCTTCAAAATATCCTTGGCCTTTCAATACAAGAGTATCAAATGAGTTGTGTAAGACATCTTTAGCCCAATCTACTAACTCATGATGGTTAGGATTTGCTCCCTGACTATGTCCAATCAAGACATGAGTTTCGGCATGTTTCAGACTGATCTGAATGGCTTCCATCGTTGCAGGTGAAAGCAGGATGGTGATGGGTTCGGGTTCTTTGGCCTCTTCATCTTGCTTGCTGCTGGTTGGTGCTGGTACCTCGGTGTCGGTAGCTGTTGGCTCCTTAGTGCTGGGAAGTTGTAGTTGCTCCAAATTTTCTTGCGTTTTGCCTGTGAGTTGTTGAGTATCTGGAGTAAGAACCTCTTTGTTGCGTGGAAGCACTGTCATGATTGGGGTCGGGTTACCGCTGTCTTCTTTAGTTTCGTCTTCCACCGGTGTTGTGTCTGTGGATGATGTCTCCATGTTCGTTTCGCAATTAGTTTGGTAGAATCCTTCCTCTGAGTCTGCTAAGTTGACGGTGTGGATTCTTGGCAGGTGTGATCCCTCGTAGTCTTCGTGCAGAGTACGTTGGGCTGTGGCGGATTCTCCTCGAAAAGGGCGAAAATCATCAGGTTGCAGTGGATCTTTGGCTGCTGGGTATCCGCCTTGCGAAGCCATCACCACCTGGTATTCTTCTCGGACTTCCTCGAACAACTTAGCTCTCCTTGACTGATCACGCTCCTCCTCCATGTAGTCAGGTGGGAGAGTGTAGAAGAACTTGATGACTTGCTCGAAGTCCGCTAGCTTAAGGCGCCGTCCCTGTGTGGACAGACTGTGACGCCCTCTCTGGTATGCGTGAAAGTTGCACAAGTTTTCCATGTAGATAGTTGCTTGTTCCACCGGGGGGATGTCTGTGCGCGGCAGTTGTTGAAGAAGTCTCAGTCCTGCATCTGCCGACCAGTGGAGTCGTGAGCGTGGTTTGAGACCTGTCCGTTCACCAGTGTGTCCCTGTTCTTGCTTCTCGAATCTGATGTCGTCCATGATGGAAGCAAAGAGGTCTTCGGTGGTGGGTATGAAACGGGGTTGTTTGCGAACTAGCCTGTAAATCTCCAGGTAGACTGGATCTACTCGATCAGGTTCCTCTGCCGGGTGTGGGGATGGTCTACCGCCTTCTACCGTCCCAACTTCCACCGGAACTGATACCCAAGCATCCTCCATTAGAAGGCACGCTGGACTGAAGGTGGAGAGAAGGGTTAAGAGAAAACTCAAGTACTCTTTAGATTTTTTTTAAAATTTGATGGGTGGGGTTTGGAAGAGTTCTAGCTGTTGCTAAACTCTGGTTAGGTGCCTCACAAACTTCTAAACACTAAGTCTAAGCTTGCTTCGCCAGGGTACTACAAAAGGACACAAAGATCCTACCAGTAACTAGTCAGACTCAAACTTTCTCATAATCCTAGAATTGTTCTACATACTAAAGCAAAGTGCATGATTTCTAGAGTAACATCAGTCGGAGATTCTGGCGCTAACGTTTGCTTCAACAAAAGGCTGAAAAACATAAGCTTCCTCACAAGTCTATCCTCACTCAACTCAGCGCCTCGTCAATACTGATCAGAATAACTTGAATTTTGTGTGGGTATGATCCCTGAGGGACAACACACCCGATAATAGACGATATTCACTCAAAGATCATGCAGGTCGTGTAGCAAATAAATTCCCTAGATTTATGGCGGCGGAAGATGCTGTGCGCCCTAAAATCGCGGAGCGATATTTGTCCTGGGGAAAGTGAAACTAATTCACTGCCCCTCGACCAATCAGAGCGCGAGACGGTTCGGGGCAGTTTTTTACGTGACTCCTTGTGAGTATGCCCACAGCTCAATTCTACTTGCTCCTGTCTCTGGATCGGCAATGGAATATGATCACTCAACTCTGTCTGCGTAATATACCATTTTCACAGACGATAGACCTTCACATTCAGAGCTGGAGGATTCGAGTGCAGCTGATCACCACTCACTTGAATTGTTGGAATATCAAGCCACGGAATTCCGGACAAACATGTACGTGCGTATGCAAGGGGGTTAGTTCACGGGTAATCACTTTAGTCAGCATTTGTGTGATTGAGGTTGGTGCAAGTTCTTAGGCTGATTTGCAATGGCTGAGGATGCGGTCTTTGGCTTGTGATATAAATCGTAGTAACTAGTACAATGTAGATACGGTAGAAAGATGTGGATGTAAGATGAGGATGTAAGTTATGACAGGTTATAAATTGTCGAAATTGGGTTAACTCTGAAAAGGTTGTTTTAACTAATTTAGTAGATATCGGAATAGCATGGCACACTTGATTAAGTGACTAACAGTAGGTGGGAAACAACACCAAGTCCTCATTAATTCTAGTTGTCCAAGTACAGAGTTGACTGTGAAGTGACTCGGAGTCTGTTTCTACTTGCATACAGTACATTTCTAAGTTGAGATGTGCACTGGTGATAGCCAAATTTTCATTCGCTATCGATGTAGTGACGTCGATCGATTTCTGACGACGGCAGCAAACTTGGGCAAACTAAGTTCGTACATGTACGTGATTTACAGAAAACAGGGGCAAGCACGTTCTAACGCCATTGTGCTATTGTGCAGGATTCAGGTACCGGGCTTGAGTTCGAGCGGCTCGGAAAGGGCCCGAGCTCTTCATTTGACAAGATTGTCAAAGATCGAAGCTTACAGAGTGATAGTGGAACGGTGTCTTCATAAGGCTTGCAAAGTTCCGGGAGCGGCAGGCTGCAGCGACGCTCTCCTGAAGAGATTCAGGCCCACAGACGAGGACTCCGACTTCCTCCCCTTCGTGCTTCTCAGCAAATTCGTTGAAGAGCTCTGGTAGAGACGATGTAAAACTTGTAAGTTTGTAAACTCGTAAGTGGTTAGATCGTAATCTTAAGATTAAAGCAGTAGATCAAATGATTATACTTCAATAATTCAGCATGCCGGGTCAACTCAGTTTGGTTGCTTCGGTGATTTCAAACATGAAATGCAGGAAATCATAGTTCTAACTGACATTGATCCAAATTTCAATCGCCGGGCTGAGTTCTCCAGTCCCGTCCAACTGATTCCGACCTTTTGCAGGCACGTGCAAATGAGGGGGAGTAGGAATGACCTTGGAATTGCGGCCGACTGCCTTCTGTGACGATACAACTGTCCAACAAAGTACTCTCTTCGTTTCCCTCCAGATCTGCAATTTTAGACTCTGGTCCATACCCGGCTGAGCTTTCGGACGCAGTCCGCGAACTTGATTCAGTGGAAATCCAGAAAAAGATCACAGAGCCTCCACAGATGACAATTCCCACAAACAGGCTGACAAAATGAAGGAGGGTCTCCATAGCCATGTTGTATTTTTGCCCCTTCGGCTGCAACTTGGGAGCGGTCACATAGTTGTAGAACAGAGCCGACACCAGGACAAATCCTGTCATCGATGCCAGTATAAGCGCGATCATCCACAGATTTTGGTACGAGTTAATGGTTGAGATGCCCTTGTGATTACTGATCACGCCCTTCTGTGGGCTGTCGATGGTGCCC
This sequence comes from Ceratodon purpureus, assembly GCA_014871385.1. NCBI lineage: Eukaryota > Viridiplantae > Streptophyta > Bryopsida > Pseudoditrichales > Ditrichaceae > Ceratodon > Ceratodon purpureus. The sequence continues at coordinate 8,867,904 of CM026422.1, read as the reverse complement.
AAATTGCGGATAATTTTTGTCCTCGACATCTCTATCATAGGTACTTCGTCCTGCCCTCCAGTCGCGGCCTCTCCAGTTACGTATGCCTGGATATTTAGTGCAAACCCTGTGGATTGCTGGTAACCGTAGCCGGGGTATATGTGCGAAGGTATGATGGTTTGCAATGTGGCCAACTCTGACCTTCTTCTGACGCACCAAATCAGTTGCACATTGGTAGGCAGTCCCTCCTGTTGCAACTGATGGCGCTTCAACAGATCATGAATCATAGCGAGGTAAGGGGTCACTCCCGCCCCTCCAGCCACCAAAATCAGATTCCTGTATCTGATTATGACAAATTACAGTATCATGTCAGCATTGTTTGTCATGTCCTCCGCCGTCTTAAAAAACATTTGAGTAGGGTTTCATATGATTAAAAATCAAGGTCATGTAAGGACCATGGTTCAGTGTAGAGGCCCGCAGTAAAGGAACACTAACCTGAGAAAGTAGTTGGTTTCATGTCCATATGGACCTTCTGCTTGGAGCTTCAGTGCGAATGGGCATCCTGTAGTTGATAACTTGGCGTCGTTGACAGACTTGGCAGCAATGTTGTTATGAAGGACAGTAGTCCAATCGCCGAGAGGCTTGATGTGGACAGACACTTCATTGTCGTCGTCGAGTGGGCTGGACGAGGTGCTAAAAGGATGCCATTGCAGTCTTGAGATGCCAGGTATATTGAGATACAGAAAGCTCAACGTGTTGTATTTGAAGCCTGAGTAGTCAAACGCAGATCGTTAATATATCAGAGGACATTGTGAGAAAAGACAGGAGGATTATAAACGAAAATCAAAATGTTTTACAGTAACGACTATACAGCAATCTTCATGCTTGTGTGCGTCATTCTTACCGGGTTGCCTCGGGATCTTAAGCTCCACGAGACCGCTGGGAAGTATCCGAGCAGAAACGCCAGTCACTTGCCTTCTAGACTGGACCATTCTAAGGAAGCGGTCAATGAAGAAGAGAATCACCGGGCCCATACTTTGACCGACGTGATTCCAATCAACGTGAAAGACATAGAATGCGAAGAAGATGAGGTACAGGTGGTGCATGGTGAAGAACGTGTTGAAGTGTCTGGAACGAACGTATGGAATGGACGTGAACCCCATGATTATTGCTGCCACGCATGATATTGTGCCAGCCAAATTGTTGCACCCACTGTAAGGCCACTCGATCAACTGCCAGCAGTTGAGGAAGCAGCTCAAAGTTAGGTGTGAGGAGATCCGAGTTCAACATAAACAAAAATTCAGAGGTCCAGATATGTATGGTAAATACCCGATTACCCATATTTTGGCAGAATTCTCTTGTTAATCAAGGTGCTTCAGCAATTTGGAAACCAAGCATTGGATTGGTTACTAGCATGGCCTGCTTAAAAACACTCACCAATTCTATCTTATGAATTGCGCCGGCGTAGACTCCATATGTTGCTCCGTGCACGAAGACTAGGAGAACCGTTAGATACCCGATCCACCTGTGATATTTAACAGCTTGTTCAAAGGGGACATCTATCAATCTCAGAATTGGAGAGCCTCTTGCGACTGGAATGAACAGAACGGCAATTGTAAAGGGCAGTGCTCGTCCCAGCATGTCAGAAGTCTTGTCCCACTTCAATGCCCACCTGCGCACGTAATATTTTGACAACAGTAAGTTCATGTTATATTGGCAAAGTTCTCAATGCATACGGTATGGAAAGGTCCTACGTAACTCATTGGAAATCTTATTGGACAAGTATAATTAGGATGCATGTTACGCAATCGGGTCATTGAATACGCCCAATCACATCCGCATAAATCATCAGCTGATCATTCCATGCACATCCATTAGGACAAAGAGCGGGAACGTCACGACAAGGCTTACTTTGGAATTCCCTTTTTGGGTTTAGCGGCGTCAATGGCGATGAACTGAGGTACTAGCAGCTTTCCCCATATCCAAGCAGCGCACACGAAGACGATCACGATGACTACAATGTCGATAAATGTTATGACTCCAATGGGTGTTTTCACGAAGAGAGGCTGCGTCCAAATTGCCCGATATAATCTCACCACCATTGACTGCTCTCGGGAAGAGCATCGGACCCTGGAAACAACAGAAAATTTGTGAGATCGGGTCTGCAGCTTTCCCATCCGATTACCTCAGTCTGTAACACCTCATTGTCTCAATTAATTCTTAAAATATTTTGCGACAACATAACGAGTCTGTAAAGGTCTCAAATCATATGCTTCCAAACAAAGTGGAATGAAGGGGTAGATGCATGACTCGGGCACTGGTTCAAGAATTCATTGTCAAGGGTAACACGAGAGTTGGTTCTCAGTACTACCTTTCAGGAAATCTTTCCTCTAGCTCCAAGTACAACAAGGCTAAGATAGCCAAGAAGATAACTGGAGCTACGTACAACACGTAGTTTGTAGCTGCACAACACCGCACAACGAAGCATTCACTCAAATTAGAGGGTACTAGACACCACAAAGTACCAATCTGTATTTCACGAAACGTCTAATTATATTCGACTCAATGAATTCTATCTATAACGATCCAACTAGAGTTGTGTGCTGGAAATGCATTGCTAAGAAAATTAAAGTACACTGATCCGATATCGGAATTCTAACCACAATGAAATACTATGGAATGCTTGAGTTACCATATTTGCCCCAGAAAGGAGACAGCCCGACTTCAGCCGCGACCTCTCGTTTCCAGGCCTTCCCTTCATCGCTGGGTAATCGGAAAAACAACGAGAACCACCAGATAGTGACTCCCCATGAAGCAACCCACAAGGCCGCCTTGGCAATCCTGACTGGCAGTGGCACCGCACCGTCGCGTTTGAAGGCCGCGGCAGACTGATCAACACCAGTGCCAAAATCCGCACGAGAAGCCTCATGAGAACTCATGATCGATGACTCGGCGGACACAGCGCCTCGGCAGTCTCCAGTAGATAATCCCCGTCGTCAAGCAAGGCTCCCAGCTGGAAAGAATCACCCTTCGATCGAACTCACATTGATCTCGGCATATCCTCGACTTACGGCCTGAGTACGACGGTACGTGACAGTCACTGCACGTTGTCACCGACCTCAAAGTGGACCCGGGGGCAATACTCACCTGAACCAGATGATTCAGTCAATTACCACCGCCACCACAAAACCAATCTGATGCAGAGGCAGCAACTGGGATCACTCGAGCTCCTTTCAGTGGTACTAGATGGTACTACTGATTAGCACCCACCCCTTTATATACCAGCCTGCAGCGAGCATCTCGCAGATACTTGATCTTCCGCAACATGCGCATGGGATGCCAATGCGACAGGGCGCAGTTACATGCACACACCTCCCCCAGGTGACCCATGGGGCAAGTCAACTTGGTCTCGCTCTCTAACGCCATCGCGCATGCTCCATGACGTTGCCGGCAGTGGCCGGCACGCAGCGGCGGCGAGGAGGGGCGTGCCCGTTGTGTCCATTTCCCCGCCGCTCTCATGGGCCTCACAAGCGCAGTAATCACGCCCAGGTCAACTTCTCACACCCCAACTGTTCATCTATCGAATCATAAAATTATCCCTTGTTGCATTGCAGTTGGCCTCTACGTATGGCTTCAGTTCGTTGTGGATGATCCCCTCCGGATAAGTTAACTCTTGTAATGCTCCAAGAGGTAGCTCCTGCGCGAAATCTCATGATTTTGTTTGGTTTTATGTTCGTGTTCAGTTTAATAAATGTCCCTCTGAGATTCTCATTCTGACGTTACTATCAATTGTAAATTATTCTGCGAATCTTGCTTTTGATTTGAGCTGCGTCGAGGACTTTCGGCCTGACTTCGGTGAGTTCGTAGCTTGAGACGGTAACTTGCTGGACCGACTTCCGTGGCTGCTGATCAGTTTGTGGATGCACCGAATCAGTGGGGAATCTACTACATGGTAATTGAGTGTGAGATGGTTTTTTGTAGCTCGTTGAGTGTTTGAGTTGACATCGCATGTCATGGAGCAGAGGAATATGCGATTTTCTATGGCACGTTGCATATTCAGCAGATCAAACTAAAACATCATGAGGTGTAGACTATGGTAACTGCTTTGAACACCCTTAAATTCAGTATTCACTATCTAACACCAGGAGAATTTATGATTTTCGAAAAGCTAGACTTGATACCATACAGTGTACACCATTTCTGAAAAGATAACGGGACCAATGCATTGTCCATGAAAAAACATTAAAGAAGCACGTGTCATTATCCAATTTGCCTTCATGAGCACAATTTAAGTTCACGATAATTTTCTATGAGTAACATTGAATATAATATTTATGTAATTTATCATGTAATTTTATAACAGTTATGCAGCTATACCTCACTGAAGAAATACCAAGGTTACCCTCAGATGGTGTCAAACTAACAATGACCCAAGTTGCAAGTTGCAAAACTCCAATCGTGCTAGCTAAGTGTACTGCAATTAATTTAAATTCTGCTTAGTGTACTGCAATGTTTCAGTTGTGCTAAGTGTACTGCAACATCATTTCAGAAGAGCTAAGTGTACTGCAATTTTATTTAAATTGTTCTAAGTGTACTGCAATATTACACCAAATGGGCTCTAAGTGTACTGCATTATTTCAACCGTGCTAAGTGTACGCTTCAACGTGGTGAGGAGTGAGCATGGCACAGCCCAGCTTGTGCCCTTCTCAACCTAAATTTGAGCTGGCCTTTGATTCCGAAGCTGTGGACTAAACCCACTGTTATCACAAATCCAACTCTGCCTCTGTCCAAGCTCCCTCAGAATAGACCAGATGGGTCGATAACTGCTTTGCTTTTCCCCTTCCTTTGCTCCCCACTTCAGAATACCAGCACTTGTTTCTTAAATAATAACAAGGTTAGAAGCAGCTCTAGAGTCTCTTTGGCTTTGTACTGTAGTGTGGACAGTTTCAAATCAGAAGTACTTGGGGAGTTGCTTTGTAGATGCGGAGAATTTTTCATCCAATTTTATCACAAATATGTTAGAGAATTTATTTTAGAGTTTTCCTAGTTTAGGAGCGAGATGTGGGCCCCCTAGCTTTATGTCTACCTTCAAATCTACTTGTTTATGAATTTATAGTTTTAATGGAAATATTTTTTGAAATTAATGAAATTATTGTTTTATACTTTTACAGAATTTAGGGAATTAGTAATTGAAATGGATAATATTTTTTGGATTAATATGATCGTGATTTAACCCCTAATTGCCTAAGCAGGCCATTTTGGCCTGATGCACAAATTCCATCAGCATTTTCTCATCCGTCATGCACTTTTTGTGGTGTGATTTTTTTATTGAATTTTCTATGGGAAGTTAGCTTCTCGTATGTGTCATCTGATCAAAAAGGAAACAATTTTTGAAGAAATTATGCTTCATTTTGTCTTGCAGTGTTCCATCCAAAAATTTGAAGATTTTAGTCTAAAAGTGTTCTTGAAAAAATAAACTCATAAAATCAAGCATCCAAAAAATCTCCAAAAATCAGTATACCTAAAGTACTACATTATAACCCATCACAACAAATTTCATCCACTTATTGTCAATATATTATTTGTAATCGAATTACAAAATAATTTTTTATTTTATGTTTCAAAATCTATATAAAAAGATTAATAAAAGCAGTCATAGATCTAACCGTAGAGATAGAATCTAAAATACAAGATGTATAACTTTTATTTATACATCAAGTTCTAAATATTCATATTGATTACATTTTATAATGCATCTTTACAAAACTGCCTAAAATGGACATGGGTGAGGACGCTTAGGGGTTAAAGACACCAGAGTTTAAAGCTCCTAGTTTTGAATATTGAGGACATAAAAAGTAATACTCTTGAGAAGTGTACTTTTAAATTTTAACTTTTCAATAGCGGAGGTGTAGAATGTAAGACCATTTAAGTGTGGAAATATGAACAACAATATGATTTATATTATAAAAACAATATGGTGATAATGAAGAAGGGAAAATCTGGATCTATTTATTGTATTTAAAGTAAATATTAAGTAATAGCAAAAGATAAAATGAAGTTAATTTTTTATTCAATATTGTGACCATGATTTAAGTAATATTGGTGTCATTCTGCTTATGTGGAAGTTGCTAAGTGTGGCTGCTTTGTTCAATGGTTGTATCACCCATTTCAACAAATATGAAATTTAGCACTAATATAAAAATAAAATGTAATTGATTTTTTATAAAATGATACATTTGTTTCAAATATTTAAATGACTAATTTCTAATTCAATTGAGTTTTAGTGAAATCGTATGAAGTTATATCATCAAACTCAGGACTTCAATATTCAACTAGTTAAATGTAACAAAGATATTTGAGATTATATAAATATCTATATTATTTTTTTATTTTTTTATTTCTTTCTTTTTCATGAAGATGCAACATAGTTCATGATAACTATATCAATTGTGTATAACGTTAACAATCTGAATTCACAATTTATTCCATAATCGCAAATACATGTATGATGTAATTGTTTTATACCTCTATTAACTTTGAAGATTTTTTGGGAATGCTCTATATACTATTTATTTCTAACATTAGGTGAAGAGACATAGTGTATAACATAGTGGTGAAGAATATAGGGCTTTAGTGTAATGCAAATATTTGTCACCAAAGAAATTCTAGGAGTATGAATCATTGTTGAGCAAGGTGGTAATAAACCCAACTTTTTATTTCAAATAATCAAATCTTCCAATTTGTGTGGTCAACTTTCTTAAAAGTGTTTGTGCATGTTGTAATTATACCTTAGCGTAAGATCTTAATATAAAAAATGAAGATTTTTTTTTCATTTTTTTCTTTGCTTTAAAGATGGCATTTTTATAGTTTGTTTTTTCTTATAAAAATTATAAAGGCTTTTAGATGTTAAGTACCATCACCCAACTTTTTAAATAGAATATGCATTGTCTTGACAATACAATTTTGAAGACAAGAATGCTATCTTGAAAGCTGTGACCTCTAAGTGTTGGGCGATGAGCAAAAAAAATTATTTTTTGGACTTTATTTTGGAACTTCTATTGATATTTTTCAATTAAGCTAAATAAGGGGCTTATCATCATAGAATACATATAGAAAAGTTCATTAGAAATACATATCATAAATTCCTTGGTAAAATTTTTGATACCCTATGTTGGTAAAGATGACTAGATTCTGTATTTGTAGTGATTTGGCCATGATGCATCGTCTAATATGAAGTCACTCTTTGATTGGATATGTATTTCTAGGCGGATGAGTTAATGGAAAGAATGCAGACTGCTCTTGTATATTGTTTTGCCAATATCTGGTGTAAGGATACATTGTGATCAATAATTTTGTAGTATGAGCTGAGTATTGTTGGAAGTTTGAAGATTGTGCTTGATTTGACCAAGTCCAACTATGCTTGATACATACATATCAGGGACTGACAATGTAATAATTTCTAGTTTGTTGATTTATCGGAAAGCGTATGATGAAGTTTGTAAACTATAACATTGATTCTAATATGTTTGATTTGACTGTTAGTAGTGTCTATGATGAAGTTTGTGAACTACAAGTAACAACATTGATTTTAATCTATTTGATTTGACTATTAGTAGTGTCTGCTTTTCATATAGTCAAAACCGTGATGCACTAGCCTAAGCATAAATCAATTTATCACCAACATCATGAATCAAATGCATAATGAATATATCAAAAATGCAAATAAATTAAAATAGAATCACTGAAAACATATCTTTATAGAGATGGAGGATTGATCAACTAGACATATTGTCATCACTACTTGCCTCAATCCACTCATGCTCAAAGTCATTGTCACTAGATACTAGCAAAAAATACAAAATACTTTTCTTCAGCACGGTTAACACTAGCTTGTTGTGGAAAAGAATAAGGTGATGGAGCGGCCGCATATGTATGTGCAAATATCTCGGCATTGTAGGAAGCTCTAGAGGACAAATAAGACAAATAAAGTTTTTTATCTTGTTGAGATGCATCGAAAGGATGCCTTAAGACCACAAAGCTTTTGACCACTATCTATAGCAAAACAATAATGAGACATCTAGGAATAGTAGTAAAGGCAATTAGAAATTGCTAGAAACTTTAAAACATATAATATAGATTTACTCACAAGAGCATTTGTGACTTGTTTTCTTCTCCGCCTTATTGTCATCTTTGTAAAGGCACTTCTTTTTTGGTGAAGGCATAAATAAAAGCCTTTGCCAACTAGACTTCACGTGGCTGTGGAAGAAGAGGAACCATCACTTATTTGAACAAGACATTGTCATATTCAAAAGCAATAACATGTTGGATGAGGCTTTTGCAAGCACGAATGGATGCATCTGAAGCATAAATAAGATATGAACAATTTAAAATAAATAAATTTAATCAATGATGTTAAATTATAACCAATGGAAACTACATGGTAAATGTTGATGCTTTGAGGTCCATTACAATATAATTTTAAACAATACAAAGATCATTAAGAGCCTAGTGAGGATGAGCAGTTTTCTCCCATGTTCCACCAAAAAGCTTATATTTTGTTGATTCAATTGTTAGAGAATCCATACAAATGAGATTCATCAGATGTCATTTAGAAAACAATTAAATGGTTTTAGCGGCAAGTTCAAGTTTCTCATAAAAAACAAAATGAGATGGTGGAACTTCCTCAATGAAGTTCTCCTTCCTAATTAAGCATTTCACCGAGAAACACTTGTGAGTACGTGAATAGTGACCTAGGACAGTCAATGAAAGGCCATTGATTGCAAACCACTTTGATGGGATCCAAGGTGGGATGAGAAGGTTTTTTTTTTTTTTTTTTAATTTTTTAATTTTTTTTTTTAATTATTAGTTCTTCCAGCAAGTTGATTGCTGACAGTACCCAGCTAAGTCATAGTTTTGGTTTTGTTTTTTAATTTTCTTCCACGCGGGCCTTCCATTCATCATTTTCTTTTGATTTTTCATGGTGATTTTGATGTGCTTGAGGTTGCCTCGATCCAAGAGAATGTTTGACGAGGTCAAAAATACTTGAAAAAAATCAATGAAGTTGTTTTCATCATTATCATATTTCCTCAGGAACTACAATGAGAGTGAAAATTACAAGTCTGGCAAGTCCCTTGGATCTTAGAAGACCTCTAGAGGGTCAAAACCACTTCAAAAAAACTAGAGAAGTTCCCCTTACTAGTAAGATGCTTCCTCGGAGACAACAATTATAGTAATAATCACAAGCTAAGGGACCCCTTCTGGGATCGAAGATGACCTCCGTGGAGGTCAAAAAACTTGTAAATCTAGTGAAGCTGCATTCAACACTGAGGGGCTTCCTAAAAACTAGAGTTATGGTTCATAAAGCAAGCTCAACGACCCCCTTGCAGATTCAAAAGGACCTCCGGGGGATGAAAAACATGACTGAGCAGAGTGCTGTCCACAACCAACTTGCTGCAAGAATTATAAAGAAAAATAAAATATAAAAAAAAATAGCCCCTTCTCACCTCTCTTTGGATCCAAGAAAGCCTCAAGATCATCCAATTCACCTTCAGAAATTAAAAAAAGAACATACACTTTGACTCAACATAGCGTAGTCAGCAGCAAGCACTCTTGCTAAACCTCAAAAAAAAATTTAAAAAAATTAATTAAAATAAATAAAATAAAAAATTGACCCTTCTCTATCCCTTTCTAGATTCGAAGCAACCTCAAGGCTCAAGCACATTAAAATCACCATAAGCAATCAAAATAATATGACAAATAGAAGGCCCGCGTGGAAGAAAGTTCAAAAATGAAACAAAAAATATAACTCAGCTTAATGCGGTTAGTAATCAATTAACTTGCTGCATGAAGTGAAAATATAATTAAAATGTTAAGCTGTATCTTCCTTGGATATTATAGATCCTTAAGCATATACAACTTTGTATGAAGAATGAAAATCACTTGATCTATAAGAAGGCTATGAAGATTGGAGTTAAGGAAAAAACACAAACTATGACACGGTAACGTAGAGTAAGTTGTTAATTGGCTTAAGAATTCAAAGTAATTACTAAAAATAACCTCTCTTCATCCCTCCTCAGATCGTGAACAAGTACCAGCTTAACTAATTCACCTTGATAAATAAAGTAAATAACAATAAATGTTGAAGAGAACTTAATGCAAGTTTTTTCCTCCGTCTCTTGTGGGCCTTAATTTGCACGAGATTTGTAGAACGAATATTTTGCCTTCATACTCTACCTCTACTTGATCTATGACCCATTGGCACGATTAAACTTCATTCATTATTTTCCTTCAAGTGTTTCACTTACAACCATCCCAAGGACAAATCATTGTTTGAAATGGAAGTCAAAGAGAACATAAATGCATAGCATTCAATCAAATAAGAATGTCACTTTCTTCACCTCACATCCATTACGAAGAAGTAATCCTAATCTTGGATTTAAATTAGATTGAATTTGACTTTTATTTGTTTAGCCATGCAAATAAGATCATATTTGGAATCAAACATCTTCTGACGCTAAAATTGTAGTATTCAATATGAATGAAAAGTCTAAATATTTTATAAGACAAAGTATGATGTTTATACATAAATTCTTTGTAGTAGAATGGTAATCTCTTTCCATCACATGGTTTGAAAAGATGGGTACCAACTTAACCATGAATGACATCTTGGCCTGCAAAGAGGCAGGTTTTCAACTCCAACAATGTAGCCCCTTGTCTCCGCTACGGCAAATCCAAAACGTAGCAACTATGCCACTTCCAAGTGCTCATTTTCCAACTCCTATATAATGAGACTCATGTCGTACAACTTGAAATAAATTTGCCATTTAGAAGAAGCATGGAGGCACTCGCCGATAAACTTCCAAATAATCGGGGCAATGCACGACTTATGAACAATTATTATGTGACTAGTCCTACATGCATAGTATACCCTCTAGGTATGGATGTGTTATTTCTAACAATAGTAGAAATGGAAAGATAGATTGTATTACCGTCATTGATTTATCAGTATGTACCTACCACAATTTTTAAAGATGACATTAGAGATCCTAGGAAAGAAGGGTCATAGGTGGTACAACATTTTTCAATGTTTTTGGAAGATAAATTACAAAGTAGAAATTTTTTTGCACGCCCCTACCTTCAACTACAACAAGGTTATGCAAGTTTTAGACCTTGCTAAAGTTACGGAACCCTTTTTAGTAGATTCCAGAGAAGAGAGGGCATTTTAAGTGATCTACATAGTCTGTGAAAATATTCCTTCTAAAGCAAAATGAATTTTATTTGCACTTGTTTGGAATATAAGTCCGCTAATTAAAAATAAAGATCATATTTTTTAATATCGTGTTTAACCCCTAAAGGTTCTGGAAATCCGAAATGGCTCTCGACTGTTTCGGGCAGCCTACATGAAGGGGTTAAAAGTAATATTTTTGCCTAAGAATTTTATTGAATGCTCCCTATACCGCAAGGTGTATGTGGTAAAATTTTCAAAGCCAAATTTCACTTTTAGAACCTTTATACAGAAAATTTGGATTTCAAGTCCAAAACGGGCAGTTTAAAATTAAGTTTTTTTAGAATTTTTGTTTTGAAAATGTGTTCATAATCAATTCACTACTCAAAATCAAAAGTGGCCTATGTCAAAAAGCTTACCAATTTTACAAGGGCAGCCTCCCAAAATCATAGAAACAACCTTCACAGTTTTTGGTAATTTTACAATTTTTTCTTTCAGAATTTGTCAAAATTTGAGATTTAGGAGTTTTTCAATTTTCTTTTTCCAATAATTCAAAAACTCACAGACGTAACTTTTAACCGTACACTTTTTTAAAAAACTAAAAACATTTGACGTTATTCAAGTTTTACCATATTGTAGTTTTTGTTCCTTCTTTTGGAAATTAATTTGCTTGAAGGTCAAAAAAGCGTAATGAGACTCTAAAATTTTGCATGAAGGTGCCCAACTTAGTCCTTTACATGGAAATAAATATGAGCAAAATGTTTGGGGTAACAATCATCTAGTCTCCCTTGGCACCATTTAGAGTATGTCTTTTGCACAAAGCCCAAAAAAAAAAAAACAGTAAACTTTGTACATTATAATCTCCCAAATGGTAAAGATCCAACCGCTGAAATTTAACATGGTATTATTTCAGGTAGTTAGGTTCAAGATCTTACGGTTGGATGTATCAAAAAAGTAAAAACATAAGAATCATACTCCAACTTCTACAAGGTTGTCAAAAATCACAGTTTTTGGTTTTGGAGGTCCAAAAACGGCTTAAACCTTTAGAGGTTAATTAGAAATTTATTTTGAGATGATGTTTGTCTCTCACAAAAAAATCACAATCTGCTCAAATATTCTTTTGGATTTATATAAGATTCTGTCCTCGAATATGAAAGCACCAAAAAGATAAACGAAAAAATCAATATCTTGAACATGGATTCTACGTATTCTTAGGCCTAAAAATTTGAAATAAAATTTTATATTTTTCAATTCATTGATATCTTTAATTTTTTGTATCCACGGTTATAGAGCCCACATGTTTTATAGTCACAAACACTGAGAAAGTTTTCTTGCAAATCTCCTTAGTATAAAAATTCAATTAAAATATCAACTTTTTATTTAAAAAAATGAAGATTTTTTTTTCAAAAGTCAAAATTTTGTGCACACCGCTCACCGCTCACATGATAATGTCATTGATTTTAAAAACACCATGAGTTAGAAGTTGTTATGCATTAAAGATGTCTAAGACTTTCTTTATTTTGAGAACGTCAAATGTGCTTAAAAAACATTTGTGACTAAGTATCATTGACTTTCAATTCAAAAATTTGAAGATTGAAAATTAAAAATTAAAAATTAAAAAAAATTGGTATTAAGATTCTCAAATATTCCCGTGTTGTTTAGATTTGTTTTTGTATCCTTTTTAACTCATCTGTGTACAAAAAATTGTGTATATACTGCAATTCTCTTACAACACTATACAGATATTTGTTCCTTTCTAGAGGTCATTCTAGAATATATGATAAATATAAAGTGTTCCAATTGGTGATAAAGGATTGTATATTTTTTTAAATAAGAAACTCAAGAACCATTTTAAAGTTCTCATAGAATACTTTGATATTTGATTGAACAAAATACGCTCTTAGTCCTTTACATCGCGGACGTTAACATTTTGGTTGCTCGAGCGCCTCAAAGGAAAATAACACTAAATGTACATCTTCCAAAATCTCATTTTTGAATATGCATTGTAAAATTTAAAGATTTCAATTTGGAGTTGAGCAACTATCAACATATTTATGTATAAAACACAAAATTATCATAAATACTTGAAAATGTTTACAAATAAATGATGTGTACTATGTGTACTTTTTATGTTTGGAATTTTGTTATCTTTTTTTGTTGTTTTTGGATTGTGATCTTTTGTTTATGTTCTACAAGATTAGGTATTCTTATCTTCATCAATGTATCAATTCTTTCAACTTTCATACGTATAATTTCTTCATCCTGAAACATACATCAAATAGTCACTTTCATTTATTAAATTCACAAGAATTATGTGTGATTTTGTTCTTGACATGGATAATTGCCATGGAGAGGTGTTGATATGGTTATTACCATACAATGAATTATAAAAGTAAATCACCATACAATGAATTATTGAGATTTCAAGTATTTTATTATAGACTATTAAAATGGTCTTTCTTGATTTGGACTTAGCTAACAAAATAAATTATTGTATTACCATGGAGTATTGATTTTTCCTACTTATAGATATACGGGTGATTTTCATCCACCTTGATGTTCTTCATTGTGATTTGCACAGTTTACCATAAAAAAATAAAAATTTCAGTAAGAGAATTATTATGTATGATAAGAATTTTCTCTATCATCATTCTAAAAAATTATAATAAATACAAATCTTTAATCAAAACTACAAAGATCTTGTGACATACAAATTACATATACCTTCATCTATCAAAAAAATAAATAAAAAATAAAAAATTATCTTAAATGCTGAGTGAAAAAGTTGGAATTGAATTTGATGCCAAAATCCGTGGTTATACACCCGACATTTTACGCACACTTGATTACTCTAACACCATAACTAATTTACAGGACAAATACTTATCTTTTCAATCATAGGATCTTGTTCAAAATCATCCAATTAGTCTACCCAGAGATAGTCTTTTAAGAGTGCATATGAAGGGGTGCGCTTAGGCCTGCGCCCTCCGATACTGTCAAGCAGAAAAAACGAGTATTCAGAAGCCTAACTCTGAAATTCATCTAGGTCGACGAAGCTCATCCAAAAATGTAGATGTAGAAGATCTCGTAGCAGGTCTCGAACTTACGAACCACATGCGAGGCCATGAGCGAAGGAAGAGCTTGAGCCTGGTGAGGGACGAGCGTTGCGAGTGGCAGGGCCGTGAGCGTTGCCATAGGTGAGACTCACTCTGCAACAACTTACCATGCTTTCTCCTACACAAACTCAAACGAAGAGTGTTGTGCAGTTTTGAGTATGGGCGTGGTGGAGTTCGGACGCGTCTACATGGAACCATGTGGATAAGCTTCTTTGCTCTTGTTTTTGTTGTCTTTGGTTGAGAGGGTAGTCAGGTGTGGTTTGCATCACAAGGCATCCTTTTCCAAAAATCTCAAAAATTTGTAGGTTGTTTTGAAGTTAATAAGAAAATTTAATCCAATTGGAGGAATTGGTATGCTAACTCCCTTTGAAACTCTTCTTCATGATTAGAGTTATTCTATAATATATGAAATTTTGTAACATTATAGGAAGATTTATCATTCACTTTGACACCTCTTAATGTAGGAGTAAGTCTTCATGTCTATTATCGTAATGGCATTCTTTAAAGGATTTTGATGATAATAGTATCAAATATTTTTCTTAATTCTTTTATGCTAACATTAATTGTTGTCAATAGTTATTTTTGATTGTATGTTATGTTTTTGTCCAATGTCAAAGAAAAAAATGTTATTGTTGCGTATGAAAAATGGGCTTTATAATATGAAATGGAAATATAAAATAATTTAAAATGTTGTTATTGATGTATTTCAGTTATTGGAATTTTAAGCATTATTTCAATATAATTTTATTTTTGAGGGGTAAGGACAACATAAGGCCAAAATCTTAATAATAAACACCTTTTTGATTAATTATATTATATTTAGAAACTATAAAGCTATGGATAAATAATTTGATGTTTGTTTTTAATATTTTAGTATTAAATTGAAGTCAACAAGATTGTTTTTTTTTATTGAACTGATTTTTTATTTTTTTTAAATGATAGTATAAAACATCATAATATCCTACTTAATATTAGTCAACAAAATCTCAGATTTCTAAAGAACTAAAAAATTCATCAATACCAACTTCAATTCATTGTTTGTTGTTAATATGCCTCATCATTTTTCTTATGTTTGTTATAAGTGTTTTATTGAATAAATTAGAAGGTGCACCTCAATCATACTATCAGTATTAATATTGTTGTTAGAGTTTCACTTAATAAATTAAATTAATAAAAGAGACCATTGTATGTTTTTTTTTTTTTTTTCCTAAAGTTCATAGACTATGTTTCACCAAAAAATGCTCTAAAAGTGCCATTTCCAATGTAAAAAGCTTGAATGACTAAAAAAACATTTTTTTAAATTCTAAATGTAAGATCTTCAACCATGTTATTGTAATAGACAGCTCAAAAAAATTCAAAATAATTGACCGAAGGGATTAGAAGATTATAGCAATTGAAATTTAAAAATAAACTTTTTTGCCAAGATTTTTGACTAGGTTGACACACTATAACTTCTTTTTCTTAGGTTTTTTGCATTATGGATTTTAGAGGTTTTCATGCATGTCAAAGAAGACTAAATTAGCTAATTGTATTAAAAACATTACACTCAAAAGTCAAGTGTAGCATGTTGAAAGCAATATTTTTATTAAGTTGAATACATAAGAATGCTAAATCTTATTTTGTATTAGGTAACCGTTTCCGTGTAGCTGGTTATCGATCGTGAACCGGCCGCATCAGGTAGGGTGAGCTCATAGGGCAAATTCAGCCTGATGTGGACGGATCACGGTCGATGACCGGCTCCACAGAAACGGTTACCGGACGTAACCGGTCAATGCCTTCTGTCGAGCCGGCCGATCAGCCTTTGATTTGAAAGTGCAGCATGTGGCCTGCTAAAGTCAACATTTCATGAAAATCTGTGAGTGCGCGCTTGTCTATCTGAGTACCGTGTTTGAATTGAGCGCCGCATTTGCATTACATTATGCTTGAATATTGTGCTCTTCGGTTGCATTGGTTTGTGTGGGATGGTCTTTGGATGATGGAATAGACCGAAGATTTCTATTGTCGTCCAGAGACGGTTCGCCGAATTTGTAGATTCAAAGAAGTTTACCTAGAGGGAGAGGTGCGTGGGCGGATTAAAGCAGTTCCACCTTAGAATTCCGCCCTAAACATCGTTGCAAGGCGGCAACATCCCCTCAACATGGTGACAGCTATCCGAAGGCATGGAAGAAATCTGTATTTGGATCGATGCAAAACTTGCACCTACGACGTTACTACCACAATCTTCGCCTAATTGGAGGCTGGAGGCCGGAGCTTCTAGGAGTCTGGAGAAGTGAAACGCTTCAACCTTTGATCAGAAATATTGAAGAAATTTGAGCATATGCACACGCATGATTACTGATCCAGAATCACACCCTGCGCACATCTATTTAGAGCATACGCATACATTATCCTATTTCCAACCGAGAAATCAAAGCTTTTTAACATCATGGAACGATGGGGATGTCGAGACAGGGCAACGATGTCGCTTGTGAGTCATGCAAAATGAAAAAATGAGTTGCATGAAAGTGTATAGAATCAGCGAGTCACCACAGGAATTTCACATTACTTTCTAATGACGGTGTCCGTACAGATGCTAATTTGAACATCGGGTAAAGGGCTTGTGAATTGAGAATCTGTTTGTTTACACGATGGTCCGACTGTTGAATTGTCAGCTGCTTTCGTCCTGGTGATGTTGCGATTAGGATGGTGTCCATTGATTTGAATGTGGATAGTCGCGGTCAATGACCGGCTCTAAGAAATGGTTACCGGACGTATGAGCGACAAGCGCCCTTGTCAGTTTCAACTTTTCATAATCGGTCTCAGAGGTTCGGTTATCAATTGAGAATGGTGCTCCTGATAACCAATGAAATGATGACACATAGGCGAGACAGATGGCAAGGCCGGTTATGTTTCTAGAAATTGCATTATTTAATAAAGTCCCAATCCAAATGGCCAAAGTAAAGATTGATGTCCATTCTTTTGTTGGAAAAAAGAAAAACCTAAAATAATATTTTTTCTATCTTTTATGAAGGAAAGAAGTAGTTTTTTTAGTACACTGCCCGAAATGGTGAGAAAACTTTGATATTTTGTAGCACTACAAGGAAAACGCACTGCCTAGGAAGAGAAACTTAAGAGAGATCTCTTACTGTGTCCTCTTGAATCGGACATCTTGTTTCCGGACACTGTGGACAGTTATCTCTTGCTTTGGTCTCCCCTGCTATCTTAGTAGGATCTATGAAATCGAAGTATTTACTGGAATAGGATCTATGAAATCGAAGCATTTACTGGAGTAGGATCTACACTTTGGGTTTACGGGAGCGACATATGAAAGTCCAAAATCTACGAATATTAAGTCCAGTATGCGGCGACAGATGTTCTTCACTTCAACATGCATGTTTGGTTCTGAAATGTTCAGTTCTGAAATGTTCGGTTCTGAAATGTTTGGTTCTAAAATGTTCAACTGGTTGATCAACGCATCTTGATCACCATGTTATTCCCGGAGCTGAATCTACCACTGCAGATGTTCATTTAGGGTCACTGCATATCTAAAGTACCCGAACATTCATAAATTGTACAGAGTTGAGATCATTGATTCTGTACAAAGTTGGTGATTTATTAACACTTTGAAATTTCAATACATCAGATATGTAGCCTTCCAAAAACTAATCCGGTGACTTTATCAACACCGCCTCGCTCTCAAGGACCTGGAAAAGCCTACAGAAACCACAAACAAGTGTGCAACGATCAGTCGCAAATCACCTTGAGGCCGGAGATAAACCTGGTCAAATCTCAGCACGTATTGTACTGCAGAAAACAGCAAAAAATCAGATAATTCTGCAAAGGCAAAGAGCCGCTAGACATCAGTAGATCGAGAGCTGACATTGGTCCTTGTCTCACCGATCCTTCATGTCAATTGGCCTGCCCCACGATATCCATCCTAAGAACAAAGAGATCCAAACTAACCACACTATGTATAGTATGCCAGTGGGACAGAGTCAATGAGAAGCTTAAGCTCTGCCCAATCAAAAATTTGGGTCAGCAATGAACAGGATACAAAGTTGCATATAAATGAACGAAGAGAAAAAATAAATTCAAACTCACCGACAACATGCGTTGGGTCCAAGAGCTCATCCTTCACTTTGGTCTCTAGCACATCTACACATTGATGTGCAGTGCAAAACCTGCAAAAGCAAAACAGTCGGTCAGCGATATAAACTTCTAGCTTACATTTTTATGTACGTGAATGGAACCCTAACAAAGATAGGATCAACAAACGACGGGCGAGGGTTGACTGAATGCGAGCGATGCAATGGAAACGATCAGAGTCTACCTGGAGATGAAGGTTTAACGCTGCTCTTGCTGAATTCCTAAAAGATTGATAAAGGAGATACTGAGAACGAAGAAGCGGCCCTTCGAATCGCTTAAAACCCTAAACCCTAGAAGACCTTGAAATCCGACTAAGAACAAGGAGGGCGAATCGAATAATTACCATCATTTCGCACTCCACATACTCGTCAGCTGCATACCCGCATTGAGCCTGCAATAACAATCATAGAATCAAGACAGAGAAAGAGAAACCCAAATTCCGATCACCAAATATCGCAAAAAAAAAAAACAAAAACAACAAGAATCCCAGAGTAGAAAGTGCGACAGCCATACGTATTCTGAGAGATGGATGTTCCCGGGCGCATGATCCACATACACGGCTGCTATAGGAGTCCCACATGCACACATCGGTGACTCGAATGATTGCCGGGAGAAGGGCGGCGCTGATTGACGGTGTTAGCTTTGGAGGGGAATGTTGAGTAAAAGGTTTAGTTTGTGAGGTTTGATGAAAATTTTGGGATTGGAGCTAGTGGTGCGATTTTGTTGTAGATTCCATCATGTGACATCTACTAGTGCATATTTCAGAACCATATCTCCATAAGTCGGACATGGCTTCATGATGTACGCGTCCTGTGTCAAATCCAGCCACTGAAATCTATGAAATTGAGACGACCTCTTCTTCAGACTCCTACCCATGGTACTCTTGGAAGGCTCTCTTACTTTACAAGACATTTCAGTTGATCGAAACCCCCATTCTCTTGGTATGAACAGGCGGAACCCCAGTTCGCGGTCTGCTCTTGATCCCAAGAATTTTCACTTGTTTTCTTCTTGATGGCAGCCTGCAGGGGGTTTTCCTTGTAGTGTAGTGTGAACATTATAGACTCAAAGTCGTTTTTTTTTTTGGAAACCTCAAGTACGACATTGTGAAGTATTTATAAAAATATTCTAAAAGGTTATTGATGTATTTAGCATGGCTGCCCGAACTCCCCATCGAATAACTTTTTCCACTACGAATACCATTACTATTTTTATAAATGTTCAATTGAAAAAAAAATCACATTCCCTCAAAGTTCTTGTCATGGGCCTGGCCTACATTCACAAAAAGTTTCAAAAAAAATCTGGACTTCAATTGAAGTCACAGGTACATGCTTGAATTCTAAAAATACAAAAATGAAACAACACACACTTGGCAATCACAAAGGTTCCATTCAACTATATACAACAATAGTAGATCCCTAATGAAGTATCAAACTGTTCATAAAATACTTATCTCAGATCCACTTTCACAACAATACTCCCATCCATTATTCAAACCACAGGTTGAAGTTTCAGTGAAGAACTTCGAAGTTCATTGCTCTTTCAACGAAGTCGAATTTCATATGTGCACCAAAAGAAAAAAGAGAAAGATGGATGAATTACATGGAAAGAAAGAAATATCAAAACCACGGTATCAGGCACTCTGCTTCATCGTTGACGACGTGTTCGGTGCCCCAAGTTCTGTTCATTTTTGGTACCGATGCACCTTGAACGGTGCACTGCCATAAGCTGTCCTCTTGTAATAACAGCATATATATTTAATGCAGAGCGATCCTCGAATCGAACCTCACCACCGGCGGATTTAGAAAACTCCAGCAGTGAGCAGCCGTCGTCGTTCACTTTTCTAGAAAGCTTGCTAGCGAAACTTGGTAACGAAGCTTGCTACTGTAGTCTCTAGGCTAACGGATTTAATCAAGCCGTTTTGCAAGCCAGCCGCCTGTTGCGCACTAATTATGTACCGTGCACAGTACCTTTTCTTAATTACGAAGAGAGAGAATCCATGGTTTGAATTCAAGGAGGATCTCTTGCCGTAATTGCATTGCCGTCGCTGCATTTCAAATTCTCCATTAACTTACTTCATCTCCAAGATTAGATTTCTTATCTATATATCTCTTGGCGACATGCTCACCGCTGCATTTCGATTCCTCCATTATCATACTGCATCTCTCAGCGACTTGCTCGTCGCTGCATTTCGGGTTCCAAATTAGCTCTTCTCCCCACGACTTGCTGGCTGAGTATTCTTGCTGACATCAAGCTTGCGATCGTATCAGTTGCTGCAGTCATTCGAAACAGGCCAGGTCTGAGCATGCACGAGAGGTATGCTCATTTTGTAGTTCTAACAGTTTTTTGTTTCTTTTTCAAATGCTCAAGCCGATTAACGAACTAATCGAAATGCTTGTGTCTTCGTTGTTCTGGACCGTAAGTTTCTTAGCTAGCGGTTCAGTATGTGTTGTGTGCACTGCAATTTATTTTCAGGTTTCAAGCATGATTGGAAGTTTAGGTTTGTGCTGGAAGTTACTTTTTGTGTTGATTTCGGTGGCATTGCTGGTGGATTGGCAGGTGTGCTGCTTAATTACTTGATCGTGCGCGAAGCAATGGATCATCTGATCATGATCTCGAAGCCGATCTCGTTACGTTCGGCACGTTTGTTTGAGTACACTCCAGATCAGGGACTGACATTCAAGGGCTACAAGAGAGAATCTATTGCGGATTTGAAGAGTTGGCTGGCTCCATCGAAACGCAAAAATTCTAAACCGTTCAAGAAAGCGAAAGACTGGTGGTTAGCGCAGCTGCGTCTATACGGCATTGTAGCGGAATTAGCAACGACAGTACCAGAATTGACTAAAATGCTAACGAAGGCTGTGAAGAAGCTGAAGGAGCCAACGGAGGCGATTCTTGCGCTGGAGAAACTACTGGAGCGCGCGTTTTTGATCCAGAAGGCGGAGGATGAGGAGCTCGCGTTTTGGATCCAGAAGACGCAGGATGAGAAGCTCCTGGCAGGGGACATTGGTGGTGGAGGAGGTCGACGACTTGGAGAAGCCGAGGAACGAGCTGCAAAGCGACGGAAGGTGGAAAAGGAAACCAGTGCAAGCTGGTTTAAAGATGTGGAAGGATACTGGAGTATTGAGTGCCCCAAAATGAACGGGTTGTTCAGTAGAGACCTCCGATACATGTCCATCTTCTTCCTCAACCCTCGCGAGCGAAAGCATCACATCAATGAATCTGTAGAGGATGATGACGATGGAGATGAAAGAGATGTCGAGACTTCCGCTCTTGTATTAACTGCCAATTTTTACATGGGCCTAGTGGAAGGTGTTCTTCGTTCAAGTAAAGAGCTTCCTCCAGATTCAACGTGCTTCCCAATTCCAAGATTGCCTATCACCTGGAGAGGTCGAGACACCATGCAAGGTGAGCTTCAACTGCCCTACAAAGGCGACGCAAACCTTGGCTCTATCACTTTTCTCACTAAGGGGACGTTGAGGGGCATTTTCAACTGCAATTACGGCAAGTTTCCGTTCACAGCAGATAAAAGGCCCGCCGTTAGGATCGAGAAGCATGATCACTGGGACGAGTTGAGTGAGGGAGAATACGATACGGATGATGAGTCGGACGAGTTGAGTGAAGGATAGATAGATCGATGGATAAGTACTTCACAGATATGGGTGACCTCAACTACCTGATGTACCAAGCCATCTCACATCCAAATCTCACACCTGCAAGTTCTCTTCGCACTTCTCTACTCGTGACATTCCGAGATACATTGTCGGACGAAGTAGGAGACTGGGCTGCTGCAATTATAGGAGTTGAGGACTTTGTTGGCTGCTCATCGATCCATGGTGTTGGCCCATCCTTGGCAAATTTTGATGCGATTCGTAACGGGGAGTTTCATTGTGCCAACGTCTTCCTGCTCCTCTGCATTCCCGCTCACAGATGCAGGCTTACGTTGATACCATGATGGGCTACCTAGTGGAGTTCCTCCTATGACTGATACTCAGAGTTTTTGTGATCAAAAAATCATGTCCTGTTATCAAAAGACTTACTCATTCAAAATTGGAACATCTTAATGATGTGAAGCACAGCCTGTAGTTTTGACTGTTTGGTGTCTCCGTTTGAGGATGATTGCATCAATATTACACTTAACTGCTGGACAATCTTGAATGTGCAGTGCTAGTGTAACAGATCAAGTGCTAGTGTAACAGTGTATGATCATTCTTAGATATCTTACTCAAGTCCCATTTACAAAAAAATATGTTACTGTTGCAATAACATGCCAGTGCTACAAGTACCATTGCTTTTAGGGAATTTGAAAGTAAAGCCAAATGGTGGCTTCTATGTAATGAATTATCAAACAATATTCAATCAAAATAGATATACTCCACTATTAATCCGTGAGATCTTCATGGGGCACCTAAAATGGGAGATTTCAAGCAAACTATTGTAAGGTACAATCTTAAGGAGTTTTTAGAGCTGGTGTTGCAAGAATAGTAGAAATTTTAATTTTATTGATACAATTAAATCGACTGATACTTGTACCAATATTTTGTTATTATATTTGTAGATAAAATTACATATTCAAAATTTTAAAAAAGTATTATGTTTTCTTTCTTCGAAATGCTGAAATTAGGATTTAAATGATACACACTTAACATGATAATCATTTAAAAGTCTTGTGTTGCATAAATCTATGACCTCATTTTTCCAAGGTCCTTTCTGAACCAATACAAATTATTATATAATTTAACAGATATAATGCTAGACAATCCACATCAAATTCTGAATAAAAAATTTACAATTAAGAAAAATGAAAAATGAAAAAAAAAATGAAAAAATTGCGATCCCTTTTTGAAGGAGCCGAAGTGAATCAATTCATAACAAGAGACCACATTAGTGCTAATGTTCCAGAGTTGTTTGTTTGTCTTTTGCTGTGGAATTAACTTGCCATTTGCTTCAAAAATAATAAAAATAAAAATAATGTTCCAGAGTTGCAACACAACTTCGACCTCCACATTTTAGATAGAGTTGAGTGAAGGAGCATAGGAATGCTAAAGAGTTGGTCGATGGTATCCTGGGAAAGGTTTGAGATTGTTGTAAAATGAAGATAAAAAATGATATGTGCCAATTCAACACTTCAATTTTTTAACGCGCTGGTGTCCAAATTTTGGACGCCGGATGAAATTCAACATCCCAATTTATGTGAAAACAAGATGCTTTTCTTCCATTTTTCTTATTTTTATCTTTAAAAAAACACAATTGCAAGTTTGATAAGCATTTGAACTCTTTTCAATCACTCAAACTCTCAAAGCATGGAAACACTATGAAGAACTAACTTCAAGAATTACAAGGTAGTCAAAAGCAAGAAAAAAAGACTCAAGAGAAAAAGATTCGGCGAATATGCAAGAGGGCGCAACTACAAGAGAAAGAGAGACAACAAAGACTTGAAAAAAGGACACAAGAATAAGAGAGACAACGCAAACTAAAATAAGCGGAATATTTAGGCTTTAGGTCGCCCGCACTAATTTGCGGCCCTTTAACCTACACTAATTGCTGTAATTTTGGTTTCCATACTAATTTCACAAAACCCCACCCATACTAAGTATCGGAGTTTTATACTTTGATGTTATGTTTTTCTCTGGCCCACACTAATTTCACCAAACTCTACTTACACTAGTTTTTTCAAATCCTAGCCCACTAATCTTTCAAACCCCGGTAATAATAATTTCACAAAACCCCATCTATACTAAATACTGGATTTTTACACTTGATATCATGTTTTTGTTCTTGCCTACGCTAGTTTCGTGAAACCCTACCCATACTAAATACCAGATTTTTACACTTGATGCTATGTTTTTTTCTCGTCCATAGTAATTTCACAGAACCCCACCTTTACTAAATCCTAGATTTTAACACTTATTCTTATGTTTTTTCTAGCTTACACTAATTTTGCCAAACCTTGCCCACACTAATTATGACAACCTCTAAAGCCAAATAACGACAAATTATAGTCATATTTTTGCCCAAAACTATAGTCACACTATGACTATTCTAGTCATATACCTGTCCAGGCAAAAAATATTCTGAAGTATATGTTTCCTACATAGTTCCCATCAAGGTGCCATGGAAATATAACCACGTGTATGAGTCAACCATATGACTATAAATGACCGCCTAGTCGCATGTAGTCATATGGCCTTGGTCATATTTCACTTCTTTCATACTAGTGTATGCATGATTTTGAGCGGCACTAAAGTGTGAATTTACTCATTACATCCACGGACGGTAAGGAGAATTTTAATGACAAGGATTAAATACAACAACGAGTTGAGGTAAGTGAATTTTCTTTGCACTTTTTTTTTGAGATTGATGTTTTAAAACATCTATTTTTGATTTACCATTGATCAGATTGCTTTCTAGCTGAACGAATAGTGCCCAAAGTGTCAAAATAATGGCTCTAAGTATTACACAAAACTTGGAGCCCATTGATACTGAAGACTTCACTTTCATGCAACATTAGGTTAGTCTAATTTTGTAGCATTTCACTAATGAGAGATTTTGGTTATATGTAGTTGCCGTCTACAGAGAAGGGGAGGCAGTAAGCAAGTCAATCCTATCATATGAGGTCGCATTGTTTCACGCTTTGCATACGAATCTCGATAGAGACATGTAACAGAAAAACACAAAGACACCAGAATTTGTAATACTTTTTTGATGAATTACTTTTGCTGTAATACTTTTAATCCCTTCATCTAGGTTGCTCGAAAACGCAAAAACCCGTTTTGGGTTTTAAAGAAAGTTTGGGGTTAAAATATGTCAAAATTCAAAAAAATTCACTTTGCATTGAAAAATAAGAGGGTAGTTTTGAGACGTTTTGAGGCTTATATACATGGGATCGAAGCTTCTAATATAATAAAAATTCACATACTCCCTTACAGTATATCAAACATGTATACAAGTCAGAGAATACAAATTCGTTCTTGTAAGTACCAACTTGGAATAAACTGTCCGCATGTATTAATTCCAATATGGATTTTCAGAAAATTACAAGATCTTATTTTGAAGATCCATATCGTAAAAATGATAGACATCTAGCACAAAAATTGAAAAGAAAAAATAAATGATGAAAAACATCCAATTTCTACAGAAAGTGGGTTGTTGGATTTCATCCGGCGTCCAGATTCTGGACGCCAGCGCATTAAAGGATTAATGGACAATCTACAAAAGTTTTTTATTTGAATATTGGGTCTTATTAATCCGATGGGTGAAGGAAGGTATTGGATATTCTTTGACGCGTTTACACTAGGATCAATGTGAGGATCGTAAGATAAACAGATAGAAACTCCTGTCTCTATGTAAGCGGCCGGCGTGAATGAAGTGTTTGTTTGTAATGCTAATGACCCGATGCCCATCGGTACAATGGAAAATTGAAACAATACTAATCACCATTTTTGAGGATGGACACAATAACTACGCTAGTTTTTAGTTTCTAACTAGTTACAACTTACAAGTGCCTTGAAGATATCGGACATGGTATCCTCTCAAAGGGCTTTGAGGTACCTATACAACAAGGTCCATCAACGCCCTGTTGGGTGGACTATGGTGGTGAGCACGACATGCCGGCATGGGGAATAGAAACCACGACCTCCTCATTGGGGGCATGAGCCCTAACCACCATGAGAATAAAAAACTTTTAGTGATTGAATCTCCAATACGAGAAACAAAGTTCGTTATTGCATGGTTAAATATGTTATTGTATTTCAACTTTTAATTGTGTACTTTTGCGTAAAATTATATGAATTTGGAAATTTATAATTTGTACTTGCAAATATCCATAATATGTTAGAAGTTATTTTATTTTATTTTTAAAAAATTCTAAATATCTAAAAGATTCCTATGACAAGTTCAAAATATTCATTTTACTACTAAAACTATGGTATATTGTGCAATTAGAATTATTTGTGAACAACCATGTTACGTCACTAGTAACTTCAATAATATACCATAATGTAATTATGATATTGTTACAGCATGCTGGTACGCAAAATAATCCAGCATCCATGCCCATATCAAAATTGGACTACTGATTATTTGATTCTAAGAAATATATGTTATCGTCAATTTGGGGTTAAAATGCTTCTAACAAAGCAACTGCAATAAATAGATCGCCAACTAATGAAATGCTTATATTTCCCTTGATGACATGAAGGTACCCAAAAAAATTATGAAAAGTTCTTTGACTTAAAAAGTGGCCTTGCAAGAGTAAAAACTACCTCAAACTTTACAAAGGAAATAGAGTCCACAACTAGACCCATTTTACTTTAACGTATGCCACGTTTTTATAAACTCTTGAATTGAGATCAAATATCTACCACAAAAAATTAATGTGGATTGGACTTCAACCAAACAAATGAAGTTGAATTCTAGTGGCAGATGAAGGAGATACACCACTTCAAGGACCATGTGTAATTCTATTTTCTTAGTAGAAAAACATTATTATAAGTAATAAATTGGTGCTCTATCTACAAATGTTCATCTTGGTTGTTGGTTCATCTTTTCTATATTTTCACAACGATGAATCATTGAGGTGAAGTGCTCAATAACCGAGCGGATTTTAGTTTACCAAGTTCTTTGAAGAGTGCTTCAAGTACATTTTCAGAAATATATGTATAGCTCATGGGAGACCAATGATAATAGGATTGTTGTTTTTGGGCTCCTCTTGTATTACTTAACCATCCCTCCTAAATCTATCTAGTAGATAAATCGGAGTTCAGAGTTGGATGCTTGAGTATTTAATTTTCCCTCGGTAATTGTCTCTGTATTGTCTATTTTGTTATGCAGTTTTTGAACTTGCAACCCCGAGGATGTCAAAAAGTCTAAAGAACCAAAAACCGCAATGTCTGTGCAATCAACCCTTTCAAGACCAGGGTCTCAAAATTGAATGACAAAAAGGCTCTATAGGAGCCTTTGGTACTTTAACCATTTAGAGCCGGAGGAGCCAGCTTTGGTTGATTTAAAGTGAATTTCTGAAATTGAAGAAAATATGTGATCCTTCTTGTAAAAAGTAATTCAAAGCGAGTGAGGGCACGAAAGTTTTCTTGGTTCAGCCAATGATTCTCATCGCTCTGATAAGGTCAATTATTCCATTCTTGCGATGGAACTCGGTCAACAAGGGCGCGGATCCAAGAGGCTCTTTAGGATCCAGGAGGCTCTTTGGGATCCAGGAGGCTCTTTCGAATCCAACGTGTAGTGTGCAGCATACCACGTCCGTTCAGGAATCGGAGTGCAATCCATCCAAGTGGCACATTGCTCGCCTTTCAAACCGATCCGGACAAAAATTTCACACACTTCAAGCGTAGACTTGTACGAAGTGCAACGCTAAGATCTCGAAGGGAGCTCGGGGCACAACGGCTCCTACATATCTCGGGCAGAAAGAGGATTTTTACACGGGACGCTTGACTGCTACAGAATTTTGGTTTTGCGCTGATGATAACAACCGATGCGTGAAGGGGGGTCTGAAGTCATTTCTTGTGGATTGGCCAGAAATTTCCATGGTATGGCCAGTCAAAATTGGAACCAATCTCACTCAACAGGAAGTACTCTCCATGGAAGAAGCGGGCTTCCAATTGCAACAGCGTGGCACCATATCACCACGCCGCCAATTCCAAGCAGCTTCAAACTGGCTTCTTCCAAGATCCCATTTCAAGGCACCAGAGGATCCTAATGCACACCCTACGCTCCGGGGTGGGTATTCCATTCGCAAGAACTCTGACGCCTCAACTGTGGAGCACCGTAACAAGTGGGAAAGCCCCGCTCTCATGGACCATTGTGGTTTAACAGGAATAACAACTATTTCGTATCATGGATATGGTTGCATCGTTACCCTTAACACGGGAAGGGACAAGCTATTTTGCATCACCATTAGAAGC
The DNA here is from genome assembly GCA_014871385.1 of Ceratodon purpureus. Lineage (NCBI taxonomy): Eukaryota > Viridiplantae > Streptophyta > Bryopsida > Pseudoditrichales > Ditrichaceae > Ceratodon > Ceratodon purpureus. The sequence continues at coordinate 8,839,543 of CM026422.1, read as the reverse complement.
TTTCTAAAATGTCCTTGCATAGGTTTCATCAAGATGCTTTCGGAGACTCTAGGAAAGAACAAGAAATGGAAATACTGCAAACATATATATTATGTTATTCGATACATGTGCAAGATGGATCCTAAGGAAGACTCCTTCATGCATGCTCCGAGTTATAGTTTCAATGAGGTTATGGAAATCTTCGAGCAAATGGGTGCCTTTTGAAGAATCGATGAATTTATAACATACAAGGAACATCCTAGGGAACAATAGGCTACTATAACAAGAGTGTTTTTGTTCTGGATTGGATTTGTCTTGATTTGAATTGCGAAAAATAAAGATGATTTCTTTGTATGCCATTATATACAATCAAATTATGTGAGTTTTTTTCTACAACAAAATAGAATTCTCTCTCTATCCTTCCTGCCTATCACAAACACCTCCAAATTTATAGTGAGGATATATGCAAAAACGCAGCTATAGAAACGTTTTTTTTTCGCAAAATATCTGTCTTGTAGAGGTGTATTTTGGATCCGAAGGTCCACCAGAGTCAGCACTTTGGGGACTCTCGGATCCGAGATACACCTCTAGAGCTTAGAGTTTTTTCAAAAAAACTATATATTAAACTCAAAAATTACAGTGTTTTCATCAAAGAAGGGAAGAAAAAGCACATTTAACCTTTTTCATATGATATAAATTTAACGAACATGGAACTTTAATTTATATCATTTCTATATTTAGCATTTGAAATCCTAAATCCTCCAAAACCACAAAAATCTACAACAATAGGTAATTTACTAAATTTGGTTATATTTCTTCATTTATGTCAAAAACATCCAAAAAATTCTAAAATTCTCCAAAAAACTAAGTGTTTTTAAAAAAAAATTAAAAAAAATCTTCAAAAAAGCCTCCGCTGCTCTCTGCTCCTGCCCCTTGCTCACAAGATTGCTTCGCTGCTACAACTCAAAATGGATTTGTCACTTAGAAGAAGTGTGGAGGCACTCGCCTACAAACATCCAAATAATTGGGGCCGTGCATGAGTTATGAGCACTTGTTACGTGACTAGTTTTTCATCCAATGATCTGTAATATACCCTAGATATGGATGTGTTATTTCCATCAATAGTAGAAATGGAAAGGTATATTGTGTTACTGTCACAAATTTACCAGTATATACCTACCCCAATTGAAGTTTAATCGTGCTAAAGGATCATACCTACCTTCAACTTCAATTTTTAATGTATCTACCACAATTTTTAAAGATGATATTAGAGATCCTAGGAAACTATTTATGTGAGATAAATTACAAAGTAGAAATTTTCATGCACGCCCTTACCTTCAACTACAACAAGGTTATGCAAGTTTTAGAACTTGCTAAAGTTAGGGAACCACTTTAGTAGTTCCCACATGAAAGACGGGCCCGCTTTAAGTGATCTATGCTTTAGATTTATTTTTGTATCCTTTCAAACTCATCTATGTACGAAAAGTTGTGTATATATTGCAATTCTTTTACTACACTATATAAATATTTGGTCATTTCTAAAGGTCATTCTAAAATATATGGTATTAAATATAAAGTGTATCAATTGGTGATAAAGGATTGTATCTTTTTAAGAATAAGAAACCCAAGAACTTTATTAAAGTTATCATTAAATACTTTGATATTTGGTTGAACAACAAAACATTCTTAATCCGTTATAGCGCAGACCGCGTCATTTTGGTTGCTGGAGTGCCTTAAATGAAAATAGTTCTAAATCTTCAAAGAATTGAATTTTGCATTCTCATGAGCAAAGTTGGAGAATTATGATTCAAATCTTCTAGAATAAATAAGATTTCAATTTGGAGTTGTGCAACTATCAAAATAATTGTGTACAAAACACAAAAATATCACAAATACTTGAAAATATTTACAAACACATGACATGTATTATGTACATTTCTTGTGTTTGGAAGTTTATTATTTTTTTTTTATTGTTTTGGATTGTGATCTCTTGTTTATGTTCCATAAGATTAGGTATTCTTATCTTGATCAATGTATCAATTCTTTCCATTTTTAATCCTAAAACATACATTAACTAGTCACTCTCATTTATGAAATTTACAATAATTATGTGTGATTTTGTTCTTGACATGGATAATTGCAATGGAGAGGTGTTGACATGGTCATTGTTTCTCTAGTCACTTGATTTTTAATTGTTTACTCAAACTTTATGCAACTTTGAAGTTAGATGCTCTCTAAAATCTCATTTTTGAATGTCCATTATACAATTCAAAGACATACTATACTTTTACAATCCAACAATCCAATCTTTACCAAGGTTTATGGACCACATGTGTGATTAAAGAATGCTCAAATTTATGTTATTAAAGATCATAAATAATACCACTTATTTCTACAAAGAAAGTATGAAGAAAAATCACTGAAAATTGGGGTTTCTCTAGAAGTGATCAAGCTATAAAAGATAGCATAAACAACATGGTTAAAAATCCTGCCTTGAAAGACAATGATGTTTTCACAGATGTCTTTCTTGAATTTAACCCCTAAAGATCAGGTTTTGGAATTTTGACAGCTATGATGAAATACCGAGTAGAAAACAATATTTTGGTGTAATTTTTTTACAAGCAAAAATCTATGGCAAGCTAATTGTGTGATTTTTTTGGTGAATTCACATTTTTTGGAATTTTTTCATTTACAAATTTATTTATTTCCAAAACCTAGGCAGCAATTTTTTATTTTTTATTTTAAATATATTTTTAAAATATTTTTATTGTAATTATTCTTAGATAAATATCTACTCAAACTAAAAGGTTGTACAAGTTGGAGTATATATGAATTTTACAAAGACATGCTTCAAAGTTTGACAAAACAAAAGTTTTGCAATTGTTGAAAAAAATTTAATCTACTTTAAATCTTAATGATCTCAGAAAATAAAAAAAATTCTTGGATAAAAATCTCTCAAAATACCTTGTTGACGAAATCAAAATAAAATAAAATAAAAAATTATTCGAATTGGCAATCCGATTTTGTTACATGATTAGTATATCAATTAAAATCTAACAGCTAAATCTACTAAAAATTACTTTAATTGAGATTTGTTAAACGTGAAGTAAAAAGGAGTCAATTTTGACAATTGTGGCCAATTTACATGAATGAACTTTTGAGGTAAATTAATCAAGCTTGACATATTTTCATAGATCAATTTTATACCACACCTTTCATACAAATAGATGTAGTTGTAAAAAAACCATAAAGCATCACTATCAAATAAACAAATATTTATATTGAGTGAGTATCATACATAGATGGTTAATTTGGGTATATCCTCATAGTTGCTGCTTACCGTCGGTAGCATTGTTCATCTTGCTCAAAGTACTACTGAGTCAGTCTGCAGAGACTGAATTACATATTAAAGCAAAAAGACATGTATGAAAGGATGAAAGAAAGGGGCTTACTTGAGTGACAAACTTCTTTTGGTTGTAATAATGCAGTTGACTGCACTGAACTCCATTTGTAAAGCTCTTCTTTGGTTGAACTTGACCATGGCTCTTTTGCTCAAAAGAAAATAATTGTGTTTGTTCAAATCCCTTTCAATTTTGGTTTCAATGCTCACTTGATGGTCTGTTACATGTCAACCCAGAAAACGCCATTTCAGGCAGTTGGATGACTGTGTCTGTTCATTAGGACTGGCTACTACAGGGATGATTTCATCCATTTCTACTTGTAAATGGTTTCTAGTGGGTTTGAACTGTCCCTTTAAGTTTATCAAATTTCATACAGGTTCATTTATATGGGGTCAAACTCCAAAATAGTAATAAAAATAAATCACCATACAATGAATTATTGAGATTTTGAGTATTTTAGTATAGAGCATTAAAATGGTCTTTGTTGATTTGGACTTAGCTAACAAAATAAATTGTATACAATTTAGTTTTCACTCCACATTGAAAATTAATAATTTAAAAAAAAATCTGGTATTTATTCTTACGAATTAATAGGTTATCTGTATTACCATGGAGTATTGATTTTTACTACTTATAGATATATGGGTGATTTTCATCCACCTTGATGTTCTACATTGTGATTTGCACAATTTATTATAATTTTTATTTTTTTAGTAAGAGAATTATTGTATTTGATAAGAATTTTCTCTACTGTCATTCTAAAAAATTATAACAATTTTAAATCTTTTATCCAAAACTACGAAGATCTTATGACACACAAATTACATATACCTTCATCTATCAAAAAAATAAAAAATAAAAAATCTTAAATGGTACTTGTGGAAAAGTTGGAATTGAATTTGATGCCAAAATCTGTGGTTGTACACCCGACATTTTAGGGTTGAAGTGAATTTTTTTTGTAGAAGCTCACTTGATTACTCTAACACCAGATAGATAGATAAAAACTCCGGACCCCAAATAGGGCCGGCGTGAATACAGCGTCTGTTCGTATGGTTAGCGAACCAATGCCCACCAGACAGAGGGCCACTAATACCAGTCTAACACCATAACTAAACTACAGAACAAATATTTATCTTTTCAGGAAAAAATAAGGTTACCTTCTTCAAAATTGAATTTCCTAATTTTTCTACAAGGCAAAAACTAACTAGGAAGATTTCATGTTGTTGAAGAATTTTTTTTCAGAATTTTTTTTTTGTATTTTCTATTTCTGACCTTACAATTTGATTTCATTAATTTTTTATTTTTTTATTTTTTTTTTTTTTATTTTATTTTATTATTTTTTTTTTTTTTTTTTTTTTTTTTTTTTCTCAAATTTTGTTTAGGACAAACCTGCTATGTTGTTACAGCAAGTGAAAGTTATCTTTTCTTTATTTATTTTTTATTTGTAGAAACAAATGAACGTGAAAATTGTCTTCAATATTGCAATGTAAGGTAGCGACACCCATTCCCGTGACTTTAAGCTAATTATCATACTTCTAAATGAGCAGTATGAAAAATAATTATACCAATGCAAAGGCAATTAGATATTAATTTAGAATGTATCGAAAAAGTCATGAAATTATAAACTTTGTGTACGTTATCAATAGTCAAAGTCAAAAATTGATTTGCACATGTTGACCGTGTCTAAATGGCCTTGATTCCGTGACTTGGAGAAGCAATTTCTTCCATGAAAAATTCTTTATAATAGCAAATTTCTTCAACCACCCAAGATCGAAGTCACTCGGATTGAGGTGCACTGTATGCCAATGGAAACGGGTGCAGTCACGGGAATGGGTGTTGCTACCTTATGGGCATTGGGTACCGGTATCAAAATTCCCCTGCACCTGCCAACTAACATACAGCAAAAGCCCTTTCTGACAGCAGCCAGGTAGCAGTTTTGACATGGATCATATTACACAGCACCAAATTGTATCACACACCAATGGCATAATTCCTTCACCTGTGTACAGTAACTTAATATGTGTGTGATCCAAAGCACTCAAAATACTTGTCCATCCCTGCAAGTTTGACTCACACTGTGAACGCTCACTGCTTGTTGCAACTAACTTGGTGGACAAAAAATGGACAAAAAATGCACCCTGGATCCAACAACAGGCTCTGCTGCTCACAGAGTCTCCAGCCAATTACCACCAATATTTGCAACAATTGGGGGATATGCAACTTCTCTGTTTCGGAATAATAAACACTTCAGAATATTTCTGGTGTGTGTACTGTTATGGTTGTGTGGCTGGTGAGGATGGACTTATGGGACTTGACAGCGTGGCTGAATTGATGGAATTTCATTACACTGTGCTGCACATCTGGCCCCACAAAGATTGCTTAGGACTTGGTGAGGAAACATGAATGATGATCTGGTTCACTTGTAAGCCACTGCAGTGTACTCTTACTCCCTGTCTTCATCAAAATGACACCATGGCGTGTACCCATCTCACTTTGGAGCCTTCCAGTCGTTCCACAATTTAAGCTGAGTCATTGATCAAAATCTGTGTTCCTTGTTCAGGAATTTACTACTTGGGTAATTACATGCGCGTTTATAACACGGGTGCAGTTTTCATTGTCTACAAATTAGCTCTTCCCTGCAAATGCAAAGAATTATAGGTCAGTGCAAGCATACAAGTGAATGCCAAACAGGGAGGATTGTTTACCCATTATTTTCACGAATTTACAATCTAGGACATTTCTTGAGTGACAGTGATGCGGCCATCTTTTGAAGGAAAGAGTCATCTCCTCTGTCAATATTGGATAACTCAATTCCAACCGATCCACATCATCCATGAAACGTCTCACCTCTTACCTTTCACAGACAAGCTAGCCCAATGCACAGTGCTTGATGGCAACTTCGGCATATAATAAATCCAGTCCAGCTCCGAATATTTCAACCACAGACGTGAAGCTTGACTGCAAGCACAATTATTGTACATTTGAACGGCGAATGGCTGGACTCACTACCATCTTTTGAGCACAAGATGATTACCTTAATTAATCGTTGGGAGTAGGCAGGCTCAGATGATCCATCACCTTCTGTTGAAACTGCTGACGTCTGATAATAATCCAATCGACAACTGTTCACTGCTTGCGTTGCATTCTGTTCAACAAACAAAACAAACTGAACTGCATATTGTCATTTAGCACAGCCACCCGGATCACTCCGTTGATAGACTTGACATGAAATATTGGAAGTAACACTGCATGCAATCAAGGTTGTCATCGACTTGGGCTATCTCCTCGGCTTGGAATATATGAGCACGCTTTTTTGCGTTGAGTTGGGACACCTCCTAAAGCTCCTGCATGCACAAAGTGTGCTGATGTATTTTGGGGCTCAATAATTGGGGGAATAGCCCCACCAAAGGGGATCATGAGAGACGTGGAGGGAACTCAAAGGAATGGGACCTTCAAGCCCTTTTGAGTTTTGACCACCTACACTCTAACGAGTCAGCGCAGGCTTTGAAAGAGGTCAACAAAGTGGACTTAATTATGGAGCCAACTCTAGACTGTATCCCTCCAAAGCTGTACTTAGTACATCATGAAGTGTTAGTACTAAAATGGTCCAATCTAGATTAGCTATTGGGAGGGCTGGATCTTTGATGGTTATCTCATCTCGTTACATTGAATCCAGCCATGCCTGTCAATTTACTCCCTGGAAGATGAAACAGTCTAGTGACGAAATTTTCTTGTCAATTGTTGAAATCCAGTTTATAACCAGTGCCGTATCTTGAGCAGGAATCGAAAAAAGATTTGATTATACGGTGGAGTGGTACCTTTCTTGAACCACTTAATCAGTTTGGTGTCGACTGTGACTAGCTAATGTCACGGGTGGCTTGTCGCCAAATGCTCTGGTGGAGGTAGTTATAAATTCCTGTAAGTGGGAGAGGGTGCACCAAACCATGAAACAAAGCTGAGTAATATGCAGCTCCACCATCAAAATCTGCAGACTACCTAATATTCATGCAGCTGCGAGTCATCACCGAGGTTCCTCTATCTTCAGCTCCAAATTAGATGGCCGAATACTGTATCAATGCAGATATGTTGAGCAAGACATAATCCTGAATCAGCTCGCTCATTACTACTAATATTCAGTTGCGCATCGACGTCACCGAGGGATCAACTGCACTCACTTTTCCAAAATCGTACTACTCCAAATTTCGTCCTAATTCACAGCCTCGCTCTGTTCATGCCACGACATCCACTCGGACCATTGTTTGCAATGAATGGCGTGAACAATATTCCTTTCTCTAGAAGCTGAATCTTCTGGAGTAGGTTAGCCATCGGAACGGCGTCGAAAGCCGAAAAGGAAAGCTCTGTAACAACATCTGAAATTCAGGCCCTCGCTTGATCCTTGCTGGATTTGATATCACCTGGTCAAGACCATTTGAAGGGCAGTTGATCACATGAAACGATATATATGTTTGTGGCAAATCCAGCTTGGATTCGTGAACCTGTTCGTGTAATTTTGTGCCAGTAGATCAGTCGTCACTCTCGTCATGTGTACCCATGTCACGGAGTTGACATCGGAGTCCTGTGATCATCGCCTGCAGAGGAGTCAGGGATGTAGACGGCACAAGGCTGTGCAGGTGCAGGAGTAGTACTCTAGTTTGGAGCTATCTGCTTCAAGGAGGTGGTCGAACTCGCTTCAGCAGAGATGGTCATGATGAAGCTAGTGGAGCTTCTGCTGCCCGTTGACAATACTGGACATGGCCATCGGATGCGAAGTTTTGTACGAGTTTTGAGGATATGTCTCCGGGTTGCTTGTTGGGCAGTGGCTATGCTCTGGCTGGTTCTGTGGCTGTTGTATCCTACCACTCCGGGAAGCTTGTTCAAACAGGACGTGACAGAAAATGTTTACTCGAGTTTCTTTGGCACAAGTGGTACTACAAACATAACTTCCAGTCTTGCAGTGTGATGATTCAAGTCTTCTGTTTCTTGTGAATCTTATAATCCATCAATCAGTACAACACATAAACCAGACTTTTGATTCTTTAGAAAGTTGCCATGTTGGTCTGAATTTTCGTCCTTCCTACTTGTGCTGACGTTTGATGATTGTACACGGCAAGAAAATTTGTGGAATCAATCTGAACTGTCGTGAAATTTTTAGAAACGAGTTCAAATTGAACACAGAATTCTGTAGTTGGCTCATTTTTGGAAGTCCTAGTCTCAGCTTCGCGGCTGATTAACATTTCGGTACATGTTTCGAAATTTTCTTCGATCAGAGGAGGACATAAATTGCATTTTTGCTGTATGTTGAATTGAATTGAACCAGTTTGTGCAAACATATTGTGATGTTGGAAATTTCTGATGAAAACTGTCCCACCTTGCCCTGGTTTTTGCAGCAACGTATTACGTTCTGTACGCGTGTCCGGTGATTGTCGTCGCAATCCTTGCCTTGCTCTACCTCGAATTAACCAAGCGGTTTCCCACCAAGTAAGCCTTCAACTCCTCAAAACCACGATCGCTAGCTGATCGATCCTCTCTAATTACCAGCTTGACGTATGTTCCAATTTCCACTGCTATGAACCTCGCTCGATGTTGTTCCGGCGTCAATTTCTCTCAATTCATCGTCTCCGATGACAACAACTAGATATTATCTTCAGCCGATTTCCCGCAAGTTGACTAATTCGCACTGTAACCGAGAAATTTATGGATTGTCGATCATTTCCTCGTACTCCTGACGCACAGATGCCTTCAGATTAGTACTCCAATTCGGCGACATCTTCTGTTTAATTTCTGAGATCTAAGACACAATCTAGCGGAGCTGACTTGAGGTTAAGTCATCTCTCTCATGCCACCATAGTCAGGCTTTCGACGCTCACTACTCCACCATCTCCGGTTTCTCGAAGCTTTACCACGAGTCTGATCGATACCGTGAACAACCCACTGGAAGTTCGTAACCGGCTTGGCGCTTTGAACATCTGACGTCCAAAAACCTTCGAATTAGAATTCCAGAGCTTGACTCAATCACCATCCACCAGTATTAGCAAGCTCACCATTCGGAGACAGATCAGAAAACAAATCTTCAATGCAATTACACAAATAGAGTTTGAAACGACGAGATTTAGTTGACTTGCTGAGGATGTTGTGAGGGTCAACTGCCGCATTTTCTTTGCCGGGGTCGTGACATAACCTTCTTCTCGGTTTGTGTTCGCTTTTCGTCGTGGCTTGTGAGCGGGCATAATAAGTGCCGACTTGGGTCCCTACCTTCACTTTCAGCAAGAAACAGGACCTCCACCAGATATGTGATGAACGGCACGCCAGCAGAGGTTGTACTTTCGTGTAAATTGTATTAAAATAATGTCACCTTCGAGTAGTACTCGGCGAGGGCACATGCCTAAGGTAGGTGTACACAAATTCTGATCTATTTTGCAGCTGGTGAAACTTTTTTTTCACCTACGGATGGAATTACTTGCCGGTACTGACTCGGCGTGGCAACTAATCCTTTACTTTCTATTTGTATGATTTTGTTTTGGAAGGGAGGTAGAGAATTTGAGAGTTGCGTGGGCTTACTGTTTGTGTGGTGATTCTTCGGCAGGGAGCTGCAGGTTAACGACAGCAAGAGATCGAAGCTTGAGAGACTATGGGCCGCGTTCACGAGGAATATATGGACGCAGCCGCTGGTGGTGCGGAGTCCGATGGGGATTCTGACGGCCATCGACTTGTTTGGAATAGGGTTGGTGCTCTTCGTCGTCGTATGCTTCACCACCAACTTGACCGTGCCGCGCTTCGACAGCATCAACCACGGGGAAGAGATTCCGGGCTTGGAAAAGAAGTAAGTCGAGCGAGCTTCACATTTGAAGTCTAGTCGATGAGTTTCGTAGCGAAATTTAGTGGTTAAATCAATTTGATTTTTCGCAGATGGCAAGCAAAGTTGGACAAGTCAGGGGAGCTTTTCGGGAAGGTGATCCCGTTTACGATGACGCTGCTCTTTCTCCCGGTGACAAGGGGGTCGCCGATACTGCGTTTGATTCATGTTCCGTTTGAGCACGCTGTGCGGTACCATCGATGGCTGGGCCACTTGACCATGCTTTTGATTACAAGTCACGGAGTTATTTACTCCATCTACTACAGCTCTCGCCACGAAACCCACATGGTATGTATGTCTGCATATCACAACTTACCCTAATCTTGGCGTTTGAAGTTTGGAGTGAATTGGGCGTTTAGAGATTTTAGAAGTGATTGACTCTGTTTTCTGTTCGGCCTGCAGATAATCGCATGGAAATATTCCCAAGAAGGGATTGCGAATTTGCCTGGTGTTGTTGGAGCGATGGCAGGGGTCCTTATGTGGGTCACTGCTATTGCTCCGGTGCGGAACCGGTTTTTCAACCTGTTCTACGGCACACATCAGTTGTACATTGTGTTGTTCGCGTTCTATGCGTGGCATGTCGGCAAAGGAAACATGGGCAAGTGCATGGGCGGCATCTTTCTCTTCTTCATTGACAGGTTCTTGAGGATGGTGCAGTCTCGGAAACGGTTAACTAGCGTGTCGGCGCAGGTGCTGCCCAGTGGTATTGTGGAGTTGAAGATCCCCATTAAACAGGGTATGTTTTGAAATCATCCCATTCTCTACATTGCAACACATCCTAGGTTGGCTTATACGTGACAAAGTTCATAGTGGTCTTTTTCTATTGAATTGAACTGATAAAGAGGTGGCCCGAATCTGCAGGGTTTGAGTACAACGCATTGAGCTTCGTTTACATCAACGTACCGGGGATTTCACGCCTTGAATGGCACCCCTTTAGCAGCGCATCTAGCTCCTTGAATACCGCCAACACGATCGCTATCTGCATCAAGCCTCTGGGAGACTGGACGCATAGCCTTCACAACGCCATTCTTGAGAATTTAGCTACTCAAGCACTCAATCCCAGGCTGCAATGTCCATTCGCGCTGAAGCTGCACGCTGAGGGTCCATACGGCCACGAGTCGAATTATTTCCTTAGGTACTCTTTACAAATGTCTACATGATTCTATTCAACAATTATTCTACCATGTTTTCAGAGTAAGTATTTTGCAGTTCCTTTCAAGGTTTCTAACTTGTATTCTTCGAACTGATTCTCCAATTTAGGTACAAGAACCTCATGTTAGTGGCGGGCGGGGCAGGGATAACCCCCTTCCTAGCAATTCTCAATGACCTATTGAAGCGCCACGAGCTGAAGCAGGAGAAATTGCCAGTTTGTGTACAAGTAATATGGTGTGTGCGCAGCATCTCCGAGTTGTCCACTCTGCGTGACATCCGCCCTGCTCAAATCTGCCCGAGGCTCGCCGACGGTGATCCCAACTCCCTAAACCTGGAGGTAGAGGTTTTCGTAACTCGAGACGACGCCATCTGTGACTTTACGCAATTCGACTCCAAAATATTAGAGTTCGAAGATACCTGCACCAACAAGGGAGACGCTGCCTCCAAGGCTGACTCCGTTTCCAGCAATGACACCATCTCCAGCTTACATCCCACCACGTCGAGCCAGAATTTGCTAATGGCGGCCATCATACTGTCGTCAGTTGCAGGATTTGTCCTGATGTCCGGGCTTTTCAATCTTTATGTTTACACGCCACGAAACTCTCCCCAGAGTCCGTTTCCACTAGCTCTCGACGTGTTTTTGTTCTTCATCAGCACAGGAGTGGGCATTGTTGTCTCTGGAGGCGCCGTGCTTCTCCTTTGGAACCCGGCATGGAGCTATATCAGTCCAAACCCAGCTACCTTGCCACAAACCCCGACCAACAATACCCGTGCTGAAGATTCGACAAAACCTGAGAGCAAGGATATAGAAGCCCAACCTGCAACGCTCATGGACATGTGTAAAGTTACCAAAGGCTCCCGGCCCCAATTTCAAGGTTTGTGCCGTCTGATGACCTAATTCTTTTTTGTTTGATGTCTGAGAAAAATCAGAGTGTTGTACAAAGGTAAATACAGAAACCTCGCAGAGAACTTACAGTATTTGGCTTGAATCGTACCCAGAGATCTTCGATGCTGCTGCAACGAGGTTCAGAGGAGAAGAGATTGGCGTACTAATTTGTGGATCCAAAGGCCTTCAAGAAAGCGTTGCATTGAAATGCCGATCCCACAACTTCAAAAATCGGCAAGCCCAGTTTCATTTCCATTCTGTGAGCTTCGACCTTTAGCTGCAATTCAACCAACTTCTCCAGTTTCTAATTTGCCATACCCTAAAAGTTCCAACCATAGTGTCATGTACAATAGGACTAGTCGGAGCAAAGTTAGTTGTAAAAAGTTATATCCATATCGCACATGACACCAAGTTCATGTATAGAGCTTAGTACTTTGAGAATGAAATACCGAGGCATAGATTCAGACCTACCCAAATGTTCATGAAATGTACAATACTGTACATTGGTGCGTCAAAAGTCGAGTTTGCTGTGGAGGAAGACTAATGTGAGGCTCACGTCCACACAAGCGCTCTGAAATTAACAAAACTCACAATTAACGAAGCATTACATGAGCTTCACTACCACTTATTATGTACATTCGAGTATGTACATTCGAGTTCGCCTCCAATATGTGCAGGAGCTGAACCAAGGAGGAATAAACTTCGATTCGGTAGAGCACTAGAAGGGCACTGGAACCAGCTTCCTGTTGCCCTCGATAAGATTTTGCCAATAGAATACCATTATTCAATAAAGAGCCGCCGAAACTTGCAGCATCAATTTGATTGGCTTCTTCCTCACTGAAGTACACGCTTCAATTTCACCCGTGTATTGATCAGTAAGTCACTTGCAATACTCTTGATCACGTGAACAACATCCACGGTTTCTCTACTTCATCACACTTTTTTAACCTACACTATTTTCTGTACAACCTTTCACAATGACTGCTCAAGTATTCATTTTTGAGTTTTTTTATTCTTGAAACCAGTACTGTACAAAGTAAAAGACTCAGATTGTAGTTGACTCAGCTGAAGAAACAAATTGTAATTTTCATTCCCTGGACATCCCAAAACGCTGTAGGCATGAGGCCAGACACGGTTTGCAAGGAAGGCAAACAAGACAAGTAAACAGATCCCACACTCAACCACCATTTCTCTACTTCATCGTCATCTTCGTCTTCTTCATCAGAAGTTGTAAGTTAGTGCAGGGAGGCTTGGCCATCGGAGAGGTTGAGCAGGGCATCATGGTGGAGATCAGCAGCGCCGCAATGGAGGATTCGGTTGGAGCCTTCACGTGGCTCACCCAGGCGATGTCCGGGGTGAACACACTGCGAGGAGTGGAGCTTGACACCCGCCATGTGCTTCTGCAGCACTTGCATTCCGTGTGCTTGGTGGTCTTGTGGATCCTGGCTTACGCAGCTAAGATCGTGCTTGCTCTCTTGCCCACGCTCGTGCCCCTGCCTGTGTTGACTGAAGCTCTCCAGAAGATTAGTACCCTAGCTGAAGAGTATGATAATGATTCGGCAGCTGTGCGGACTGATGAGAGTAGCCGCAATCATCTCGTCATGGTTTCGAAAAGCCCAATTGGGCGTTCGCTTACTCAGGTATGGAGCTGAATTGTCTTTAGATCAGACTGTTTGGAGGATTTTCTGCTAGCATTTGTGAGCTTCGATGGTTGGGATGAACACTTGTGGGTTTGTGTAGGTGCTGGCTCTAATGAACGATGTACCATCGTCCTCCAACAAATATGCGTTTCTTCAAGACCTAGCCGACAGAGTGATAGAAGAGAACAAAGTCGAGGGCGAGAAGTTCAGTTCTGTCAACCAAGCGGCATTGAGAAGAGGATTTTCCCGGACGATCAACCTCCTTGGGCAGTCTCTGGAGAGTCACCAACAGCATGGTTCGTTTCTAGGGTATGCATCGATCTCGTTCCCAAAATTCTCCGTTGTTGTGAAAGACTTTGGGTGGATTTCTCCAAGTTACGGATCTGTTTGTGAGTCTTTTGGCGACCCCGTCAGAGATTAGGTTTTCATGCACTTGAAAGCAAGCGAACTAAGCTTTGCGATGTTGGAGTGATGCAGTCGAATGGTGAGACATCTCCCTTCGAGAGCTATGTTGTCAACTGTGTCCCTTCCGGGTCCGCTAGCCAAAATTCGATCCCTGATTGGAAACATCTTGCTTCCATTCAACTTATGGATGCAACGCACTAATGCCAACGAAGCAACGCATCTGACGAACCTCGCAGACACTGACATGGCCGAGAAATTCGCTACAGAGCTTCTATGGATAGCGGAGAAACTGCTAGCTAATGGGTGGATGGAGGACGCCATCGAACAATGGAGCTCGGCGCCATCACTTGCAGAGCTTTCTCTCTATGCTTCTCCCAAGGTTCAGAAGTCTCTTGTCCGACTCTCAGGTAAACATTTCCTTCTCTTGCAATGCATTTCCATTGAATATAGCAAGAGTTAGGGTTACATGTCTAGCTATAGCAGATACGGCAAACGGGTTGCACATGTATCTCTAGCACATGATGTATCTTTTCCTCGTTGTTGCTCAGACGATAACCCAGTGTTCCTCGTTGCAGCTCTTCTCTGCAAAGGCTTGGTCGGGAACACAAACATTCCACAGGATGTATGCCTCCAATTGGTAATCTTATGGCTACCTCTGCTGTGCAATGCAACACATGGCGGCGATGGTCCAATATTCAGCTCTGTAGAGAAAGTAGATTTAGAGCGGCAACTAGAACGACTTGTTGCCGCGCTACCAGAGACAGATCAAGAGCAGGTTCTCTCCATCTGGCTGCAGGAATACGCTCTGTCTCAGTCCGATTGGCCTAACCTGCAGAAATGCTACGACTCCTGGTGTTCTTCCATGCGAAAGTTGGAGATCGAAACGCCGAAGGTCATGGAATGATGATTCCAAAGAAAACTATACTGTACAGTAAATGGATATGCCTAGGAATAGAATACATTCATATTGATTATTCCCTATTCAATGGGGCTCCAGAACGTAGCGTTTGTTGGATTTCGACAAGGCGTGAACTTCACTTCCTCCCGTTGGGTTTCAGAACTGTTTGCAAGCCATAAGCTCTTCAGATTTTTCACCTTCATGGTCCTGATGGCCTATTTGGTAGCTCTTACACTTTAACAGACCCTTGATTCTTGTTGGCCTTTAGGCAAGAGGCAATCTCTTCACCGTCAACGGCGTCGCTCCAGAAACCATGAGGGTGTGACTGTGGACGCATGGAGCTTGAACTGGCTTCTTCTTGGTGGTCTTCAGGGGATTGTTGAGCCGGTCTTCTGTCTCTCTCTGCAACACGAAGGCTGTAAGTTGTGTTCGTAGGTGGTGAAGCTTGCAGGGCTTGAGGTAGTTTGCTTCATGGGAGCATAGATTTTGCATTGGATTGATGAGGATTGAATTGGTGCTTGCACTTCCTCGTTTGAGTTTTTATTGTACACTAGCATATTTGACGTACTGCAACTACAAATATGGAGTTTATGTTTGAGAAGCATTTGCATGAAAAAATCTGCAACTACATGTTATTTGATAGAAGTCAAGTGGTACGGAATGTATTTTTTGGTATTGTTGGAGACGGTTCTACCTGTCTTGGAGGGAATTACTATACCTCTGTAGGTATTCCCAACCTACCGGTTATGGCAGAAAAACGTCTCTTCATTCATGTAGGCCACTTTGGAAAACCGAAGATCCTATGTGCCACATTGTGAACAACTTTGTAATGTGACTCTTGCACATTCAATTTGTGTATTATATATTTGATTTGAGACTGTATTTCTAGGTGAACACTGCAAAAATTGAGTATTGTAAAGGACGGCACGCGCTTGCACGGACGTCACCAGTTGCTGTACCACACTCGCAATTGTATGTCTCCTGAAATTACAAGTGCACTCAGATTATTGACGAATTGTGGGCAAGAGAATGCCATAAGCCTTAGAAAGACATTTAGCATCTCACCACTCGCAGATCAATACCATAAATACCACAGGCCACAACTGTCCTGTACATCCTCAACTTATCCGACAAGTCTGCCGTATCTAGATTACAACTACGACTTAAAACACAAGCCATATCTTCAGCCATTGCATGTCAGACTAAGTACTTTCACCAACCTCAATCACACAAATGCTGATTCAAGTGATTACCCGTGAACTAACCCCCTTGCCTAAGCACATACATGTTCGTCCGGAATTCCGTGGCTTGATATTCCAACAGTTCAAGTAAGTGGTGATCAGCTGCACTCGAATCCTCCAGCTCTGAATGTGAAGGTCTATCGTCTGTGAAAATGGTATATTACGCAGACAAAACTGAGTGATCATATCTCATTGCCGATCCAGAGACAGGAGCAAGAAGAATTGAGCTGTGGGCATACTCACAAGGAGTCATATAAGGCATCTCACAGCCCGACACTTGAGATTATGAGATCTACGCTATACGTACTCTTCGAAATATTGTTACGATGATCATGCGTTAGAGGTTGCTTTACACTGGCGCCCATGTCGAGAAATTGAGAGAGAACAAACTCCAGTTCCTTGGAGATATTTGATGGATTATGAATCTTCTAGCCACAAGTGGCACTGTGCAAGCATAAGACAACTCCTACAGAAGAAAATGTAGATTGGAGTTTGACAACTCCAAATTGACAACATGTGCACTTGAGTTAAACAACTCTATATTTAGGGCCTTCGAACTAAACCATGCCAAATTTAGAACATGTAAACACAAAAGTCAAACAATTCAAGATGATGTGTAGTAAAGTGAGACTATTCTCGATTTAGTAAATAAAAGATTGAAAGGGTTAGGTTACTTGAAATATGAAAAAAAAGATTTATAATTCTAATAATGGACTACATCTAATTTGGGATAAGAAAGTAAAAGGACAAAAGAGAGACTCTTGCTTTTTCGGTGAAAGAACTTAGAATATAAGACTTTGAGATGAGAAGATAATGACTCTCTTTGAAATACTCTTTGAAAGGGGTTGCTGCATTGGGCTTTGTGACTCTGCATCTCCTTCTTTGTAGTTAATTGCTTGTAGTTTGGTGACTGATGACATGGGAGTGAGAAGCGCGCAAGTCTTGTTTGTGTTCTACTTTGTGGCTATGTGAGAGGAGAAGTGGAAGACGATGGAAGTAGAGTCTAATACGAAGTAGAATTGTGGTTCTAACTTGGATGCGGTGTGGGTGTTGTAGTGATCATCCAATTCTGTAATCATCTTGTGAGTTTTGCGATGGTGGTCATAAGTGATCAGGAGCTGCCTCATTCATTGTGTGGAGGTGAAAGCTCTGTTCTACAACAAAAAGCATCGTCTTCTCTCAAAGGTTCCACTACTCACTTCCTTAAGACCATCCTAATTCTCACTTCTATTGCAAGAGGTAGTCTTAGAGTATACGTGTCAAGAATAATTTAGAAGAGGTCAGAATTGGAATAAGTTAATCACGTGTTGCATCTCCGCATGGATGCGCCGAGGCATGGTAAAACAGGTTGATCATTCTAATGGGCTCCCTGGTTTCATCACATGTGGATATGCAAATTGCAGATTCAGAGAGGAAGATCAAGCGCATGAACACCATGGATCCGGAGGTGTGGGGGAATCTCCCGAATAACGTGGCTTTTGAGATATATAAGAAGCTGCCTTTGCGTGATTTTCTCACGCTGCGTGAAGTTTGCAAGGAATGGAATCAGCTGGCTCGTGAGCGGCGGTGTGTTACCGACCCTATCCACAAACCCTATTTTGTGTTGGCTCAGGGGAAGGAGATTAACGCTTCCATGATGCTTCAGGGCATTCTGACTTTCCACATCAAATCCAGTTCCTGGCAATGGACGAGCCTGCTTGACATTTTAGTATCCGAACGATTCAAATATGAACTTTTATCTGTGAAAGGCCTGACGTTGCAGGGCTTTGACTTAAATCTGACTGTTGTATATAGAGTTGGATATAGAGTTGTTGATGTACATAGCAGAAGCGATTACATTATACCTCGACAACCACAGCGGACAGGCATGCCTTGTGCTCTAGGCATGACAGTGGACACCTCAGTAGAGCCTCCCACTTTCAAGATCATCGTGGGCAGCCTTGATGTTGGAACCCAGATATATGACTCTGTGACAAGGTCATGGGAGACTAGGGACTCATCCCTTGATCTTGAGTCTTTAAATGGGCAACCGAAGTTTAGGAGTTGTTTGGATTGTGGCAACAATCTATACATCTCGTCTGAGTTAGAAAAGATTTTGGTGTATTCTCTTGATGAAGACAAGTGGAGTGAGCTGAACCCTCCGCCAAGACCCAAGGGTTTCTCAGGCAGTCGTCCATTGGGGTTATGGCAAGGTCACATATACGCTGTGACAAGTAACCGAAGTGTGTCCTCGTGGGCGAGAAGAGCATGCAGCGATGAAGGGGGCGATGGGATGCCAGCTCCCTTTCTTTGGATATGGAAGCTGCCAGTGGATCATTCAGAGGAAACGCTTTGGGAGGAGGTTGATAAGATGCCACTTGACATGCAGAAGTGGTTGGTATCTCTTGATGATCTTGGCCTACTTGACGAATCTATGGAGATTCATGCTAGTTTCTGTGAGGAGCATGTCTTGATCTATTCCTGGGTGCGAGAGAAGTGCCTGGCACACAGATTGGTTCTTCACAGTTTGGCAACGAAGAGGTGGGAGAAGGTGGAAGTGCAAAACCATTCAATGATCAGCCTTTTCAATATAAACTGGAACGTGAAAGATTTATGCTGACACAGAGTGATCATATTTCATTGCCGAGTCAGAGACCTGAACAAGTGGATTTCAGCTGTTGGCATACTCACGAGGAGGCATCTCACAGGCCGGCACTATTCCATAGTGATCAGATATGCTATATTCTTGGAAATATTGCTACGATCTTCAACGAAGACGTGGGAGAAGGTGGAAGTGCCAAACCATTCAATCAGCATTTTGTATGATGCCTAGACAAACCCCAATTTCTCACGGGCCATCTGATGCTTGTGCAATCATTCTGGGAGATGGACACAGTTACATGTGAGATCATTTTGAGACTCCCTGTGAGGCTTTGAGGGAGAGTGATTAAGTACATGTTGTAATCAGAGCATGGAATAGTATAAATTCCTGATAATCATGTATCATCCGTTAGTTAAAGAGAATCTAAAACAGTTTGAAAAACGTTGTACGATTGTCTCTTTCTTGGTGGAACTGATTTACTAGTAATTTCTCGTTGTTGAGGTTGCATTATATCTATTGATGTATCTATTCTTCACAGAAGAGCACTGTGGAGAGGTTGCTGACTTGGGTTAGTTATGTTTTTTTTCTTCAGAGCTTACAACTGGTCTCAGGTCAGTTTTGGCAGGTTGGAAATGTTAGAGAGAAGAAGAATACATTCATATTGATTATTTCCTTCGTAATGGGGCTCCAGAAACAAGGATTTGTTGGTTTTCGACAAGCCCTGAACTTCACGTCCTCCGGTTGGGTTCCAGAACTGTTTGCAGACCATAAGCTCTTCAGATTCTTCACCTTCATACTCTTGATGGTTTATTTAGCTCCTCGTTGGCCTTTAGGCAAGAGGTACTCTCTTCACATACAACGGCGTCGCTCCAGAAACCATGAGGGTATGGCTGTGGACGCTTGGAGCTTGAACCGGCTTCTTCTTGGTGGTCTTCTGGGGATTGATCAGGCGATCGTCTGTCTCTCTCTGCAACACAAAGGCTGTAAGTTGCAGGGCTTGGAGTAGTTTGCTTCATGGGAGCATAGATTTTGCATTGGGCTGATGAGGATTGAAATGGTGCTTGCACTTCCTCATTCAAGATGTTTATGTACACGAGCATATTTGATATACGGGAACTACAAATACGGAGTATATGTTTAAGAAACATTTTCATTAAAATATGAGCACATCATGAGCTTGATACACTGCATCTACATGTTATTCGTTAGAAGTCAAGGGATATGGACTGTATTTTTGGTATTGTTGGAGATGGTTCCACCTGTCTTGGAGGGAATTACTTTACCTCTGTACGTATTCCCAACCTCCCAGTTGTGGCGCATTCGATTTGTGTATTGGTTATGTGATTTGAGATCATTAATCAATTTGTGTATCACTATGTAGGCACTGCAAATTATGAGTACTGCAATATGAGTCTTGGGCACTTCGATTCAAAATATACTCAACACTAACGGATGCAAAATAAGGTGGACTCGTGGTCACATCGTCACTAACCAAAACTACACTTCTGGTTCCAAACGTGTAACTCTATAGTATTGAAGAAACACAATTACATATTTCCGTGATGCCGATCCCCTACCTGGGTTTGCTGCACTTTTGCATGTCAAACCTTGTCACCTCAAGTTCTACTTGTATACAACTGATTCATTTACAAATACCCTAACAACGAAAGCTCTCAAAGTCTACCTTCATCTTCTTATCTACCATATACCTTCAAAGATTAGAAGCCTTGCGACTTGGAGTACAATTCATTACACATAACCTGACTGTACAGCTATCGGCTCACCCTAACTAGGCTCTGTAAAAGACTCCGGCACCAAGAGCAACAAGAAGAGACTCAAGCCCACTCAATCACTTTCGTGATCCGGCCTGTGTGTGTACCATGCAGGCGAGCGGCCGTTATGTCGAAGCATGCGTGTGAGGCTTGACTCTGGCAATAGGCCTGATTCATCTGCAACTGATTCATCTTCAACTGGGTCCAAGGGCAAGCCTCCGTCTTCAGGAAATACTGGTCTTGGAACTTCGGACTTGGGAGTTTCCTCCGTTGGCTCTTTATGCAGCTTTGCTGTTTTAGCCAACATGTGGATGTTGTCTATGAGTCCTGACACGCCACCTGAGACAATTCACCCCCACGATTTGTGTGAGCTCACTGCAATTTCTCCACCATTGCTTGAGCTTAAATTTTAGTTAAGCATTGCAAACAAAATGGCAGTCTGGAGAGCCAACATGTCTCTTTGTTTGGAATTCAGGACCTCTACTTGGAGAGCTAAGTGGAGACCTCTACTTCAACTTGTCTGTCAAGGGTTCCCTCAAGTTCGAAACACTTAAAACTGAGGGAGAAGAAGGCTTGCTCAGGTCTACAAGCAATGAACAAGAAAAGTGTAGAAGAGCCTCAGCACGATTCAAGAGTTGAAGATGTCTACCTGATTGTCTGACCAAGTTCTGAAAGCGCTCCAAAGGACGGCACGCGCTTGCACGATCGTCACCAGTTGCTGTATCACACTCGCCTTTGTATGCCTCCTGAAATTATAAGTGCATTCAGATTATTGACGAATTGTGGGTTGAGCAAGAAAATAACAAAAGTCAGTAAGAAATGGCATCTCACCACTAGCAGATCATTACCATGTACACATAACTCTGAAGAATGGGAAAAGTACCTTGATGTTCTCAAACTCAAACAGCGCTTCCCAGCAACGAAACGCCTCATTGCCTTCCAGAACCATGCACTTCTCTGCGGACAAAAAGGAGAGCCATAGCAATACCATCAGAGAATATCAAAAAATCTAGAGGCCCTTCATGAGACATTTGATGAAATGTAGGTCGACTGATGTCATGTCGGTTGAATCGAAATTACTAACTGTAAAGATACTTCGGCTGAGACAATGGTGCATACCTGCAAGCGCATGCTCAGCTTTCTCCAGAAGAGAAGGCTCACGCATGAGACGGCTGATGCGGCTTTGGTTGAACGGCTCCAATTTTGGCACGCTCTGGTCATGGCTGCTATTGTGCTGCACGCCCTCTGACGCGGTGCTGGACGCCATGGCTCTGCAGCTCCCCGGGCTCCATGCTAACACCCTGCCGTTTACTAAGCCTATAACCTGGTGTTTTGATGCTCGGGCCTGGGGCGCTACGGCGTGCAAGTGTACAGCAGTGAAAGGCGCCGTCACTCCAACTGACACCATTTCTCCCTTCCCTCAACTCAAAATGTCGTCCACGAGCTGGGGACAAAACCCAACCTAAAATCGTCGAAGAAAGCTGTTCGCTACCGGATCCCTTCACAGTTTTCTGAATAACGAAAGACAAAACCTGCTGAAACTAGAGATAGAACTCGCCCTTCACACCCTAAATGCCAGAGGTAGGTCGCCAACTTCCGTGCTGATCAGAAACAAACGTATTTAATTCTGCAATTCACCACTTCATATCATCAACAATCGAACTACACTTAGTACCGATCTCCGTGCAGCTCCACACTGAACCACCTATTGTAAACCACAATTGAAATTTCCCACAGAGACATCATCATCTCCACGTCTCACACAACCCAACCAAGTGATTCGTCCTCCCCTACTGAACTAACGACCCGACCCTAAAGACCAAGCGTGCGTCCAGGCAAAAACTTTTCAGAAAAATGAGAAACTCTTGTTCAAGGAGACGCAAAATGCAAACTCAAACCACACAATCGCACACACAGCTCCCGTCCTGCACACGTACTTCAACCACCGACATACATAATGCCCCACATTTTTGCGTTACCATCCCAAACCACAAACCTGCGTAAATTGGCAGCTATGTCACACAACCATCACAGCAATCTCCACGCTCCCACCCATACCCTCCGACAGAGCTTCACAAAACCCAACCACGCTGACGCCAACCTTAATCCTCAATGCCTTCTGAGTGCGGAACACAAACGAATAACGTGGCTCACAGGGTACGACTGATATGAGCTTGAGCTGGAAGGATCGTCAGCTTGTCCCATTGCATGCTGGAGCCTCAGTCGTCGATCTCCGGGGTCGGTGTCGCAGCCTGAGGGGCATCAAGGGCAGATGCGATTCTTCACCCCCGCCATGTCAGATGATGATAAGATGCGAGGTTATCCCCGAATCTGGGGGACTCGTCATGTAGATTATGGCGCAGGCTAACCTAATTATCTCTGTGACTCGCCAAGTGCAGGACCCAGTTGGGCCGAGCTACTGATATCATGGCCCATGGCTGACGCGGATTACGCCATCTTTTCTTCGCTTACCCTGCTTGCTTGGCTGTTTTCCTTGTTGATGGAAACAGAATTGCATAAGGCCAAATGCACATTGGTACTCAGAACTACACCATAACTAGTGTAACTTCAGGTAAGAGCCTACGTTTGCTGCGACCTCATTCTCAACCATCAAAGAATACATCCTTCACATGAATCCTTCACCTCCAAATTCACCCAGAAAACAAAATTTAGTAAAATGAAACTTCATGACCAGGTCGAATGCTCACTCTTTTAAAGTAAAAGCACAAAGTCGAACCGACTCAAGCAAACCTTGATATCCGAGCTTCATGTCGCCGCCTGGGAGAAGGAAGCTAGTACCGAGAGCCGTCACAGGATGTAAAAACGAGCACTATCAAGCCGAGGATTACATTTGGGTTTTTGATTCTATGAAATTATAGATGATGTGGGTTTGGATGCAGCGACGGGTTTGGATGCGCAGGGCTTAAACCCTCGCCGGCAGGGAAGCGGAAGTGTGGGACGCAAGGATTCGCGAGAGAGACGCTCGCCGAAGTGGTTGTTTCAGTTTGCGTTTGCATCGTCGTTAGACAGCGGTTGAGCAGGTGTTTTCTGCAGGTGGTGCGTTTTTTGGGTTATCTGTCAAGATGTCTTACGACGATGTGGAAATTGAGGATATGGAGTGGAACGAGGAGCTTCAAGCGTTCACGTATCCCTGCCCCTGCGGTGACCTCTTCCAGATTACCAAGGTGCGTTGGTGGGGTTTGTGGGTTGTGTTTTGGTGCTAGGGTTTGTCGGGGTTTAGTGCCCCTTCTCGGCGATGCCCTAATTTCTATCCTCTTGCAGCGATTTCGTGTTTTATTATTCTGTAGTTGATGCTCTAGGAAGAGTGAGAAAGAGTGGTGATGTGCAACCTTGGGTGGGCTTTGTGCTTTTTGCATAATATTTGGTTTTTTAGGGTTTCATAATCAGTGAGTCGCTAGTATGCCATGTAACGATAGTTTGGTTTGCAATTTACCGTCCTTGTTGGATTCTGATTCAACACTAGTATGAGAATTTTGGGGAATTGTGGATAGCTTTAGGTTGGGATTTTTGGTATTTGGATTTGATAATCAGCGAGTGGACTCGGGGGTTATCACGAGTTACTGTACTTCCCTGTAGTGGCAAATGGGTTTTGCATTTTGCTGTCGTTTTGAGGTTCTGAAGAGAACACTGGCACGATTTCCTGTGATTTTTGGATAATTTGGTAGATTGATATAGTGTTGAGGAAGTCGATGATCTCAGAGTTTTCTCGGTTTTTGATGTATCCGCTGATTTTGCAGGCTGATCTTAAGATTGGTGAAGAAATTGCGCGCTGTCCGAGCTGCTCGCTTTACATTACTGTGGTTTACAATCCGGTAGGTTTTAATTTGGTTTTAATTTTCTGAATTTATCATACTTTAAACGAGATTTTGTTTGTGGTACGATGATTTTTCTGGTTTGTTTGATCGCTGTGATGTGCTGGTGATTGATTGCTTCCTCCGATTAAAACCAAGTGTGAATTTTGACGCTGTCAACATTTGCATCGCAGGAGGACTTTCAAGACTCCGCTCCTTCACAAACTCTGACATCATCGAAGGGGGCTCCTGCCGTTAAAGTTTCGTGAGTGCATGTTCCATGTGCATTTAAAAAGCTGCGGGCAAATTTATTTATTTTGTATTATGGGCGAGTTAGTGATGGTGTGAATCAAGCCAGACTCAGTCGTGCAAGGTGGTGGACCTATTGCGGGAGTTATCTTCTGCTTGTGAGTCTTTTCAGTCCTCTTAAAGTTCTGCAGAAGCACCCTGATACTGCTCTGCGAAAGAGCTCTGCTAGTGTGGTACACATCACGACTGGCATTGACATAACAACTTCTCAGTATTTTAGAAATTATTGACATTAATTTATGCTACTTTGTCCACTTTCCAAGTGCTATGGATAGAGCAGCGATTTTCTAGGCTACTAATTGCAGAGCTTAATGTAGTGTTGGTCAAATAGTATGGGACTACCTAGTGAGTATCGCATTCCGTGAGATGGAAGGATTATGTGCCAAGCTTTCACATGTTTACCCGGTTTGTTTTTTAGACTAGCTAGAGACAGGGACACAACATGTCCCGAATGATTTTGCAGATCAAGGTTACGGATGAGTTAGAGGGGTTACCAGAGATCTTCGGAAAATTTCAGTGATTTAGTGGTATGATTAGGAGGTCGGAATGATCTCACATTTTTCACGATTTTTTATATTTGAGTTGCAGTTGTGCATCGAATTTGCATATTAATCAATATATTTTTCTGTATGATTGGGCAATATTCTTTGTACGAAGTAGTGCAATTTTCACATGAATTTTGTCTAGCATTTGATGGTTGTTTAGTCTAAGAATTGGCATATCATGAGTTCGTTGAGGATGCTCCACTCCTATTAGGAAAGAACTAAGCGATGTAATACCATTTTTTCCATCTGGGGCTTCCTAATGAAAGAATTTGATGTTCATACCATGGTTGGAGATCGTGAGGTTGCTGGTGGGTTAGGCCTCATCAAGAAAAGCAGAAGACGGTTCGTTTCAAGTGACCGCCTAAGATACTGGCATGAGAACCCATCTTCTCTCGCCACGGGCTTTCAGCTGAATGGTTAGAGCAACGCCATTTAGAGCATGGGTTTTGGAATTCGGACGATTCAAGGATGGTGAAGGGACACAAGTTTCAGTTTAAGGTGAGTGTGGCTTTAAATTCTTAACCAAGTCATCTAGTTTAACGTGCCCGGGGTGGGAGTTTTTAGTTCAGGGCATGTCACACGAACTTCCACGGTTTAAAAACGGTTGACCTCCCCTAGAACCCCGGCTGTGTCCCTCCACCATAGCCCATCCTCTTCCAGAAACGAAGGTTCT
Organism: Ceratodon purpureus; assembly: GCA_014871385.1. Classification (NCBI taxonomy): domain Eukaryota; kingdom Viridiplantae; phylum Streptophyta; class Bryopsida; order Pseudoditrichales; family Ditrichaceae; genus Ceratodon; species Ceratodon purpureus. The sequence goes on along the minus strand of CM026422.1, from coordinate 8,813,396 downwards.
TCAAGCCAGATTCTTGTAGATATGAAGGTATTGGTTGCTTTCGATAGAATGATTTTTGGACTCCCTGTACTGAATGCTCCTTGTAACTTGTGCTCCTTGTAGGAAAGCAAGATAAAGTCGCGACGTTATGACTTGCTATTTTCGAGCCTCATCAGATTGAAAACCACGGAGGGAAAGAAAGCAGAAAACGAAGTCCAGGAAAAGTAGAAAATAAGTTTTCAAAACAAGAAGCGTGCATTGCTGTTGAACTGTGCCAGGGCATGTGACGAACAAACAATTGATAACTCTAGCTATGGGTTTGACAGATTGCTGACATGGTTGTCATCGCTTGGCTTTGACGATGTACAATTCTGAGAATGGTGTATGTGGAGAACTATGGCAGGTAGCGAAAATAATCATATGAAGCATGGCCGCTGGCTAAGTATGGGTTCGTGAACATCTACAAGATCTTCTAAGAGAATGTGTAGTACCTTGTAACCGGCACATCATCCAGGTAACGCTGGCTATGGTTTCTTGAAGCACCTTGAATGTCATTGCCAGAGATGGAGGGGACGTCTGTTGAATCGACCTTGTTGCACCTGGATCCCATTGGGCGACTAACTGAGGAGCAGACCCCTTCGATCAACCTGTCCTCATTGCTAGATGAATACAGAGTGAATTCGATATTTAGCACGAACGACCAACATGATCACGATACGATTGACCTGAAACAGATTAGTGAGCAAGTAGCCGCACTCGTGGAAGAACCCCACAAGGTCGAGAACCTCCTCGACGCGTTTGTGGACCCACATCTTGCCGCCGAAGTCTGTGGATGTGTTGATCACGATTGCGATGATCCGGCCGAACTTAAGAGAGTCTTGGAAGAGGATCACATCAGTGAAGGCTTTGAGATTCTGGACAAAGTGGAAGACCTTCACAACAAATACGCCTTAGCGACGCGCAAGACTCAGGTCCTAGAACTCAGTCTATGGGACCTCACGGAGAAGATCAAACTGCTGGAGTCCAAGATTATCCTCCAAGAGCAACAAATTTTGGACGCCCAGAACCGGCAGGAAGAGCAAGATGCGCTTCTTCTCTCTCCCATGCGAAGCATATACCTTCGCCATTTCCATGACCAAGTTCGTGAAGGCATCTGTGAAAAACTCGCTGCGACCCCCCTTCATGCCAGACATCAGAGAGCTCTGCGCCTTCGTGTGTATGAAAAGGCCATTGACCATCGCTATGGCGAGGACCAGATATTTGACAACAATCTCTGGAGTTTCATGCAAGAAACCCATGGTATTTCCCCACAGTTCTTCAACAAAACCACGATGTGGAACGAGTTTGTCGATGATTTGCTGAAGGACGAGGAGCTGGTGGCATTGCTTGGTCTGTCTCCTGCGTCCATCCTCATCACCAGATTCGGTAGACCAACTGAGCAACAGGAGCAATCTAAAGCTGAAACAACCGGTGCATTGAGAAACAAACATATTTTTGCAGAGCTAGTGACACGACAGGACGACGAGCAACGGCCTACTTACACCGAGCTCTACAAGTTTCTTTTCAATGCCGAACCAGAGACCTTAAACTTCAAGGTAGCTGATTCAAAACTGCACTCTTAATTTAGTTTCTGTGTTGTACCATATTCGTGTCCAATTCAAACAAGTCGATTGTGTTCCTCGACAATCAAGAGCATCTCCAACGTTCTGGGACAGACTTCGTATGACTGATTTATGTTCCCTGTTTTTACATGTGACAGGCAATCATCAGTTCACCAAGAGAAGAAGACCCGGTGAAATAATTGATCCGACTTTGAACTGAATTAGATTCGAATGCGGAGTAACAAAAGAACATTGATGCTCAATGATTTCAGAATAACAAACATTCTGCGAATTTGAGTTTCTGTATATACTCGGTCTGTAAACTTCCTGCTCATCTGATTGCATCAAGGGACATCAATAAAACATTGTAGACTAAAACTTACAGCTCTAATTCCCAGTCACAGCAATAGCAACAAAAGGTGAGCTAAATTATAGCACTTCTAGGCCCCGAACACAATCAGAACCAAGTATATCATTCTGTCTTTGTGACTTCAAAGGCTCCTCAGTGTGTTTATTGTGTTCGAGATTCTCATCAGAGCTGACAAAAAGCTTTAGTACACAAGTTTCACTTGCAGCAATTCTCATCTTCACTCACTACCACAAACATACTCTCTTGCTCAAGGCCCATCGACCATGTTTCTCAAACTAGTCCGCCTTGTGCCATGCTGACTTCTCCCCTTCATTGTAAGCTAATTATTATTGCCTTTCTTAATGTAAGACATGTAATCAGTTATGACCACCCTCTGAACTCACCTTTCCCACACTAATGATCAAACCACTGGCAGCGCGCCGACTACCAGCACCGAGCTACCATTAGCGGCGAGCCTAAAAACCCTTGAGCTGCCGATCGTTCACCGTCGCCCCCCATCGCTGCTTCCTTCTTTGTCACACGCAGTCTCGACAGCCTGCGCGAAGACGACGACTCAAACCCGTCATTGATTCTAAAACCACTAATATCTACACCCTGAATAGATTGTAGGCAATAGAGTCTACGAAACAGTTCACCATGTCGGTTTTGAATGCAGTAACGGTCATCTGTGACTCAGGGGGTTCAAACGTTCAAACGCAGTCTTGACAGCCTTCGGGGAGAACGACTCGACCCCGTCACTGTATCTAAAGCCGCCCTATGGTTGATGATGCCGGTTTTGGATGTCGTGCTGGTTTTCGGAGACGTTGGGAATGGCCACTTAATTAAATCACCTTTTTCATTTTATTATAAATAAAAAGAAAAATAGAAATACATTATCCTTTTACTTTATTCTTTTACTTTTTCTTCAAAATTAAAAGCAACCATGTTATATAAATATGTATACGGATAGTTTGTTTTTCCTCTTTTCATTTTGAGGGCCAGATTATATATTTCTTATATTGTTATAAATTTTTTTATATCTTATGTGTTAGTTATTTTTATTATTTTTAAAGATGACGTCAACTTTGCTGTATAAAAGGATGTTAATACAAACAGTGATATGTTTGATATTATCATCACTATTGGTGAGTGAAGTTCATGGAGCCAAAGCTATTTATGCTTTTGGAGATTCTTACATAGATGCTGGAAATGCAAATGTGTCAAACGATCATTTATCATGGACTAAACCATATGGAATGACATGGCCAGGATATCCTAGTGGACGAGCTAGTAATGGCCGGACCCAGTTGGATTATATTGTTGAGAAATTCAATTTACCATCACCCATAGCATTTCAACAATTGAAAAATACAACAGATTTGATACAAGGTGTAAATTTTGCTGTTAGTGGCACTGGAGTTACATATTGCTGGGGTCATCCTACTTTACACACTCAAGTTGATCAATTTGAAGCCCTTATAAAATCTGCAAACATATCAAAAAATCATCTTAATGAGTCTGTTGCTTTTATCAATATTGGTTTGAATGATCATACAACTTATCATGGTGAACTTCAAGGAATACCAGCATGGATAGATATAATTATTGATGGAATAACGTATAATATTTGGAGGATTAATGACCTTGGCATTAAAAACATCATGGTAACCAATGTACCACCATTGGATTGTGGACCTTGGGCAACGTATATCAACAATTTTACAAGTTGTACTAAAAATGAGACTTTGATAATGGAAAACATACAACATAATGCAAAATTAGCTAAGGCTATAGAAACTCTACAACACAACACTCCAAACATGCACGTAATACTCTTGAATCAAACTCGAGCAATGAACTATCTCCTTTCGAGCAAATCATCAGGATTTGTCAACACAACTGTTCCATGTTGTCATGGCTGGGGTGAATTGGGCTATTGGCAATGTGGAGTAAATAACAAAAACGGTGATCCTATCTACACGCTATGTTCAAATCCAAGTGAAACATTTTGGTGGGATCATGGACATCCATCAGACGCAGGAGCCAAAGCTTTAATAGAGTTATATTGGTCCATGATAGGTTTTACTCGTTTTGGTAGAAATATAGAATCTTGGGTTAGAAGATACAACATATAAATGAAACATTTCAATCATAATCAAATTGACATAGAAAATGAGGTTAATTATGTTGATCGGTAGTATAAATTAACATAGTTGTATCAATTTAATTTCATTTACATATTGATGATTTTCAATTAATGTAAGGTTTTCCACTATCTGAGAAACTGATGAATCTTTTTCAATTGAATGAAATGTAAATCCTGTCTCAAAAAAAAAAAAAAAAAAAAAAAAAAAAAAAAAAAAAAAAAAAAAAAAACTATTCACAACAGAGGCAAACAAACCAACCAACCAACCACAGCTGAACAGTTATAGAAGTTCCTGTGACCCAAATTTTTTCTTTAGACGTCTGAGTCATGAAGTGTCTCCATGGAAAAAAAATTCTAATCACTTTTTGCATCCATCGTATCATAAGCTGCGAAAATTCATGTGAAGTTGATATTTAACGGGAGCCTGGACGCAGCGAATTCGAAGCAGGCTCTAAAACAAGACATAGATCCTAAACCGTCCCAACACCTAAACCCACCATCATCTACCACCGCTCAACATCCTACCTCCAAACCTACAGATACTACTCCCTACCTACAAAGCCGCCACCAACACACAACACCCACAAAAGGAATGGAGTCGAAAGCGGAAAGCGGAAAGCGGAAACTCCAGAAACACGATCATCGACCACGCGACATGACTCACCAAGGAACAAGGAACATTCCAAAACCACCACCCCACGCAAAACCACCATCATCTACTGTAGACGTACATATCATCCCTCAAATTCCACAATTAGAGAGACGCTAAACCATCACCAGTGCGAACCACTTTGAGTCCCTCCGGAAGCGCAGAAAAGAGATGGTGGCAGTGGCGATGAGGATGACGAGTGGAAAGCACTCAAACATGAGCTGCTGTGGCCATCGCAACCTCACCAAAACAAACATCGCACACACACAAGCATCGACAATCCTCGTAGCCATAGCCACACCGAATTGGAACAATTGCTGGTCGCATCGAATTTAGTTGCAAGGGGGATCAGGTTGGGAGTTGGAGCGGGGAGGATTGGAGGAGGAGGCAATCAATCCATGTGATCGATTGAGGATGCATTCGGCGGTCTGCAGCAGCGTGTCGTGTGGAGTGGGGAGGCCGCTGGTGGAGAGCTCGGGGTGCTGTATGCGGAAGGGCGGGTATGCGGGGGATTGTCAGGCGGTGAGGCTCGGGGTGGCGGGGAGGAGTTTGAAGGAGGGGCTGGAGCTCGTCGGGATTGGGAGGATTAGGGTGGCGGGGCCGTTGCGGGGGGGAGGAGCTGGAGTGTTGCATCCCAAGGCGTTTGCGTCGGAGGAGGGGGTGAGTTCGGAGAACGGGAATGTGAGTGGGAGTGAGAACGGGTGGGCGGAGGCCAGGGGGCGGTCGGATGGCGCGAAGATTGGTGGAGGGGGAGGCGGGGAGCAGGGGCAGAGCCTCGTGCATGCGCTTCATGAGGCGGCGACTGTGTTTCAATCCGCAATGGAGGAGCAGGAGTCGCTTACTCGCGGGCCTTGGTTTGCGCAGAAGTGGCTCGGCATTGATAAGAATGCCTGGATGAGGGGGCTCGCTTACCAGGCAATCACTCACGCATGAAACCTCGGAAGTTTTGGAGTCAGTCGTTTGAACCAATTGTGCAATTGTAATGGAGTCTCAAATTTTTTCTGCTTAGGTTATGTAGGTTCAATTGATTTCTCAGACTCTCAGGATCAATCAGATCAGTCAAGGCGAGGTCGATTGCTTGCTATACCTGTGCGATTTGTTAGACTGATACGGAAACTTGCGAGGGCAGATTGCTCTCTTGATTGAAATTGTTTCGCTGTTTTTTCAGAAGGAAAACATATCTATCTAATTTTTTATTTATATAGATCGCTTATAAGTGAATTCATTTTCTATATGTCTGCGAGCAGATTTGTGGTGTTCGGCTTAGTTTACTGTGATAATGGCCAAAGTTAATCGTTACTGTAGTAAGATTATAGGACTCGTGATTCTTCCATGAATTATAGTTTAATGGATGGCTAATGGATCCATATGCTCTCATTTTGAGTTTTGGATGTTAATCTCATGGGGTACATTCTATTGGTTCTTGATGTACAGGCTGCTGTACATTCGCTACTTCAAGCTGTTCAAGAGATTGCAGCGCGTGGTGAAGGACGAGACAGGGATGTCCATGTTTTGGTACAGCGTAGGTTAGTCATTCATGTCTACCTTGCTGGAAAAGAAATGCATATTGTCTTGCTCTAGACTCGGACGAACTGCCATTCCTTGACACGCGTAGACAAACTGGTGATGTTTTCGGGCAGGTTCGAATGTACGTTGGTCCATAATTGTGATTACGAATTGGACTCTCCTCAACAAAATGTTTCTTTATGTTTATTCCTACCCGATAGTTTCATCGTTAGTCTGTCTGTTCTCTAATTCTGGATGATGGATTGTGTTCAGCATAATGCGACAATCTGCGCCACTTAAAGATTCAATTCGGCAGGAATTGTCTACAAGGGATCCTTCTGCTGATGATTGGTTATGGCGCCAGCAACACCCTCAGGCAGTGGCCAGCTTTGTTAGTATCCTGGAGAAAGACAGGCGTTTTACCGCTGTAACCTCGACGTATGCACTTCTTCTAGCACCTGCAACCTAATTCTGGACAAAACTCATATGATCTGGTTCCTTATGATATCTGGCGTTTTCTGAACATGCCTTTTTAACGTTTACTGAGTGTAATTTGCTATTACAGTGCTAGTAAGAATTATATCTTAATATTTTCTGTTTGTGAGCTGAATAGTACTAGTTATATTCCAGGCCTATTTGTGGTGCACTTTTAGACCAGCCGCAGTATACTTTTTTGGACGAATTTTATATCATATTTGTTCATTTTACTTCCAGCTCACAAAAGCTCTCTTTCGTTGGCAAGCAGAGGATGGGAAGAGACTGCTACAAGTCGCAGCAATGATAGTGATGTTGCGCTTCTCAGTCTTTCTCTCAGCAGCAGTGCTGCCATTACGAAGCTAGGTGCGACAGCAGTGTCTTGTCCTCCATTTACAACGTTGCTCCCCGAGGAGATAAGTCGGCAAATGCTAAAGCTCCCTGAGTGTATGTCCATAGAAGAAGTATATACGTTCTCGTGTAATGTAGGATTCAAGCGGCAGTTTCTCGACAATTTTGGAGCTAGAGCAGCAGACGTGGGGAAGTGGCAGGCTAATGAAAAAGAAGGGACCTTCTGGATCAATCTTATACAGCAGCTGCTATGTGCAGCTTTAGTTAGGGAAGGTGTACATTTAAAACTGCAAGTGACTGACGGTATTGAGGTAAAGTGTCTACAATCATTACACTCTTTGCCCAAATGGTCCATCTATGATCAATGCATATCTTACAACAGAAGGATACTGTTGGATTCTGAGGTGGATGCGTGACTTGTGGTTTGGTCAGTTCACCGCGCATGGTTTAATGACAGCAGTTCTTTCGCAATTTAGCACTGTAGTTTGCAGCCATGTAGATGGATAAGCTTAGTTGAGGAGTTTGGCTCAGATATCTTTAGAGCGAAATGATTGTTACTGTAGTGTTTCAACTGCTCATGCTTATAGGGGTCCGCTATTCTCCATCTTTTCTCATCGTAGAACGGGCATGCAGGATTTACAAAAGGACTTGGGGCTTTTTGGGTTTTTCGTCGCTTTGGGTAGAAGCACTCGGGCCTACTTGGCGAGCCGCGGGGTAGGGGATTCCGAAGAGTCGCTTGCAAGCCTACTAAGGTATTTACCTTTATATCTTCAGTCAAGTTGGAGTACTTGCGAGTCAGCAGAAAATCTCTTTTGGTCTAGTTCTTGGAATAAATCATGAGCAGTTCAAAACTAAGAGTTGATTTATTTGTAATCTGGTATATGCCTCATGTACTTGGTCATTGCAGGTATTTAGATGGTGGTAGTGTATTGTTTTATCCTCAACTCTCGAGGGTATCCTCTTATCAGCTATTTGTGGAGGTAAGAACCGGGATGTGTCATTTAAGATGACCTACTATTGACTAGAGATTTGTTTTTGCATATGATCTATATATTTAGGAATTTTAAGCACATCTACTAGGCCCTGTAGATATACTTAAAAGAATTGTTGAGTAGTAAGACCATTTACCAATTTTCACTTTGGACAAGGGATCATTCTCAATCCAGATACTGTCTTACCTGTTCCCTTACTGTCACTACATATTATCATTGCACTTTTTCTGGAAAAGAAAGACCTTCTTACCTTTTATGAACCAGCTTGGCGTTCTTGGGTACGATTCTTGAGACGTTACTTTCCTTTTGTTTACTTTTTCTGATTATTTTGATATAGTTGATCTTCTTCAATCGCAGGTAGTGTGTGAAGAAATGGAATGGCTTTCTTTTTATCCAGGGAGTCCACCAGCCAATTCTCATGATGACCACAAAAAGGTGAAATCAGGAGCTAGTAAAGCAGAAAAACAGATGGCACTTGGAGTGGCAGTTGAGACGTGCTCGTTGTGGGTGAGAAGCTTTGGTCGTTACAGTACCTGGATCCGGCAGCCACAAGGTTTTCGTGGAACCACGTTCCTGGAGAAGGGGTAACATATTATACACATTCTTGACGTCTGTTTTATTCATACTCATTCATTTCTGTTGCTGGCGAGCCATTCATTTTGTTTGTCATTAACAATTCTTTTATGCATTCTGACCTATCTTTCACTGCAATCCATACCATGATCTTGAGTTTGCGAATGTTTGATGGAAGTGTTGATCTGAAAAGCACCTTGTTTCGTGAATCTTAATCTAGTATTGGGTCTGTTAACAGCCAGCAGCGCTTGGAAGAGTGCTTCAAAGCGTATAATCTTCTGGGCAATGATAGAATATTTACTAGGTGAGGGTTTCGCTTACTATCTCAGTTCACTTTACTATGTTGGTGTAGGTCTTTCATTTCTATTAATATGGACAAGTGCAATTGGTCCTTGTCAAGTGTGGAGAGGACGAGTTGCAGGGACGCTAACTTCTTTGGGTACGTCTTTGTGATAGGGATAGGAGTGATAGCAGAAAAGATGATGTTTTTAATGGCGATAGTCAGAGGGAAAATTCAGAAGGAGAGGCAAATATTAAGCGGTTTGAGGATGACTTATTGCGGACGTGGGATGTTCCTAATGTTACGCCGCTGAATACGAGTAAACTTCCAGCGGATCAGTTGGGACTACAGGAAATGGAGCGGCAGCTCAAACTATTTGATAAAGTATTTTCTTTCCTTGAAATTCAAGATTGTTTTACTTATAATGTTTTCAGCTAGAGGAGTTCTCAGTTTTGGAGATCCTTCCTTTAGGTTCCCAGGAGCATTTGTGAGTGAGAGTTAATATTAAAGTTGATTATTTCCGGTGCCCTACTTAGCGTTTATTGCATCCGTAACCTGCACTAAAATTAGAGTAGGATGTTGCCAATTATTATGAGGACTAGAATAGAGGTGATAACATAGCTCTCTAAGGCTGAGATGATTACTCGTGTTTTAAATGTCCATTTTTTATTCTATCGGTCTATTATCCTCATCATGACGACCTTTGCTGCAGGAGCTGCAGAGTGTTGAGCTTGCTATTCACAAACTGGAAACGTTGCTCAAAGAGTCTGAATCTAATGGGAACACTGGAAGAGAAACCTTGTCTGCAATACGGGTTGACCTTAGGAGGATATGGGCACTGAAGAGAGAAGTTGAATCTTTAGAAGATTCTTTGAAAACCGAAGCTGGTCTTCTGAGAAAGAGCCTGGCAGCTAAGGTATGTCTTATCCAAGAGCAGTATTGATTTCTTGAGGATTTATACAATTTGTTTGGTATCCTCGACGTTAGGTTTGGAAATTAACGAAGACTGCATTTGAAAGCGAAAGAGAAATATTACAGTCGCCGTATCTCTCACTGAGGTTGCGCAGAAGATAGTCAACGAGTTAGACTTCAAGTTGCCATCAGTCTGCTTCTACACAGTATGTATTTCAATCTCGTACTTCCTCAGCAGTGTCTGAGCCCCATTGAGGTTTCATGTGAGTAATTTCCTTTTTGATACAGGAGGATGAAGTCTTGGAAAGGAGCGCAAATGATAGAAGCGCCAATGAAGAGCTTGGCAGTCGTAGCACAAGTTCTCAGTCGAGAAACAGGTCTGAACCTGCTATCCCATACATCGAGGATTCACTAAAATCAATGCTGCTCCTAAGTTATGACAGTTTACATCCCTAAGTTATGACTGCTTCGTAAAGAACACATGTCTCACCTTGCAGATATTCCCTCCTGCACGTTGATTTAGCGTAGAAGCCACTCCTTTTACTGCATTTGTGCAGCTCTTTGTATTTGCTGTTAAGTTGTGCATGATACATCAGGAATTTGGAAGTAAAAATGTCGTGGTTTTGTTTTATGTACGATATACCTCCCCTGTAGTGAACATTGTTCTGAAAAGCATTTACGAAATTCACATCAGGTCAGCCCATATTTCACACTCGAAATTAACCTTGATTATTTGCTTTAATTGTTTATCCAGGGAAAATCCTGTTCTTAAAGGAGCGACGAACCTAGGTCGAGGGTTGGTGAATTTCATTTTCCCGTTCTCAAATCTTAAGCAGGAAAGGGAGGATGTTGGCGATAAGGTACTGATTGCTGATGTAAGCTTCATCTGGTATTTGTTTAGGGAAGGAGGTTTTCTGCTAGTAAGTGGGCCAATAGATTGTTCGATGATTCTGCCGATTCAAGAAATTTAAGTACTTATGACCTGATATTAAGAATTGTTCTTCTGATGTTTCACAGAATGGCATAACAGATTATGAAGCAGATCTTGCAATAGAAGGAGCATCCGCATTTATGAAAGAAGTAGATTCTATTGAGCAGTTGAGAGGTGAGTTGGCTGCACTAGAGAATCGTATACGTCAAGCTGCTGTGCAAGCAGAGTCCGAAGGGGTGAGTGTTCTCTTACCTTTAAATTGTTGCTTACTATTTCGCTCGATGATTTATAACATATTATCCTTTACGCTTCTAACAACCCAGAATGCCACGAATGCTTGGACCTTTAATCTATCCTTGCTCCCCTTTGACTGATTGTTGTGTGTACCAGTCATCATCAAGTGAAGATTTGACGCGTATGTCAAATACATTGAGTACCAGTCTAACGACTAGGCCCTACGAGGATGACATTGATGATTCTGAAGTTGTTGGAGCATATGGAGATGTTTTCGGAAAGTCTATTGAGAAGCTCAAAGATGCCAGCTCTGTGAGTTTTCTTTCATTCCACACTTAGAACATTTGGATACTGTGGATGAGGTCCTGCGGCAAATTTTTAATGTTGTCTCCAGCGGGCACTAGCTACTCCATTTTGTTGACGTGACGTTTTGTGTTGTGACTGTGGAACAGGATGCGTGGAGGGGCACTGTTCTTCTGGGAAGTGATGTAGGTGTTGCGGTATTGCTCCTGAAACGAAGTGTTGCTGGTCAGAAACTCACCGATCGAGAGCAAAAGATTCTGAAAAGGACATTCACTGACTTAGCATCAGTTGTACCTATTGGATTTCTTATGTTATTGCCTGTAAGACGCGAAGGCCTTCTCTTTAGTCCATATCATTTTCTCCGTATCATTCCACGAACTTTTTAAGCAGTTGAGACAAGCTTTCCTGCTTTAATTTATATCTAGTTCTTTATAGGCTTTCTTTGTAATGTGCTGGTTGCTGAATGATTTCTTGATCCGTCACAGGTTACGGCTGTTGGTCATGCTGCTATTCTTGCTGCTATCCAAAAATACGTCCCTGCACTGGTTCGTGTTCTCTCCTTTCCAATTTCCCGTGCTTTTTGGACATATGGGGACTTAAATTAGCAGAGTGGACATCCTGCTATTATTGTTCCATTTTGAAGTAGCAAACCTTCAAGTCTTTTCAAGTTAGGCACTCATTTGTAGATTATATTGCTGCATCTTCAACAGCGTCTTTAGTCTCTTTAACGTTAACAAATTATAGCAAGTATTAAGAATGGTGCACAATTTGTTTGTATGCGTTAAGGGCACCTTTCTTGTGGAACTATACAAACTTAGGTGGTATTCTTAAAGCCGAGTGCAGTAGGGTAGATTGTTTCTGTGTGTGGTTAATGATTCTGCTGACAGTCGGTTCTTGTCGTCTCATCTCGTTTTCTTTGGTATTCCTGTCGCAGATTCCTAGCGCTTATGGCCGGGAGCGCTTAGATGTTCTACGACGGTTAGAGCAACTGAAACAATTAGAATCTGAAACTGAGGATTCAAACACCCGGCAGAAGGCTTCTAAATAAGAGTTCTCCTGGGAGCAAGTTAGGTGAAAGTTCATATTGGCTGAAACATCTTCCCTGTGAGATTCATTTTGGGATCCCGGTGTTCAACTTGCTCAAGCAAGCAGAAGCTAGAGCACGTCTGAATCTGTGTAGGCAAGTGCTTGAAATGATTCAAAACCTCGCTAGGGATTTGTAGGATTGTATTTTTTTGACAAGGCTATCAGCCAAGCAGTCATTTTACTCTGGAACTGCAATCATTTTTTTACTCTACGACTGGCAGCATCTCTTGCAGACATTCTGACAATGGTCTGTGAGATGCTAAGATTTCAATGTCTTGTAACTAATAAACTCCTACGAGACTTAGGGATATGAGGGATTCGCAATGTGTTACTTCGTGCTACAAGGCTGTATTGGAGTATTTTAAATCGACGTTTAAATCTCATCTACTTACCCAAAGTCTAAATCAGCATTCATCTTGCATTGCCAGTGTCTTCCCATTTCATGTACAGTACTCGGAGTACTCGACACTCTTAAGGATACTAACCAAAGTGGGCCATATGGGTACAACTCTTTTATAAACATGTTGACAACTCTTTTATAAATTCTATTATTTCCCAGATATGTTCCACACATGGGAGCTTCAGTGCACATCAACGAGGCTTGTACGCATGCCATGTCCAAGTAGAAGCTCCAGACAATCTCATGTACGAACAGTATGACGTTTATTCTAATACCCCAAATGTTGGGTGCTGTAATACGTAAAAATGCTACCTGTTGAAACCCGTCATCGATTAAAATTACCAACTTCATAACAGTCATCTTACATAGTTGAAACACATGTACTGTACAAAGCAGTCAATTGTGCACACGGGACCATTAGATAATAATATATTGAAATCAATCATTTAGATTTATGTACAGTGATTACAAAATATTGTTACATAGACATTACTAGATGAACATCAATATTTCACATTATTTTTTAACCATCAAATATCTTCATAAATTTCTCTCTAGCTTCCTCTAGAATTGTTGTCATTTGTTGTCTTGCATCGATCTTCACTTTCATGACTTTTTGCATCGTTTTTCCTCTATTTTCCACTGCCATCATTTCTTCCTGTGAACGATAAGTCCTTACTTGGTTCAAACCTTCACATAAAAACATATTCAATAATTCCTCCATTGTCTCACTTCTTGAATTCCTTTTTTGTATCGTACTTGTCTGACGTTGTGGACACGGAGGAATAATATTACTTTCACCATAATTATCTAATGGTCCATTACTCGAAGACGCTTTTGTTCCAATTTCTTTGACATCGCAATACACCGAAATTATATGCTTATTATCATTAATTGATAGAGTAGTAGATCTGCAAGCAGGGCAAGGTTTTGGTCCATCCTTTAGCCACATATACAAACATGGCCAACAAAATAAATGACCACAAGTAGTGCAAACTGGGTTCTTCAACCCATTCATACATATCTTGCACTCCCACTCACACTCACTAGTAGCCTCCAAATTATGTTTCTCCGTCTCCATTGAATCAAAATGTCAATCTTAGTTTGAATGACACTCTTCCTTTTAGACAACACTCTTGATTTTCAAATGATAACATACAATTATAACAGGAAAGAAAACCCATAAAACAATGGAAATAAACTTGAATTCCAAAAACAATGTGTGTATTTTGATAACACAGAAGAAGAAAATATAAAAACACAATAATGGAATCACAATATATAAGCTGAGAACTGATTTTACTTTAGTAATACTTTTACATTTACGCCATGCGTGATTTTACTTTCGTTTTACTTTTACATTTACGTCATGGGACAGGTAAGCAAGGCAAGGCAGTCCTAGGGTTATATCCCCTATGACCGTCCCTGGCTTGACAAAGAATTCACCCATAAAACTTGCATCACACCAGAGCACCAGAAAACAACATCATCTCCTACTCCATGCTAACCACAATTGCAACTCCACAATTGCAACTACACAATTGCCATTGTCACCGCAACTCTCTGCTCCTCCCTAACTTACACCAGTGACACCATTCCATCTCATTCATTCCTTCCTGGACTCACCCAATTAATGTGCATATCTTACATGCCCACATATGTCCTCTACGCAGTGCATACAATGGACACAGTGTTCATGGCCGCTGCTCTCACTCTCGAAGCAGATTGGGGATTGGAGATTGGAGTTTGAAGTTTGAGTTTGGAGATTGAAGATTGGAGTTTGGAGTTTTGGCTATGTCGCCATGGGGACAGCACACAGGTGCATTGAGCTATGGCTGGCTGTGCTCGTATTCCATGCTCTCGCTGTGCACGCAATGGCAATGGCAATGGCTGCACCAATTCCGCACCAGGGTCAGGGTGGTCATGTCCACGCCATGACTGGACATGGATCGATGTGAATGCATATATGCCGTTATGGGGTGCCTTTCGGGTGCCCTTCTGTGCTGGGCTGCTCGTTCGTCATGCGACGAGTCGGGTGGTTGCCGGAGGTGAGATCATCTTCGCTTGGCTTGGTGGTGATTGGTGAGAGAGGGAGACTCCGAGGGAGGGAGGGAGGGAGGGGGGTTGAGTAGTGAGTGACAGATGGGGATTGAGGGGTCGCAGTGGGGGCAGGAGCAGGAGCAGGAGCAGGAGCAGGGGGTTCTCAATGTGGGAGTGGATTTTTGGGAGAATTAGGCGAGGGGAGGATTCTTTTTCTCTCGCTTGGGTGATGATGGCTTGCTTTTCAGAGGATGGAATTTTTAGTTTTTGGTGAGTTTGTGGACGAGGGATTTGGGGTACGGGTGCGTGCATTTTGTTCGTGAATGTGATCTGTGTTGTTTGGACCGGTGAAGTGATCGGGGTTGTCATGAGCAATGGGAAGGGTTATGCTGGAAGTGAGGATTCATTATCGTCGGTCTCCAATTTATTATTATCTGAAGGGATTTTTGGGAGCAAATAGCGGTATTGATTCAGTGACCGGCAGCATCTTCTGGTGTGGAAATGCTCATGTCGTCGTGTAATCTTGATGTTTAGGGTGGCAGTCAAGCTGGAGACGGGTTTGAGGTTACGCAATTGGCCATGATCGAGTTGTTCTGATTGGTTTTGCAAGGTGTGCTTCGCAGCGCTGGCTGTTGGAGTGTAGTATAATGTGGGCAGCAGAATGAGGAAGATTTGGAAGTAATGTGGTCGCCAGTCTGCTGATGTTATTCCACTTCAGGTCTAAAATGTCAGGTCTAATGATTTGGAATGCAGCTTTTCACTGAGGGATTCTTACCGTATTTGCTGTGTGGGAATCTTATGGGCATACAATTAGAAGCTGCTGCATACGTGTTTACGGCGCTGGATTGCATTCTGGCATCATCCACTATGACGATGTCAAGAATCAGCTTCACGATCTTTCCGGTATCACCGAAGGTGCTTTTGAAGGAAATGGTCGTGGGCGGCAGGCATGTACGTGGAACCTTGAGTTAAATTGCCTTCATACAGCTGCGTATGAGTGACTGGTCGATGATGTGGTTGTTTGGTCCATTTGCCACAAGCAATCACATCATCAAACTCACTGTGGCTGAATCTTAGCATCTGCCAACAACGCTGTTGAATGGTGCTTGAACAGTGGTGTGCCGGGGCGAAGATTGCTGATTTTCTGTTGATGGTTCGTGATGCTTTCAAGGTATATACTCAAATCAAAACTCTCTATGTGGTTATGGTTTCGTTCTCATGTGCTTAAGTTTGATGTTGAGGTGCAACTTTAGTCATTGTCGGTTTTGCTTGCCTTTCACAGACCTACTTTAAGAGGGAAAGAATGAAGGAATATGCTTTTTTCAGTTTCATGCAGTTGATACATGTGAATGACAACCTTTACTATCAGATTTTGCATGAATTCATAATGCACAATGCAGCGGTAGACTTTAACGATATTGCTTGTCTTTTGACGCTTGTTTTGATTCTGTGAGACGCCTGGGGTACTCTATTGAAGCCCAGGCTCATCATAATGTATAGAAACTATGGCACATGGAGATCTGAAGTTACATGATAAATGTGTTTCTTCAATACTAGAGTTACACGTTCGGAACCAGAAGTGTAGTTTTGGATAGTGACGATGTGACCACGAATCCACCTTATTTCGCATCCGTTAGTGTTGAGTATATTTTGAATCGAAGTGCCAAAACTCATATTACTCATATTTTGCAGTGCCTATATAGTGATACAGAAATTGATTAATAATATCAAATCACATAAACAAAACACAAATCGAATGTGCCACAACTGGGAGGTTGGGAATACGTAACGAGGTAAAGTAATTCTCTCCAAGACAGGTGGAGCCATCTCCAACAATACCAAAAATACAGTCCATACCACTTGACTTCTAACGAATAACATGTAGTTGCAGTGTATCAAGCTCATGATGTGCTCATATTTTAATGAAAAAGGTTTCTTACAAATATACTCCGTATTTGTAGTTTCAGTATATCAAATATGCTTGTGTGCATAAACATCTTGAATGAGGAAGTGCAAGCACCATTTCAACCCTCATCAGTTCAATGCAAAATCTATGCTCCCATGAAGCAAACTACCTCAAGCCCTGCAACTTACAGCCTTTGTGTTGCAGAGAGAGACAGACGATCGCCTGATCAATCCCCAGAAGACCACCAAGAAGAAGCCGGTTCAAGCTCCAAGCGTCCACAGCCATACCCTCATGATTTCTGGAGCGACGCCGTTGTATGTGAAGAGAGTACCTCTTGCCTAAAGGCCAACGAGGAGCTAAATAAACCATCAAGAGTATGAAGGTGAAGAATCTGAAGAGCTTATGGTCTGCAAACAGTTCTGGAACCCAACCGGAGGACGTGAAGTTCAGGGCTTGTCGAAAACCAACAAATCCTTGTTTCTGGAGCCCCATTACGAAGGAAATAATCAATATGAATGTATTCTTCTTCTCTCTAACATTTATAACCTGCCAAAACTGACCTGAGACCAATTGTAAGCTCTGAAGAAAAAAAACATAACTAACCCAAGTCAGCAACCTCTCCACAGTGCTCTTCTGTGAAGAATAGATACATCAATAGATATAATGCAACCTCATCAACGAGAAATTACTAATAAATCAGTTCCACCAAGAAAGAGACAATCGTACAACGTTTTTCAAACTGTTTTAGATTCTCGTTAACTAACAGATGATACATGATTATCAGGAATTTATACTATTCCATGCTCTGATCACAACATGTAGTTAACCCCTAAACGACCATGGCCACCAAAATGGCTTTTTGTTATTTCGGGCAGCTTAGATGAAGGGGTTTAAATTGATATTTTTGCCTAAGATTTTTACGGGAAGTTCCCTATGCTATAAGGTGTATGTGGAAAAATTGCAAATTCAAATTCCAAATTTTGAAGCTTTAAATGCAAATTTTAGTTTTCAGCCTCTAAGCGGGCAGAAAAATACTTTTTATTTTTGACATTTTTTTGAATTCTTTTTTTGAAAATTTGTATATTACCAAATTCATATCAAAATTTCCAAGTGACCTTATTTAAAAAAAATCCAATTTCACAAGGGCAGCCTCCAAAAATTACAAGGCTAAGCTTCATAGTTTTCTGTAATTTTCCATTAGTTTCTTTTAAAATTTGTCATAACTTGAGATTTTAGAATTTTTCATATTTGTTTTTTTCAGTAATTCAAATACTTGTAGAGGTACCTTCTCACCGTTCATTTTTTCCAAAAACCAAATACAGTTGACGAAATTTGTGTTGTTTTGAATCATTGTTTTTATACGTGCTTCTAGAAAATAAATTGCATGAAGGTTCAAAAATCTAAATGAAGTTCTAAAAATTTGCAGGGATGTACTCAACTTGGTTATCTACATGGAATAAAATATGAGCAAAACTTTTGGGGTGTCAATCATCAAGTCATCCTTTGCAAAAGGTAGACTATGTCTGTCCAAATAACACTTGCATCAACTTTGAATGTTACAATCTCACAAATGGTGAAGATCCAACGGCTGAAATTTTATGTAGTATTTGTGACAGCAATTAGGTCTAAGATCCTACGGCTCGAAGTACACAAAAGCAGTAAAAATTTTACCCGTACCTCAATTTCAACAAGGTGGTACAAAATTGCAGTTTTTGGTTTTGGAGGTTCAAAAATAGCTTGGTCGTTTAGGGGTTAATCACTCTCCCTCAAAGCCTCACAGGGAGTCTCAAAATCATCTCACATGTAACTGTGTCCATCTCCCAGAATGATTGCGCAAGCATCAAATGGCCCGTATGAAAATAGGAATCGTTCAGGCATCATACAAAATGCTGATTGAATGGTTTGGCACTTTCACCTTCTCCCACGCCTTCGTTGAAGATCGTAGCAATATTTCATAGAATATAGCATATCTGATCTCACTATCGATTAGTGTCGGCCTGTGAGATGCCTCCTCGTGAGTATGCCAACAGCTGAAGGCCTCTTGTTCGTGTCTCTGACTCTACAATGAACTATGATCACTCCGTATTAGCATAAATCTTCCACGTTCCAAGATGTCTTCGTCCAGTTATTATTCAAATCGTTGATCATTGAATCGTTTGGCATTTCCACCTTCTCCCACGTCTTTGTTGCCAGACTGCGAAGAACCAATATGTGTGCCCGGCATCTCTCTCGCACCGAGGAATAGATCAAGACATGCTCCTCACAGAAACTAGCATGAATCTCCATAGACTCGTCAAACGGACCAAACTCATCAAGAGATACCAACCATTTCTGCATGTCAAGTGGCATCTTATCAACCTCCTTCCAAAGCATTTCCTCGGAATGATCCACTAGCAGCTTCCATATCCAAAGGAAGGGAGACATCTCATCGCCCCCTTCATCGCTGCATGCTTTTCTTGCCCACAAGGACACACATTCCAAACTTGTCACAGCGAATATGTAACCTTGCCATGAGCCCAATGCACGACTGCCTGACAAAACCTCGGGTCTTGGCAGAGGGTTCAGCTCACTCCACTTGTCTTCATCAAGAGAATACACCGAAATCTTTTTTAACTCGGACGAGATGTACAGATTATTGCCACAGTACAAACAACTCCTAAACTTTGGTTGCCCATTTAAAGACTGAAGACCAAGGGATGAGTCCCTAGTCTTCCATGACCTCGTCACAAAGTCGTATATATGGGTTCCAAAAGCATTGAAATTCTTAAAGATAGAAAAAATAAAAAATACGATAAATTATTTTTAGCAAATTTTTTTCTTTATAAATTATATGAGGTTATTTTTAGTCCTTTTAAAAAACACAAAAATCAAAAACAATAATTTTTAGATTAATTTTTCAAAAGAAAAATATATTTTTAGGTGGATGAACCTAC
Organism: Ceratodon purpureus; assembly: GCA_014871385.1. NCBI lineage: Eukaryota > Viridiplantae > Streptophyta > Bryopsida > Pseudoditrichales > Ditrichaceae > Ceratodon > Ceratodon purpureus. The sequence continues at coordinate 8,793,751 of CM026422.1, read as the reverse complement.
ATTGTGGGGTGATGAAATGGCAAGCGAATTATGTTTTGCTACGTACAAATTTCTTGAAAATGAACATTAAGAATATCCAAGAATGCCTTAGCTTGACATAGTGTACAATACCATATTCATTTAATTGGGAATTTAACCCAATTTTGGAACTTCTCAAATATTTCTTATATTATTTCTAGGTATAATCTTATTAATGTTTTTGTGTTTAAACTTTGTAAAAACATTTAATGTATAATTATAACAACATCCAAAAATAATATAAAAAATATACACTTCATATATTTGGAAAAAATATTATAACTCATGTAAAAAATGATGTCACTTGGAACCATGAAAATTCCCAAATTGATGAATATGGTGTTGTACTGACTATAAAAGTTTCATGCGTAATTATCTTGTCGGTAGGAATTTGTGGGAATTCCAAATTTTCACATGGAAATATATAAAATGTAGTGATTTAGAGAAGTTTTTAATCACTTTGAATATTGATATAACTAGTTCTTGATTAAGAATGTCAAATAAAATGTTGTACTCTACACGATATCTTACATGTGGATTCAAATTCATAAACAAATATTTTATTTATTAAATATTATTTTTATTTGACAAAAATCAATATCAAAAGCGTTGTTTGATATTTGATAGAATGTATGTCTTTTTCTAAAAACTACAGGCTAAAAATTTCATTAGTGCTAAAGGTGATAGTGAGTCTAAAATATTAGTGAGTAAAGAGCTAGATCTTAAATTGATCATCCTAATATCTACTACAAAATCATTTTATTGCTAGTCCATTATTAACCCTTGAACGTCAAAGCCAGCCCCATGGGCTTGGTTTAATGGAATAATTGGAGACAAAAGTTTCATTTCTCAACCAAATCAAGCGAGACTTGTTGCGTTGGAAAGCTACTGAAAAAGCGATCTATATTCCAAATTTTCGCCTCATTTGAGAGATTGCGGAATCATTGGTAAGCAATCAAAGTTATCAAATTGAATAAGTTTTAAGGTTGGGGCAGCTGAAGTTCAACAATGTTGCAATGCCACAGTGCTACAGTGCGGCGCTACAGTGCACTGCAGAGCCGTTTTTTTTTGGGGGGGGGGGGGGTTAGATTCCTTTTGGGCTGCCCACCCAGGACCCAAAATGTCGTTTAAAGGTTAAGTTAGGTTGTTGGCAACTTGGCACTTATGATGTGAAATTCTATTACTAGATTTCATGACCAAAAATATGTCTAAAAAACAAGCTCAGATACAGGTAATATATTGCTTAACCCCTAACTGCCTAAGCAGGCCATTTTGGCCTGATGCACAGATTCCATCTGCATTTTCTCATCCGTCATGCACTTTTTGTGGTGTGATTTTTTTATTGAATTTTCTATGGGAAGTTAGCTTCTCGTATGTGTCATCCGATCGAAAAGGAAACAATTTTTTAAGAAATTATGCTTCATTTTGTGTTTCAGTGTTCCATCCAAAATTTTGAAGATTTTAGTCTAAAAGTGTTATTGAAAAAATAAACTCATAAAATCAAGCATCCAGAAAATCTCCAAAAATCAGTACACCTAAAGTACTACATTATAATCCATCACAACAAATTTCATCCACTTATTGTCAATATCTTATTCGTAAATGAATTACAAAATAAATTTTTATTTTCTGTTTCAAATTCTATATAAAAAGATTAATAAAAGCATTCATAGATCTAACCGTATAGATAGAATCTAAAATTCAAGATGTATAACTTTTATTTATATATCAAGTTCTAAATATTCATATTGATTGCATTTTATAACGCATCTTTACAAAACTGCCTAAAATGGACATGGGTGAGGACGCTTAGGGGTTAATAAATAGTAGATTATGTGTAGTGAAGACAGAGATGGCAATGGATTGTGCAAGTGGAACAGTGCCAATTTCTAGATAGGCTTGGTTGCTCATGCTTCTGAAAAGGCTGTCCTTGCAACCATGTGATCGTTTATGGTACAGTTCCCATTCATGCTCTTTCTATTGACTCTTGAATCCCACAAGTTACGGCTCCCATGATTACAGTGATGTCAGATGTCAGCTTCTTGCCATGTCAAGCAGCAAGGCAAGCCTCTTGATTCTCGAATATCTTGTTAATATGTTCATCACAACATGTCCATCCCTAAGCAATGAGTGTTTGTTTTGTGTCTACACTGAGTGCAAGCTGAAATACACGTCACACAAGAAGAAGATTTTTGCAATGATTAGAGGCGCCCACAAAGTCTACTTTCTTTTGTTATGTCCATGCAAAACCAAAATAAAAGATCATTTTTTCAACTTGAGGGCCCAATGGTAAGGTCTCTTTATTTCTCCCCATTGAGCGTGGCTTGGTTACCACGTTCGGTGGGTTCCATTTTTCTGCCCCTCCCTGTTCTGGGATCATGGAGTTTTTTTTTGGTTGTTTTTTGTTGTTTTTTTTCTTTTATTCCTTTTTTTTCTTTTTTAAATATTGGGAAGATCTTATACCCATATTTAATTTAGAATTTATTTTCTAAATAAGGATTTAATACAGTGATTCACACAGAAGTTGCACTATTGATTTATGTAGGCTGGCAAAATAAATTTGCACATTACTCGTAAAACTTTGCAAGCAATTACATAGTCATTTTATTATGGCATGATATGCTGAATAAGGTGTAAATTAGTGAAACCCACCCACCTCCCTTACACATGGCTTACTGGTAGTTATCCCAAACTTGAAGCTTACTTTACTTGGGGGCTTACTACAAGCTTGAACTTTACTCTAGCAAATCACTAATTTATGACCATTTGATCTAGGTTAACCTTCATCTAAAGGTCAGAGATGATTGGATCAGCGAGGCTATTCCTGTCCATATAACAAACAAGTGAATCTCTAGAAACTTCTTTGAGGGTATAAAACCATGGGAGTTTCTTTGCCATATGCATCTGTTTACTTGTCTGCTTTGAAAGTAATTCTAGTTTGCTACATGTGTGTGAGAGATTTTTAGAGCTTGTGAAGTTTTGATATATGGTGGTGTGAAGCTAAAGCAAAGTGCAACATGGCTGAGTCTGGTGGAACTACTACTCAGGTCTTCTAATTTATGATTGCAATTAGACTCTTTCATCTCTCCCTTTGATTTGTATGTTTGGTGTAGGGTTTGATTTTTCTTGTGACTGCAATAACAAGCTGTAAAGGGCTGTTGACACCTTGTCTACAAACATAATCCTAACTGTGGTTTTGGTTGTGTTTATGGGGACATGTGAGGTCCTTTACCTCTGTATTTTTCTTACTTTACTACACCAACGTCATTCCATGGATGAAAAGATTTTTGGAGACTCTAACTATTTTGTGTTTGATCTTGTATTGTCAGTTTTAAGACAAAATTTTCTCTATTATTTGGATTGTTTTGTCATACACTACTACAGTAGAACCTGCCTAAACTAATACTGTTGGGACCATTAGATTAGGGAGGTTATTAGTTAATGGAGGTTGGATGTACTACTTGCTGATGTAATAGTACTGCTGGGACCATTAAATGAGGGAGGTTATTAGTTTAGACAGTAAGGTTATTAGTTTAGACAGTATTAGTTTAGACAGGTTCTACTGTATATTGTAAGTAGTGTGTTGATTGAGAATTCTTTGGTGAAAAGCACTATGTGTCTATACTGGTGATTTGGAATTACAAGAGAGTGTATAGATTTGATTAGGTTTGAATTGAGAATGGGCTGATCGAGAATGAAATTTGGTGAGGAAGGTGATAAAAGTTGCCCTGTAAAGGGATGTCCCGCCCACCCACCCTTAGGGATAGGGCCCGTTTCTCAATATTTTTATAATATAATTTTAGGGACTGGAGGCTCTAATTACGCTATATATGGAGGTCCCCCTAAGATTAGAAGGACCCCACTCAAGCATAATAACAGGAGCAGAGATTTGCTCCACCCCTTTCACCCCCTCCGAAATATGGCCTTCGAGCTACACTTGATGGATGGATTTACACACTCTCTCTAAGGGTGTTCCCAAGGATTTTTTTAGTTCTTCCATTGGTAGAGAGACATGTACCTAGGATTGTAGATAGGTAAGAAAAATATCATCCATTTAACCCCCAAAGCATCAACTCAGTAGTGTTGATATGATTTTGGATTAGGTCATACTCAATATGAGTCAAATTTTACCAAATGTAGTTCTAACTTTGGCACAACATGGGAAATTTTCATGTCTTTCTAACAAGACCATTCATGCTTCAAAACTCCTCATACTTTAGGAGATATAAGTAGTCAAAATGTGGAAACACTATTCGGGCATGCTGAAATTTATCCAAAACTGCAGTATATGCTCAAAATATGCCCAAAATGATTAGATCACAAAATCTTCAAAAACTCACCACAAAATGAGTTTTTACTTTTTCTTAAGTTTTGTTTTTTCAACATGTAAAGACAATTTGAAGGCATGATCTCACCGCTCGGATTTTTAATCCAATATTTCTCCGTATGCCTATTTTACTATCATAGACTGGACCCTCGCATTTGAATTTCAGCATACCTCCATGTGAAAAACCAAGCATTTCTTTAGGTTTTGTAGCTCGTATGAGGGGAAAAAGTGCACGGACATATCCCTTATTCATCAAGGAACAAGAATTTGAAGAGCCTCACATCGAGTTTGCCTTTAAAATTGATTTTTTTGGCTCACAAACACTTGAAACCCATTTTGCAACAAGGGAAAAAACTTTTCTTTCAACTTAGAGCGTTATTATCTCACAAAAGGTAAGAAGTTTGAATCTAATTTTTGGAGTACATATACATATACAAGTAAGGTACCAGATCCTACAGGTTTTTTTCCAAAAATATCAATCTTTAAAAACTTACACCTTGTATTGAAATGTCTAATTTTGAGGGTTTTCGGCAGTTTTGAGGGCTTTCAACTTTAGGGATTAAACATGCTCATTCAGAACCTTATCTATTCTAAAGTACTTTTATTCAAATAGTGGCTATTTTGATTAACTTCTTTTTTAAAGATTTTCGCAACTTCATCTTCTTTTGTACTCATTTTTTTCCAATGTACAAACAGCTACATCCAAAATGAGGTACGATTTAGGCAAATTTTTGCCAATGAAAAAATCCCTGGGTGCTCCACTGCTCATGTTATGAAACTGATTCAGAGAAGAATCTGAAATGAACTTCTTATCAAAGAGATTTTGAGAGTCTCTCACTTACATTCACCACATTCAAGTTGCCTTATTTTTATGCATGGATTTTTGTCTTAGCCTACTTGTCCCCTTCCCTTCCAACCACTGTTTGCTGAGTTTGATATGCAATGGCCACCCTGAAAAGCTTCAAAATCCTTGCTAGCAATTTCCTCCCAAAACCTAGACCCTACAGGCCCATTCCCACATGGCCTTTGCAAAGAACATGAATAAACATTTAACACCTCCACAATTTTGGGAGAAATACAATTTTTTTCTATGGAAGGTGTCATCAATGAAGTTTGGAAAGGTGTTATCAATAGAAGCTGGATTATGTAATGGCCTCCCAAGAGCCATATTAGTTATGAACATTCTTAAATATTTAAAACTTGGGTATATTTTCAATTTTGGTGCTTCCTTAACAATTGCCTATAAATGCTCAAGTATTTTTCTCCTCCTAAATGTTAGCTAGTACATATTCTTTAAAATTTGTGGTGTAGACATCCATGTAGGATTTGTAATTATTAAAGAATGTAGGTGGGACAACACACTTTATTAAGGAGTTAAAACCACGTCTAAGAACGGGTGGGAATACACCTTAATCCCTAAATGCCCACCATGAATTCACATCAAAAACTACCCTTCAACACTTTTTTGTGAAGCAAGTAAGCTTTTCCAATTCTATGAGATTTTCTTGCAAATTCAAATGTTGGATTTTACAGCTTACTTATTGAGACATTATTTTCCAAAGTTTTAGAGAAAAACACAACTCCAATTGCAAGATCATAATGTCCAATTGAAATCTCACTTTCAATGAATTTTCAAAACATACGCTTTACAAATTTGAAATGGGCAACTCCATATTCTAATAAACAATGACTTGAGAATCTACACAATAAATTAAGCTCACATTAAATAAATTTGCGAATTTGAAAATTTCTAAGCATTATAAAGATTCTTAAAACAATGTAAAAGCAGAGAAATAATTGTCGAATGTCAGAGATATAGATATGTAAGGTTTTCAATAAACAAATTGTAAAAGAATTCGACATCCATATTTAAAGATTTTGAGTACAATAAAAATTTAAAATAAGGTCATATTTATAAAATATGAGTTTCTAATTCATCTCCAAATGATAAAAATCTTCAGAAATAGCGTCATAAGGATAAATAACCATCCATATAAATATATTCAAATTCTTTAGTTATTCCAACTTTTCCAAGAATAAATATTCAATCCAATAATAAGAATACAAAAGTAAAAAAACGAATTTGCAACTTTAACTTTACTATTAACTTTTAAATGAATCAAAGTAAATGCTTTCTAGTTTCAAAATCTTGTAGACAACATGAAGTTAGAGGATACAAATCTGCTTTTGCATCGACAACTTTTGCTATTGGCATCTTTTGACTTTTGCTTTTGACATCTTTTGCTTTTGAATCTTCTTTCGGTTTTAAAAGTAAAAACTTATACTATCTTTTTCTTTAGCTTCATTACATAAGATCATCACATATAATCTTTATATATTATTCAAAGTATAAGGCTTCTGATCATTCTCATCGCTCTTCAACGTTTTCTTTGTCTGAAATAAATTCATCTCATAAAGTGAATCAAGTTGACATTATTACGTGAGTCATTACACGATGGCCTTCAATGGTGCATTATGGAGTCAACTCCCTTTGGAAGTTGTTGAACAAATATTGTCGTTTCTACCCATGCCGGATTTGTGTAGATATTGCACTACATGCAAAACATGGAATGAGCTCATCAACAATCCGGCCTTTAGTGTGCTACATGTGCGCAATAGGAATAAACGTTCACCTTTTATAGCAATACATTCCATTACCAAATCCATTCAAAATGAACATACAAAGTTTATGGATAGGAGCCAAGTAATGTGCTTCCTTGACATTAGCTCAAAGAAATGGTACTCGGTGAAACCTCGTGATGCTCTTGAAACGTCATTTCTATTTGACCCTCTATACTATCAAATTGTAGTTATGGATGGAGGTCTTCTGCTTCTCAAAGCTCTCAAGAGAGCTTCTAAACTATGCGATCATGAAAGTGGTTGTACACAACTATGTGTGTGGAATCCTATAAAGGACATGAAGATTCAATTGCCATGTGTACCATATCATGGCGAGGATTTACTCATAAATTTTGTTGTTGATGACATTGCCAAGACTTTCAAGGTATTTGTTCTAAGACGAGGTGGGAAAAGTCATGTGGTGGGCATATATGATTCCGTTATGAAGGAGTGGAAGACCTCAAGCAAACTTGAAATGAACAATATAAGGATCTGTACTATCCTACAAAGTATTGTATTTCAAAATCTTCTATACATTTTATGTTGTTCTAAAGATGAAAATCTGGGTTCACGTGGAGAGTATGAATTTTGGAGGTACAACTATGTTCCAGATATTTGGGAAAGATTCCAGTTTGCGGAGGGTTGGCGTGTTGCACATGATAGCATATACAATGGAATATTTGGAAATTTTGTTGTAAGCGGTGAGCGTCTTTTTGTAACGTATTGGCATATATCGGAAAATGTATATGAAGTGCACGAAATTGATATCCAAAGTGGGTCCACAAAGGTATTGCTGACATGGACAGAAACCCACATAATGAGAATTTTTGAGATAGATGTCAATGTATATGATAACTATCTTGACATATATGTTATCGGTTTCAATAAGTCCCTCATGCTTGTGTCCAGTTCTTCAAGAAATATAGTAAGTTTTAATGTAGAAACAAAAGAGACCAATTTTAAGTGGCCTCAACTTCCTTTGAGAGAACTAAGGGTGAAAAGTGAGCGTTATTCATTGATAGGGAAGCAAATGGACTTTCTTCTTCCTGGTACACTTAAGTAACCTATTATATTACCTCATGTAGACTTTATTCTTTGTATAATCAAATTTTTATTATATACGCCCTTGTGTTGAATGTTTCTTGATAAAATCTCCTTTACATATTATTTGTGTAAGAAATAAATTAAAGTTAAAATCCATATGTATATTTTCATCAAAAATCGAGTTGTTTAACAAAAAAGTTCAAGTGCTAGTTTATAACAACTTTTAAATACCAAAGTCCATTTCCTTAAAATACTTATGATAGTCTTTGAAGAAAACATTTGGTAGCCAAACCAATTATGTTGTTGAGCAAGACAGTAGACTAGTTTTACTATGAGTAAAAAGAGCACAACATTTCATTCACCATAATGTTCTTCATAATAATTAAGTTACTCTCATGGTGAAGAAATTATTAGATTTTTTTTAAACACTATTTTACATTTGATATGAATTTTCTTTACAGATCCTTAAGAATGTTATAATAATTTAACACTTTAAACCAAATGTTATGAAAACCTTGAAATAGAACTCTGGACACATAGTTTCATTTAGATGTTTGAAATACTACATTCAAATTTTCTGAATTTGAAGTGGAAAAGTTGGTTGTTAATTTAAGGATTGAGTTTATAGTAAGAGGTCCAGCATTTCTGGGCTAAGGCAGGTTCAAAATTAGTGCCTAACTGTGTTCAGTATCATATACTTTACTATACTTATTGAGCCATAACTTAGTAGTACGATCTGTGAGATTGTAAAATAATTGTGGGCATTGGAGTAACTGTTGGTAATATGCTCAACGCTTGCAACAGAGAAAATGCTCGTGTCTGAGTCTGGGGTTGAAAGTCATCATGCCATATATGCAGGCAATCCTTAGTACTGATTGGTAAAGAATATGCTGCGTTGCGTTATTTTCACTTTCGATGGATTATGGATTATGGATTTTGGAAGGGGGCAAGTTGTCAGTGGTCCCTCATTTGAGTTCAACAACTCCTGCAGGGCCCACAGATATATGTATGACACTGTGACTTGCTCACAACTTCATGCAATAAATCAGTACCATGAGTTATCCATTTGGTCCAAGCTCAACCGAGAACAGACTCAAAAGAACCATCTCTGGAATTATGATCCACTTCTATTTTCTAACAAGAAAATCTCCAAGTACCCCTGCCAATGATTCATGAACAATGTTCAACTTCTGTGTTGACAAGTGTGCTTGCATTGTAGCCTGGAGGGTACACTCCCTTAATTACCATGGATCGCTACGATCCCACTTACTTTGCAAACTTTGTCATCACCATATCAGCTTGTACACAGTTTGACTCTTGAATACGACCACACTTACATTTATTGCGAGACACAATTATCAGACGAAGGGTCACAGTCTACCATCGCTTCGGATTTCCATATAACTGCTACCTAGTACAAGAGCTAGCCATGTAAACTAACCAACGATAGATAATGTGAGCAATGTACGTCGATGAAGTCTGGGATACTGTACACACTAACACCGCAGGCTTAATAAGCCGTAACACATGATCCACAACTCTCATCGAATTCGGAATCATCATCCATGGGAAACTTCACATTTCGAAAACTCGCGCGGTGTTGTCGTCAGAGCCTGATATGATCATGTTTCCGTCTCTGGGACATCCACACACCCAACATCGGCTTGGAGCTGCCAAGAGCAAACAATGATACAGCAAGACAGAATGGTAACATTACACCATATTTTATCACCTGGATCGTCTACCAAATCTATGAATATCACTTACGAAAGATCAATCACGAGACGAAAACAAACTATATAGATTCAGACCTCACTTGATCTGTGACGATGACACAGACACAAGAGGAGAGATACGTACCTGGATATTGCAAGATCAAGGATGCTGTCTCCATGACCTTCGAAGACACGCTCACAGTTCCCTGTTCGACTGTCCCATGCTCTCACTTTTCCATCCAAGCACCCAGTGAACACGAGTTGTGACGCAGGAGACCACAGAAGCTTTACCACCCCATCCTGAATTCAGAACGACTTCTTCTGGTCAGGACCACTTTCAACACCAGCAAAGAGACAAGTATAATGTCAAGCTCATGTAGACTGAGGTACGATTCTACTCGATACGTTTTGTCATCCAATCCAAGACCAATCCAGTACCCTGCCCCTTCCAGTTTGTGCACCACATCTACCGCCACTTGCAAAATATGTCTACTTCGGCAACCAACTAGTACACATATTACATTTCGTTCATTTCTCATAGCACGGTATTTTGCAAGGGATCGTATTCTTAAACTGGCACAAAACAATCCTAAGTTTCTGGCGATTGACAAGGCTATTGGAGCAGATAGTTTTAGGGTGGTCACTCGTCTGCGACTTAGTCCCTTACTTCCTTTCTCTCTGGGAAACTACCTCTACGGTCTCACTTCTGTCGAATTAATCCCTTACGTGCTTGGAACGTACATTGTCTAACGAAGTTTGGGTTAGTCGTTACTTCCTCCCTGTTAGAGCTTAATGCTATGATTATCATGTCGATAGAGTTTTGGTAAATTTGTTAGTATGTGCGTTAATTCATTATCTGAATATGATGTGCAGCTGGTTGGGTATGCTTCCTGGGACATGGGCGTATGTCAGCGCAGGTGCCATTGGAAGGGCATTTATTGTAAGTTAAAACTTTGTCCAATATCCACAAATATCTATTGGTACTTTTTTTGTTCCGTCCTCAAAGAATTTTTTGTTTTAAGTTATGGTATGCAATTTCCATAGGGTCGCATGTGGTTAGAGCCAATTAGCTCACTTCTTAGCGCTCGCGATTCTATGTACTCTTGAGAGCTGACGCCACCAGATGATGGAACATTTTCGAACTTTTAGAAAGTGTTGCTGAATCCCCTCAATAGTCTCTAGCTGTATTTGACACGGATGGGCAAGCATTAAAATATATGATCTTCCTTTCGCAGAAACAAGAGGCAGATGCTGTTTTCCCGGGCGGCCCAGAAAGTTATTGGACCTTGGGAATTGGATTAGTGGCTACCATTTTTGCAGCATCTTACGTTGGCAAATTGGCCAAGGTTTGTTGCTTTCCTTCTCTATATTCTTTTTTGGCACCAATGAAGTACTGTAGGCATAGAGTTTATTTTGAGAATTTTCCCCAGTTTTATGAACCTGTCTGTACGATGATGTCATACGCTCATGAAAATTGAAATATAACGGCCACTGTGAGAGGTGCTGAGCATCAAACATGTTTTAGAGGTACATTGTCCATGTTCATCTAATTATGTTCTATTTTCCTGATCATGTGATTGCAGAACGCGATGAAGGATATCGAAGACGCATAAGGATTGTCGCTAGAAAAGAATTTGTTGGGAGATTCCAACTTTGGCCCAGCAGGGTGCAGACTATTGACGCAGACGTCAAGCAAAGCACGTCAGCGGTTTGAGGGCCATTACTGTTGAAGCGGATATTGGTAGAAACAGTGAGTGTACATAATTTCATTACACATCAATGGTTCTCTTCACATGCGAAACTTAGAATGAAATGGTGGTAGAAGAAAGTTATCAAGTAGACGGCGAGTATCTCAACCTGCCCTGGAGCTGCATTTAGTGTAATGTCAAATGGGTAATCCCAAGCGTTTCTGTAAATTTATGATGTCAATATCAATTCAAGGTCTTATTGTCGTCATGGAAACTTGGAAGGTCGTATGATTCAGAAGCTGGAAGTTAAGGATAGCAGCTTTGCTTCTCTCATTGGCAAATAGCTCATGCTTTTTTGGTGACTGATGTCAAATTGTCAGTCTTAAACCTTACTGATGGATGTCTCAATGCTCATTGTGTCTGCTCGTGAGTAATCAAAACCATGCCGAACCTGAGGACTTGCTCAGGATCAAGTAGTGCTTGAGCTGTTGCACTGCCTCCAGCATGAACGCCTGTCCAAGTTGCTTATCTTCATACACCAAACTCACAAGGTCATCTTCTGAGTTGTTATGTTCATGTTTTCTTTTCCAATTTACTTCTACCCTATTTATCTACATCTTTTGTTTCTCTACTTCTACCCTATATTTTTTTGTCAAAAAACAAATTAGATTACTAAGAGTAATCGCACTTTAAGATACTTTCAAAGAAAACAAAGTACATCAAAAGCAACCATAAAATTTTAAGACATTTATGTGTTTTACAAAAGAATTAAACACCCTATCTCTAAAATGACATCATTGAAATTAAATTTTTAATTTATTTTGAAGTTCTAAGTACTAATTTTTAATATCAACTTTATTAAGTCTTTTTTAAATCAAAGAACATAAATCCTTTCTTCTCTACTACCTTTGAATTTGAATGTATACTAAAGAAAGAATTACATATTTTCATTTATTTCTAAATATTTGTTTTATTATAAATTTAATGATTAGATGAGTAGAACCTGAGTGTATTCTAGTCTGATAATTTTATTATTATATTATGATTGATGTTACAATCAAATTGTGTCAATTGCACAATATTTCATTATAAAATATTGTTAATTTCATAAATTTTTATTTTTAAAAATTCATAAATAATTTAATAAATTTCAAAATAATGGATACTTAGATTTGAAGGTAGTTGGAAAAGTAGGTATCTAAATCTTCTTCTTTTTTAAAAAAAATACAAATACCAAAACCAGTGTTTTGAACTTTTTTAAATCCTAAATTCAAAGATGGTAGAGTTTTTAATTCAAGTTGGTTTTTTATATGGAAAACATGAAACTTCAAAGTCTATAAAAGAAATGCTTTTAGAATTTCCACTTCTCAATACCAAAAGTATTAAATATTTAGTTTTTAAGTCTACATATAGACAATAAGCGACAATGAAAGTTATTGAATTAAACCTCTAAATGAATAAGCTACCAAAAATGTAGTGACAAGGCTATTTTGAGCAAAATCCTCCAATGTTGAAGACAAATATTGACTTTTGATATTTTTGTATAAATTTTATAGGTCATTGTATTCATCTCATGCTTTGTTTCATAAGATTCTAATATGTGATACAAAAACTGTGATTGGTTGAAGGTTTTAAATCTATCCGGTGTTGTTACAAAAATGTTTTCAAAAAAAAAATATAAATATCATCATTTTGTAGAGATTCATACATATATAAGAAGTTTTGAGTGAGTCCATTCCAACAAGTGAGGTAAGACCGTAAGAAATATGAGTAGTCATGTTATACAAGCAATCTGGTCTAACTCTTTATGAAAGAAAATAACTTTAACAAGTCATTATGAATTCAATTTAATTTTCCAAATAACTAAGATTACAATTTTTTTGGTAATTTGTTCCATCATTCCACTGTTGGAATTGACATTATCAATTTTTATGTGGACGTGATTAACAATTTGGTTTTTTTTCTATTTTACACCTTATTTTAATCTACGTATCTTTTGAAGATAAAAATCAAGGTTTTGTCTTCAAATCCTTTGTGTAGATTCTCAAAGTTATTTATCTAATAAAATGTGAAGTTGTCCATTCTAAAATTTTGTAGCATATTTTTTGAAAACTCATAGAAGATAAGCTTCAGCTTTTTGAGGAATAAAAGAACTAGTTTTTGAACTTTAAAATTACAATTTTGCTATTATTTTTCTTTTTTCCTCTAAAAGTTTTGGAATTTTTTTTCAATAAATTGATGATCATACGGTTGAAATTGCCAAAACTATCATGAAATTTAGAAAAAGATAACTTTGCTTACAAAGAGTTGTTGAAAGGCAATCTTTAATTTAGAATCATTCTACACAAATATTGGTTATAAGATCCATGCTTTGAAAATAAAATCATGAGGACAAATTGAAAAAATACCAATGAAATGTTTGATTGTTGATGTTCAAAAACAAAGTCCTTTTTATTGAAAACCTCTACAAAAATGTCATCTATAATTTTGACATATTTTTTGTTTATATATAACCTCTTTGAATAAAATATAGATTCATAAATTTCAATTATAATGACATTGCTTAGAATTAACATTTTATTATAACATTCTCAATATAGATAGAATCTAAAACGTAAAATGTAAAAATTTGGAGGGTGTTACAACATGTATTTTGAGGTATTAATTTAAAGTCTATTAATTATAGAATAATGGATTGGATAATTTCAAATGATTTATTATGATTTCTTTAATTTCTTAATTTACACTTTTATATTAAAGTACAAACATAGGCAAAAAGAAGCCAATAATACACCTATATTGTAGCCACTTGAGACTCGTCGGCTCATTCAGACTCGTTCGCAATGCGGCCATGCCAAACCAAAAAAGTTCACCCGAGAAGAAATAATCATGAAATTACAAATTATGTGAAAGATTGGTCTGTGAACTACAAACTTTGCCAATTTACCCCCTTCCCGATGCAAAAGCCCGACAACGGTCACATATCTGTGAGAATTGGGACGGGGAGGTTATTATCCGATGCTGCCACTGCGACCAACATCCTCCCACTAGTTTCAATAGTTGTTCATGCGGGCCTCGAGAATAATCGTGCTGGTTAGTGATCGTAGTTGTCGGAGAAGATCAGTAACTTGCCGATTCACGGCGCACCCATGCATTCGTGAATTCCTGCGCATTTGAGGTCGTGATATTGGACTAGCTAGCTTACTTGTATTCATGAACTGCTTGCGCTCTCTAAGCACCCGGTCGATCGATCAATCGTTGTCGAGAGCTGGCATTAGACGTCTTGTTGTGGAACCATCAGACTTTGTTCGTGAAATCCGGTCTAATTAAGCAGTTTATGATATTGCTTAGACTAGCGCCTGATTGGTTCATTGTTGCCAGAGTGCCCGGTTGAATCCAAGGATTTTATGAGTGTCTGCTTGCATGGTTGCTTTGGACCGAGATTTGTTGCTCAGACTCAGTTCTCGAGAGGCCGAAGGGGTTCGCAAGGCCGGGGGCTTCCGAGGCGGAGGTCGCGGTTACATTATTAGTAATTACCTATGGCGCTCACAAATGAAGCTCGAGTTACATGGCGCGCATTGGTTGCGATTGGAAGTGACTGCCTCTTCTGTGTTCCGTGCAGATTGGGGGGATTGGGTGCAGAAGGGTTCAATAACGGCGGTCCGCATCATCAGCACCACCGTCTCCGAGTTTTCACGATGGACAACCTGTTGTGTATCAGACAGTCAGAGCTGCCATGGAGTCTTGCCACCACGACTAGGTGTGTAGCTTTGTTCTATTCTGAACGAGATCAGTTTTGGTACTACTTGCATACGTCAAGGTCGGAAGCTGTATTAGGCCAGCCTATGATGTGGTGCGGAGGATGTCAAAATTTTGTCTCGACATCAGGCCATGTACAAGTCCAACACAATATGGATCCACTTGCCATGGTGTGCTCAATCGAGTGCTTACTTATATGTGATCAGCGGGAAAGAGAACAGCCACAGCAGAGACGAAGTAGTTTATGATTCATGGGGGATGAGGCTGCGAGAGGGAGAGGGGGTTCTGAAGTCGAAGCTGCACGAGCTGGGAGTGATGAGGACTCAATTTCAGATGCGAATTACGAGGACGCGGCTACAGATCAGGCGCCTCTGTCTCGTGCTCATGTTGTACGAAATTCATGTCATGTCTCCTGATCATGTCTCCTGATCATGTCAGCCGATAAATGGGGAGCTGGTGAAGTCATAGTTTGTAATTCAGTCTTCATATCACCGTCAGTGAGGAGATGTAGAACAGAGATAGGGTGTAGGCATGCAGGAGACCGAGTATTTTTTTGCACGAAATTGGAGACGGGGAACACTCTGTGATTTGCAGTCAGTGGGCCAATCAAAAGTATTCACCAAATCATTCGCAAATTCATGTTCATGTTGCAAATTACAAGTAGTTTCAGATATCCCAGAGTTGGAAGCCCACAATAGAGACATAGAGTAGATTCTGGTTAAACATTGGATTTATTCTACAGTATATTAGACTCTGTTCCCAGAGTTTCTGTTGACTCTAAAAGCTACTAGCGACATCATCACACAGACTAGTTGGGTTGCACGCTTGATAGACGTCGTGTAATTAAAACCCGCAAGCCAGGTGATCTATACATTTTATCCACTCATGAAGCGCTCCTTGTAGTCGTTCATGCAACCTACAAGCTCATTAGCTGGTTCATGAGATTTGAATACTGTTTTATTTACATGACATACTCCATTGCTTTTGATATGATCTTCTGCTATTGGCGTCTCCGCCTACAACGTTACCCGTACGTGATGGCTTCCGACTTCAAAGAATATTGAACAGATTGAGAAATATAACATAACTTGATACTTGTATAAAACAACTTTGACATTCACTGTAGCACATTGATTTTTCAAGGCTCTAAGTGCCGGTTGGAAAGAAGCAAACAGATGTGGCCGCAGCCAACTAGACGTGCAGTGCATTGAAGCTCTTATAATCAGCTTTGATTGTTCACTTTGTAGCTTGTGTTATGCCGCTGTGTCCACATATTGGATTACTGCGATCACCAAGAGCTGTGACAATGGGTACTGGGATTAATTGAACTGCAGGTTGTGATGTGAAAATATGTGCAATTTTCCGTAAGGCAGAGAAACCATGTGATTGAACCGCTGTACTTATGCTGTTTGGCTTCGTGTTTGATTTTGTAAGAAAATTCCGTTTCATTGGTGGCATTGGTATTTCATTGGGAATGCCCGTCTCAAGCCACTCAAAAAACAAGTCTTTGTGTTGTTTTCTCATTTTCAAACAAGAGAGGTGGAAGGTTTTTCTTTGAAGCCCAATTTTGAGTCTTGGGCCAAATTGCTAAGGTTGTACTCTGTTGTTGTTTAACCCTTTAATGCCTACGGCACCAATTTTGGTTGCAAAAGTATGTTTATTGATGCCTGTGTCTGAATGACGTGGAATTTGGATATGAGTTCTTCCCATCGAATAGGGGCAGGTAGTTAATCTGTCCAATGCACTAAAATTTAGTGAATTCGCATACTTTATGTGTCAGATATGACCTGAAAGGTGGCATATTTCTATTATAATGACCCTTCATCCACGGTTGTATGAATTTCATCTAAGGATGACGACATCGTGACATCATCCCCTTCACATCCGTACGGTTGGAGAAGGCAGATTCTCTTTTTTAAATGACGTGGACCACTAAGAGGGATATAGCTCAACTGATGTGTTTTTTGCCGAACCATTGTGCTGAGACCGCCTTAGGCATTAAAGGGTTAATGAAGTTTATCTTGCACCATTTTATTACAACAAGAGGGGAACTTCAAGTCTGTGAAGGGGACCAACCGCCGTAAATTAAGGTCAAACCACCCATAAGCAGTCAAGTCTTAAGGATTTTAGCATATGATATTAAGGTACATAATTTTTTTGGGATTTTTCATGTGTACAAACATAAGGTTCTTGTTGAATGCAAAAAGTTCCGTGATTTTATTCTCGCTATTCAAATAGTTATAATTATTTGAAGTGAAAAGTTGCTTGTAACTCATAACCAATCTATAGAGTGCTACATAACTACTTAGTGTAGGAGTAGGTTCTAATCATTTCGGGACACACAATTGTAGACAAAGAAAGTCATAATTCCTTTAATAGATTTTTTTGTAAAAACTACTAAGAGTGAACCACCTTTGCTTGTTTATAACCATCCACAAGAATTGGAAATGATTGGAAATGCGTCCAATCCATGACTATTTCTATGTATCCTACATGTTGCTGACGGAGTCTTAGTTGGTAATGGGTGGCTCGACCTTAAGTGTTTGATAGTTTTATCACTAGATTTGATTTTTCTAAATAGAGGATTAAAAGTGTAAAGCTATTCCCCTCCTTTTGTCAATAAATGCTTTGATAACATGACATTTTTTAGATCCAAAATGTTACTTGTAATCAATTGATGAGAACCAACTTGGGCTCTTTATTAGATCCAAAGACTTTAAATTTTGAGCTTCAATTATTAATTCATTTTTCAAATAGAGGCTTATTTAAAACTCCATATACATATCACTTTTGTTGATTTTCAAATTCAATTAGGCTTTTGAAAAAATACAAAAATATAAAAAGAAGAGGGATTCCGGTATGGTCATTTTACATAGACAAACATTTAAATTGACACATGTACAATATAAAGCAGTTAATTGCGCATACAAGTATGATGAGGGGGGAAGCACAATAAAGTGTACCACAAAAGTGCTTAGCTCATTGCCAATTTTAGCCATTGTTGTAGGCACTAAGAAAAGTGACATATAATTTGATGAGATGTTGGAAGGGGCTTCGGATATAGAAAATAGACTCGGTCATCTTGAGTCTACAAAATTTTGGAACCGATGTGTGCCTTTTAGGAAGCCTTAAGGTAGCGACACCCATAAGCGTCCAAGTAAGGAAATACGGTCTGTTACAACCACAAAGGAAGTTTGAAAAAAATACCTGCAGATTAGCAATTGGGAGTGAAAAATATTTGCTTTGACAAATGATGTTTCGTGACAAACATGAATTCGTAGGAATTATTTGAAGTACAAAATGAACATACTTATATGCCTGTCCATAGGTGGAGCTAGAAATGACCACCACCAAAGTCTTTGTTGTCCTATAGCGACTTAAAACCGGCAAACATAGTTCGTATAAAAATAGAACAGGGGATTAAAAAACGTCCCGCCATGGTTCAAAATTCCAAGCTGTGGATAAGCAAAGACTACCAGCAGAGGAAGAAAATGCTGGCCCCTAGGATTCCTTAACCAAGCACTATTAACATAAAAAGCAACAGTAAATGAACCTAACACCGCCCTCCAAGAACAGAGAATTGTGACTGTTGTCCCCTTCGCCACCACTGAAGTGACCCAAATTAGACCGCAACAGCCTGGCCTCGCAACGGCTCCTGACTACCAGATCCAAAAATCACGTGCCTGCATGTAGACTGCGCCTCACCAGCCCGTCGAAGCGAGTCTTCTGCCTTCAGCATCCCTCCACTTATCAGTCATACTGCTTGCGCTCCTTCTCCCATCGCCTCACCGGACGTGCTCACGCGGGTCGAGCCCCTGGATGCAAGTCTTCTGGCCTCTGCCTCCCTCCGCTTTCGGCAGCGCTCACTTTCTTTCCGAGCCTTCTCGCGCTCCTTCTCCGCTCGCTTGCGGTCTGCGTGCACCCTGCGCAAAACCCTGTCAGCTTCCTTTTGTGCTCTCTCCTGTTCTCGTTGTACCTTTTTTTGTTCCGCAAGCTTCTTTCGCTCCTCACGTTCCTTTGCCACGGCTTCCTTTCTCGCAGCTTTCGCCTCCATCGTCGAAATGTAGTCCTCGGAGGTCATAATTATGGACTTGGAGTAGTCGACCAGGGGCTCGCCATCGCGTCGTGCTCGCCTCACCGACCGCACCAGCTGTGGCAGCTCGAAGAAATTTTGAGGCAGCAGCGGCGCTTCTTCTTCACCGTCGGAGTTGAGGGTTGCCTCCGAATCAACCTCAACGGGCTCCTGAGGATCTTCTTCAACGAAGAACTGCGGCGCTTCGTGAGTATCGACCTGCGTCTCTGGCACGCAGTCGACGTCTGATGCGGCCGCCCTGGCAAGGTTTGTCTCGTCTTCAGAGTCGTTGTTGGACTCATAGCAGTCGTCGTGTTCCTCTGCAGGCATTACGTAGCACTCGCTCGGGGCCATGTGTGCATCCATGGCTCTGGGATTCAGAGGCCATATCCCCGTGCAAGCGAAGCCTTTTTTAATTTTTTCTGCTGTCAGTGCTTTCTTTAACCCTAGCGAGACCCACTCCGCCAGATCTTCCTTGCTTGCTCCTTTTCCCTTGTTTTTCACTGTCCATCTGTCTCTACAAGCGCGAAATGCCACTTTGAATGGTTTGAATATGCTAACATCTAGTGGCTGTAATCTATGACTCGTATGGCTAGGTAGTGTGATGATATCAAGCCCCTCAGCCTTTGCTTTCTGTACCACCTCTAACGTCACATGCGACCCATGGCCATCAAGAACTAACAAGTGCCTGTTTTCTTGTGACAGTCCATACGTTTCCCTCACTATTGTTATGAAATGCGTGATCCAGGCAGAAAATAAGAAAGCCGTCATCCACGCATTCGGCTGCATCGCCATACAAGCCTTGGGTTCACATCTGATGATGTAGTTTCGCAATCTCCTTTTCCCTTTGAATATGTAAAAGTTAGGAATGAAACTGCCTGCTGCATTGACACATGACAGAACTGTGAGGTGCTCTCTACTGTCAGGTACTGTTGCATGAACGGATCTAGTGCCACGCCGTGCGAATACAAGCGTTCCACCTCCATTCTTCCCGGCCTGCGCACCTGACTCATCTGCATTCCAGATCTGCGAAGGTGAGTACCCTTGGCGCTCATAAACTTTTTGCAAATTTTCATAGAAAGATGCTACACTGCCTTCGTTCAGCCCCCTTGCCCGCCCCTCCTCTAATCCCTGTGGACAGCGCAATGTGAGCTCAGGATGCCGCAGGCGAAACCATCGCATCCAACCTCGGCCGGGTATGCCCTCTTTGAACGGTGTCCAGCGCTCCTGAGTAATCTCGGCAACCTTGCTTCGCAGCTCTATTACCGACACCGGATGTGCCACTGCTTGCATGTCCAACATCCACTGCACCACGGTGCTCTCCTCTGCCGCACTCAGGACCCCTGCTCTCCCTTTCTTTCTCTGTGTTGTTCTACCCAAGTAGTGATCGCGAAGTGATGACGCTGGAATATCAAAGTTACGAGCCACAGCTTTGATTTTTTCGCCACTGTCGATGGCAGCAATCGCCGCGTCTAGCTGTGCGTTGGTCCAGGTCCCTGTCCGTCGCTTTTTGCTTGCGGTGACTGCGTCATCTGTGCACACTTCTGCTGGCCTCCCTCGGCCCTCTCTTGTCTGCTGCAGTTCCTCCGTGCATTCGCCCCCTTGCGCCTCCCTCTGCTGCTGCAGGTTAGCAGGACCCGTAGCTCTCGGCCTTCCCGCGCTCCGTCCGGCTCTTGTTAATCCTACAGTTGACTGTCTGTTCAGCCCTTGCCCGCGCCCTCGTACATCGCTGCAGACAACGCCGCGGCCCCTAGTCCCATCGCTGGCCTCCCCTCGCCCTCCCGTCGCAGCGCCGTGGAAGATACCGCCCCTCCTATCGTTGCTGGCCTCCCCCCGCCCTCGACTCGCAGTAGCTCTTGAACCGGTCCGCCAGGCATCAATGCCATCGAACTCCCCTTGCAAAGCTCTTGACGCCACTGGTCTCTCCACAGAGAATCGAAACTCCTGACAGTGCTCTTGACTCTCATGGAAGCTTTGTGTACTGTGAGAACTCTCATGAAAGCTTAACTGATCACTATAAGGAGACCATACTCCACAATTTACATTTGCATAATGTTGTAACTCTGGTGTCCATGATTGTGGCTCATTGAAGCTTCTCTCCATGTATTCCTCACTCTCGATGCTATTTGAGGACATATTGACGTTGGAAGTGTAGCAAATATCCAGAACACACTCAAAACTTAAGGGAAATGAAAGATTGAAGTTGCTAATGACGGAAGGGACCCTCACTTAACTTAAACCTTTTTGTGTTTTGCTAATACCTTATACCAAGAGCGCCGACCTTCTTAACCACCTTGCAACCCTCATATTTATGATAGTTCATTTACCTTAAGCTGCCGTCACAAATCCCATATCCAGCTTTTTGCGCACAGTAATCCACCTTACAATGTACCTTTAAACCACTCATTAATCTCTTATGTTGCCATGCAAATCACCCTAAACTATCCGCTCAACCACCTCCCAATATTACTCCATTAAAACACTATGCACTTTGCACCATCACAGCCAACACCCATTTCCAACCATTTGGCACAAAATTACATAGCAATAATCACCCTTTACTGTTCCTTTTTCGTAAAAGTCAGGTATGGGACTGAAAAGGTTAGCAATGGGTCCAATTATAGGACACGCCTATGGGGACAGGGACGCTTATGGGTGTCGCTACCTTACGAGTCACGGCAAGTAATCCAAAGTGAATGCTGTCATTTGAAGAAGTGGACAAAAAAGAGTGCACAAATGTTAGAAATCACTTTTGACTGCGCTGTACCCTCCGATTGTAAATTGCGGTTTCAAAAATGAGCCTAAGCAATTCCTTTGGAAGTTTGTACAGCCAAAAAGTTTCGTTGGGACGTTTTTGAGGAGCTGTTTTCGACGAAACTTTTTGAGAGGTTTTTTTCACCGAAAAATGTTTTTTAAATTGGAAAAAACATCCTCTAAAGACAATAGAGGGCCCCAAATGAAGAAATTAAGACTTTGGAAAAGTTCATTTTCATGATTTAGAACTAGCGGTCAAATTAAGTTTCAATTGAAGATGTTTTTCTTATGGAGAAGCCTATAAGATACCTTGTGACACCTTAAAAAGTGACTAAAATGCTCAAAAACTACACCAAAATGCTCAAAATTAGCTTTGAGCATTAAAAAACAGCACACTTCATATTCATTTCCTAGTGATCACATGTTGCACTTTGTGGTACACTTTATTGTGCTCTCCCCCATGAACAAGATGGAGTGACTTCTTATTCCATGGATTGAGCAATCCTTCCATTCTTGATGTAGATGTAATTTAAACACATTGTAGACAATTTGAGTCTCCAGAATATATTATTACAAACATGAACTCCTTCTAAATCACTTAAAGAACCTGAAAAAAATATCACTTTTCAGCATCAACACTTTTTATATTATATGATAAACTATATACAACTGATTTGGCTTAATATACATCAATTATAAAAATAATTGATTTAGTACTTCAAAAAGGTGTACAAGGTGGCCTCCCTATATTGACAATCTTGAGTATTCATACCATTCGCAATTTGACTATAATTTGTACCCATTGCGAATTATTTAAATTTTTTCACATATTTATATTGAAGTAAATCTTATCCGAATCACTCTAAAAAAACCAAAAAATCTAACTTCCATTGTCAATGGATTCTATATTAAATAATTATATAGTATATTTAGTCATTACATATAGTAATTACATAATATAGGTACGTAGCCATTACCTGATAAATGCCAATCTTCCAAATTATTTTTTAGCCATCAAATATCTTCATAAATTTCTCTCTAGCTTCCTCTAGAATTGTTGTCATTTGTTGTCTTGCAACGTCCTAACTTTCATGATTTTTTGGCCTTTATTTTCTACCGCGATCATTTCTTCCCTTGAACGACAAGTTGTTATTTGGACCAGAACTTCACATAAAGATATGTGCAATAATTCATCCATTGTCTCACTTCTTGAATTCCTTTTTTGTATCGTGCTTGTTTGTAGATGTGGATACGGAGGAATTTTATCATTTTTAGCAGAGTTGTGTAATGGTCCATTACTTGAAGATGTATTTCCTTCAGTTTCTTTGATACTGCAATACACTTGGATTATATGCTTATTATTGTTAATTGATAGAGTAGTAGATCTGCAAGCAAGGCAAGGCTTTGGTCCATCCTTTAGCCACATATGCAGACATGGCCAACAAAATAAATGACCACAAGTAGTGCAAACTGGGTTCTTCAACCCATTCATACATATCTTGCACTCCCACTTACACTGACTAGTAGCCTCCAAATTATGTTTCTCCGTCTCCATTGAATCAAAATGTCAATCTTAGTTTAAATGACACCCTTCTTTTTAGATGACACTCTTAATTTCAAAATTATAATGCACAGTATGAATAGGAAAGAAAACCCTTAAACAATGGAAGAGTCAATAATAAAGTTGAATTCCAAAAAAACATATAACACAAAAGAAGAAAGTATAAGAACACAATTATGGAATCACAATATATAAGCTGAGAACTGATTTTACTTTAGTATTACTTTTACATTTACGCCATGGGTGATTTTAATTTCGTTTTACTTTTACATTTACGTCATGGGTGCAGGGACAGCAGGGACCGGTAAGCAAGGCAAGGCAGTCCTAGGGTTATATCCCCTATGACCGTCCCTGGCTTGACAAAGAGCCCCCTCAAAATAGAATTCACCCTCTTTCCCTCTCGAATGGAACAAACACTCATAAAACTTGCATCACACCAGAGCACCAGAAAACAACGCGTCGCACTAAGGACCCCCCTCGAACTCCCCGATTTCAAAACCATGGGCAGGGTATTGCTGCCCGCAAAAAGGCGGCGTCGTGGTCCCCGCCTCCAATCCAGGGTCCACCCTGTCCCAACCAAGGCAACCCGCGATAGCTCCAGCCTGTCCACTCCAGCTCGTTCTGTAGGAGCGATGGATGACGTCCATTTGGAGAGGATGAACATTTGTCGCCCTTGTACTGCAATACCTGTGTCCGTCGAACTAATCCTGTTCTGCCTAAAATTTCGGATCTTAGAATTCAAAATACAGTTCATCAGAAGAGGTTATTCCGAAAATAGACCCTACAGAGCAAAAGGGACGCTGCCGTTCTGCCGTGCTGTATTGGACCTGCAGTTATTGGTAGTTGTGCTTGCAGTAGGACGGCTATAGGATGTAGGTGTAGTGTTTAGGGTCACTCATTGCGGTTTAGGGTTAGAGCCGCATCTTCAAGACGTCCTGCATAAAGGGCCTTAGGGATCTTGTACTGCAGTATTGCTAATATCTCTGGACTTAGGGAATTTGTGTTGTTGAATTGTCGTCTGCTTTAATGCTACCTCCTTAGTTTGCTCATTATCTGGTGTTGCGTATGTGCTGTGTTACATGGTTAGGAAGGTTTAGGGTTTTGGGAAATGGTTGGACTGGTTGATCCTTGCATTGGGGACTCTGATTGCATTATATTTCCCAGTCAGCCACATGGATGGAAGCAAAGTGTTGTCCCTGGTTGTGATTTTGGGGCAGCTTTTATTGACCTATCCAGTGATAATGTCACTGATCTCAATAGAGATTCCTTTAGGGTTGGTTCTTTGGAGGTTCCTGTGAATCCCTCACGTCATTTCGCATTGCCCACAGTCCAACCTACTTATGTCGATCTCTCTGCTAGTGACAATGATAGTAATGGACTAAGTCCAAAGGGTGTAGATAGTGGAACTCCCTTTGAATGGCTTGCGGACGAATTCAGGGGAATTCCAAATTGTGTCTTACAAGAATTGTCTGGAGCTCATACATTCATAGAGAAGGAACACTGTCCTTCTAACCATGAGACGCAAACAGCAGACAGAAGCAAGAAGGACCAGCCCACGAAGACAGAAGCTGCTCCCACAACGAAGACAGAAGCTGCTCCCAAGACCAAGACGGAAGCTGCTCCCACGACCAAGACAGAAGTTGCGCCCACGACCAAGACAGAATCTGTTCCTATAACACGTGGTCCACGTGGTCCATATCGACGTGCCAATGGAGGACCTCGGGGGAAATATGTACGTCGTGGAAGGCCAACGGCAGCACCAATTACGCTTCTTGATGACTGGGACACTGAAGAATTCCCTTATGAAGGACCAGAGCGAGAACGCGAGCTTCTGAAGAAGCTAAGGGACATGAAGCAGACTCCACCACCGGGGCCGTTCTGTAAGGAAGATGTAGCATGGATTCCGATTCGAACCCAGAGTGCAGGACAATACTTTCTTCACGAAGTAGCTGTCATTCCTTGGAGCAGGCTGGACGATTTCAGAAACGGCGAAGGCATGGACAAGATGTTCCCCTGCAGGTTCACAAAAGAGACCCTGAAGAAGAGACCGCCAGGCTCTCTCAAAACTCCTCGGGCAAACAGTGCCTCCAAGGTCATAAAGTGAGTTTTGCTGAACATGTTGTTTAGGGCATTCTGTTTTTCATTGCAACTGTTCATTGTATATCAGATCTTGTGCTGCTTGCAATGCATGAGCTAAATACCGTGTCACTGGGCTTTTACGTTGGCAGATTCAGCTGCAACTTTGGTCCTGCTGATCACTCCCACATCTACGTAAAAGACCTCAAAGGTCTTCTACTGGCGGAACAACTGAAGAGGCAGAAGAGAATCGCCACTGTTCTACAGAAGAAGCGGCGAGGGAAGAAGCCGCAAGCAGATTACGATAAGATGTCAACGGAAAGGAAGACAGGCCAGCAAAAGCAGCGAATGTCGCAGAAGGAAGCTTGGACGTCCATGAAGAAAGGGTGCCAGAGGCACTTCCTAGCCAAGCAGAACTACATGGATAACTCTTTGTGTCAGCTGGTATACAAGATATCCGAGCATGTGAACAGCAATGGGGACCAATGCCATGGCCTAGCTATTCCTGGTTGCAAACATTCGATGGGAACTTCACTGTCTGATTCGAAGAAAAAGGAACTCACCGCCATGTTGGACTGTGGGTTAACACCTACCCAAGTCATGATCCAACACAAGGCGCATGTCATGGAGTTGGCGCTTGCAAATGCGCCTGTCGGACGTGATACGTTTGTGTTGCCTCATGATGTGAGAAACTTGGCTAACAAACGTGCTGGAGATCTGTGGATGAAGCACAAAAACGAGATTGTCAGTTTAAGGATGTGGAAGGATGAGAACATCAAGCGCGTATTCTTCTATCAAGAACACAGTTTGATGGACATGAACCAAACAGAGCAGCAGAACAACCCATTTGGACTTGGATTCCAGACAGAATGGCAGTTTCAGATGATGCTGAAGTTTGGACACGGAGGGGCTCTTGCCATAGACGCCACCTTTGGAACCAGCCATTCTAGGGTGAGTTACCTCTGTAACTTTGAATATGCATCCATAAATGTTGCAAACTCTTTTCCTAGGGTTAGGGCAGCATCCATGTCTTACAGAGCTCCAATCCATGTCTTGCAGTATTCAAAGTTTGTTCTGTTACGTCATGGTGGCATTCCTAGTCTTTGAACATGTCGCAACACAACCGTTTCAATCTACCTGACTGTTTTGTCTTCTCTTTATTGGCAGTATCCTCTCTACACGTTAATGGTCTTTGATGAGTGGCGAAGTGGAATACCTGTGGCGTATTTTTTCACTTCATCTGCAAAGGAAGAGCACTTGAAGCCAATTCTTCAGGCGTTGAAGGACAAGCTGAAGAAGGCAAAGCCCGACTGGGAGCCTTCTTCCATCATTACAGACAATGCACAAGCTGAAATAAACGTTTTAGAGTAAGTTCTTGCGAATTTCACAAATGTATTATGCGTCATTCATGTAACACAATGTTGGTGGTGTTTATGCTTCTTCTAATGTTATATATTTACTGTCTTGCAGTAAGTTATGGCCAAAGTCAAAGATCCTCCTCTGCTTTTGGCATGTGAAGAAAGCGTGGGCTGAGAATGCCAAGACAAAAATATCTCGCATAGAAGACAGGGCAAAGACATTGAAAGAAGTGGGGGACGTGATGTACGGAAAGGGTTATGTTCACGGCATGGATCCTGTGGAGTGGGCAGGTCTGGAGCTAGACAAAATCAGAGCCAGACGTCCTTCTGCAGAGCGTTTTATGAAGTATATAGACAAACACTAGAGGAAGAAGATTGGTATGTGGTGTATTGCAAATCGCAATATTCCGCATGCAGGACAGAACACTAATGCGGCAATTGAGTCATTCCATGCTAACCTTAAGCGGATCTTGTACCTTGAGAAACAGCGATTTATGGGGCGGAGGATGGACTGGACAGCAGATGACATGCAGCGCGTGGTAACAGCACACTACTGGTACTTCAGGGCGTTGAAGGAGTACGGATTTATTCGTAATAGAAAACAAGAGATTCTTATTTGTAGTGCAATCTTGGCAGCACAGGAGATCCCGGATGATTATGTGCATTTCAATACAGAGGGCGAAGATATCGCGTTGGTTGTATCAATTAACAATTATCCCCAGGTGTGGACGGTATATGGGCCTGATTCTGAATGGGCCCAGTGTGATTGCTTCCTAGGGGAGCAGAGCACGATGTGTAAGCATGTGATGAAGTGTTTTCTGATGAAGCATCCCTACATTGAACCAGGCCTGATTCTCCGAGAGGCTGGAACAAGGCACGGTGTTGAGAGGACAATTCCTCTATCCCAATGCTTTGAATCCATGCCTAGGGAAGAAGACGATTCAGAGGATTCTTCGTGGACGAGTAATAGTAATTGTGCTTCATCGGTGGTCTTGCCAAGCGATGGTACTGCGAAGAATCCGATTATACTTGGAAATGAAGAAACAAAAAAAGAATTTCCAATTCAATTTCACGGACCTGTAACTCAAGATAGCCCTGAGGTGGTCTTCAAGGAGTTACTATGCACTGCAAAGACTCACAGTGAAATCCATCTTCACTTAGTGGCAGATTTGAAGCACATCAGGGGTAAGTATCAAAAAATGATAGCTCAGGGGGTGGTCCGCCCAGACCTAAAGGATACCCCCCGATCATTTCCTCTCCGGGAGGGCGATTGGTCTCTTAAGCGCAAGCCAGGTCGGCTGGAGACCTCCAAGGCAAGAAAACGATGCAAGACATAGTAATATACTTCTAGAAGTATGTAGTGCATCTGGTCGCACAGTTATTTGATACTAGGATAATGCATTGCATATTTAAAATAAATCGCAATATAGGTGGAAGAATGAAACACATTAGTTTGCAAGAGTAAGGTTGGTTGGTTGGCATGGTGGAAGCCTATATTTGTTGACCTACGGTGTAGGTAGCCTTCCTGTGCATTCAAGATTAAAATGTTTGTTATTTGCACTTGTATTGTCACTGATTTCATGAAATATATACGCATTCTGCAAAACAAGAAATCCGATATTGAAAAGGTTCATATTTTATTACTTGTCTCTATGAAAAAAACATAAGGTATTTTCAAACAAGGGACAGCAATATACGTACTACAACGATTATAGGAATCTCTCTTAACTTCTAGGATACATCAACAGTTGTGAGTACATGATACCATGGAAGGGCAGCCACATACAATGCTCCCGGTCTCACGTACTGGTTTCTTCCACCTAGAGTGTCCTTTCAAAAGGGACACGTAACTACTGCTAGGTTTTACTCCCTTAAACTGTTCAGTTTTTGGAAAGAGAACAACCTTCTTGGCTTCTGAAGCTTTGGAATGGACACCTACAGACACTGTCCTTTTTCGCTTCAAAAGGGGGGGCCCGGATGACAAGGCTTGAAGACGTCCTCCACGACCGAGCCCGCGCATAACAGTACGAAGGGAAGACGGTACTCCTTCTGATGTTTTTGGCGCAGGTGCCTGCACCACATCAGCCATGGTTGCTAAGAACTCCAGTACCTCTGCCTCCAGTCTTTGCATCTGGAGGTTAGCTTCTGGAAGCGAAAGCATTACAGAGGACGATGAAAGCTTAGAAAATGGCACTACTGATGGAGTAGAGAAGAGAGACTTAGGAATGTGACAAGCTCACTCTTATATACAACGAACAGGCCTTGGGATGTTTACCGAGTCCGCGTCCTCCTTGTGACACATTGCGATGACGTCACAAACCCTAAACATCTATAAAATATAATACTGCATTGCCACACCAAAGCACAGATGTACAGTATACTGGCAACTATATTTAAAATATAGGATTCTTTATCTACAACGTACCTCACTGAAATGAGATAGGATCCAGTAATCTGTACAAAATTGTAATTTTCTCCACCTTTATAATTTCGTACATCATCTGTCAAGTTTCGTCATCGTATGTATATTAATTCTTCTTTTTCTACTTTTGAACCGCTATTCTCTTTGATTCTTCTAGACCGTCTTCTCGGAGAATTTCTGTCATAACTACCTTGTTCTTGGCTCTTAGTGTCTCTAACACTTTGATCATCGAAACCTACTGTCACCTTGCACGTCGATGTCTCCACTGCACCATTAAGAATAGCATTTGCCACAGCAGTCCGCAAGTCATCTTTCATCTCAAGTACCTCCTTCATTCCAAAGGTGTTCGACAACTGCAAAAGGTGATTGAAATGTGTTAGTCCTTACAACTTCATCAGATTTCATTGTAAGGGACCGTAACATGTCCTAGAGGTGCTGCCATAACAAGAATTGCAAGACAAATATGAATTGAGGGACAAAGAAATGATAAACATGGCCTCACCTCCACGCCCCAGTCCATAAACTTATCGTCTTCGATAAAAGTTAAGTACAGGACTATATAACACATTACAAAATATCCGCAGGACCAGTCATCTTCCTGCTGGGGAGCTCGCACTCTTATCCAAGACTTTAAGTCAGTTGCATTGACCCACATGGGAGACCCTTCCTCATGTCCAAGCGCCATGCACCATAGTTTTCCAAGCGCTTTGTGAAGCTCAGCTGTGCCATGGAAGGAGTCTCTGCCATTAGAATCAAACTTCAGGAAAAACTGCTCTGAGAGCACCGCCAAGCTCCAGTGCTGTCCTTGCACAATTGGGACCATGATTGTGGAACCTTCGAGGTGCCTAAATCCCGAACTCATGACATAAAAATTTTGTAATGCATTGGCATCGCTTGTATTGCATATAAGATTATGCAATCCAGTTGCTAACAGAGAGTTGCAGAGGAGCACGTCGGGAGGCATGCAGTCTTGGAAAAGAGCACAGAAAAAGTCCATCACCGGGGAACTGACCTTGCCATGACTGGAGTCGATGTTCTGCATGTCCGGAGTGGGGTAAAGTATTGTGCTGCCTCCTCGGAAGACAAATGTTAGAAACCCTCTTCCAGCTGGGCCTGCCTCTTCTGCTATGCGTTCCAAGGACAGCTTATAAACACTGCAGAAAAGACACGGAGGAATGATAATGAGTACAAGGCAAGGTTTAAACATTACATCTATTTTGCAGTTCAGTGACAACCAAATACAGGAGTCGTTTTCGCTTTTGTAGGGAGGGAACTGTATGTTCTTATATGCTTTAAGTAATGTACATGACAAGGGCTACTTGCTACACTACCTAGACGATGCGGTTCCCAAGGCAGAAATCACTGGTGGTGCAGCACTGATGGGCGGCTGCGTTCCAACCAGCAGGACCTCCAAGTCTTTGGGATCATGCGTTTTGAGAGCTGGTGGTGCACTTGCCGTCTTGGAAGGTGCTTGTGCACCTTTCGATGGAAAAGCAACTCTCAACCAGTGTGGTGTGAGACGCGAGGGAGGTGTTGACGGAGAGGATGCGGTAGGACCTGGCTGTGGAGGTGTCGGGCAGATACTTGCCAATGGAAAGGCATTCCGAAAAGTCATTGTTGATGCAGTAGCTCCAGACTTTACCATCTCACCTGTGCATTGAGATGGTTCTGCTAGGTCTTGAGCTGGATAACCTTCCTCCTCCGATCCAAACTTCAGTGGCCGCATTGGGGAAACAACAGAAGTTCCACATGATGGCCCTATTACCAGTGCTAGATGAGCTGGAGTTTCTCTGAACCACCCCAGTCCAGGCTGTATTACAGGTGGAGTCGGGTTCTTAATATGTTCGTAAAGAAGCCGCCTCTCTCTCTCCCCTCCATCAGCCTCGGGAGACACCTCAACGTTTGCCCAGTCAATTTGGAAAGATTGAGAGCTAATCAGCTGCGAACAGAAGGGAATGTCTAGATGAGTCAGATCAATGGGTGCTGGTGCTCCCGTGTATCCCAATCGATGTAGGGTCAACTCCAACTCCTTCTCCCGAAGGTCCATCAGCGATTGGACAGCCTTGTCAACGTACTGTTTTAGGGAAGGTGGTGGATAGGGGACATTATCCAGGCCAAGCATGCCCCATCCTACGTCAACATCTTCACGCACATACAGAATTTTTGACGTCACCTAGCAGAACAATCACGGAAATATAGAAATTAGTTAAGTTTGTACTCTGCAGTAGAGAGCCGCTTTGATAGCACATCCAAGTACAAGTACATTACATTCTTCAAGGAGGATGTCTTACCTCATCACAGTGTTGGCGAAGTGCAGTTGGATCCGCTGGACGAGAAGACCACCACATCGCTGCAAGTTCGTCGCCATAACCTTTAGTTCGATGCATGTCGAGTACAGCACGACGAGCTACCCGGGACAAGAATCCTTCTATTTTCTGCAGAACTGCTTCTTGGTTCCACCCCTCGTAAGCCATTAATGCAACCATATCGTTTGAGCATCTACTTAATGGCTCGCAGAACCCTACTTTGATACATGGAAACAGGGACCATCCAATGTCAACTATGTCCTGCACACAGGACGACAGTCTCTGAGATTCTGTCTCCTGTTTTGCAATGCAAAGGAGCTTATCTCTAGTCATCCCATTCAGGGGATGTGCAAGAGGACAAGAACGACCCGAGGATAGGCGCGTGTACAACTTCAGGGCTCGGATTATATGAGGGCACTCAAGCTCCAGGGTCGTAGACTCTGTTCCCGACTCCTTCTGCAAGACAGACATTATCCTCTCAAGTTCATCTGCAGTATGTTCCCAGGGTCTTTCAGGCAGCCCCTTCACCACTTCTCTAGTAAGGATCCTGAAAAGAGGAGACCATCCCCAAGTCTTATCCTCCAATCTCACTTTCTCCTTGTTTTCAAAGATCTGTAGCTCCTTACGTATATAGGCGCTGTGCTTCTCTTGTAGAGCAACCTCCGCATTGAGCTTCTTGGAGACGTAGCCTGCCTTCTCTACGAGGTACCTCAGATACGATCCCAATTTTGCAAGCTCAGTAGACCTCCCCTTACTGTCTTTGATGTCAATATACGGATTCCACGGCTTAACAGACATCATAACGAATTGGACAACGTCTGCGTGGTGTTCTCCGTCCTTTCCAGCACCCTGTATTGCAACACAAAAGCGTTATAAAACTTCAAGTCAGTACACTCTGTGTTTCACATGACAGTATGAACACCACAGGGGCAGGACACAATGGTGCTGCTTGCCAAGTATGGGCATTCAGTTGCACTCGGCTCTTTAGAGTCCTCTTCTGCACTACAACAGGTTCAGGATATTACCTGAGCCTCCCGCCATGCCACCCACGGTCCGATGGATTCAAGAATCTTTCCTTCCAGTTCGCCCTTGTCTTCCAGTTCTTCCAGTGCCCTCATGCAGGTATCAGGGTCATGCAGAACATTTCTCTCCACTATTATTCGCTTTGGTGATTCATGGAGCAGATAATAGAGGCCTGCCATGCTTTGAGGAACTGGGGGTGGTCCTAGGTTATATTCAGAATCCACAGTGAGGGATGCTGCGTATCTCTTTGCTCTCTCTATTACCTCCTCCTTTGTGATGTTGTCATCAATGTGGTGCGGATTCTCATTGTTCAATGGTACTGCATCACCTCCTATGGTTTCACTCTCTACCCTCTGGACCACATTAGTAATCACCTCGTTTACAAAGCCCATTTCATCAGAGGTTGCACTACCATCGTTGTGCAGTGGTTTGTGTCCTGCAGGTTCTGATCTATAAAACTGCGACACGTAATCAACGTCCATGGAAGCAGTAGGATCCGTCGTCGCATTGGCTTTGGTAGGCGGCATTACCTTGATTTTCTTGATTTCCCTTTTCTCCTCTGAAGCCGCTTTCCTCTTCACTTCAGGTGTGATGGCAATAGCTGCATCCTCCTTATTCCTTGACCTAAGATTCGCAGTTCGAGTGTCTTGTTTCTTCTTCACACCCCCAACACTCTCGCCTGGGTTTATGCTCTGATTCTGTGCTGCACCTGCTGCCTTTACTACTCTCTCAGACGGGTTGGAAGAAACCTCTGCTCCCTCCTTGAAAGTGACCTTCTTCTTGGTACAGTTTACATTACTTTCTCCCCCCGACTGCTTCAAAGGTACCTGCGCTCCTCTCTTGTTCTTGACGTTCTTCTTCGTTGAGTTTGTCTTGCTATCTCTCGCCGAGTGCTTGGAAGGTACCTGTGCTCCATCCTTGTCCTTGACCTTCTTTTTGATTAAGTTGAGAGGATTAATCAAAAGTCTAGTCGACTCCTGTGGACCTGTGTCTGTTTTGTCCTGCATCTGCGTTCCCGACTCTAATGTATGCGGATTCCAAGGACGTTTCCCCTCATCTGCAGGGAACTTAAGCCCAGCTTCTAAGAGAATGTCTTTCACAACTCCTTGTTCGCTCGGAAGAAAGGTAGGGTACATCTTCAGGACGCCAATACCCACATCATTCCACCCTTCGCACTGATCCTTGTACCTATGGTAAGAGAGTGCATTCTTGTCGGTGAAATCAAAATGACAGTACTTGCACCAATAGTAATAGCGTTTTTCTAGACTCGGATTATGCCAGTAATGATATCATTAGGGGAAAAATCAGGTCTCCAACGGGCCTTGTAAGACAGCCCGGATTAGGTGAGCTTCCTGCCCCCTGACACTTTTCTTCGAAATCTCATTGGTTGATATCCTGCCCGCTGACAACAAAATTCGCCTCGCTGACAGCAGGATTCGCTGACAGGAGGATCCGCTGACAACAGGATCCGGTACTGTCCAATGGGGTGATAGCAGTGGGCACACGGTCGGTGACAGTGTCATTACTGCTTATATTGTCCAATGGGGGGGTGGGGTGGGGTGGGGTGGGGAAGGGAAGCGATTGGCTGGACCCCCCAAATGCCAACTGCTGTCACTGCTGGCAGCATTTGGCGACCTGCTGGCACAGTTGGTGCCAGCAGGTAAAGTGCACGGGCATGCCCAAAACTTTGGCACGGAAAGCATGGAAAAGGCCCGTTGGAGACCCCAAACTGCTCCTAATGCGGCACTCATAATGTGCCTCAATTACAAGGTCCTTGTACTCCTTCTCGGTGTAAAGACATGCACAGGGAACTCTGCCTTGCTTTAGTTCTGCTCGATAAACAGGCTCCCCTGTTGCAGTAGTAACACCCTACGTTGTATACAACGTTACAATACGTCAGTTCATTTTGCAGAGTTGGAGGTAACAAGGAATACAGATGGAAATGGACAATGGAGTGGAAATCGTGAATTAATACCTCCAGCCTTCCCTGACCTCCTCCAGTCACCAAGTCTTTCCATTTCTCGAATCCCAACTCCTGAATGAGGCGCTTGTCTTCATTCACAATTAATTTCTCCTCTCCAGCAATTACTATACGTCCTGCTGTGATTCCAACATCAAATAAAGATAATGATGGCTTACTTGAATCCAGAGCAGGTTCACCCATTCGGTTTTTGACCTTAACCGTACGCTTTCCATTCAGATCCTCGAAGTCAGAGTCGCCACTTGTAGCAGACTCTTCCCGAACCTCTGTGGAACCCTTCTCAAGTATCCTCCCACGCAACCCAAGTAATGGCTCCAGAGCTGCCTCAATAGTCTCGTCCTTTCCAGCCATTCGCTGCGTTCTTGCACGTGTATTTCTAACAGCACTATCTAAAACCCAATGCATGTTTAGGGTTCCATCACTTGCATCAATCCTCAACCCCACTGCAACTCTTTTGAATCCTATCAGAGAATAATACTTGCAGTCCCTCGAAAACCCCGAAAAGAGCAGAAATAAAAAAAACCCAACATAGAGAAAACCCATCAAAGATGTAGCCTCCAGCAGCAAGCAAACCCTAGATTTGCTTACCTGAATCAACCATGGACGCAGCCCTCGCACGTCCCATCACAGATAACTACGCCCTACTCCTCCTCCTCAGACCTCACTCCCTTCGACTCAAGTACCGTGCAGCAACCCTGAAAACGTTTGCGAATTTTTGGAAGTGAACATACTCCCATCACTCAACCAGGACACCCTACCCTCTCTCAGTCGCAAACCAAGACTTCACTATGGCGCCACGGCCCGCGTGAAGAAGGCACGAGGAGCGCAGCACACCGCACAAGACTGTAGAAAGGCCGCACCAGCAGGACAACAACGAAGCAGCACACACTCAACTAAACCCCAGAAAAAAGAAAGGACGAACTTGATGCCTACTGAGACGATTTTGACGTGGGTGCTGAAACCTCGACGTTCGTGGGAGGATAATGAGCCCTACAATAGTAGTCCTAATAAGTTCATGATACAGTTTTCGAATTGATTAAATTTCATGTCATTAATTACTACCGAACATCTTGTATGGTTTCCCTGATTTGATCCAAATCTCACTCCTTTACATCATAGTCTAAAGCAAAACTATTGAAGTTACCGCAAAACTTTAATCATGTTGCCCATTTTTTCATAGCTTTTGAATTAAACTATAAGCTCAAAATTTTCCCCCTTTTTTTTTTAAATAAGATACTATTTGCTTAGATTTATTTATTTTCATCCCTTTGTTATTTTAAACAATACTTATGTCCTTTATTTCTTTTTGAATTATACTCCATTATTAATGTCTTCTTGATTAATTGACCATTTTTCATTGATTTTGAATCGAACTATAAGGTATTAATTTCCCTTTTCTTAAATTTAATTAACCTATTCTTTCCCTTAAATTTTTAATATGTTATTTCCAGTTTTTATTTTATATCAATACTTCTCTCCTCTATTTCCGATTGAATTTTACTCCATTATTTATGTCTTCTTGATTAATTGACCATTTTCCAATGATTTTCAATCGAACTATAAGCTATTAATTTCCGCAATTTTTATGGAATTAGACTATTCTTTCCTTAGATTTTTCAATTTGTTTTTTCCATTTTTAATTTTGTATCAATAATTCTTTCATCTAAGTCCTTTTGATTTTTACTCCATTATTAATGTCTTCTTCATTAATTGACCATTTTTCATTGATTTTGAATCGAACTATAAGCTATTAATTTCCCTTTTTTTAAATAAACAAACCAATTCTTTCCTTAGACTTTTTAATTTGTTTTTTCCATTTTTTAATTTATATCAATAATTCTTTCCTCTATTTCCTTTTGAATTTTACTCCATTATTTATGTCTTCTTATTAAGTTGCCCATTTTTTCATCGTTTTCTAATGGAACTATGAGCTCATAAATTTAATTAATTTTATTTTATTTACACCACCTTTCAATCATATCCTTGTTATTGTTTTTCCTTTATCATTTTATATCAATATTTATTTCCTTTATTACCTCTTGATTTTAATTCAAATCTTTATGTCTTCTTCATAAGTTGCCCATTTTTCCATTGTTTTCCAATGGAACTATGAGCTCTACCCTTATCATTTTCAATTTTCTATAATTTATGTACCTTTGTTTTTCTTTTCATATTTTTTTCCCTTTATAACTGATTCTCACTACATTTCTGATGTTATTTGGTTTTGAATTTAATTCCACTCCTTATGTCTTCTAGAGTACTTCCCCCTCGTCATTCCTTTTAAATAAATCTCCTCTGTTTTGCTAAATATCTTACTCTTCTCCTTAATTTTTACAGCTTATTCTGTTTTCTTAATGTATTTTTTATATTCGTCTCATTTGTTTTGTTTTTAATTTAATATAATTACTTATATCATCTCTACGATTTCCTAATATTTCTTGGAATCTTAATACCTCTACCATTTTGTATTTTTCCTCAATCTATTATGAACATCCCGTTTTTAAAAAGGTTTTTGTCCCCATTAACTTTTGTCTAATTAGTTCTGTCCTTTAATTTGGTTTTAATCTGCTCTAAATATTCATGTCTTCTTTATTATTTTCACCTTTTATATTTTATTTTATTTTGGTTTCACTTAGTTTATTTTTATTTCTTTTTATTTTTTTATATTTCGATCTATTTTCTTACCTTCTTATCTATTTGGTTATGTCAATTTCTTATTGATTTTCGATGATTATTTTCCATCTTTTTTTCCTTCCATTTTGAATTTATTTTAAATATTCTTATGATTTTGCATAACATGGGGTTCCAAATTTAAGTGATCATATCTATTTCATTATTGTGTTTAATTTTTTCTTTCTAATTTAAATTTCATCTTCGTATGATCTAGTTGTCATACTTCCCTTTTCATTCTATTTTCTTCATTTTTATAAATTTTTACTCAATACTCTAGTTGTAGTATAATATCGATACGGTAGTTTTCTTGTATTTCGGTTTATTTATACTATTCATTCTCTTGTTCGTGTATCTGCTTTAGTCTTTAAAATTTGTTCCATGTTTTTTGAGACACGGGTTATCCAATGAATAGCCATATATCTTTTATCCAACAATTGAGAATACAGGTGCAATGATCTGTACTGCCGGTATGGAAAGGAACGTGTACATGCCTTGTATATTGAAACAGTCTTTTCACATCATCTTGAAGTCATTTTAGGAGTTTTAAAACATATATTCTATACCATAGACTGAAGGCAATGTCCTAGACACAGAAATAGTAGAAGTCACGGGGCCCCATCGCTACCAACCAAGGTACTGCAGCGGTATGTCCTTGAATGCCCTGCCTTCAAAATCTGAACTACCGCTTCCTTCAAGTCCTTCTTCACCGTATGTATCCCTTCGAAGTCAAAGGCGTCTGACATCTACCATGAACCAAATCAAACAGCAAAATCCTAGTAAGAACATCAAAGACAAGACAAGCAGTACAAATGCGGAATTATTGGAAAAAGACAAAATGCAAGACAAAACACATTACAACATTTTACTTACATCTCCTAACCAGTTCGTCTTACTCGTGTCTTGTCGAAAATTTTCATACATAAGCATGTAGCACATAACATAAAACCCGCAAGACCATGTATCGGTCTGTTGTGGACACTTCACGTGTACCCAGGAGTTGATATCATTGGCTCTCTTCCAAGCAGCACAACCCTTTTGTTTTCGCGTCCCAATACACCACAACTTTGCCAAAGCCTCATGTACCTTTTGAGGGGCATGGAAGTTGTTGTTCTGGACATACCCTGAGTCAAACTTGAGAAATCCATCCTCGCATAATATTGCTAGACTCCAATGTTCATAGTCACAAATAGGAACCAACAGTGTACTCCACGTATGGGATTCGAAAGCAAAATGAGCTTCATAAAATTCCATCAAAGAAGAGAAACTGGTGGTCTTGTTCAGTAACTCCCTTAGAGAAATTGCAAATTCAGAAGGGCACACGAAGAT
This sequence comes from Ceratodon purpureus, assembly GCA_014871385.1. NCBI lineage: Eukaryota > Viridiplantae > Streptophyta > Bryopsida > Pseudoditrichales > Ditrichaceae > Ceratodon > Ceratodon purpureus. Next base: position 8,755,029 of record CM026422.1, on the reverse strand, counting down.
GTCGGAAGAAAGAGAGGCTTGAAACCAATAACAGAAGAAATCCATCACTCCCGCGCTGACTTTTCCCTCATCGAGATCTAAAGAAAGCATGTCAGGATGGATTCGGAGTTCTGTTCTGCCACTTTCAAAAGAAAACTGCACGTACCCCTCATGTGCTCGTACTCCTTCATCTTGAATCATCGAAGCCATCATATCTTGCAAACTACAGAAATGAAAAGAATTGCATTCAATTACACCATGTTACTTGGGCAGAACAACATCTTCCTTCCAACGATTGTTCTGAATGAACAGTACAATCTACTCCATCCATTTCGGCCTCATGCAGCGATCTACGTTAAGGTGGTCAAAATTAACCTCATCTCTAGGAAATTATAGAGGTACAAGGTAATGTGTTTTTATACCTGGTTTTTTCCTGAGTCTGAGACGTAGAAGGTGCCCCATGATGGTTGTCTTCGTGCACATTGTCTTGCAGAGGACGTACAGAACTTCGAGGCCGCTCTATCAAACTCCATCTATTCTCTTCGATTGGTTGTCTTCCTTCCACTGTCTCGCACTGTTCCGTTTGTCTTTCAATGTCCCCAGGAGATTGGGCCACCACATCTGGCTCTAAATTTGCACCTTGTCTTGCACTGTTGTACCCCAACTTTTTGTATGCGCTTAGGAGCTCCCGGTTACGTACTTCTTGTAATGCCTGCGCAGTCGATTCAGAGGAGTTACCTTCCCCTTCTAGGCTGAAAGCCGCCACGCCAATGTTGACGTCCTCACGAATGGCAACCACGGCCATATAAACCTGGAGGACATTACAATGTAAATGTAGACCTTATCAGATACATAGATATGGAGTAGCAATCTTAGACATTTGTTAGTTCTCTCAGAGTGCACGCAATTAACTGCAATGATACAGGATCAGAATAACAAGCAAACACCAAAGAAGGAATCTTCCTTACCTCAGCACATAAGGCAGGAGTTATTTCTTCGTGCACATCTGAATCTGCAAGCCACATCTTCTCCAACACCGTCGTGTACCTCCTTGTCCTATGGATATCCGCAATGGCTCGAATTGCTACACGAGCTAGGAATAATTCTACCTTCGCAATCACTTGTTCCTTCTTACAGCCTTGAAATCCTATCAAGGCATTTAAATCATTCCAACAATTGGAAATAGGTTCTACATTTGATACAGAAATGCATGGAAACAGCGTCCATCCCATCTTTCCTACGAGTTCAGCACAGAAAGACAGTCTTTGGGACTCAGCTTTGTCCTCCACTGAATTGAGCAATCTCCGCCTTGTCATGCCTTGGATTGGATGCGCAATAGGGGCATCCTGGGTCGGAGAAAGTCGAGCGTAAATCTTCAAAGCCCGAACTATATGGGGACAATCAACCTCCAGGGTCTTCTTCTCATTGTCTAAGTCGTTGTCAATGCAGGCAAGTAGGTCAGTCAATTCCTCCCTACTGTGCTTCCATGGTCTTGATGACGCACCGATAGGTAATCTGCTCTTCAGTGCTTGAAATAGGGGTGACCATCCCCAGACCTTGTCTTCCAACTCCAAAAGCTCCTTAGTATTGAAGTCGGACATGGCAATCCTTATCACTGTTTCCTTTGCAGCTTTTAACGCAATGGACGCCCTTCTCTCATATTCACCCTGATCCTTCAAGTAAACCAAGTACCTCTCGAGTTTGAGAATCTCCTGTTGTCTTCCTTGCACATCCGGAACGCTTAAGTACGGGTTCCACGGGTTTGTAGCCAGGTAGACAAACTCTTCCCTGTTTTCTAAGTCCTTTTTGTCCTGTAGTTCATTCATACATCCAGTTCTTCATCAAACAAATAACAAAAGGAATGAGCAATGGGATTTTATATTCACATACGACATAATAAATTTTCCAACTGAAAATGCACTGAAAGATCAACCAACAACACAATGATAAATGGGAAATAAACTTACCGTTTGGGCCCGTCTCCAGTAAATCCATGGCCCTGTAGCCGCCATGAGTCTATGGCCGAGCTCCCCATTCACTTCCATTTCGTTTAGCTTTGCTATGCACCGTTCTGGAATGTCAAGCAGGTCTTTCTGAATGATTGCTTCAGGGGACTCTTTTAAAATATAGTATAAACCGGGGACCTTCATAACAGGTGGAGGTGATCCTATCTCCGGAACATCCTTCATCGTCAATCTCTCTGCCTGTTTCTGTGCTGCAGCTAGCACCTCTTTGCGAGTACTTTGTGTTGCACTGCTAGAACCCTGTATTGCAGTACAACCTACATTTAGAACCCTTCTTCGTGGTGGCGTAGGTGTCGTGTCTTCGTCTTCACTTAACTCTAGTGGCTTGGAAACTTCTTGCGCAGAATGATGGATATGAATGTCCCGTGATCTAAGTGCGTACCTTGATGTACTGCTACTTTGTCCTGCGTTAGTTTTCTCTACTACCTTTGGAGTTTTATCCGACGCAAATCTTCGCAGTCTCTTGAAAGAACGTGGTCTAGGCTGATCATCAGAAAATAATTGGCACTCTAAACCGGGCAATGCATGGCTCTCTTCAATGTCTTGTGTAGCTTCTTCAGAGCCAGGGGTAATTTGGCTTATGGGGGTGTTAGGTTCCTGTAACAATCTGCAAACACTCCCTGCTCCTGATGCGATGTCTATCACCATGTTCTCCGTCGCCTACTGCTCCATATTCGTCTCCTGCTTCCACATCCAATCGTACAGCCTCCTTACGAGTTGTCTCCTGGTATAAAGTAGTGCTTGTCTTCGGAGCCCAAGGCCTATGTCCTTCAGGTGCAGGGAAAACAAGTCCTGCTTCTTTTAGGATCTTCGTATAAATCTTTCCATCACTAGGACAGAATGTGGGATACATTTTCAGGATTCGTACAGGTCCGCTCTGCATGTCCTTCCACGCTTCGCATTGGTCCGTGTGTCGATGCCAAGACAAACTATTCTTATCTGAAAATATCTGATGGCAAAACCGACACCAATACCAGCGTCTCTTATCTGGGTGGTAGAAATGAAGACGACAGTCATAGTGAGCCTCAATGATAAGGTCCTTGTACTCCTTTTCCGTGTAAAGACACACGCATTGGTTTCGGCCTTCCTTTAATGTGCACCTGTGAACTGCCTCCCCTCCAACCTGTACACCCTGAACCACACCTACTGGGCCATTTAGGACGATGTCCAGCCACCTCTCTCTTCCCAACTCCGTCATGAGTCGTTGGTCTGCGTTGATGTTCAAATTCTTTCCCAACAGATTCTCGGCTAATGGCCCTGCGGTTATCCCCTCACCATTATAATAAAGTCCACCTTGTACACCTCTGGATCCCGTTTTCTTCAGTCCTAGTCGAACAAACTTTTCTCCCGGGACTAGATTACCTAGTCCTTGTGTACCACTAACGTCTGTCTCGAAATTCGCAGCCACTGAAGTAAGAGCCGCCTCTGAACCACCGTCGCCTTGTCCAAGGAGTGCATATGGTGGCGCGGCATCTTCAACAACGCCTTCCATACCTACGATCAGATTGTGTCGGCGGTGGCTATCAAATAAACCTAGGTATTCCCTGCATTACAGAATCAAATTAAAAACAAAGACTACTAGATTAGAGCGTAATACAGTATACTTCTACATTGCATTCAAAATGAAATCTGAGCAGAAATCAAATGAATGGGACCTGAGCATGAAGGAGAGACAGAACATGAATACAAAAGTAAAATATACTTTAAATCATGTCTAGTTTAAAATTGCTTTAAAAATAATTTGAATTCCTCATTAAAATCAATCGCCATTTCTTGGACTCTGAAGCACTATGACTTTGCACACAATGTACTAATACTTTCTTTCAGATTCTAGGAGGAAATCCTAGATTACAGGAACTAGTAAACCAACGCCGCGTTATGCAGGTGGCATTTCCTTCTCGCCAAAACAACCATAATATTGATGTGAGATATAAAAATACCTTAGAAACTAATGATAAATACGAAGCTTTTAATGATCAATACTGTTCACAGTAGGAGACCATATCGCTTGAAATACATTGGACAAGGCATTGTAAATACTTACTTGACGCTCAACCTGGAGCAGCGTACGCTCCTCTCTGGTAACCTTGCCCACTTCACTGCCTGAATAGAGCACATCCTCAATTAGTACTTCTCCAGTTTCACATTGCTCCCTAACACTACCCCTAGAAGAAACGCATGCTTCGAAAAGCTTAACACTCCATATCAAAGGATCGAAGAGGTTGTACTGCACTTACGTTCGTTGCAAAGGCAAGAGGTGCCTCATCCCTTAGATAGCACTTCAGAGCGATCAGCACTCCCTGCGAGGTACTCTAGAAAATATGTGCATTCAGAATTTGGAGGCATTGATCAATTCAATGAGAAAATAAAGCAAGTTCGACATGGGAGCTACGGTTCCTAAACCCGAGAATAACTATGTAATTCTAGCAGTACGCATTCCGTTAGTCAAAGTTTTAGATTACAACAACAATTTGAAGTACCTTATTCTTCGTGGCTTTACTCCTTTCATCACTTGAATATGCATGCTTTTTTGATAGACTATGTCCATCTGCCAATTAACAGTGAGACATATGTTGCACAGATATATCGGCAGAGCAATAGAAGAATTAAATGGTAGCTTTGCCTTTGCTGGTGAGGGACTAAATAAGTTGCTGTTTCGGGAAGACAAACTCTCTCTTGAAAACAAGATCCAGTCCTTGTAGTTCTGGTTTTTAATTAACACACATGAAGGTGCACATGGTCAGAGGCAAGGACCAGAACGAGACCAGAAACTCGGAGACAACATGCTGTTTGAGAAGATAGTTTACAGATATGACATTCTGGCTTGTTAACTTACTCGTCAAAACTTGAGAAGCAGGTCCAGACTCAACAAACAAATGACATTGAGGGCACTGAAAGCTTGAAAGTAACTTCAATCAGTCAAATAACGATTAAAGCACACAAAATCTTTACTCACAATTCACAAAAATCTGTACATATTCATTTAGCATACCCATTTAATTCCTTGGCATTCATGGTAGCTACTGCACATTCCGCCACAGCCAAGTGCATAGACAGCACACCTAGCTCTTCAGCACCATAAGAACACTATCACTGAGAGGGGAACCCTAAAGCCTGCTCTCATAAACAAAACTACAATCTCAAAAATGAAGCTCTAAAAACCTCAGAAGGAGAATCAAGGTCTCTACTTCATGCCACAAGAGCAAGACAACATCCTTCTCTGCAAATGTTCCCGAAATAAAACATCACAAGAAGACGAAATGGTCACAAGTAAACTTACCTTCTTCAAGCGTGAAGAGGAAAAAAAAATAAACAGAGAATCCACAAAGGAATATCGTCCTCGCCATTCACGCACTCCTTCACCCAGCTATGTCCTTCAACATGTCAACGAACTCCTCCTATATTCTGGAAGTTCTAATAACAAGCCCTAAACCCTAAAACAACTATCCACCCTCCAGCCATCGCCGCATCTAACCCATAACCCTCCACATCGTATCACTAAAAATGTACTCCACCATTAGAAAGACAAACATGTGTTCGATTTGGCAGGACAAGTAACGCAGAGCAGCACAAGCTGATCGCGTCTCCACAAGATGTGCACTGAACAAAGGAGAGATAACCCTGTAGACGACAAAGATATATGTAAATAGGACAGAGTCTTCCTAAACATTCACACCCCAGCCCCGACCCAGGCGAGGCTGGCAGCCCTAAACCCTAAATTAACATTCCAAACTAATTTAGCCGTAACAGAATTTAATCCTTCAAAGCCCACCGCAACATGTAACATCTCACCTACTTGGCATTACAGACACAATTGGAGTATTCGGCTCTGCACAACAAGTCGCCAATCGCAGGACAAGATCGTGTAGTATCCCCGGGACGAGAGCAACACAGAGATCAATGCTAACACTGTAGATGACGAAACCAGCTCCAACTCCATCAATGTAGACGACGAAGCCAGCTGTAACTCCAACGGTGAAGTAGATGACATCCATAAACCCAGCTCCCGAGACCAAGGCCAGGCTGTCAGATCTCGCGGGTGACCCGTCGTTGTGTGAAGGGTTGACCAAGACCCTTCTCCGGAGACTTTTCCTCGGGCAGGGGGTATCAGCCCGCCTTTCGTCAAATTGGGAGTTCGTGGGGGGGTCGCTAACGTCCCGCGAAAACAACATCATCTCCTACTCCATGCTAACCACAATTGCAACTCCACAATTGCAACTACACAATTGCCATTGTCACCGCAACTCTCTGCTCCTCCCTAACTTACACCAGTGACACCATTCCATCTCATTCATTCCTTCCTGGACTCACCCAATTAATGTGCATATCTTACATGCCCACATATGTCCTCTACGCAGTGCATACAATGGACACAGTGTTCATGGCCGCTGCTCTCACTCTCGAAGCAGATTGGGGATTGGAGATTGGAGTTTGAAGTTTGAGTTTGGAGATTGAAGATTGGAGTTTGGAGTTTTGGCTATGTCGCCATGGGGACAGCACACAGGTGCATTGAGCTATGGCTGGCTGTGCTCGTATTCCATGCTCTCGCTGTGCACGCAATGGCAATGGCAATGGCTGCACCAATTCCGCACCAGGGTCAGGGTGGTCATGTCCACGCCATGACTGGACATGGATCGATGTGAATGCATATATGCCGTTATGGGGTGCCTTTCGGGTGCCCTTCTGTGCTGGGCTGCTCGTTCGTCATGCGACGAGTCGGGTGGTTGCCGGAGGTGAGATCATCTTCGCTTGGCTTGGTGGTGATTGGTGAGAGAGGGAGACTCCGAGGGAGGGAGGGAGGGAGGGGGGTTGAGTAGTGAGTGACAGATGGGGATTGAGGGGTCGCAGTGGGGGCAGGAGCAGGAGCAGGAGCAGGAGCAGGGGGTTCTCAATGTGGGAGTGGATTTTTGGGAGAATTAGGCGAGGGGAGGATTCTTTTTCTCTCGCTTGGGTGATGATGGCTTGCTTTTCAGAGGATGGAATTTTTAGTTTTTGGTGAGTTTGTGGACGAGGGATTTGGGGTACGGGTGCGTGCATTTTGTTCGTGAATGTGATCTGTGTTGTTTGGACCGGTGAAGTGATCGGGGTTGTCATGAGCAATGGGAAGGGTTATGCTGGAAGTGAGGATTCATTATCGTCGGTCTCCAATTTATTATTATCTGAAGGGATTTTTGGGAGCAAATAGCGGTATTGATTCAGTGACCGGCAGCATCTTCTGGTGTGGAAATGCTCATGTCGTCGTGTAATCTTGATGTTTAGGGTGGCAGTCAAGCTGGAGACGGGTTTGAGGTTACGCAATTGGCCATGATCGAGTTGTTCTGATTGGTTTTGCAAGGTGTGCTTCGCAGCGCTGGCTGTTGGAGTGTAGTATAATGTGGGCAGCAGAATGAGGAAGATTTGGAAGTAATGTGGTCGCCAGTCTGCTGATGTTATTCCACTTCAGGTCTAAAATGTCAGGTCTAATGATTTGGAATGCAGCTTTTCACTGAGGGATTCTTACCGTATTTGCTGTGTGGGAATCTTATGGGCATACAATTAGAAGCTGCTGCATACGTGTTTACGGCGCTGGATTGCATTCTGGCATCATCCACTATGACGATGTCAAGAATCAGCTTCACGATCTTTCCGGTATCACCGAAGGTGCTTTTGAAGGAAATGGTCGTGGGCGGCAGGCATGTACGTGGAACCTTGAGTTAAATTGCCTTCATACAGCTGCGTATGAGTGACTGGTCGATGATGTGGTTGTTTGGTCCATTTGCCACAAGCAATCACATCATCAAACTCACTGTGGCTGAATCTTAGCATCTGCCAACAACGCTGTTGAATGGTGCTTGAACAGTGGTGTGCCGGGGCGAAGATTGCTGATTTTCTGTTGATGGTTCGTGATGCTTTCAAGGTATATACTCAAATCAAAACTCTCTATGTGGATGTGGTTTCGTTCTCATGTGCTTAAGTTTGATGTTGAGGTGCAACTTTAGTCATTGTCGGTTTTGCTTGCCTTTCACAGACCTACTTTAAGAGGGAAAGAATGAAGGAATATGCTTTTTTCAGTTTCATGCAGTTGATACATGTGAATGACAACCTTTACTATCAGATTTTGCATGAATTCATAATGCACAATGCAGCGGTAGACTTTAACGATATTGCTTGTCTTTTGAGGCTTGTCTTGATTCTGTGAGACGCCTGGGGTACTCTATTGAAGCCCAGGCTCATCATAATGTATAGAAACTATGGCACATGGAGATCTGAAGTTACATGATAAATGTGTTTCTTCAATACTAGAGTTACACGTTCGGAACCAGAAGTGTAGTTTTGGATAGTGACGATGTGACCACGAATCCACCTTATTTCGCATCCGTTAGTGTTGAGTATATTTTGAATCGAAGTGCCCAAAACTCATATTACTCATATTTTGCAGTGCCTATATAGTGATACAGAAATTGATTAATAATATCAAATCACATAAACAAAACACAAATCGAATGTGCCACAACTGGGAGGTTGGGAATACGTAACGAGGTAAAGTAATTCTCTCCAAGACAGGTGGAGCCATCTCCAACAATACCAAAAACACAGTCCATACCACTTGACCTGTAACGAATAACATGTAGGCTAGTTGCAGTGTATCAAGCTCATGATGTGCTCATATTTTAATGAAAAGGTTTCTTAAACATATACTCCGTATTTGTTGTTTCAGTATATCAAATATGCTTGTGTACATAAACATCTTGAATGAGGAAGTGCAAGCACCATTTCAACCCTCATCAGTCCAATGCAAAATCTATGCTCCCATGAAGCAAACTACTTCAAGCCCTGCAAGCTTCACCACCTACGAACACAACTTATAGCAGCCTTCGTGTTGCAGAGAGAGACAGACGATCGCCTGATCAATCCTCAGAAGACCACCAAAAAGGAGCCGGTTCAAGCTCCATGCGTCCACAGCCATACCCTCATGGTTTCAGGAGCGACGCCGTTGTATATGAAGAGAGTACCTCTTGCCTAAAGGCCAACGAGAAGCTAAATAAACCATCAGGAGTATGAAGGTGAAGAATCTGAAGATCTTATGCTCTGCAAACAGTTCTGGAACCCAACCGGAGGACGTGAAGTTCAGGGCTTGTCGAAAACCAACAAATCCTTGTTTCTGGAGCCCCATTACGAAGGAAATAATCAATATGAATGTATTCTTCTTCTCTCTAACATTTATAACCTGCCAAAACTGACCTGAGACCAATTGTAAGCTCTGAAGAAAAAAAGCATACACTACAAGGAAAACGACCTTCTAATCAAGAGAAAATCAAATGAACTCTCTGGGGCCAAGAGCAGGACGGTATTTGAGGTGTCAGGTCATGTAATTAAGAGACGCCGTAACAGCTGCAACATGTGCCTCTTGCTTACAAGAGGACATCTGATTTCAGGTTCTAATATCCTTCCCTTCCCAAAGGTAGACACACTGAAGGCGAGGCTGGAGAACACCGTCAAAGCACCTGTTCGGAGATTAGACTTGAGGGGGCTGTGATTCATTGGCGACCGATCCTAGCACTTGGGTTTTGGAGCTGCGACACCGTTGGGTAACTTGATTGGAGCTCAGTTCGTGGCGTGTTCCTTGGTTTGGAAGCAAGCTCTGTAGTCGGGGTGATTCGTTAGGGTTTGGGGACCAGATTGTGAGTTCCGGAATTCGGGATGAAGTTGGTTCGGTGAGGGATTTGTGGAGTGAATGAATGGCTTCGTTTGTTTGTTTGTTTGTTGTTACGTGCAGGGACAGGTTTGGTCGGGTTGAAGAGGGGAATTTGTGGCGAGGGCACTTGTGGTGCGTGAATTTGGAGCGTGGGCGTTTGGAGGAGAGGAGTTTGGAGTTTGTTTAGCGGAGGGTTGGATTGAGGGAATTGATGGAGGTTGTGGTGCTCGTGGGGGCGGGAGCTTGCGCTGTGGTGAAGAGGAGTTGGGTTTCTGCAACAGTAAGCAATCAGGGTTTCCGAAGTAGAGGATTGTTACGTCTTTGGTGTTTTCGGAAGGTGATTACTCTTTTGTGGGGAGTTTGGTAATCGTTGTTTTGTGTGTTTTTGTGTGGAGTGAGAGTATAGGTTTGTTGAATTCTGGGTTTGGCTGATGACTTTGGATCTCGATCTGTTTTAAGGCGTCGTTTTATCTCCTTCGCTCGTTGTAAACATTCTGGAATGCGTCATCGCAATCACCGCGCCCGTGCTGTGCGCAGCTTTTTTCCCGTCAACATACGCACAGGTCAGCATCATAGACGGGGTTGCACGAGTACATCTGGACGTCCACGCTCGACACCTAATGAGCAATTCCAATCCGACGTGTAAGCTCATTCGCAGTCTTAAACTTTGGGAACAGAACCAAGAGAAATCTGTCTATGCGACACGGGGACAAGACGTCCAATTCAAGAGGACTCTCCAAGAGAATTCTCTTTGAAATCTCTTCTCCAGGAATGCGTTTTCCTTGTAGTGATAACTAACCCAAGTCAGCAACCTCTCCGCAGTGCTCTTCTCTGAAGAATAGATACACCAATAGATATAATGCAACCTCAACAACGAAAAATTACTAATAAATCAGTTCCACCAAGAAAGAGACAATCATACAACGATTTTCAAACTGTTTTAGATTCTCTTTTACTAACGGATGATACATGTTCATCAGGAATTTATACTATTCCATGCTCTGATTACAACATGTACTTAATCACTCTCCCTCAAAGCCTCACAGGGAGTCTCAAAATCATCTCACATGTAACTGTGTCCATCTCCCAGAATGATTGCGCAAGCATCAAATGGCCCGTATGAAAATAGGAATCGTTCAGGCATCATACAAAATGCTGATCGAATGGTTTGGCACTTCCACCTTCGCCCACGACTTCGTTGAATATCGTAACAATATTTCGAAGAATATAGCAAATTTGATCAGCTCATTATCGAAAAGTGCCATCCTGTGAGATGCCTCCTCGTGAGTATGCCAACAGCTGAAGTCCCCTTGTTCGTGTCTTTGACTCGGCAATGAAATACGATCACTCTGTGTTTGTGTAAATCTTTACTACAGGCAATACACCTTCACCTTCAGAGCTGGAGGATTAGAGTTACATGCTGACTGAATGGTTTGGCACTTCCACCTTCTCCCACGTCTTCGTTGCCAGACTGTGAAGAACCAATCTGTGTGCCCGGCACCTCTTCCGCACCCAGGAATAGATCAAGACATGCTCCTCACAGAAACTAGCATGAATCTCCATAGACTTGTCAAATGGACCAAAATCATCAAGAGATACCAACCACTTCTGCATGTCAAGTGGCATCTTATCAACCTCCTCCCAAAGCGTTTCCTCGGAATGATCCACTGGCAGCTTCCATATCCAAAGAAAGGGAGCTGGCATCCCATCGCCCCCTTCATCGCTGCATGCTCTTCTCGCCCACGAGGACACACTTCGGTTACTTGTCACAGCGAATATGTGACCATGCCATAACCCAGTACACGATTGCCTGAGAAAGCCTCCGGTCTTGGTGGAGGGTTCAGCTCACTCCACTTGTCTTCATCAAGAGAATACACCAAAATCTTTTTTAACTAATCAGACGAGATGTACAGATTATTGCCACAGTCCAAACAACTTCTAAACTTCGGTTGCCCGTTGAAAGACTCAAGATCAAGGGATGAGTCCCGAGTCTCCCATGACCTCGTCACAGAGTCGTATATCTGGGTTCCAACATCAGGGTTGCCCACGATGATCTTGAAAGTGGGAGGCTCTACTGAGGTGTCCATTGTCATGCCTCGAGCACAAGGCATATTAGAAGTTTGTGGTTGTAGAGGTGTAAAGAAACAGCTTCTGCCATATACATCAACAACTCTATATGCATTCCAATTGTTACCAAAGCCAAACGTCAGGCCTTTCACAGAGAAAAGATCATACTTATTTGATCTAACCTCGTCCAAGAAGTCTATATGCATTCCAAGAAGTCTCGTCCTCGTCCATTGCCAGGAACTCGATTTGATGTGGAAAGTCAGAATTCCGTGAAGCATCAGAGAATCGTCACTCTTGTTCTTCTCAACCAACACAAAATAGGGTTTGTGGATAGGGTCGGTAACACACCGCCGCTCATGAGCCAGCTGATTCCATTCCTTGCAAACTTCACGCAACGTGAGAAAATCATGCAAAGGCAGCTTCTTATATATCTCAAAAACCACGTTATCCGGGAGATTCCCCCACACCTCCGGATCCATGGTGTTCATGCGCTTGATCTTCCTCTCAGAATCTGCAATTTGCATATCCACATGTGATGAAACGAGGGAGCCCATTAGAATGATCAGCGTGCTTTACCATGCCTTAGCGCATCCATGCGGAGGTGATTAACACGTGATCAAGTTATTCCAATTCTGACCTCTACTAAGTTGTTCTTGAGACATATCCTCTAAGTCTTCTTCTAACAACAGAAGTGAGAAGGAAGAGGGTCTTAGAAATGTGGTAATCGAACCTTTGGGAAGAGACAACGCTTGCTGGTGCAGAACAGAGCTTTAACCTCCTACAATGAATGAGGAGCTCCTGATCTCTTATGAGCACCGTCGCAAAACTCATATATATTATATAATAAATATAACTACAAAGACCAAATTTATATATTGTCTGAGGGTCACCACTCAACCATAGGGAAGAGAGTTATTATCTTATTTTCTTTTACTCTTATATCTAGAGTAAAGATAATTCATACCATCTAAATATGGCATAGTAGTCTAATTCTAGTGCACTTCATCTTAAATTGTTTAACTCTTAATACACATGTTAATTCTTGTGCACCTCATCTTGAGTTGTTTAGCTTTTGTACATGTTTTTAGTCTAACTCTTGTACACATGTTCTTAGTTTAGAGCGGTCTAACTTCAATGCACTAATTATGGAGTTTTTAACTCCAGTATATTTGTTTTAATTTGGAGGGGTCTGACTCTAGTGCACTAAATATAGAGTTGTTTAATCCCAATACACATGTTCTCAATCTGGAGTTGACTGACACTAATCCATCCATCCTCAACTAGGAGTTGTATGACTCCTCTCATCCTCTGCTTATATTGCCACATGTGATTAGAAGATTTCATTCATCCATTTGTATTTTTAGGTTACTTTACAGTTTCCAAATTAGATCTAGACCATTATTATATCTTTAAATTTTTTATTTTTTTTGATATGTGGAGTGATTTAATCCTTCCACTCTTTTATCATCTAAATCTAAGAATTGTTTAACCTTTTTATTTACATGTTCTAAATTTGGAATGGTTTAATTCCAATGCTCTAAATATGGAGTTGTCTAATTTAAGTATACATGTTATCAATTTGGAGTTGTCAAACTTCAATCTGCATCTTCTTCAGTAGGAGTTGTCTTATAATGCTTTCACTCTGCCACTTGTGGTAATTAGAAGATTCATCATTATCAAATATCTCCAAGGATGACGTGGTCAAGTTCTTTCTCTCAATTTCACAACATAAGCGCCCGTGTAAAGCAAACTGTACCACATAAACATCGTAACAATATTTCGAAGAGTATAGCATAGATGTCATGATCACCAAGTGCCGGGCAGTTAGAGTGATACAGGATGAACCTGGAAATCACGGCTAGTTGTAGGATACTTAGGGGCTTATCTTGTAAGTTTCTATAGGGCTCGAAGAATTAAGTTTCTATACTGCACTGCTCGAAGAATTAAGTTTCTTTTCTGCAGCTTTTACTACAACATTTATTTACATCAAGAAGAAGAGGACCTCCACTCTCTGGAGGAGACCGACACAAATCAAGTGTAAAACTACATTCTTGCATTCATGGTTGTAACACGTTTATGGCCAAATTGTGCAATGGATGTTAAAGTAATATTGCTAAGTGTCTATCTACAGGTTCTTACGCTGTCTACATTGGGTTTGGAGCGCTGCCTCCAGTGGAGTTGTATAACATCAATCTTTGCATGTGTAGGAGTAGACCTTAGCAGAAGTCAAGATGCAAATGCCTCTCACATTACTAACACACCTCCTTCAAAACCATGTCATTTGTGTCAGCCAGAAGCTCCATGATCGCAATACAAAAGACAATATGAATGTGTAGGTGTGACCATACTAATGTGAGTTGAATAAGTATAAAGACTTCCAATTTAGATCATCTCTAATGAGGAGAAGGTCGTGTTCATTGGCAGTATGTTTAAACAAGTGAAGCAAGTGAAGTATGTTAAGCATGTTTATAAATCCCCAAAACCAAATTTTATGCAAAGAAATTTGCAAGCAAACAAGAGAATAAATGTAAGGTAACTATGATGATAGATGGATGAATGAAATCTTTTAATCACATGTGGCGTGTCTAAACAGAGGATGAAAGGAGTCAGACAACTCTGAGCTTTGTCGGGCAACGGTGGTTTTTCAAATTGTCATACCACACACGAGCTTTGTCTTGAAGACAAACCACCATAGGCTTGATCATGTCATCATCTTGGTAATATGAAGTAAAGAAGTCCTCAAGTATGGAAATAAAAGATTCGACAAAGCTCGTGTGTGGTTCAACAATTTGAAAAACGACAATGTGAAGTTGAACTCAACTCTATCACTTTCAATAGACCCCTCAATGTAGATGTTGCAATAGACTCTACATCTCTTGACCTAGATGGTGAAGATGAAGGAGGGCAATGGGTGTCTGTACGAACCCCTCTACAAAGAGATGGAGCTCCAGAACCTAGAACTTCCGTCATTGCTTCCATCACTGCTCTCACAACCCTCTCTTCCAAACCCTCAAGACGATCCATAATTGCTCTGATACCACTTGTAACAAACCTTCTAACACTGTTTGCCACCAACTCTCAAACAAAGACAAAAGAAAGATAAAAACTCAAATAATAGAACTATATAGATTACAAAGAAAAATATATTGACGGAAGTTGACCACCCAACTATAGAGAAGTGATCATAGAAGAAGTGTCTAAGCCTCTCACCCCTAAGCCTTTATAATGTATTAGTTTCTTCCCAAAAGAAACTAGAATTTATCTCAAAGTATGTCTAAGAGTCTATCCTATTCATAGATCTTTCTAGAACCTTCTATCTCCTTTACTCCTATATTTGGGTAAGGATAATTCATAGATCCTTCTAGATTCTTCTATTCCTTTTAACTCAAAGTCTGTTCTAGATCTTTCTATCTCCTTTACTCCTACATCTGGAGTAAAGATAACTCAATATCATCTAAATACATCATCGTAGTCTAATTATAGTGCACCTCATCTTGAGTTGTTTAACTTTTGTCCACATGTTTTCAATCTGGAATTGTCTAAATCCATTGCACTAAATATGGAGCTGTCTAACTTCAATGCACATGTTGACATGTTCTTCATCTGAAGTTGTCTGACTCCAATCCATCCATCCTCAACTTGGAGTTGTCTGACTCCTTTCATCCTCTGCTTACACATGCCACATGTGATTAGAAGATTTCATTCATCCATCTATGATCATAGTTACCTTACAATGAACATTGGCAAGGTGTAGAATCCTTATGTAGGTCGAGATTGTCCTTTGCTTCAAAGTGAATCGCTGTGGATTCCTAGGATATAAGCCTGATGACGGCGGGTTCAAAGGTACTGCACAAACAACCAGTTTAATGCAATCACATAGATTGGTTCAAGGTTGAGCTTGAAAATGGGGTAAACTAATTTTTGGTACAGATTTATGGTCCATTAACTTTTATCAACGCTTCTTGCAAACAGCATCAAGCACAAATTAATGGTATGGGTGGCAACAACAAATCTGACTAATTCTAATAAAAAATAATATTGTTTATTGATGATAAATATGTTAGCCCTTTAAATAAATAAATGAATAAATAAACGTTGGTTAACCTTAGATAATTTCAATGTTTAATGTCGTAAATGATGTGGATAATTTGGATCAAGAAAAAAATTCTACCACTACACCATGCATTTCTTCAATGGACATGGAACACATTAGATACCTTACCTTATGAACAAATTGATTTGAACAATTAGACTAAGAATATATGAACTTGGCATAGAAATATTTATTATCAATCATTTGAACAATTGAGATATATCAAGGCAATAAAGAGTACTCATATCATTCAACAAAAAACTAACTTTTAATAACCAAAATACTAAAACGTACATGTAGCACACAAAGTATCCAAATACACACCAAGGACTATTCTAACTAATACAAAAAGTTATAAATAAGAAACAATAGAGAAGAATAATTTTGAATATATTACCAACTAAAAATCCTTTGTACATTAATTATAAGGATCTACACCAAATTCATCATAAATAGTCTAAAAATATTTAATGGACAAATGGAATCTCATCTAATTCCTATGTCTCAATTTCTTGATATTGAATTCAAATTTTATTTATTATGTTTTGGTTTGGCAAACTGTATAATAGAATGGATCAAGATTATTTTTTTAGTGTTTCTACCTTTATGATCATTTCAAATTGACTTGGCTCTATATTCCCATGCAGAAAGGTGGGGATCCTTCAAGATTCATCTCTCCACTTTCAAGAGAGTGCATATTCTCCATTGCACCTATGCAGCCACACTTTTCTTATGCAAGGTCCGTTTGCCAAAAGTCTGCACCAAATTCCAGCATCATACTGACCAGTCACACTAACTGTTCTCTAGATTTCTTTTCATCCCAGCCAAGTAGCACAGAGCTGTACTACCCATATTCCAAATTGACTTACAATACACACACAAAAAATTGAAGCTCCGCACTTTGGGCAACTTCCAATTAAAACCTAAAGTTGCTATTACATACTGACATTCCAAAAGTGGCTAAATTCCGCTAAAAAACTACCCAATAATAAGATTGCTACATCTACAAAACATAAAAATATTCTAAAATATTAAAGTTTAGTCAAAATTCATACCATACTCTAAAGCATCTAGCAATTTTATAATATAGCTTCCACGGATATCACCATGGTATCACTTTAATATCTCAAGGGTATCCCACGATATCATAAAATAATCATATGTAGTATACGCACAAAGTCGCAAAAGTAACTAACATTCATGTGGAAGGGAACACCCCGTGTGTGTAATGTCATAAAATGGTTATGGGATTGCTAGAAAGGAGCTCTGAGTGTACATCCTGTGCACATCACTCCACAGTGTTGAAGGAGAATTGCAAAACCGAGGTGAAGCAGGAGTCCATCAGAGATGCCGCTCCGGAGGCGCATTGTGAGAGGAATGCAACGCAAGCTGGAGGGTCATCCATGTCTGGCAGCCAACTTAGCAAAGGGAGAGCTGGAGGTGGAGGTGGAGGAAGGGAGGCCATGTGGCGGGGAGCACACCGAAGCAGGCAGACGCGGAATGGCGCCTCCTCCTCCGGAAGCTTTTCAGGGTGAACCTACTCCCCAATACGGTAACTGTCACCGTTGTTCACTTGTTTCCTTCCGCCACTCACAATATATACTCATGAGTCAAATAGTGGGCTTTTCCACTACAGCTGCTATTTCAATTGAGTATGATCACATTACTCTACACTGCACTTTTGAGGCCCACTTCAGACTAGAAAAGGAGGAGGGAGCAGCAGGAAAGATTGTGTATGTGCTTGATGATGATAATTGGTTTGTCGAGTTGTAATTATTTTTTGTGCTTTTACACAATCTAGTGGTGGAGATATTATCTTTATGGTATGCTTCATGGATGGAAAGGAATTCTTTGTGTCCTTAAGTTGTAAGATATTTCTACTACTAGTCTTTACCAAGGATTCTCTATGGCCATAGTAGTTGCAAACCATGTTCATCACACATAACAATTCAAACAAATCCAGTAGGTTTAAATCCTCGACATATCCTCTCGGATACATCTACTAGGTATGAGGTCATGGTTTGACGGACAGATTATTTTTATACATAAGTTTATATCCACATATGTTGTTTAATATAGCGTTTTTTTGGTTATAACGTGATTATAATGTCTACGTCCTACCATGATGATAATAGTCTCATATTTTTGCTCAAATGTCCTCCAGACTTATATGCAAACTATGCCATAAAAAGACACTTCATTCACAATTCTCTCTAAAGAAACCAGAGTTTCACTTCTTCCTTTAGAAAATAGATTAATTTAGAAACCAACATTCATTTATTTGATAAACATTATCATCAAAAGCAACGAATTGCATTAAGGCTTTCATCCATTTAGTCACACTAATTTATGTCAATATATTTCTGGCCCACAATATCTGCTGAATCTGGTGCAGTGTAGCAAAGTACTTCAACATAGAGTTGACCATTCAACTTCGTTTCCTCCTCAATTTTCTTTGCATGTGGCAGTTGACGACTGCACTACCCAAGTTCCGTAACCCCTGTAGACATAAACTCAGCATAAACTCATGAACACAACACACACAAAACCAAAACTCCCAATTACCGCACAAACTCACAACTAAGCACAAACAGCTCACTCAGCACACCCAACCCCAACTCATGCAAAAGAGTTACCGTTCCACTGGACTCGCCTGACATCACTGCCCACCACGCGTAAAGCTATACTCCCACCCCCAACATCGCCACGTGTCACCCCTCCCACTACCTACTATGTTCTCACTTCTCACCCAAAGGGACCCATTCCCAAAAACCACCCCTTCCTCCTCCCCAAAACCACCCAAAAACAACCAAAAGCAATGATTATCTAAAAACCTAGTAGATCTCTCCCACTCAAGTGAAACACTCCAAAACAACCAAAATCAAACAAAAAACAATCATTATCTAAAGAGCTTGTATATTTCACTCACTCAAATGTAACATAACGTCA
Organism: Ceratodon purpureus; assembly: GCA_014871385.1. Classification (NCBI taxonomy): domain Eukaryota; kingdom Viridiplantae; phylum Streptophyta; class Bryopsida; order Pseudoditrichales; family Ditrichaceae; genus Ceratodon; species Ceratodon purpureus. The sequence goes on along the minus strand of CM026422.1, from coordinate 8,736,242 downwards.
GGTTTGAGAGAACATACTCAATGAGCGTGGTTTTGGGGCCTTGGGGGGGCAATAATGGTGCCTAATACCGCCTGGGCCTGTCGCGCTCGCCCTTTGTCTGCCAAGCCCCCACCTTTGGCCCTTCCAAGCCCCCACGTTTGATGCACAGCACAGCAGGTGCACTGCCGAGGGCAGCTGAGTGGTTTCCATTTGTTTTTTGGCATGAATTCCTCGCCTTGCATCTCACCTCCACATTCGCCCAGTTAACTTAGCTCACACTTTTCTGGATCTGTGTTTCTGAGGTGGGCTCCCTGATCAGGCGGTACTTAACTTAGCTCAGGTGGGCTCACTCTGGTGGGGGTTGTTTCCAAGGTGGGTGTTGTTGTCCATCAATCACCAGTTTTCGAGGAGTGAGGTGAAGTGATTGGGAGTTGAAGTTTTAAGTGATTGTGAGGAGTGATGGAGCTAGCGTAGCTGTGGAGATGACAGGGTGTTGTTGTTGAGTGTGGAGGTTTGGTTGGTCTTCATTACGTTAGTCTTCATTGCTTTTTCCTTTTATGAGTGAGTATTGCTTTTGTTGGTAGGGGGGTGACCGTTGGATTGTGCTTTTGGATGTGGGAGGATTCGTTTTTTTGGTGTTGTCGGGTTTGTGATTTTGTTGCGTTTTTTTGGTGTGAAGGTTATGTGGGAGAGGGGTTGTGTTGTTTTGGTGAGAGGAGGTGGAGTTGGGGGTTGACAGTGGGCATTGGTGTATGTTGTTGTAGCTCGCGATGGTTTGGAGATGTGGAGATCCGGGTTGTGAATGAGAGTGCTTGGTAGGGGGGGTTCAAGCAGCTTCAGAGGCGTTACAGCCTCGGGAAGCTGTGGAATTTAGGGGAACTCGGAGGGAGTCCGTGGCAAGGAGGAAGATCCAACTCGGGAGTGGACGGTGAGAGAGTTAGGGATGCCTGGAGCTGAGACAGCCGTGGGTGCCCCCTCGAACGGGGCAACCATGCCGGAAGCGGGTGCCCCGAATCCACTAGGAAATGATCCCGTAGGGCACGGCCATCGCCCTCACCACCATCACCATGACCACCACAGCCAACCGAAGATGCCGCAAGCTGGTGTGCATGGAGCTGGAGTTGCTATGGCGGCAGGGAGATTAGGTATGGTGCACGAGCTGAAGAGTATTAGCGTGTTTGAATTTTTATGCTTTATGTTGGATCGTTGTTTCTTGCGCTTTTGAATTTCTTCTAGATTTTACCCACTTTGTAGCTAGACCCGCTTTCGTAGCTTTGTAATTTGGTTGGTGCTAAGAGTTTATGATTAAAAATTTCATACTTGTGTATTGGTATTATCTATGTGCATCACTCTTGTGTTCGTGAGTAGCTATGAATGCCCACGACGCTTGTTTATTCACAATCAATACCTGACATGAATTTTATTCTAGATTTGTGTCCAGCTGCTTAGTTGGAAAGTTTGAAGCTAGAGATCTCTGGAAATATTATAGTTGGGGACCGAATTTTGCTGGCATTACTTTGTTAGAGTTCCCGTATGGATTTGTGTTTCTGAGAGTAAACTGATTCGAAATTGTATTAAAACTGAATGATCTAGAGCTTTTGACGAATCATGTTTCCTTTGATGCTCGTCCAGGACGTGACAGATCAGGGCGCCATGGAGAACCACAGGGGTACCTCATAGACGGTCACGACATGCAACAGGATACTATGTCCGAGCTCGTCAAAGACAAAGTACTTCTGCACGGAACCTTGGAAGTGTGGCTCAAAGAGTCCACGAACCTCCCCAACATGGACATGTTCTCTGAAAAATTCAGGCAATGTTTCTCATATCTGACCATCTGTAAGGCTCCCTGCGTGAAAGCGAAAACCAAGGCTGAATCACATGGCCATCGCCCCAAGGTCATCACTAGTGACCCTTACGCTGCCGTCAACCTAGCCGGTGCCCGTGTTGCCAGAACCCGGGTCATCTCAAACAACACGAATCCGAAGTGGGATGAGTATTTTTCCATTCCAGTTGCACATTATGTGAACGATGTTGAAATCACCGTCAAGGACAATGACATGTTCGGTGCCCAGCTTATTGGCTCTGTGACCATTCCTGTGGACAAAATTATCCATGGTGAGGTAGTGGAGGGGTGGCATGATATCATGACTCCTTCAGGGAAGGTTGCACATGGTAATGCGCAAATCCTCTTTAAGATCAAGTTTACCCCTGTTGAGAGGAACCCCATTTATTTCGGAGGAGTCGGGGATCCTAAAGGACTTCATGGAGTTCCCAACACATACTTCCCTTGCCGCAAAGGGTGTGAAGTGACAATGTATCAAGATGCCCATATCATGGATGGCGCCCTACCTGAGATTAAATTGGAGGGGGGAGTGCCATTTCAGCACAGAAAAGCTTGGGAGGAGCTTTGCACGGCTATACTTGAGGCGCATCATTTGGTGTATATCGCAGGGTGGTCTATTTACACCAAGGTCAGATTCTGGCGTGATACTACTCATCCAATGCCGGATGGTGCGGAATTGACACTTGGGGAGCTTTTGAAAAGGAAGTCAGCAGAGGGGGTTCGGGTGCTCCTGCTAGTCTGGGACGACAAAACGTCTCATCAAAACCCTTTCATCAAAACGGTACGGTCTTAAATTCAGCTTGTCTTTCACAATGTGCAATGGCGTGAATGCTGGGAACAAATAAGATGTCCCTAATTTGACTTCGTTAATCTGCATTAACTTACCGATGGTTTTGTCCATATGACGTTCTGGAAGGAGGACTTGACGTTCGCCACCTCTTCTACTTCACTAGGGCTTTGATAGTCTTACACACTTCAGATGGGCGTGATGTATCAATTCATGGGAATAGATTTATTGCTAGGACTTTTTAGCCATCTTCTGAAGGCTGGATATGACTGTTGTTGCCGAGGTGTTGTTCTACTCATGCTGCTAGTTCTCTAAATTTTCCAATTTCCATTTTATGCTCCTATGAATGTTATCAATTTTTGTATTCCGGGTTGCAAGAACGGGAAGTGTTGATTTAATCAGTATGTGTTCTCTTGTATGCAGGAAGGTGTGATGGGAGTTCATGACGAAGAGACCAAGAGTTTTTTCAGGAACAGTGCCGTCCGCTGTGTGCTGGCGCCACGCTATGCTGATACTAGACTCAGTTGGTTCAGGCAGCAGGTCCATACACCAGTTCTGAAATCTTATTTTTATTGATTAATAATTAGTTTAGTGATCAGTCTTTTGCCGATCGGTAGGTTACGAACTTGTATGCAGGATTCTTGATGCACTAGAACCTGCAACTTACTACTATATATCTAAATGCAGGTTGTGGGAACGCTGTACACGCATCACCAAAAGATTACAATTGTGGATTCTCAAGGTCCAGGAAACAAACGGAAATTGACATCGTTCATTGGCGGTTTGGATCTCTGCGACGGGCGTTTCGACACTCCATCCCATTGTATTTTCAGCACATTGAACACCTTCCACAAGAACGACTTCCACCAACCCACCTTCACTGTGAGTTTGTACTTTCTGTTAACCACTGGAATTTCTAATACTGATTCTATTTTGCTCTTTGTGTCTGTGCTCTCTTTCTGTAGCCGTCCTTTTATTATCTTCTGTTTTGGGGGGGCATTTTGAAAATCACCATTGCTTACAGTATTTCTTTACGTTCTTGTCACAGTTAGGAGCTGATGCGGGAGGTCCTCGAGAACCTTGGCATGACTGGCATTGCAAGATTGACGGCCCTGCAGCATATGATGTTCTCACTAATTTTGAGCAAAGATGGAGGAAGGCTACTCGCTGGCACGATGATGAACTCATTCAGATTGAGCGTATCTCCTGGATTTTGGGTCCCAAAGCCCCCTTTCCTCCTGAAGGTGACCCCAAATTGTATGTCACCAAAGACGAGGATCCCAATACTTGGTATACCCAGGTGAGCTTTGCAATCATCCAGGTCTCGTTTTTTACTTCAAAAACTTTATCTTAACTCTCCGAGGCTTGCCAGTCACTATCCTGCTCCACTATTACACAGTGCTGCATTAGCCGCTAAACTGCAATTGTAGTGGTTCTTGTTTGTAGTTGTCTTTTGTGGTCATGGATGTTAATCATGATCAGCAATTTAACTGTGTTGCATTTATTCCTGTAGGTGTTCCGTTCGATTGACTCTGGATCAGTCAAGGGTTTTCCAAAAACCGTCAAAGAAGCTGAGAAGGAGGTTTGTTCATGCAATTCATGACCATGTTTTAACAGCATATACAGATTCCTGATGTAATACTAGCCAGATTGAGCTAGGTTGCAAGTATCACTTCGCTTGACCCTCTCTCAGATTTCCACGGCCCTGTGATTCTTTATGTGCAGCATCTTGTTTGGGGAAAGAGCATTGCTATAGACATCAGTATACAGATGGCCTACATCAAAGCTATCCGGTCAGCTCAGCATTTCATTTATATCGAGAACCAATACTTTATTGGTTCCTCTTACAACTGGCCTGATTACAAGGATGCTGGTGAGTTTTGACCGATAAATTCCCATCATTTCCAATGCTTCTTTGTTTTTTTGCATGCCAAGAATTCATGACCAATTCCACCTTTTTTTTGTTCTAAGTGAGATATTTTCTCTTATCTATGTAAATCCAGGTGCGAACCATTTGATTCCGATGGAATTAGCACTGAAGATTGCATCCAAGATCCGGGAAGGTCAGCACTTTGCTGTGTATGTCACTATTCCTATGTGGCCCGAGGGCGTTCCTGACAGTGCCGCCATGCAAGAGATTCTCTTCTTTCAGGTGACTTTACCTTGTTCGATGAATTTTATGCAAAATGTCGTTTACAGTATTAGAGCCTCAACATGTGGGTTCAACATGTGTTGTTGATAAAGCACCTTAGGTATTTGGTGATATCAAGAGATGTCATTGCTGAGGTTGTTAGTATGGACTATACAAGCTTTAATTGCTTGGTGCAAAGAGGAGTCTGACGTCTGCTCGCTCTTGCAATGCAGACTCAAACGATGAAGATGATGTATGGCGTCATTGCTGATGCGTTGAAAGATGTTGGCAAGCTTGGTGAACGTCACCCTCGAGACTATCTGAACTTCTATTGTCTGGGCAACCGGGAGACAGTGACCGACTACGAGAAGAAAAACCCCCCACCCAATCCCCCGGCTGCAGAATCAAAGCCTGTGAGTGAATTCATTAACTGTACCCACAAGCACGTGTTGTCCACTTCACTAATTTTTGTAACCACCGTCGTTTTCAAGATCGTATATGACTCGTTTGTTATTATTTTCTAATCTTTCACGTCCTGATGCCAAGGACACTTCAGGAGCAGTTTCATTAATTTTTTCTTTTTCAACTATGACGTGCAGGCCGCGGTTCAGAAAAGTAGGAGGTTTATGATCTATGTTCATGCCAAGGGCATGGTTGTCGATGATGAGTACATCATCTGTGGGTCGGCCAACATTAACCAGCGGTCCATGGATGGGTCTCGCGATACCGAGATTGCAATGGGAGCGTTCCAACCCTCGTTTACCTGGTCTAAGAAACAAGGTCATCCCAAGGGCCAGGTCAGTAATTAAACCTCTCTTTCGCCTACTGCACTAGTTGTTGCAGCTGATAATGTTGCACTTTCATAATCCATCCTCATGTATGCACCTTATTTATTTTGAGTTCGTGGAATGTGTGATTCTATGTGAGTCATTGATGATCCCAAAGGGTTTGTATATTGGTCCTCAGTTTCTTTCATTTGATTGAACTGGGGGAGTAGTAGGAATGGTTGATAAGGTTCAGTTGCTACTGCGGAGTATTGAGAAAGTTCCTCACCTGCGCAACATTATTTTCCTGAAACAGTCTTATTGTCGCTGAACAGTGGGAATGATTGGTATTGTGTTGCAGATCTATGGTTACCGTCTGTCTCTATGGGCTGAGCATTTGGGTCTTTATCAACCACTTTTCGATGAAGCTGGAAATCTGGAGTGTGTTCAAGAAGTGAACCGATTGGCGCAAGCCAACTGGGATCAGTACGTCGCTGAAGAAATCACTGACATGAAGGCCCACCTGATGCCGTACCCCATCAATGTTAACCACGATGGAACTATTGGACCTCTGCCCAATTTTGAAACATTTCCTGATGTTGGTGGCAACATTTTGGGAACAAATCAAGCGAATTTGCCAGACAGTTTAACGACTTGATTGCTCTGGAGGAAGCACTGTAGATGTCGGACATGTCTGTGCATCCTGTTGAGAGTCTTCTGGCCTACAAATGAAGCATTTGGGAAGCCAGAAAGATGTGCAGAAGTTGCCCTGCTTTTTGTATCACTTCTTAGCAAGGGCTTTGTTTTACAGATTTGCTTAGCACTCATCATTATGTTGTAATTTTAGGAATGGCTCCTGGTTCTGACGAGTGTTTGCTAGCGTTCAGCAACGGCTTAGTATGGTAGTGTAAACAGTGGCGTTGTAGGAGGATAGATCTTACACTTGATCCTGTTCAAGTGATGTAAAGTTATCAGGTATCCGATTTCATAGAGGAGTACTTGTAAAACCCTTTCACATTTTATGAGGATGGGTGGATGTTAATAAACCTTGAAAACTTGAAAAACCAATTTTGTTTTGAAGAGGAGCATGTCAAATGATATGCAGAGACTAGTAGAAGAAAAATTTTCGTATACAAAAGAAATGAAATCGGAAAGGCAACTTTCAGCACGGGTTAATTACAGAAGGAAGAAACAAGCGTGCTAGATAGTAGTCGATACATAGGCGGCATCTTACCTCATGTGTGAACGTCCTCCACAGGTATGCCAAATGCTCGTGCAAGCCCGAAATTGGCAAGCTTCAACGCATTGGTCCGTCGATCAATCAAGAGATTTTGTGGCTTCAAGCCGCGATGGAGTACTCTATGTGAGTGACAGTAAGCAATTCCTCTCAAGATTTGGTATAAGAAGGTCTACCACCAACAAGGGAGCAGTTGTCAAGCCTTGAAGGAAACAGACGATACCGGCAGGACAGATCGTTTGAATCTGTTCCGCACACCCTTTAATTATACGTGAGATATCTCAGAAATTCCAATACAACAGCAATCAAATATTTTCCACTTTGACACGAAAAGACTCATCATGAAAGACTTTATCACTACAACTCTGAACACAACGATATCATTCCTAGGCCAGCCGTTTCATAAGGCGACCGCTTAAGGCCTTCGCCAGGTCAAGATAAGAAACTTCAATGCAAAGTAAATTAACCAAGATCTCACCCTACTTTGATCAAGCGTGGGTCCTTGGCAAGATCCGGACATGTGTTCATGTGTTTCTTCTGGTCAAGATCCAGGTACTCAAAGACGAGGTACAATCTCTTTTCACTATGCACCACATCTTGAAGCCTGGCGATCGACAAACCCACATGATGTACACGGTCAAAAAACGGAATTACTCATGATTACAGCACTTGGCTAATAGGATCTTCCGTAAAAACAGATGGGACTGGACTCCTTTAAAAAGTCTGAGCACCAGAGGCGTCTCTCCAGTCCTGAGAGTATCCCCAAATTGTACCATGGAGAAAGTTTACATACGCCGAATAAGCTCACAAACAATCACATCACTGGTAGTTCTAGAGGCACGATGTAACAATAGTATACAAGCGCCACAGTAGCCGAACCATAGCAGTTTCGCAGCTAAAACGAATTCAAAGAACCATGTTACCGGACCATACAAAACATTACGAGAATTACCAGAAGCATCATACCGGACTATATTCCCATGGTGTATTTCCTTGAGAAGCGAGATTTCTCTGATAGCGGTGCTGGGAACACCTTCATCTTCTTGCTCAAGCCTAATTTTTTTCAGGGCGATGGTCTCGTTGGTAATGCGGTCTCTGGCCTTGTAAACCACTCCATACATGCCCTCTCCAATCTTCTCTACTTTTTCATACTCACATTAAAATTACGGATTCTGTTAGGAACACAATAACATCCATGACAATATTAATGGGAATGCCAATCTCGAAATGGGCATGAAAGAAGAACCTAAAACTCATCATGACGTCAGAGATACATGACATATTACTCATTAAACAGATGAATTGGCAACTCCATGTTCACTTGGAATACAGGACGTGCCAATGCCATGTCTAGCCAGGACGACAACTCGAAGAGCGCCCTCACATCTACTTGCATGACAAACGACGCACATGATTTCTTCAGCATAAAGGATATAAACAAGGGCAGGACTAGAACGGCGTACACACAACCATTACCCCCGTGCCTGACAAATCACCTGAGACCAAAAATGATCTCAACGCCAGTTCTGATCGCATGCAAACTCTTACAAATTCCAACATTGAAAAAACCCAAGTACTCACCTGTTCCATTGCTGATTTTGAAACAAATCTAATACACGGGAAGGATGACGGCTTGCTTGACAGAAGTAGACATGAGGAGCTCGCCACTAATGTCGAGTCGCAAAGAGCCGCCCAACATGCACAATAAGTCCAGCTGGTGAGTTGTCGTGGGTAGGAGTACTGTAAAGTACCGTGGTGCACAAGTTTGCTGCACTAAAGGAAGTCCCATAGCTTTTGCAACTTTCAAACTTGATCGCAAAGTATAAAATAAGCCCTCCCGCTTACTGGGTCCTGCAATTCTCTTCTTCTACGTTCTTGTAAGCTGAAAGTTCTCAAAGTCGTTACCTTACAAATTGTTTAACTTGTTACAAGCTGTTCGAAGTGAAGGATTTAAGGGAGTGAAGGATTTAAGGGAGTGAAGGATTTAAGGGAGCGACTCTGGTTATCACCTAAGTGTGAGCATAGTTTTATACCACATCATGGCCACGATGTTGACGCCGACAAGGGCGGAATGGAAGACAGCCGAGATCCTGAAGAAGAAGGTGAGGTCTACGATGGAGAGAATTGAGGGTATGTTAGACTCCTTCCAGGAAAAGCTTCTGCTCAAGGCTACCCGCAATCACAGTCCCCAAGCTGCCAGGATGAACTCAAGCATCGAAGCAAAGAGTCTGTCCCAACTACCGGCCGGCCAGAAGATCCAGATCATGATAACCTGCTTGAGCAAGCACATATTTGTGCTTCGAAATACTAATATGATAAAGAGGACCCACACCATGAATGTGGGCCTGGAGGGTTCCTTTGTGCTCGAGAGGGCGAAGAGACGGAGGATTATTTCTAACCGCGAGGCTGAGGAGTTTATGAAGCAATTAAAGGATCTACAGAATCGATACGTAAGCTTGTTGCTGCAGCTATATCGTCTAAATCACCAAGCCGCTATCAAGTTGCCTGTTAATCACCTCCTGTTATAAAAAAAAAAAAACATTTGGCCTCGGAACAAACATACAGTAACGACTGGATTAACATGCAGATAATGCAATGTGTTCGGAGCTCAATTACTAGTGTACTGTAGATTTTAATCAGCTTCTTTTGATTGGTCGTTACTCAACTTTATGAAGAAGCGAACCACAGTAATAACCATGTGAAGCATTAGATCGACTGTGGAAAAAATATTCATTAAATCATGGCAGGCAATGTGCATACCATATTACCATCTTGCGGCAATTTGCCAAAAAAAAACGTCCAAGCACTCGTTCCTTGGAATGCGTCCTTGTTTGAATACTCTGTTCTTCACTTGCAACTTAGAATTTGGTTAGATCGATCAAATTACTGTTACAGTTGAAGTAAAGTGTCGAAGAACAACCAAAGACCAATATTTGACTAGGTTGATCTGACGAGTGTTTGCTAGCGTTCAGCAACGGCTTAGTATGGTAGTGTAAACAGTGGCGTTGTAAGAGGATAGATCTTACACTTGATCCTGTTCAAGTGATGTAAAGTTATCAGGTATCCGATTTCATAGAGGAGTACTTGTAAAACCCTTCCACATTTATGAGGATGAGTCACGGGTGGATGTTAATAAACCTTGAAAACTTGAAAAACCAATTTTTATTTATTTATTTATTTATTTTTTGAATATGAGCATTTCAAATGATCTGTTCTGTGGCGTTTTATTGTATCATATCAAATTTTCCACGATTGTACGAGTCAACAGGCTGCTTCCGGAAAAATTACACTAGGTCAGCTTGAATGCTGCTATTCATGGAATTATCAATCCGTGCCTGAGTTATTGAAATTAAATGGACTGCAGCTGCAGTTAGGATCGCCAACTCAGTACCATCACAAGAGAAAGATACACCGAAACAGCTGTCCATGTCCAATTTCTACACTTTAGAAAACAAATCAAGTAACATGACCAAATATTGTATAAAATTCTGAACCGTAAATATAAAGCAAACGATAATTTTGTGATTGTAATGTATGATAGTAAGTGATACATATATTCAAATAGAATTGCACATGAAATATTGAGAACAGAATACAGATTAAACCTAAATCATGTCTTTAACATTCTTAAGGGATTCAAGGATACCATGGTTCACATGTCTAAAGAAATAACTTGAGTCTTAGTTGATAATTCATCATAATAAACTACAGTCAGTAAGAATTTAAGGACATGAGCAAGAAGCAATTAGAAACCACTGCCATAAGATGTTTTAGAAAAGCTATTCAAGCCAATTATACACGCGTGCTTGTGCGCTGGACAGTCGCCCTGGTCTTGGACGGAGGGCCTCAGGAAGAGGAGTAAGATTCTGATTTGTGTATACGTATTTGTCGTAGTAAGCTGAGCCTAGACGAATCCTATCAGTTCTTCGAACTGCCAGAACGGGTGCAATCACCTCTTCTAAATCCCGTTGTGCCTGTCAAGATTTCATACCCACGTCTTTCTTTAAAAAATAAAAATAATAAAAATAAAAAATAAAAATAAATAGTATAGATGACAAGAAGATAATTATAATAACACACTAGTGCAAAGCAAAAAAATTCAGTACCTCGTCTTCTTAACTTTAAAATCGATCGCCCAGGTCCAAGGGATGAGAACTATACCTTCTTGGTCGCAGCTTTCTCAATGACAGCACACCCCAGGTCTAAATTATCATTCGTGACTAAATTCACAGCTTGCTCCAACACATCTTGAGAGATAGCCGTCTGCATTAAACTTCTGAGATGATTCGCCATGGCAACCCTCAAGGGCTCCTGTCAGGGAAACAAGTAACTGCACAGTGAGCAACAACAGCTATGTCTAATAGAAAAAACACATAGAAAGACTGACGTTTAGATCAATCCAACTATTTGATGTTGAGTACAACCTCTAAAGAAGCATCTTTCTAATCAGAACTCAATATCCAAATCTACAGATGTTACGGAGAGTGTAAAGAAAGCTCTTGTGCTACACCTTGCAAGTTACATGAGCAAAATTTCCCGCTAGACTGGCAATCATTAAATTGGCTGCCTGATTTGTGCGACTCTCATCTGCTTCCATTGCATAATCCTACAAACAGGAAACATAAAACCCCAAAGACAAAATATAAGTTAACCGGAGAATACTACCCCATGCCCACTGATGAAATGCTACCACTACTAGCTCATCTACTTCAATAAATGAAAATCAACCGACAACTCAACGATACTGGAAGAAAGAAAGAAAAACGTGTGTTTAGCATTCCGGAGAAGAATGCCTTATTTACAATATTAGTTTTGAAAGAGATATGTTCTCAAAACTCATACGAACATACGGTAGTCCGACTCAATTGTTCAGATGAAGATATGAAAACACACCTTGACCACAAGTTCCCGAGTTGTCAAGCAAGCATTGAGCAATCGTTACGCTTCGATCCACAACCGGAGAAATAATTTCTCTGATTGCACGCTCCATGGCCAGAGGCACAAATCTACAAACAAAAGCATGCTCGAAGGTTCAATGTCTGGCAAAAGGAATTGCAATAGTACACACCCGAATATCTAGCATAATTAGAAATTCACCTAGATAATATATTACTACATGATCCACAATTCTCAACAAAACACAGCCTTCGTTGTTTAACCAAAGAGACTCTCAACATTTTCAGGAAATATTTGATGTTATTGAGAAAAAAATGCAAGATTCACGCTAAGTAAGATTAATATATTCGATGCATTGTCGGATATACCTTGCGAGCTGCAGCTGTTGGCTAAGCCCAGCTAACTTTGGATTCAGGACCACATATGATGTCAAATCAGGGATCGCCATCGACACCTGCCCAAATAGAAATAATATCAGCCACAGTAACCACTAATATTTCAATAATTAAGATATCAAATCGAAAGTTGCCATCACTATGTACCTGGCTAGATGAGAACGATGGCTGGGATTGTAAGGAAGTCGATGACACTTGACCATTCTGCGTTCGCTCCAGTAAAAGCGATGGTCTTTCTTCCTCATTCAACTGCAAACAACGCATACACATGATTAATTACTTGAACTTCTACATCGCACTTTCACAGGGCTGCTCAAGACAAGACAATCTAGCACATTCAAAAACGTTTAGAAGCTAAGCTTTCCACTCCGACAAAAAGAATGAACACATGGGTACAGAGTGTGCTCAACACCCTAAATAAACCAGGGCTAGGAATAAAAAGCACAAATGGATGCCTAGATACAAGGCACTTTGAATAAGTTTCATAAAGGAATGATATAAACAAAAGACAATCGAAGGAACTGTGGTTGAAACGAAGTGCAATATAAATGTAAGACTAACTCCATACGCTTGTCCAACAAACCTGTGCAATTCCTGATGGAGACAAAGCTGTTGTAGACTGGGTGACAATTGGAAGTTCAGTGGGTATATCCAACTGTTGCGGCAGAGATGGAATAGGCACAGATTGAGCAGAATCGTTTGCCGACGGAGCTGGTAAGGGTGATTGAGAGAACACAGGATCCCTGTTGGAGAAATCAGGATTGCCCTCAAGTTCACGCTCCAGGCCCTCAAGAAGCTTGAACGGCTTTACTTCCTTCATATCCACGTTTAAATTCTTAAAAAGAACCTGCAAAGATCGGGAAACTTATGTTACTTAAAAATGGATATTTATTCTATGTATGAAGTTCACAACACAAATAATATGTAATTATATATTCTATAGCCTTCACTCCCTTTTTAAAGCCTTTCCACCTTGTCTGCTTGTTTTTATTTTGAAGTTTATAAACCTAAAAGTATACTTATCTTAAATTACTTTATGAACTTAAAATATATGATCTTTTACTTTATGGTCTTAAAAATACATGTACCAATCAATTTGTTTCTAAAATGGAAACTAGAAACTATTGCTTGACCTCAAAATTTCAAAGTTATCTTTCTCCAAACTATGGTTCTTACAAAAGCCCTTTTTTAGAAAGTTATCACTTATCGAGGTAAAATTAACAAAGTCGGGAGCACAACATTACATAACACTTAACACATAACACTTACTAGTCTTAATTTTAAGGGAGCGGAAATCTCCATAACACATATAGAGTTTTAACACTTATCGAGGTTTGGCTGTAATCTGCAACCGACCAACCTCAATGCTTTGAACCGGAGACCTTGCTTGGAAGTTACGTTACGTAATGTTTTTGTTCATTGAAGGTGATGTAAGACAGCCAGTATTCACAAGCCATGATCGGAGTGTGAAAATTATTCACAAGCCATGATCGGAGTGTGAAAATTATTCACAAGCCATGATTGGAGCCATGATCGGAGCCATTCGAATGGAGGTAACTTATCCCAGCCTCCCAAGTGGAAGTGCGGTACTCCAGTCCATTGAATTGAGAGAGAGCAGTCTAGTGTGCTCCCACTGGATTCAGTTGCATCAGCATCAGCCTGGAGGGTTTCAGCTTGCCTGCGCTGCGCTGCGCAGGGAGGGTTGATTCATCCGCTCACGACCTTAACTTTGGCCACGGCACTTGCACTTGGGTTCCTTGCTTCAGGTGCTGCATAGTACTGTACAGTACATTGGCTGCATGCATAATTCATTCAAGCCCTCAAGCTCATGTTGGTTGAGTACGTCAAGTATGTAATTAATCGAAGAATAGTTAATCACAAATGTTGCAAACTAGGTATTTGTGAATTTATGCTAAGTTTTATAGTGCTCTCCTTGCCATGTCACGGCTCAGCCACAAGAGCTTACTCCATTCAGTACTGAGTCTGTTCTGATGCCGGACAAATTTGAGCTTAAGTTCTCTATCAGATAGATAGCTGTCTCTGACGTCTGTCTAAATCCTGGTTTTGAACTTCATATGCTGCCTGGTGATATCCTGGTTCTGATAGCTTGACCTGGTGATGAAGGGAAACATTAGGATGTTGATCTGCATAATTTGAACTTAGCTTAGTTATTGGGGAAAATTTGTAATGATCGAGTTGGGGACTCGCACTTCTCTTAAGCTGTCAGATTATTGGATTATTGGATAGTTTTTTGATAGCTATCATCTCTTCCATACACTATGGGTGTATGATCACAGAGGACTTTCATAATCCATGGCCAGTGTTAAACAAGTTTAACATGAATTTCAATGTCAAAAACCAACAAGCTTCCTGAGGTTCTTAACTTACAATGATTCTGATTGCTCAAAACTAAGTTGCATGAATGAGCTAATGACTAACCCAAACTACATGAAACCAAGTTACCATCATGAGGAGAAGAAATGATAACTTGTAATGGAAGGTTGCATCATGTCAGATTGTCACCTTGTAAGTCAGTTCCAACTTCTGATCTGTGTAATTGACTAAATTATTCTGCCAAAGTGACAGTCCAGTTAGATATTGCAACTGTAACAGACTTCTAGGAAAGGAACTTGTACAGCACATAAAGTAAATCTTTTCTCGGATTTTTTTATATTGTTCCAAACGTTCGAGGCAATAACGAGCACAACAATGATCAACTGCAAGCAATAGATCTCTCTTCGGCACTAGTGAGCACCGGTGACTTAGATATATTTGAGAAGCAGTTATATATGAATCTCGACTAGTAGGTAGGAGCTTTTTGGTAGAAAGAATTTAGGTGTACAGCAACAGTTCGTAGGAGATAGGAAACTTGTTTAAAACATCATACATGGACACACTTCCATGCAGCCGGATGATTTTTGGAAACTCACTGAGACGGTGGACAGGAATGTGCACCACAAAACCTTATCCTCTAAACCAACCTCATGTTTATATTCACAATGTTGAGCAAGTTAGCACGTCAAAGTTTGTACTGCTTAGGGCAAATACGGAGTTCTAAATGTTGGTCTCTCATGAATATTCAATAAGCAATGTATGTGGGTTTTGAACCCCATTCCGTTCAGTTTTGATCAACGTTGTAGTAGTTCCGTTTCATCGGAGTCTGTTAATGGACGGATGTTGATTCAAATATGTCGTCGCTTACTACTCATCCCCAGACGGACTCAAAATTGAAGTCCCTTCGCCCCCTATGCTACTCAATTTCACCACGTTATGATGATTAGGAAGTCCTTGCCTCTCCACTTAATATTG
Organism: Ceratodon purpureus; assembly: GCA_014871385.1. NCBI lineage: Eukaryota > Viridiplantae > Streptophyta > Bryopsida > Pseudoditrichales > Ditrichaceae > Ceratodon > Ceratodon purpureus. The sequence continues at coordinate 8,720,898 of CM026422.1, read as the reverse complement.
GACATGGCTTGGGAAACGCGAAAGTAATGTAACTCAAACACCCAACCCTGACCCACTATGGTGCTTCGCAATTCAAAAGGCCGACAACTATAACCCTTTTGGCTGCCGCAAGGTTCCAGAAGCGAGAAAGCGAGAAACGGGCGCATAGGTATTACTAGCTAATTCTTCGACAAAGCAATGAGAAGCCACACTCTGCCTCACTCTCTAGAACGAGAAACGACAGGTTTGCTAGGAGTGGAGAATCTCCAACAATTAGAAAAAGAATATTGTGCCCAAGTAGATGGCTATACAATGTCAAATTGAATAATTATACATGTCGGAACTGGCAATGCATTCGGGGATCAAATGTCAGTACGCCACAACATCTTTCCACACCAGCTCACAAGTGAATTCTCTTAAATTGAAAACTATTTCTAATTCTTTATCCACACACAGGTAGTGAAATCACTCCATGTGGTTTAGAATGAAAATGCTCCAGAAAAAACCAAGGCAAACAATCTCTGATTAATCATCGCACTGGTCAAGGCCAGTATTATGTACTCAAAGTCCACAGATCAACGATAAATCGTTACTGAAAGGATAAGCTGTATTTATTGCATCAAGTGCAAAAGTCTAATAGGATATCAAAGGTGTCATATAGGACATTCTCTGTCACTGCTCTGTCAACGACTCAACATGTACTGCGGTCAAGAACAAGAGATTCTGATCCCAAAGTCGGGGGCGTCAAACTAACCCAGTAAGCTCCCCAGAATGCAACCTGATCTATTGCAATATACATAGACCTAACATGTGAAATCTCTCGAGGACGATGAGCGAGCACATGTACTGCAAGTCCAGATATGCTAAACTGCTGCTTACAAAGAAATAGTAACTGTATAGTTCCTCAGCTGATCCACTGGATCGTGTTCAGTAACTGATATTTGAAAATCCGTGCATAGTTTGTGAGCTATTATGAATAGAGCTGAACATAGAGCCTCAAAACCGCAGGAACTTTCGTGGAGCAACGCTGAAAATACGCATCTGCATCGCTCCATAATCTAGTTATTCCTTGGAAAATACATATTGATCCAGGAACTAATGATATCCAGGTGGGGCGAGAGGTGGAGGAAATGGGTTCCTCTCTGGGATCTTGACAGTCATCAAGACGTTCTCGCCCCGCCTCCTGGACAGCAGACGAGAGATCGAGGGCTGCTGATCCTTGCGCTTCTCTGGCAGCAGCTGTACAGTTGCTTTCTTCATCGGCACCTTGCGCTTCGACTCTGGGCGCAGCACAGTTGCGTCCTTCATCGGCACTGCAGAAACTAGATATCTGAGTCCATTCCGAGTCTTCATTATGACGCCCATGGCCAAGTTCCTTTCCTTCGTAAGCTGCTGCTGCTTCAACGAGGATCCCGTGCTTGACTGGGATTGATCCAGTCCTTTCCGCTTCACTATGAAGCCCTTGCCCAGCTTCCTGGCCTTCACCAGCCGCTTCTTCAACAGGGATGCCAAGCTTGGCTTGGATGGATCCTGACTTGCAAGGATCATAGTATGCTCATAGTGCCCCTTTCCCAGGCACCATCTCTGATCCTCGCACATGTGAAGCAACCTCTGACGTCGTGCCATTGCTGATCAATTTGTGAAGAAAAATTGCGTGACAGTCACCAAAATTGCGAGAGGAAATTTGGTGAAAATGGCCCAAGATGGAAGAATGGGGGAGAGAGAGAGAGATGGAGGCATTGAAGAATGAATGAACGGTGAGAGCATGTTTCCTTTTATACCATGCGCATGTCAACTTGACTTCTTTTGCAAGCAATCTACTAATTACATGTCCAGTTTTCATCTTCTTTTTGGTACTTTACATTCATTCCTTCTCATTTCAACTAATTTTTTTTAGTTTTCATCCTACTTTTGATACCTTTTTCATTCACTTCTTCCAATTTTCATCTATTTTGTTCATTAGTCATTGACTTAATATTTTTCATCCAAACACATGTAACTTTATACTTCTAGATCTTTTAGAAGAAGGACCTTTGGCCATAGAACAAGGCCTTGTAAATCATAATAAAAAAGTCAACTGTGTCATTGTAAATGACAAGAATTTTTGAAGGATATAGCAAACCTTTGAATATTTTCGAACAAATATTTTCAATTGTAGGAAGATTTTCTTTAAACATTGTCAAAGAAAATCACATTAGCTAGTGTATATAAAAACTCTTTAAGGTAGTAATGTGGTGAGCAAATGTTTTGGAGTTGCTCCTTTCGGGGAAAAATGCCCTAAAGAGTAATTGATATTTTTCTAATTTAGGTAATTTTTTAAAAAAGATGATATCTCCACAAAGCTTTAGTGATTTCCCACATCCACAGTTGCTTTTGAAATGGGGGGAAGCACAATAAAGTGGACCACAAAAGTGCTTAGCTCATTGCCAATTTCAGCCTGTTGTGTAAACACGCTAGAAAGTGGCATCTAAAACTTCTTGATGGGAAATTAAGTTTAGGATACGGAAAGTAGACTTGATGTACTACTACTTCCAAAATTTGCGTTCGTAGTTGTTGAGTTGAGACACCTCTATGAACACGACAAAGTTGAACAAAGTGAATGCAGTCATTTGGAAAAGTGACCATATTACATTGTAGTTTTGACAGAAATCACTTTTGACTTTATGGGGCCCTTCGTTTGTACATTACGCTTGTAGAAATGATCCGGGTGGCCGTGTTTGCAATCCTAGATTGGCAAAAAGTATCCCCGGGACGTTTTTAAAACACTGTTTTTGGTGAAACTTTTTGTGAGGTTTTTTAAACCAAAAATTGTTTTTTAAATTGGAAAAAACATCCTCTAAAGACAATAGAGGGCCCCAAATGAAGAAATCAAGATTTTGGAAAAGTTCATTTTCCTGATTTAGAACTAAGGGTCAAATAAAGTTTCAATTGAAGATGTTTTTTTCATTGAGATGTGTGTAAGATACCTTATGACACCTTAGAAAGTGACTAAAATGCTCAAAAACTACACCAAAATGCTCAAAATCAGCTTTGAGCTATAAAAAACAGCACACTTCATATTCACTTCCTAGTGATCACATATTGCACTTGGTGGTCCACTTTATTGTGCTTCCCCCCAAATTTCTTATTCAAAATTGACATTGTATGAACTTATCAAGAATCTCAAAAAGCCCATTCAAAGGTCTTTTAGAAGTTAGAAAAATCAATTCACAAAATCAAGCAATCACAACAATGTAGAGATAACACTAGTGTACCTTGGGGCAAATTTCATCATCCATTGATTGAGTAATTAATTAATCTCAAACTTTTGTGTTCAACAACAATAATGAAAAAAAATGATGTTTTGAAATTTAGTAATATATAGGGGAGAGCACAATATTGTGGACCACAAAGTGCAAAATGTGACCACTAACAAGTGGATATGAAGTGTGCTGTTTTTGAAGGCTCAAAGCTGATTTTGAGGATTTTGGTGTAGTTTTTGAGCATTTTAGTCACTTTCTAAGGTGTCATAAGGTATCTTACACACACCTTCCTAAAAAGAACATCTTGAATTTAAACTAAATTTGACCACTAGTTCTAAATCATGAAAATGAACTTTTCCAAAGTCTTGATTTCTTCATTTGGGGCCCTTTATTGTCTTTAGATGATGTTTTTTTCTGAAGAAATCACTGACATGAAGGCCCACCTGATGCCGTACCCCATCAATGTTAACCACGATGGAACTATTGGACCTCTGCCCAATTTTGAAACATTTCCTGATGTTGGTGGCAACATTTTGGGAACAAATCAAGCGAATTTGCCAGACAGTTTAACGACTTGATTGCTCTGGAGGAAGCACTGTAGATGTCGGACAGGTCTGTGCATCCTGTTGAGAGTCTTCTGGCCTACAAATGAAGCATTTGGGAAGCCAGAAAGATGTGCAGAAGTTGCCCTGCTTTTTGTATCACTTCTTAGCAAGGGCTTTGTTTTACAGATTTGCTTAGCACTCATCATTATGTTGTAATTTTAGGAATGGCTCCTGGTTCTGACGAGTGTTTGCTAGCGTTCAGCAACGGATAGATCTTACACTTGATCCTGTTCAAGTGATGTAAAGTTATCAGGTATCCGATTTCATAGAGGAGTACTTGTAAAACCCTTCCACATTTTATGAGGATGGGTGGATGTTAATAAACCTTGAAAACTTGAAAAACCAATTTTGTTTTGAAGAGGAGCATGTCAAATGATATGCAGAGACTAGTAGAAGAACAATTTTCGTATACAAAAGAAATGAAATCGGAAAGGCAACTTGCTCACGGGTTAATTACAGAAGGAAAGAAACAAGCGTGCTAGATAGTAGTCGATACAGAGGCGGCATCTTACCTCATGTGTGAACGTCCTCCACATGTATGCCAAATGCTCGTGCAAGCCCGAAATTGGCAAGCTTCAACGCATTGGTCCGTCGATCAATCAAGAGATTTTGTGGCTTCAAGCCGCGATGGAGTACTCTATGTGAGTGACAGTAAGCAATTCCTCTCAAGATTTGGTATAAGAAGGTCTACCATCAACAAGGGAGCAGTTGTCAAGCCTTGAAGGAAACAGACGATACCGGCAGGACAGATCGTTTGAATCTGTTCCGCACACCCTTTAATTATACGTGAGATATCTCAGAAATTCCAATACAACAGCAATCAAATATTTTCCACTTTGACACGAAAAGACTCATCATGAAAGACTTTATCACTACAACTCTGAACACAACGATATCATTCCTAGGCCAGCCGTTTCATAAGGCGACCGCTTAAGGCCTTCGCCAGGTCAAGATAAGAAACTTCAATGCAAAGTAAATTAACCAAGATCTCACCCTACTTTGATCAAGCGTGGGTCCTTGGCAAGATCCGGACATGTGTTCATGTGTTTCTTCAGGTCAAGATCCAGGTACTCAAAGACGAGGTACAATCTCTTTTCACTATGCACCACATCTTGAAGCCTGGCGATCGACAAACCCACATGATGTACACGGTCAAAAAACGGAATTACTCATGATTACAGCACTTGGCTAATAGGATCTTCCGTAAAAACAGATGGGACTGGACTCCTTTAAAAAGTCTGAGCACCAGAGGCGTCTCTCCAGTCCTGAGAGTATCCCCAAATTGTACCATGGAGAAAGTTTACATACGCCGAATAAGCTCACAAACAATCACATCACTGGTAGTTCTAGAGGCACGATGTAACAATAGTATACAAGCGCCACAGTAGCCGAACCATAGCAGTTTCGCAGCTAAAACGAATTCAAAGAACCATGTTACCGGACCATACAAAACATTACGAGAATTACGAGAAGCATCATACCGGACTATATTCCCATGGTGTATTTCCTTGAGAAGCGAGATTTCTCTGATAGCGGTGCTGGGAACACCTTCACCTTCTTGCTCAAGCCTAATTTTTTTCAGGGCGATGGTCTCGTTGGTATTGCGGTCTCTGGCCTTGTAAACCACTCCATACATGCCCTCTCCAATCTTCTCTACTTTTTCATACTGTCACATTAAAATTACGGATTCTGTTAGGAACACAATAACATCCATGACAATATTAATAGGAATGCCAATCTCGAAATGGGCATGAAAGAAGAACCTAAAACTCATCATGACGTCAGAGATACATGACATATTACTCATTAAACAGATGAATTGGCAACTCCATGTTCACTTGGAATACAGGACGTGCCAATGCCATGACTAGCCAGGACGACAACTCGAAGAGCGCCCTCACATCTACTTGCATGACAAACGACGCACATGATTTCTTCAGCATAAAGGATATAAACAAGGGCAGGACTAGAACGGCGTACACACAACCATTACCCCCGTGCCTGACAAATCACCTGAGACCAAAAATGATCTCAACGCCAGTTCTGATCGCATGCAAACTCTTACAAATTCCAACACTGAAAAAACCCAAGTACTCACCTGTTCCATTGCTGATTTTGAAACAAATCTAATACACGGGAAGGATGACGGCTTGCTTGACAGAAGTAGACATGAGGAGCTCGCCACTAATGTCGAGTCGCAAAGAGCCGCCCAACATGCACAATAAGTCCAGCTGGTGAGTTGTCGTGGGTAGGAGTACTGTAAAGTACCGTGGTGCACAAGTTTGCTGCACTAAAGGAAGTCCCATAGCTTTTGCAACTTTCAAACTTGATCGCAAAGTATAAAATAAGCCCTCCCGCTTGCTGGGTCCTGCAATTCTCTTCTTCTACGTTCTTGTAAGCTGAAAGTTCTCAAAGTCGTTACCTTACAAATTGTTTAACTTGTTACAAGCTGTTCGAAGTGAAGGATTTAAGGGAGTGAAGGATTTAAGGGAGTGAAGGATTTAAGGGAGCGACTCTGGTTATCACCTAAGTGTGAGCATAGTTTTATACCACATCATGGCCACGATGTTGACGCCGACAAGGGCGGAATGGAAGACAGCCGAGATCCTGAAGAAGAAGGTGAGGTCTACGATGGAGAGAATTGAGGGTATGTTAGACTCCTTCCAGGAAAAGCTTCTGCTCAAGGCTACCCGCAATCACAGTCCCCAAGCTGCCAGGATGAACTCAAGCATCGAAGCAAAGAGTCTGTCCCAACTACCGGCCGGCCAGAAGATCCAGATCATGATAACCTGCTTGAGCAAGCACATATTTGTGCTTCGAAATACTAATATGATAAAGAGGACCCACACCATGAATGTGGGCCTGGAGGGTTCCTTTGTGCTCGAGAGGGCGAAGAGACGGAGGATTATTTCTAACCGCGAGGCTGAGGAGTTTATGAAGCAATTAAAGGATCTACAGAATCGATACGTAAGCTTGTTGCTGCAGCTATATCGTCTAAATCACCAAGCCGCTATCAAGTTGCCTGTTAATCACCTCCTGTTATAAAAAAAAAAAACATTTGGCCTCGGAACAAACATACAGTAACGACTGGATTAACATGCAGATAATGCAATGTGTTCGGAGCTCAATTACTAGTGTACTGTAGATTTTAATCAGCTTCTTTTGATTGGTCGTTACTCAACTTTATGAAGAAGCGAACCACAGTAATAACCATGTGAAGCATTAGATCGACTGTGGAAAAAATATTCATTAAATCATGGCAGGCAATGTGCATACCATATTACCATCTTGCGGCAATTTGCCAAAAAAAAACGTCCAAGCACTCGTTCCTTGGAATGCGTCCTTGTTTGAATACTCTGTTCTTCACTTGCAACTTAGAATTTGGTTAGATCGATCAAATTACTGTTACAGTTGAAGTAAAGTGTCGAAGAACAACCAAAGACCAATATTTGACTAGGTTGATCTGACGAGTGTTTGCTAGCGTTCAGCAACGGCTTAGTATGGTAGTGTAAACAGTGGCGTTGTAAGAGGATAGATCTTACACTTGATCCTGTTCAAGTGATGTAAAGTTATCAGGTATCCGATTTCATAGAGGAGTACTTGTAAAACCCTTCCACATTTATGAGGATGAGTCACGGGTGGATGTTAATAAACCTTGAAAACTTGAAAAACCAATTTTTATTTATTTATTTATTTATTTTTTGAATATGAGCATTTCAAATGATCTGTTCTGTGGCGTTTTATTGTATCATATCAAATTTTCCACGATTGTACGAGTCAACAGGCTGCTTCCGGAAAAATTACACTAGGTCAGCTTGAATGCTGCTATTCATGGAATTATCAATCCGTGCCTGAGTTATTGAAATTAAATGGACTGCAGCTGCAGTTAGGATCGCCAACTCAGTACCATCACAAGAGAAAGATACACCGAAACAGCTGTCCATGTCCAATTTCTACACTTTAGAAAACAAATCAAGTAACATGACCAAATATTGTATAAAATTCTGAACCGTAAATATAAAGCAAACGATAATTTTGTGATTGTAATGTATGATAGTAAGTGATACATATATTCAAATAGAATTGCACATGAAATATTGAGAACAGAATACAGATTAAACCTAAATCATGTCTTTAACATTCTTAAGGGATTCAAGGATACCATGGTTCACATGTCTAAAGAAATAACTTGAGTCTTAGTTGATAATTCATCATAATAAACTACAGTCAGTAAGAATTTAAGGACATGAGCAAGAAGCAATTAGAAACCACTGCCATAAGATGTTTTAGAAAAGCTATTCAAGCCAATTATACACGCGTGCTTGTGCGCTGGACAGTCGCCCTGGTCTTGGACGGAGGGCCTCAGGAAGAGGAGTAAGATTCTGATTTGTGTATACGTATTTGTCGTAGTAAGCTGAGCCTAGACGAATCCTATCAGTTCTTCGAACTGCCAGAACGGGTGCAATCACCTCTTCTAAATCCCGTTGTGCCTGTCAAGATTTCATACCCACGTCTTTCTTTAAAAAATAAAAAAAATAAAAAAAATAATAAAAAATAAAAAAATAGTATAGATGACAAGAAGATAATTATAATAACACACTAGTGCAAAGCAAAAAAATTCAGCACCTCGTCTTCTTAACTTTAAAATCGATCGCCCAGGTCCAAGGGATGAGAACTATACCTTCTTGGTCGCAGCTTTCTCAATGACAGCACACCCCAGGTCTAAATTATCATTCGTGACTAAATTCACAGCTTGCTCCAACACATCTTGAGAGATAGCCGTCTGCATTAAACTTCTGAGATGATTCGCCATGGCAACCCTCAAGGGCTCCTGTCAGGGAAACAAGTAACTGCACAGTGAGCAACAACAGCTATGTCTAATAGAAAAAACACATAGAAAGACTGACGTTTAGATCAATCCAACTATTTGATGTTGAGTACAACCTCTAAAGAAGCATCTTTCTAATCAGAACTCAATATCCAAATCTACAGATGTTACGGAGAGTGTAAAGAAAGCTCTTGTGCTACACCTTGCAAGTTACATGAGCAAAATTTCCCGCTAGACTGGCAATCATTAAATTGGCTGCCTGATTTGTGCGACTCTCATCTGCTTCCATTGCATAATCCTACAAACAGGAAACATAAAACCCCAAAGACAAAATATAAGTTAACCGGAGAATACTACCCCATGCCCACTGATGAAATGCTACCACTACTAGCTCATCTACTTCAATAAATGAAAATCAACCGACAACTCAACGATACTGGAAGAAAGAAAGAAAAACGTGTGTTTAGCATTCCGGAGAAGAATGCCTTATTTACAATATTAGTTTTGAAAGAGATATGTTCTCAAAACTCATACGAACATACGGTAGTCCGACTCAATTGTTCAGATGAAGATATGAAAACACACCTTGACCACAAGTTCCCGAGTTGTCAAGCAAGCATTGAGCAATCGTTACGCTTCGATCCACAACCGGAGAAATAATTTCTCTGATTGCACGCTCCATGGCCAGAGGCACAAATCTACAAACAAAAGCATGCTCGAAGGTTCAATGTCTGGCAAAAGGAATTGCAATAGTACACACCCGAATATCTAGCATAATTAGAAATTCACCTAGATAATATATTACTACATGATCCACAATTCTCAACAAAACACAGCCTTCGTTGTTTAACCAAAGAGACTCTCAACATTTTCAGGAAATATTTGATGTTATTGAGAAAAAAATGCAAGATTCACGCTAAGTAAGATTAATATATTCGATGCATTGTCGGATATACCTTGCGAGCTGCAGCTGTTGGCTAAGCCCAGCTAACTTTGGATTCAGGACCACATATGATGTCAAATCAGGGATCGCCATCGACACCTGCCCAAATAGAAATAATATCAGCCACAGTAACCACTAATATTTCAATAATTAAGATATCAAATCGAAAGTTGCCATCACTATGTACCTGGCTAGATGAGAACGATGGCTGGGATTGTAAGGAAGTCGATGACACTTGACCATTCTGCGTTCGCTCCAGTAAAAGCGATGGTCTTTCTTCCTCATTCAACTGCAAACAACGCATACACATGATTAATTACTTGAACTTCTACATCGCACTTTCACAGGGCTGCTCAAGACAAGACAATCTAGCACATTCAAAAACGTTTAGAAGCTAAGCTTTCCACTCCGACAAAAAGAATGAACACATGGGTACAGAGTGTGCTCAACACCCTAAATAAACCAGGGCTAGGAATAAAAAGCACAAATGGATGCCTAGATACAAGGCACTTTGAATAAGTTTCATAAAGGAATGATATAAACAAAAGACAATCGAAGGAACTGTGGTTGAAACGAAGTGCAATATAAATGTAAGACTAACTCCATACGCTTGTCCAACAAACCTGTGCAATTCCTGATGGAGACAAAGCTGTTGTAGACTGGGTGACAATTGGAAGTTCAGTGGGTATATCCAACTGTTGCGGCAGAGATGGAATAGGCACAGATTGAGCAGAATCGTTTGCCGACGGAGCTGGTAAGGGTGATTGAGAGAACACAGGATCCCTGTTGGAGAAATCAGGATTGCCCTCAAGTTCACGCTCCAGGCCCTCAAGAAGCTTGAACGGCTTTACTTCCTTCATATCCACGTTTAAATTCTTAAAAAGAACCTGCAAAGATCGGGAAACTTATGTTACTTAAAAATGGATATTTATTCTATGTATGAAGTTCACAACACAAATAATATGTAATTATATATTCTATAGCCTTCACTCCCTTTTTAAAGCCTTTCCACCTTGTCTGCTTGTTTTTATTTTGAAGTTTATAAACCTAAAAGTATACTTATCTTAAATTACTTTATGAACTTAAAATATATGATCTTTTACTTTATGGTCTTAAAAATACATGTACCAATCAATTTGTTTCTAAAATGGAAACTAGAAACTATTGCTTGACCTCAAAATTTCAAAGTTATCTTTCTCCAAACTATGGTTCTTACAAAAGCCCTTTTTTAGAAAGTTATCACTTATCGAGGTAAAATTAACAAAGTCGGGAGCACAACATTACATAACACTTAACACATAACACTTACTAGTCTTAATTTTAAGGGAGCGGAAATCTCCATAACACATATAGAGTTTTAACACTTATCGAGGTTTGGCTGTAATCTGCAACCGACCAACCTCAATGCTTTGAACCGGAGACCTTGCTTGGAAGTTACGTTACGTAATGTTTTTGTTCATTGAAGGTGATGTAAGACAGCCAGTATTCACAAGCCATGATCGGAGTGTGAAAATTATTCACAAGCCATGATCGGAGTGTGAAAATTATTCACAAGCCATGATTGGAGCCATGATCGGAGCCATTCGAATGGAGGTAACTTATCCCAGCCTCCCAAGTGGAAGTGCGGTACTCCAGTCCATTGAATTGAGAGAGAGCAGTCTAGTGTGCTCCCACTGGATTCAGTTGCATCAGCATCAGCCTGGAGGGTTTCAGCTTGCCTGCGCTGCGCTGCGCAGGGAGGGTTGATTCATCCGCTCACGACCTTAACTTTGGCCACGGCACTTGCACTTGGGTTCCTTGCTTCAGGTGCTGCATAGTACTGTACAGTACATTGGCTGCATGCATAATTCATTCAAGCCCTCAAGCTCATGTTGGTTGAGTACGTCAAGTATGTAATTAATCGAAGAATAGTTAATCACAAATGTTGCAAACTAGGTATTTGTGAATTTATGCTAAGTTTTATAGTGCTCTCCTTGCCATGTCACGGCTCAGCCACAAGAGCTTACTCCATTCAGTACTGAGTCTGTTCTGATGCCGGACAAATTTGAGCTTAAGTTCTCTATCAGATAGATAGCTGTCTCTGACGTCTGTCTAAATCCTGGTTTTGAACTTCATATGCTGCCTGGTGATATCCTGGTTCTGATAGCTTGACCTGGTGATGAAGGGAAACATTAGGATGTTGATCTGCATAATTTGAACTTAGCTTAGTTATTGGGGAAAATTTGTAATGATCGAGTTGGGGACTCGCACTTCTCTTAAGCTGTCAGATTATTGGATTATTGGATAGTTTTTTGATAGCTATCATCTCTTCCATACACTATGGGTGTATGATCACAGAGGACTTTCATAATCCATGGCCAGTGTTAAACAAGTTTAACATGAATTTCAATGTCAAAAACCAACAAGCTTCCTGAGGTTCTTAACTTACAATGATTCTGATTGCTCAAAACTAAGTTGCATGAATGAGCTAATGACTAACCCAAACTACATGAAACCAAGTTACCATCATGAGGAGAAGAAATGATAACTTGTAATGGAAGGTTGCATCATGTCAGATTGTCACCTTGTAAGTCAGTTCCAACTTCTGATCTGTGTAATTGACTAAATTATTCTGCCAAAGTGACAGTCCAGTTAGATATTGCAACTGTAACAGACTTCTAGGAAAGGAACTTGTACAGCACATAAAGTAAATCTTTTCTCGGATTTTTTTATATTGTTCCAAACGTTCGAGGCAATAACGAGCACAACAATGATCAACTGCAAGCAATAGATCTCTCTTCGGCACTAGTGAGCACCGGTGACTTAGATATATTTGAGAAGCAGTTATATATGAATCTCGACTAGTAGGTAGGAGCTTTTTGGTAGAAAGAATTTAGGTGTACAGCAACAGTTCGTAGGAGATAGGAAACTTGTTTAAAACATCATACATGGACACACTTCCATGCAGCCGGATGATTTTTGGAAACTCACTGAGACGGTGGACAGGAATGTGCACCACAAAACCTTATCCTCTAAACCAACCTCATGTTTATATTCACAATGTTGAGCAAGTTAGCACGTCAAAGTTTGTACTGCTTAGGGCAAATACGGAGTTCTAAATGTTGGTCTCTCATGAATATTCAATAAGCAATGTATGTGGGTTTTGAACCCCATTCCGTTCAGTTTTGATCAACGTTGTAGTAGTTCCGTTTCATCGGAGTCTGTTAATGGACGGATGTTGATTCAAATATGTCGTCGCTTACTACTCATCCCCAGACGGACTCAAAATTGAAGTCCCTTCGCCCCCTATGCTACTCAATTTCACCACGTTATGATGATTAGGAAGTCCTTGCCTCTCCACTTAATATTGGACATGGCTTGGGAAACGCGAAAGTAATGTAACTCAAACACCCAACCCTGACCCACTATGGTGCTTCGCAATTCAAAAGGCCGACAACTATAACCCTTTTGGCTGCCGCAAGGTTCCAGAAGCGAGAAAGCGAGAAACGGGCGCATAGGTATTACTAGCTAATTCTTCGACAAAGCAATGAGAAGCCACACTCTGCCTCACTCTCTAGAACGAGAAACGACAGGTTTGCTAGGAGTGGAGAATCTCCAACAATTAGAAAAAGAATATTGTGCCCAAGTAGATGGCTATACAATGTCAAATTGAATAATTATACATGTCGGAACTGGCAATGCATTCGGGGATCAAATGTCAGTACGCCACAACATCTTTCCACACCAGCTCACAAGTGAATTCTCTTAAATTGAAAACTATTTCTAATTCTTTATCCACACACAGGTAGTGAAATCACTCCATGTGGTTTAGAATGAAAATGCTCCAGAAAAAACCAAGGCAAACAATCTCTGATTAATCATCGCACTGGTCAAGGCCAGTATTATGTACTCAAAGTCCACAGATCAACGATAAATCGTTACTGAAAGGATAAGCTGTATTTATTGCATCAAGTGCAAAAGTCTAATAGGATATCAAAGGTGTCATATAGGACATTCTCTGTCACTGCTCTGTCAACGACTCAACATGTACTGCGGTCAAGAACAAGAGATTCTGATCCCAAAGTCGGGGGCGTCAAACTAACCCAGTAAGCTCCCCAGAATGCAACCTGATCTATTGCAATATACATAGACCTAACATGTGAAATCTCTCGAGGACGATGAGCGAGCACATGTACTGCAAGTCCAGATATGCTAAACTGCTGCTTACAAAGAAATAGTAACTGTATAGTTCCTCAGCTGATCCACTGGATCGTGTTCAGTAACTGATATTTGAAAATCCGTGCATAGTTTGTGAGCTATTATGAATAGAGCTGAACATAGAGCCTCAAAACCGCAGGAACTTTCGTGGAGCAACGCTGAAAATACGCATCTGCATCGCTCCATAATCTAGTTATTCCTTGGAAAATACATATTGATCCAGGAACTAATGATATCCAGGTGGGGCGAGAGGTGGAGGAAATGGGTTCCTCTCTGGGATCTTGACAGTCATCAAGACGTTCTCGCCCCGCCTCCTGGACAGCAGACGAGAGATCGAGGGCTGCTGATCCTTGCGCTTCTCTGGCAGCAGCTGTACAGTTGCTTTCTTCATCGGCACCTTGCGCTTCGACTCTGGGCGCAGCACAGTTGCGTCCTTCATCGGCACTGCAGAAACTAGATATCTGAGTCCATTCCGAGTCTTCATTATGACGCCCATGGCCAAGTTCCTTTCCTTCGTAAGCTGCTGCTGCTTCAACGAGGATCCCGTGCTTGACTGGGATTGATCCAGTCCTTTCCGCTTCACTATGAAGCCCTTGCCCAGCTTCCTGGCCTTCACCAGCCGCTTCTTCAACAGGGATGCCAAGCTTGGCTTGGATGGATCCTGACTTGCAAGGATCATAGTATGCTCATAGTGCCCCTTTCCCAGGCACCATCTCTGATCCTCGCACATGTGAAGCAACCTCTGACGTCGTGCCATTGCTGATCAATTTGTGAAGAAAAATTGCGTGACAGTCACCAAAATTGCGAGAGGAAATTTGGTGAAAATGGCCCAAGATGGAAGAATGGGGGAGAGAGAGAGAGATGGAGGCATTGAAGAATGAATGAACGGTGAGAGCATGTTTCCTTTTATACCATGCGCATGTCAACTTGACTTCTTTTGCAAGCAATCTACTAATTACATGTCCAGTTTTCATCTTTTTTTTGGTACTTTACATTCATTCCTTCTCATTTCAACTAATTTTTTTTAGTTTTCATCCTACTTTTGATACCTTTTTCATTCACTTCTTCCAATTTTCATCTATTTTGTTCATTAGTCATTGACTTAATATTTTTCATCCAAACACATGTAACTTTATACTTCTAGATCTTTTAGAAGAAGGACCTTTGGCCATAGAACAAGGCCTTGTAAATCATAATAAAAAAGTCAACTGTGTCATTGTAAATGACAAGAATTTTTGAAGGATATAGCAAACCTTTGAATATTTTCGAACAAATATTTTCAATTGTAGGAAGATTTTCTTTAAACATTGTCAAAGAAAATCACATTAGCTAGTGTATATAAAAACTCTTTAAGGTAGTAATGTGGTGAGCAAATGTTTTGGAGTTGCTCCTTTCGGGGAAAAATGCCCTAAAGAGTAATTGATATTTTTCTAATTTAGGTAATTTTTTAAAAAAGATGATATCTCCACAAAGCTTTAGTGATTTCCCACATCCACAGTTGCTTTTGAAATGGGGGGAAGCACAATAAAGTGGACCACAAAAGTGCTTAGCTCATTGCCAATTTCAGCCTGTTGTGTAAACACGCTAGAAAGTGGCATCTAAAACTTCTTGATGGGAAATTAAGTTTAGGATACGGAAAGTAGACTTGATGTACTACTACTTCCAAAATTTGCGTTCGTAGTTGTTGAGTTGAGACACCTCTATGAACACGACAAAGTTGAACAAAGTGAATGCAGTCATTTGGAAAAGTGACCATATTACATTGTAGTTTTGACAGAAATCACTTTTGACTTTATGGGGCCCTTCGTTTGTACATTACGCTTGTAGAAATGATCCGGGTGGCCGTGTTTGCAATCCTAGATTGGCAAAAAGTATCCCCGGGACGTTTTTAAAACACTGTTTTTGGTGAAACTTTTTGTGAGGTTTTTTAAACCAAAAATTGTTTTTTAAATTGGAAAAAACATCCTCTAAAGACAATAGAGGGCCCCAAATGAAGAAATCAAGATTTTGGAAAAGTTCATTTTCCTGATTTAGAACTAAGGGTCAAATAAAGTTTCAATTGAAGATGTTTTTTTCATTGAGATGTGTGTAAGATACCTTATGACACCTTAGAAAGTGACTAAAATGCTCAAAAACTACACCAAAATGCTCAAAATCAGCTTTGAGCTATAAAAAACAGCACACTTCATATTCACTTCCTAGTGATCACATATTGCACTTGGTGGTCCACTTTATTGTGCTTCCCCCCAAATTTCTTATTCAAAATTGACATTGTATGAACTTATCAAGAATCTCAAAAAGCCCATTCAAAGGTCTTTTAGAAGTTAGAAAAATCAATTCACAAAATCAAGCAATCACAACAATGTAGAGATAACACTAGTGTACCTTGGGGCAAATTTCATCATCCATTGATTGAGTAATTAATTAATCTCAAACTTTTGTGTTCAACAACAATAATGAAAAAAAATGATGTTTTGAAATTTAGTAATATATAGGGGAGAGCACAATATTGTGGACCACAAAGTGCAAAATGTGACCACTAACAAGTGGATATGAAGTGTGCTGTTTTTGAAGGCTCAAAGCTGATTTTGAGGATTTTGGTGTAGTTTTTGAGCATTTTAGTCACTTTCTAAGGTGTCATAAGGTATCTTACACACACCTTCCTAAAAAGAACATCTTGAATTTAAACTAAATTTGACCACTAGTTCTAAATCATGAAAATGAACTTTTCCAAAGTCTTGATTTCTTCATTTGGGGCCCTTTATTGTCTTTAGATGATGTTTTTTTCTGAAGAAATCACTGACATGAAGGCCCACCTGATGCCGTACCCCATCAATGTTAACCACGATGGAACTATTGGACCTCTGCCCAATTTTGAAACATTTCCTGATGTTGGTGGCAACATTTTGGGAACAAATCAAGCGAATTTGCCAGACAGTTTAACGACTTGATTGCTCTGGAGGAAGCACTGTAGATGTCGGACAGGTCTGTGCATCCTGTTGAGAGTCTTCTGGCCTACAAATGAAGCATTTGGGAAGCCAGAAAGATGTGCAGAAGTTGCCCTGCTTTTTGTATCACTTCTTAGCAAGGGCTTTGTTTTACAGATTTGCTTAGCACTCATCATTATGTTGTAATTTTAGGAATGGCTCCTGGTTCTGACGAGTGTTTGCTAGCGTTCAGCAACGGATAGATCTTACACTTGATCCTGTTCAAGTGATGTAAAGTTATCAGGTATCCGATTTCATAGAGGAGTACTTGTAAAACCCTTCCACATTTTATGAGGATGGGTGGATGTTAATAAACCTTGAAAACTTGAAAAACCAATTTTGTTTTGAAGAGGAGCATGTCAAATGATATGCAGAGACTAGTAGAAGAACAATTTTCGTATACAAAAGAAATGAAATCGGAAAGGCAACTTGCTCACGGGTTAATTACAGAAGGAAAGAAACAAGCGTGCTAGATAGTAGTCGATACAGAGGCGGCATCTTACCTCATGTGTGAACGTCCTCCACATGTATGCCAAATGCTCGTGCAAGCCCGAAATTGGCAAGCTTCAACGCATTGGTCCGTCGATCAATCAAGAGATTTTGTGGCTTCAAGCCGCGATGGAGTACTCTATGTGAGTGACAGTAAGCAATTCCTCTCAAGATTTGGTATAAGAAGGTCTACCATCAACAAGGGAGCAGTTGTCAAGCCTTGAAGGAAACAGACGATACCGGCAGGACAGATCGTTTGAATCTGTTCCGCACACCCTTTAATTATACGTGAGATATCTCAGAAATTCCAATACAACAGCAATCAAATATTTTCCACTTTGACACGAAAAGACTCATCATGAAAGACTTTATCACTACAACTCTGAACACAACGATATCATTCCTAGGCCAGCCGTTTCATAAGGCGACCGCTTAAGGCCTTCGCCAGGTCAAGATAAGAAACTTCAATGCAAAGTAAATTAACCAAGATCTCACCCTACTTTGATCAAGCGTGGGTCCTTGGCAAGATCCGGACATGTGTTCATGTGTTTCTTCAGGTCAAGATCCAGGTACTCAAAGACGAGGTACAATCTCTTTTCACTATGCACCACATCTTGAAGCCTGGCGATCGACAAACCCACATGATGTACACGGTCAAAAAACGGAATTACTCATGATTACAGCACTTGGCTAATAGGATCTTCCGTAAAAACAGATGGGACTGGACTCCTTTAAAAAGTCTGAGCACCAGAGGCGTCTCTCCAGTCCTGAGAGTATCCCCAAATTGTACCATGGAGAAAGTTTACATACGCCGAATAAGCTCACAAACAATCACATCACTGGTAGTTCTAGAGGCACGATGTAACAATAGTATACAAGCGCCACAGTAGCCGAACCATAGCAGTTTCGCAGCTAAAACGAATTCAAAGAACCATGTTACCGGACCATACAAAACATTACGAGAATTACGAGAAGCATCATACCGGACTATATTCCCATGGTGTATTTCCTTGAGAAGCGAGATTTCTCTGATAGCGGTGCTGGGAACACCTTCACCTTCTTGCTCAAGCCTAATTTTTTTCAGGGCGATGGTCTCGTTGGTATTGCGGTCTCTGGCCTTGTAAACCACTCCATACATGCCCTCTCCAATCTTCTCTACTTTTTCATACTGTCACATTAAAATTACGGATTCTGTTAGGAACACAATAACATCCATGACAATATTAATAGGAATGCCAATCTCGAAATGGGCATGAAAGAAGAACCTAAAACTCATCATGACGTCAGAGATACATGACATATTACTCATTAAACAGATGAATTGGCAACTCCATGTTCACTTGGAATACAGGACGTGCCAATGCCATGACTAGCCAGGACGACAACTCGAAGAGCGCCCTCACATCTACTTGCATGACAAACGACGCACATGATTTCTTCAGCATAAAGGATATAAACAAGGGCAGGACTAGAACGGCGTACACACAACCATTACCCCCGTGCCTGACAAATCACCTGAGACCAAAAATGATCTCAACGCCAGTTCTGATCGCATGCAAACTCTTACAAATTCCAACACTGAAAAAACCCAAGTACTCACCTGTTCCATTGCTGATTTTGAAACAAATCTAATACACGGGAAGGATGACGGCTTGCTTGACAGAAGTAGACATGAGGAGCTCGCCACTAATGTCGAGTCGCAAAGAGCCGCCCAACATGCACAATAAGTCCAGCTGGTGAGTTGTCGTGGGTAGGAGTACTGTAAAGTACCGTGGTGCACAAGTTTGCTGCACTAAAGGAAGTCCCATAGCTTTTGCAACTTTCAAACTTGATCGCAAAGTATAAAATAAGCCCTCCCGCTTGCTGGGTCCTGCAATTCTCTTCTTCTACGTTCTTGTAAGCTGAAAGTTCTCAAAGTCGTTACCTTACAAATTGTTTAACTTGTTACAAGCTGTTCGAAGTGAAGGATTTAAGGGAGTGAAGGATTTAAGGGAGCGACTCTGGTTATCACCTAAGTGTGAGCATAGTTTTATACCACATCATGGCCACGATGTTGACGCCGACAAGGGCGGAATGGAAGACAGCCGAGATCCTGAAGAAGAAGGTGAGGTCTACGATGGAGAGAATTGAGGGTATGTTAGACTCCTTCCAGGAAAAGCTTCTGCTCAAGGCTACCCGCAATCACAGTCCCCAAGCTGCCAGGATGAACTCAAGCATCGAAGCAAAGAGTCTGTCCCAACTACCGGCCGGCCAGAAGATCCAGATCATGATAACCTGCTTGAGCAAGCACATATTTGTGCTTCGAAATACTAATATGATAAAGAGGACCCACACCATGAATGTGGGCCTGGAGGGTTCCTTTGTGCTCGAGAGGGCGAAGAGACGGAGGATTATTTCTAACCGCGAGGCTGAGGAGTTTATGAAGCAATTAAAGGATCTACAGAATCGATACGTAAGCTTGTTGCTGCAGCTATATCGTCTAAATCACCAAGCCGCTATCAAGTTGCCTGTTAATCACCTCCTGTTATAAAAAAAAAAAACATTTGGCCTCGGAACAAACATACAGTAACGACTGGATTAACATGCAGATAATGCAATGTGTTCGGAGCTCAATTACTAGTGTACTGTAGATTTTAATCAGCTTCTTTTGATTGGTCGTTACTCAACTTTATGAAGAAGCGAACCACAGTAATAACCATGTGAAGCATTAGATCGACTGTGGAAAAAAATATTCATTAAATCATGGCAGGCAATGTGCATACCATATTACCATCTTGCGGCAATTTGCCAAAAAAAAACGTCCAAGCACTCGTTCCTTGGAATGCGTCCTTGTTTGAATACTCTGTTCTTCACTTGCAACTTAGAATTTGGTTAGATCGATCAAATTACTGTTACAGTTGAAGTAAAGTGTCGAAGAACAACCAAAGACCAATATTTGACTAGGTTGATCTGACGAGTGTTTGCTAGCGTTCAGCAACGGCTTAGTATGGTAGTGTAAACAGTGGCGTTGTAAGAGGATAGATCTTACACTTGATCCTGTTCAAGTGATGTAAAGTTATCAGGTATCCGATTTCATAGAGGAGTACTTGTAAAACCCTTCCACATTTATGAGGATGAGTCACGGGTGGATGTTAATAAACCTTGAAAACTTGAAAAACCAATTTTTATTTATTTATTTATTTATTTTTTTGAATATGAGCATTTCAAATGATCTGTTCTGTGGCGTTTTATTGTATCATATCAAATTTTCCACGATTGTACGAGTCAACAGGCTGCTTCCGGAAAAATTACACTAGGTCAGCTTGAATGCTGCTATTCATGGAATTATCAATCCGTGCCTGAGTTATTGAAATTAAATGGACTGCAGCTGCAGTTAGGATCGCCAACTCAGTACCATCACAAGAGAAAGATACACCGAAACAGCTGTCCATGTCCAATTTCTACACTTTAGAAAACAAATCAAGTAACATGACCAAATATTGTATAAAATTCTGAACCGTAAATATAAGCAAACGATAATTTTGTGATTGTAATGTATGATAGTAAGTGATACATATATTCAAATAGAATTGCACATGAAATATTGAGAACAGAATACAGATTAAACCTAAATCATGTCTTTAACATTCTTAAGGGATTCAAGGATACCATGGTTCACATGTCTAAAGAAATAACTTGAGTCTTAGTTGATAATTCATCATAATAAACTACAGTCAGTAAGAATTTAAGGACATGAGCAAGAAGCAATTAGAAACCACTGCCATAAGATGTTTTAGAAAAGCTATTCAAGCCAATTATACACGCGTGCTTGTGCGCTGGACAGTCGCCCTGGTCTTGGACGGAGGGCCTCAGGAAGAGGAGTAAGATTCTGATTTGTGTATACGTATTTGTCGTAGTAAGCTGAGCCTAGACGAATCCTATCAGTTCTTCGAACTGCCAGAACGGGTGCAATCACCTCTTCTAAATCCCGTTGTGCCTGTCAAGATTTCATACCCACGTCTTTCTTTAAAAAATAAAAAAAATAAAAAAATAATAAAAAATAAAAAAATAGTATAGATGACAAGAAGATAATTATAATAACACACTAGTGCAAAGCAAAAAAATTCAGCACCTCGTCTTCTTAACTTTAAAATCGATCGCCCAGGTCCAAGGGATGAGAACTATACCTTCTTGGTCGCAGCTTTCTCAATGACAGCACACCCCAGGTCTAAATTATCATTCGTGACTAAATTCACAGCTTGCTCCAACACATCTTGAGAGATAGCCGTCTGCATTAAACTTCTGAGATGATTCGCCATGGCAACCCTCAAGGGCTCCTGTCAGGGAAACAAGTAACTGCACAGTGAGCAACAACAGCTATGTCTAATAGAAAAAACACATAGAAAGACTGACGTTTAGATCAATCCAACTATTTGATGTTGAGTACAACCTCTAAAGAAGCATCTTTCTAATCAGAACTCAATATCCAAATCTACAGATGTTACGGAGAGTGTAAAGAAAGCTCTTGTGCTACACCTTGCAAGTTACATGAGCAAAATTTCCCGCTAGACTGGCAATCATTAAATTGGCTGCCTGATTTGTGCGACTCTCATCTGCTTCCATTGCATAATCCTACAAACAGGAAACATAAAACCCCAAAGACAAAATATAAGTTAACCGGAGAGAATACTACCCCATGCCCACTGATGAAATGCTACCACTACTAGCTCATCTACTTCAATAAATGAAAATCAACCGACAACTCAACGATACTGGAAGAAAGAAAGAAAAACGTGTGTTTAGCATTCCGGAGAAGAATGCCTTATTTACAATATTAGTTTTGAAAGAGGTATGTTCTCAAAACTCATACGAACATCCGACTCAAGGATGAAGATATGAAAACACACCTTGACCACAAGTTCCCGAGTTGTCAAGCAAGCATTGAGCAATCGTTACGCTTCGATCCACAACCGGAGAAATAATTTCTCTGATTGCACGCTCCATGGCCAGAGGCACAAATCTACAAACAAAAGCATGCTCGAAGGTTCAATGTCTGGCAAAAGGAATTGCAATAGTACACACCCGAATATCTAGCATAATTAGAAATTCACCTAGATAATATATTACTACATGATCCACAATTCTCAACAAAACACAGCCTTCGTTGTTTAACCAAAGAGACTCTCAACATTTTCAGGAAATATTTGATGTTATTGAGAAAAAAATGCAAGATTCACGCTAAGTAAGATTAATATATTCGATGCATTGTCGGATATACCTTGCGAGCTGCAGCTGTTGGCTAAGCCCAGCTAACTTTGGATTCAGGACCACATATGATGTCAAATCAGGGATCGCCATCGACACCTGCCCAAATAGAAATAATATCAGCCACAGTAACCACTAATATTTCAATAATTAAGATATCAAATCGAAAGTTGCCATCACTATGTACCTGGCTAGATGAGAACGATGGCTGGGATTGTAAGGAAGTCGATGACACTTGACCATTCTGCGTTCGCTCCAGTAAAAGCGATGGTCTTTCTTCCTCATTCAACTGCAAACAACGCATACACATGATTAATTACTTGAACTTCTACATCGCACTTTCACAGGGCTGCTCAAGACAAGACAATCTAGCACATTCAAAAACGTTTAGAAGCTAAGCTTTCCACTCCGACAAAAAGAATGAACACATGGGTACAGAGTGTGCTCAACACCCTAAATAAACCAGGGCTAGGAATAAAAAGCACAAATGGATGCCTAGATACAAGGCACTTTGAATAAGTTTCATAAAGGAATGATATAAACAAAAGACAATCGAAGGAACTGTGGTTGAAACGAAGTGCAATATAAATGTAAGACTAACTCCATACGCTTGTCCAACAAACCTGTGCAATTCCTGATGGAGACAAAGCTGTTGTAGACTGGGTGACAATTGGAAGTTCAGTGGGTATATCCAACTGTTGCGGCAGAGATGGAATAGGCACAGATTGAGCAGAATCGTTTGCCGACGGAGCTGGTAAGGGTGATTGAGAGAACACAGGATCCCTGTTGGAGAAATCAGGATTGCCCTCAAGTTCACGCTCCAGGCCCTCAAGAAGCTTGAACGGCTTTACTTCCTTCATATCCACGTTTAAATTCTTAAAAAGAACCTGCAAAGATCGGGAAACTTATGTTACTTAAAAATGGATATTTATTCTATGTATGAAGTTCACAACACAAATAATATGTAATTATATATTCTATAGCCTTCACTCCCTTTTTAAAGCCTTTCCACCTTGTCTGCTTGTTTTTATTTTGAAGTTTATAAACCTAAAAGTATACTTATCTTAAATTACTTTATGAACTTAAAATATATGATCTTTTACTTTATGGTCTTAAAAATACATGTACCAATCAATTTGTTTCTAAAATGGAACTAGAAACTATTGCTTGACCTCAAAATTTCAGAGTTATCTTTCTCCAAACTATGGTTCTTACAAAAGCCCTTTTTTAGAAAGTTATCACTTATCGAGGTAAAATTAACAAAGTCGGGAGCACAACATTACATAACACTTAACACATAACACTTACTAGTCTTAATTTTAAGGGAGCGGAAATCTCCATAACACATATAGAGTTTTAACACTTATCGAGGTTTGGCTGTAATCTGCAACCGACCAACCTCAATGCTTTGAACCGGAGACCTTGCTTGGAAGTTACGTTACGTAATGTTTTTGTTCATTGAAGGTGATGTAAGACAGCCAGTATTCACAAGCCATGATCGGAGTGTGAAAATTATTCACAAGCCATGATCGGAGTGTGAAAATTATTCACAAGCCATGATTGGAGCCATGATCGGAGCCATTCGAATGGAGGTAACTTATCCCAGCCTCCCAAGTGGAAGTGCGGTACTCCAGTCCATTGAATTGAGAGAGAGCAGTCTAGTGTGCTCCCACTGGATTCAGTTGCATCAGCATCAGCCTGGAGGGTTTCAGCTTGCCTGCGCTGCGCTGCGCAGGGAGGGTTGATTCATCCGCTCACGACCTTAACTTTGGCCACGGCACTTGCACTTGGGTTCCTTGCTTCAGGTGCTGCATAGTACTGTACAGTACATTGGCTGCATGCATAATTCATTCAAGCCCTCAAGCTCATGTTGGTTGAGTACGTCAAGTATGTAATTAATCGAAGAATAGTTAATCACAAATGTTGCAAACTAGGTATTTGTGAATTTATGCTAAGTTTTATAGTGCTCTCCTTGCCATGTCACGGCTCAGCCACAAGAGCTTACTCCATTCAGTACTGAGTCTGTTCTGATGCCGGACAAATTTGAGCTTAAGTTCTCTATCAGATAGATAGCTGTCTCTGACGTCTGTCTAAATCCTGGTTTTGAACTTCATATGCTGCCTGGTGATATCCTGGTTCTGATAGCTTGACCTGGTGATGAAGGGAAACATTAGGATGTTGATCTGCATAATTTGAACTTAGCTTAGTTATTGGGGAAAATTTGTAATGATCGAGTTGGGGACTCGCACTTCTCTTAAGCTGTCAGATTATTGGATTATTGGATAGTTTTTTGATAGCTATCATCTCTTCCATACACTATGGGTGTATGATCACAGAGGACTTTCATAATCCATGGCCAGTGTTAAACAAGTTTAACATGAATTTCAATGTCAAAAACCAACAAGCTTCCTGAGGTTCTTAACTTACAATGATTCTGATTGCTCAAAACTAAGTTGCATGAATGAGCTAATGACTAACCCAAACTACATGAAACCAAGTTACCATCATGAGGAGAAGAAATGATAACTTGTAATGGAAGGTTGCATCATGTCAGATTGTCACCTTGTAAGTCAGTTCCAACTTCTGATCTGTGTAATTGACTAAATTATTCTGCCAAAGTGATAGTCCAGTTAGATATTGCAACTGTAACAGACTTCTAGGAAAGGAACTTGTACAGCACATAAAGTAAATCTTTTCTCGGATTTTTTTATATTGTTCCAAACGTTCGAGGCAATAACGAGCACAACAATGATCAACTGCAAGCAATAGATCTCTCTTCGGCACTAGTGAGCACCGGTGACTTAGATATATTTGAGAAGCAGTTATATATGAATCTCGACTAGTAGGTAGGAGCTTTTTGGTAGAAAGAATTTAGGTGTACAGCAACAGTTCGTAGGAGATAGGAAACTTGTTTAAAACATCATACATGGACACACTTCCATGCAGCCGGATGATTTTTGGAAACTCACTGAGACGGTGGACAGGAATGTGCACCACAAAACCTTATCCTCTAAACCAACCTCATGTTTATATTCACAATGTTGAGCAAGTTAGCACGTCAAAGTTTGTACTGCTTAGGGCAAATACGGAGTTCTAAATGTTGGTCTCTCATGAATATTCAATAAGCAATGTATGTGGGTTTTGAACCCCATTCCGTTCAGTTTTGATCAACGTTGTAGTAGTTCCGTTTCATCGGAGTCTGTTAATGGACGGATGTTGATTCAAATATGTCGTCGCTTACTACTCATCCCCAGACGGACTCAAAATTGAAGTCCCTTCGCCCCCTATGCTACTCAATTTCACCACGTTATGATGATTAGGAAGTCCTTGCCTCTCCACTTAATATTGGACATGGCTTGGGAAACGCGAAAGTAATGTAACTCAAACACCCAACCCTGACCCACTATGGTGCTTCGCAATTCAAAAGGCCGACAACTATAACCCTTTTGGCTGCCGCAAGGTTCCAGAAGCGAGAAAGCGAGAAACGGGCGCATAGGTATTACTAGCTAATTCTTCGACAAAGCAATGAGAAGCCACACTCTGCCTCACTCTCTAGAACGAGAAACGACAGGTTTGCTAGGAGTGGAGAATCTCCAACAATTAGAAAAAGAATATTGTGCCCAAGTAGATGGCTATACAATGTCAAATTGAATAATTATACATGTCGGAACTGGCAATGCATTCGGGGATCAAATGTCAGTACGCCACAACATCTTTCCACACCAGCTCACAAGTGAATTCTCTTAAATTGAAAACTATTTCTAATTCTTTATCCACACACAGGTAGTGAAATCACTCCATGTGGTTTAGAATGAAAATGCTCCAGAAAAAACCAAGGCAAACAATCTCTGATTAATCATCGCACTGGTCAAGGCCAGTATTATGTACTCAAAGTCCACAGATCAACGATAAATCGTTACTGAAAGGATAAGCTGTATTTATTGCATCAAGTGCAAAAGTCTAATAGGATATCGAAGGTGTCATATGGGACATTCTCTGTCACTGCTCTGTCAACATGTACTGCGGTCAAGCACAAGAGATTCTGATCCCAAAGTCGGGGGCGTCAAACTAACCCAGTAAGCTCCCCAGAATGCAACCTGATCTATTGCAATATACATAGACCTAACATGTGAAATCTCTCGAGGACGATGAGCGAGCACATGTACTGCAAGTCCAGATATGCTAAACTGCTGCTTACAAAGAAATAGTAACTGTATAGTTCCTCAGCTGATCCACTGGATCGTGTTCAGTAACTGATATTTGAAAATCCGTGCATAGTTTGTGAGCTATTATGAATAGAGCTGAACATAGAGCCTCAAAACCGCAGGAACTTTCGTGGAGCAACGCTGAAAATACGCATCTGCATCGCTCCATAATCTAGTTATTCCTTGGAAAATACATATTGATCCAGGAACTAATGATATCCAGGTGGGGCGAGAGGTGGAGGAAATGGGTTCCTCTCTGGGATCTTGACAGTCATCAAGACGTTCTCGCCCCGCCTCCTGGACAGCAGACGAGAGATCGAGGGCTGCTGATCCTTGCGCTTCTCTGGCAGCAGCTGTACAGTTGCTTTCTTCATCGGCACCTTGCGCTTCGACTCTGGGCGCAGCACAGTTGCGTCCTTCATCGGCACTGCAGAAACTAGATATCTGAGTCCATTCCGAGTCTTCATTATGACGCCCATGGCCAAGTTCCTTTCCTTCGTAAGCTGCTGCTGCTTCAACGAGGATCCCGTGCTTGACTGGGATTGATCCAGTCCTTTCCGCTTCACTATGAAGCCCTTGCCCAGCTTCCTGGCCTTCACCAGCCGCTTCTTCAACAGGGATGCCAAGCTTGGCTTGGATGGATCCTGACTTGCAAGGATCATAGTATGCTCATAGTGCCCCTTTCCCAGGCACCATCTCTGATCCTCGCACATGTGAAGCAACCTCTGACGTCGTGCCATTGCTGATCAATTTGTGAAGAAAAATTGCGTGACAGTCACCAAAATTGCGAGAGGAAATTTGGTGAAAATGGCCCAAGATGGAAGAATGGGGGAGAGAGAGAGAGATGGAGGCATTGAAGAATGAATGAACGGTGAGAGCATGTTTCCTTTTATACCATGCGCATGTCAACTTGACTTCTTTTGCAAGCAATCTACTAATTACATGTCCAGTTTTCATCTTCTTTTTGGTACTTTACATTCATTCCTTCTCATTTCAACTAATTTTTTTTAGTTTTCATCCTACTTTTGATACCTTTTTCATTCACTTCTTCCAATTTTCATCTATTTTGTTCATTAGTCATTGACTTAATATTTTTCATCCAAACACATGTAACTTTATACTTCTAGATCTTTTAGAAGAAGGACCTTTGGCCATACATTAGGAGAAAAATGAGCTCAAAATAAGGCCGTGTAAGCCTGCCCTTTCTAGGTGAACTCCCTACTTTGGGCACCTCTGCCGCTGGCAGCGGATGCCAGAGTTGCTGCCCGCACAGAACTGCGTGGCGCACTCACAACAAAGGTCCTCGAAATATTAGATGAGACATGAATGCCTCAGCTCGGGCTTTGGTCCCAAGTGGGCAGGTTGTGTCGGCCCGACACTGTAGATGTGCCCTCCACACGCCTCCCTCGGAGGTCATTGGTTCGAGCCCCCGTGGCGGTTGCTGGCAGCAAGGTGGCACCTCACATGCCATGTCAAAAAGTACGCGGGCAGCGCCCGTTTTTTTCTCTCACGTGCCGCTTACACGGCCTTTTTGTGACCTGATTTTTCTCCTAATGGAACAAGGCCTCGTAAATCATAATAAAAAAATGAACTGTGTCATTATAAATGACAAGAATTTTTGAAGGATATAGCAAACCTTTGAATATTTTCGAACAAATATTTTCAATTGTAGGAAGATTTTCTTTAGACATTGTCAAAGAAAATCACATTAGCTAGTGTATATAAAAACTCTTTAAGGTAGTAATGTGGTGAGCAAATGTTTTGGAGTTGCTCCTTTCGGGGAAAAATGCCCTAAAGAGTAATTGATATTTTTCTAATTTAGGTAATTTTTTTAAAAAGATGATATCTCCACAAAGCTTTAGTGATTTCCCACATCCACAGTTGCTTTTGAAATTTCTTATTCAAAATTGACATTGTATGAGGGGGGAAGCACAATAAAGTGTACCACAAAAGTGCTTAGCTCTTTGCCAATTTCAGCCATTGTTGTAAACACTAAGAAAAGTGACATATAATTTAATGATATGTTGGAAGCGGCTTCGGGTATAGAAAATAGACTCGGTCATCTTGAGTCTACGAAATTTTGGAACCGATGTGTGCCTTTTACGAAGCCTTACAAGTCACGGCAAGTGATCCAAAGTGAATGCTGTCATTTATAGAAGTGGACAAAAAAGAGTACACAAATGTTAGAAATCACTTTAGACTGCGTTGTACCCTCCGATTGTGAATTGTGGTTTCAAAAATGGGCCTAAGCAATTCCTTTGGAAGTTTGTACAGCTGAAAAGTTTCGTTGGGACGTTTTTGAGGAGTTGTTTTCGACGAAACTTTTTATGAGGTTTTTTTCACCGAACATTGTTTTTTAAATTGGAAAAAACATCCTCTAAAGATAATAGAGGGCCCTAAATGAAGAAATCAAGACTTTGGAAAAGTTCATTTTCATGATTTAGAACTAGCGGTCAAATTAAGTTTCAATTGAAGATGTTTTTTTTATGGAGATGCCTGTAAGATACCTTGAGACACCTTAAAAAGTGACTAAAATGCTCAAAAACTACACCAAAATGCTCAAAATCAGCTTTGAGCAATAAAAAACAGCACACTTCAAATTCACTTCCTAGTGATCACATGTTGCACTTTGTGGTACACTTTATTGTGCTCTCCCCCATGAACTTATCAAGAATCTCAAAAAGCCCATTCAAAGGTCTTTTAGAAGTTAGAAAAATCAATTCACAAAATCAAGCAATCACAACAATGTAGAGATAACACTAGTGTACCTTGGGGCAAATTTCATCATCCATTGATTGAGTAATTAATTAATCTCAAACTTTTGTGTTCAACAACAATAATGAAAAAAAATGATGTTTTGAAATTTAGTAATATATAGGGGAGAGCACAATATTGTGGACCACAAAGTGCAAAATGTGACCACTAACAAGTGGATATGAAGTGTGCTGTTTTTGAAGGCTCAAAGCTGATTTTGAGGATTTTGGTGTAGTTTTTGAGCATTTTAGTCACTTTCTAAGGTGTCATAAGGTATCTTACACACACCTTCATAAAAAGAACATCTTGAATTTAAACTAAATTTGACCACTAGTTCTAAATCATGAAAATGAACTTTTCCAAAGTCTTGATTTCTTCATTTGGGGCCCTTTATTGTCTTTAGATGATGTTTTTTTCTGAAGAAATCACTGACATGAAGGCCCACCTGATGCCGTACCCCATCAATGTTAACCACGATGGAACTATTGGACCTCTGCCCAATTTTGAAACATTTCCTGATGTTGGTGGCAACATTTTGGGAACAAATCAAGCGAATTTGCCAGACAGTTTAACGACTTGATTGCTCTGGAGGAAGCACTGTAGATGTCGGACAGGTCTGTGCATCCTGTTGAGAGTCTTCTGGCCTACAAATGAAGCATTTGGGAAGCCAGAAAGATGTGCAGAAGTTGCCCTGCTTTTTGTATCACTTCTTAGCAAGGGCTTTGTTTTACAGATTTGCTTAGCACTCATCATTATGTTGTAATTTTAGGAATGGCTCCTGGTTCTGACGAGTGTTTGCTAGCGTTCAGCAACGGATAGATCTTACACTTGATCCTGTTCAAGTGATGTAAAGTTATCAGGTATCCGATTTCATAGAGGAGTACTTGTAAAACCCTTCCACATTTTATGAGGATGGGTGGATGTTAATAAACCTTGAAAACTTGAAAAACCAATTTTGTTTTGAAGAGGAGCATGTCAAATGATATGCAGAGACTAGTAGAAGAACAATTTTCGTATACAAAAGAAATGAAATCGGAAAGGCAACTTGCTCACGGGTTAATTACAGAAGGAAAGAAACAAGCGTGCTAGATAGTAGTCGATACAGAGGCGGCATCTTACCTCATGTGTGAACGTCCTCCACATGTATGCCAAATGCTCGTGCAAGCCCGAAATTGGCAAGCTTCAACGCATTGGTCCGTCGATCAATCAAGAGATTTTGTGGCTTCAAGCCGCGATGGAGTACTCTATGTGAGTGACAGTAAGCAATTCCTCTCAAGATTTGGTATAAGAAGGTCTACCATCAACAAGGGAGCAGTTGTCAAGCCTTGAAGGAAACAGACGATACCGGCAGGACAGATCGTTTGAATCTGTTCCGCACACCCTTTAATTATACGTGAGATATCTCAGAAATTCCAATACAACAGCAATCAAATATTTTCCACTTTGACACGAAAAGACTCATCATGAAAGACTTTATCACTACAACTCTGAACACAACGATATCATTCCTAGGCCAGCCGTTTCATAAGGCGACCGCTTAAGGCCTTCGCCAGGTCAAGATAAGAAACTTCAATGCAAAGTAAATTAACCAAGATCTCACCCTACTTTGATCAAGCGTGGGTCCTTGGCAAGATCCGGACATGTGTTCATGTGTTTCTTCAGGTCAAGATCCAGGTACTCAAAGACGAGGTACAATCTCTTTTCACTATGCACCACATCTTGAAGCCTGGCGATCGACAAACCCACATGATGTACACGGTCAAAAAACGGAATTACTCATGATTACAGCACTTGGCTAATAGGATCTTCCGTAAAAACAGATGGGACTGGACTCCTTTAAAAAGTCTGAGCACCAGAGGCGTCTCTCCAGTCCTGAGAGTATCCCCAAATTGTACCATGGAGAAAGTTTACATACGCCGAATAAGCTCACAAACAATCACATCACTGGTAGTTCTAGAGGCACGATGTAACAATAGTATACAAGCGCCACAGTAGCCGAACCATAGCAGTTTCGCAGCTAAAACGAATTCAAAGAACCATGTTACCGGACCATACAAAACATTACGAGAATTACGAGAAGCATCATACCGGACTATATTCCCATGGTGTATTTCCTTGAGAAGCGAGATTTCTCTGATAGCGGTGCTGGGAACACCTTCACCTTCTTGCTCAAGCCTAATTTTTTTCAGGGCGATGGTCTCGTTGGTATTGCGGTCTCTGGCCTTGTAAACCACTCCATACATGCCCTCTCCAATCTTCTCTACTTTTTCATACTGTCACATTAAAATTACGGATTCTGTTAGGAACACAATAACATCCATGACAATATTAATAGGAATGCCAATCTCGAAATGGGCATGAAAGAAGAACCTAAAACTCATCATGACGTCAGAGATACATGACATATTACTCATTAAACAGATGAATTGGCAACTCCATGTTCACTTGGAATACAGGACGTGCCAATGCCATGACTAGCCAGGACGACAACTCGAAGAGCGCCCTCACATCTACTTGCATGACAAACGACGCACATGATTTCTTCAGCATAAAGGATATAAACAAGGGCAGGACTAGAACGGCGTACACACAACCATTACCCCCGTGCCTGACAAATCACCTGAGACCAAAAATGATCTCAACGCCAGTTCTGATCGCATGCAAACTCTTACAAATTCCAACACTGAAAAAACCCAAGTACTCACCTGTTCCATTGCTGATTTTGAAACAAATCTAATACACGGGAAGGATGACGGCTTGCTTGACAGAAGTAGACATGAGGAGCTCGCCACTAATGTCGAGTCGCAAAGAGCCGCCCAACATGCACAATAAGTCCAGCTGGTGAGTTGTCGTGGGTAGGAGTACTGTAAAGTACCGTGGTGCACAAGTTTGCTGCACTAAAGGAAGTCCCATAGCTTTTGCAACTTTCAAACTTGATCGCAAAGTATAAAATAAGCCCTCCCGCTTGCTGGGTCCTGCAATTCTCTTCTTCTACGTTCTTGTAAGCTGAAAGTTCTCAAAGTCGTTACCTTACAAATTGTTTAACTTGTTACAAGCTGTTCGAAGTGAAGGATTTAAGGGAGTGAAGGATTTAAGGGAGCGACTCTGGTTATCACCTAAGTGTGAGCATAGTTTTATACCACATCATGGCCACGATGTTGACGCCGACAAGGGCGGAATGGAAGACAGCCGAGATCCTGAAGAAGAAGGTGAGGTCTACGATGGAGAGAATTGAGGGTATGTTAGACTCCTTCCAGGAAAAGCTTCTGCTCAAGGCTACCCGCAATCACAGTCCCCAAGCTGCCAGGATGAACTCAAGCATCGAAGCAAAGAGTCTGTCCCAACTACCGGCCGGCCAGAAGATCCAGATCATGATAACCTGCTTGAGCAAGCACATATTTGTGCTTCGAAATACTAATATGATAAAGAGGACCCACACCATGAATGTGGGCCTGGAGGGTTCCTTTGTGCTCGAGAGGGCGAAGAGACGGAGGATTATTTCTAACCGCGAGGCTGAGGAGTTTATGAAGCAATTAAAGGATCTACAGAATCGATACGTAAGCTTGTTGCTGCAGCTATATCGTCTAAATCACCAAGCCGCTATCAAGTTGCCTGTTAATCACCTCCTGTTATAAAAAAAAAAAACATTTGGCCTCGGAACAAACATACAGTAACGACTGGATTAACATGCAGATAATGCAATGTGTTCGGAGCTCAATTACTAGTGTACTGTAGATTTTAATCAGCTTCTTTTGATTGGTCGTTACTCAACTTTATGAAGAAGCGAACCACAGTAATAACCATGTGAAGCATTAGATCGACTGTGGAAAAAATATTCATTAAATCATGGCAGGCAATGTGCATACCATCTTGCGGCAATTTGCCAAAAAAAACGTCCAAGCACCCGTTCCTTGGAATGCGTCCTTGTTTGAATACTCTGTTCTTCACTTGCAACTTAGAATTTGGTTAAATCGATCAAATTACTGTTACAGTTGAAGTAAAGTGTCGAAGAACAACCAAAGACCAAATTGGTTCTGACGAGTGTTTGGTAGCGTTCAGCAACGGCTTAGTATGGTAGTGTAAACAGTGGCGTTGTAGGAGGATAGATCTTACACTTGATCCTGTTCAAGTGATGTAAAGTTATTAGGTATCCGATTTCATAGAGGAGTACTTGTAAAACGTTTCGTATCATTAACCCCTAAATGCTCTTGAAAATTTCAGGCTCAAACTGTCTTTTGATACCTCTTTATAAGGCAAACTGATTTTTTTAATTTCATAACATTCTTTTGCAATTTCAACCATAGGATCTTATAAATAACTCATCAAAAAGCTATTTCTCAAATTCTTAGAGTCAGAAACCAAACCAATCACAAGATCATGATGTTTAAACTTCCAAGACAAGTTATTTCCAATCCTTCAAAAAACTAAAATCTTGGCTTCAACGAATTTTCAGAAAATATGCTTTAAAATTTTAGAATGGGGAATTGCATATTCTATTTAAAGAATGACTTGAGATTCTTCACAAAAAATCTCAAAACATTAAACCTTAAATTTCATCTTCAAACCATAAATAATTAGAATAAGATGTAGAATAGAGGGAAAAACTAAACTACTAATTTTGTCCAGGTAAAAGTAGATATAGTCAATTTCAACGGTGAAGATGATGTAACAAGTAACCAAAAACTTTTCCAATTTTTAATTTTGAAAAATTGCTAAAATCGAGTTCAAAATCAATAGTTGAAGTTATTTTTGATGAAGAATTGACCGAACTGCCCGCATAATATGACTTCTCATATCTCTTACCTCACTTATTGGATTGGCATGGCTCAAAGCTTCCTATGTGCATAAAAATCAGTAGAAAATGATGATATTTTAATTTATTTTAAAAAAAAAGATTTGAGTTTTTTTAATGCTGCCCACGTTGAGATTTTGAACCTTTAATCCTTCATAACTTTTGCATTACATATCAGAATCATATGAAACAAAGCTTGACATGTACATAATGACTGAAAGAATCTACATACAAAATTTCAAAACTTAATAATTATTTTTGATGTCGTAGCAGCCTGCCCAAAATAGGCTGCGACCACATTTTGGTGGCCAGTGCATTTAGGGGTTAATAGGAACGGAAATCAAGAATGTTGGAAACATCTTTGAACACTTGAGCTTGGACTCTTACCACAAGGCTTATGTTTTCGGCTACTTGTGTGGAGGATTCCATCGCTTCGTACAAATGAGATCGGCTAGTATTTGATAATTGCATGATTTGCTTGATACGGAATGTATCAATGATGGAATGGCCTTGTGTGCACATAACATTCACACATTTAAGGTCATGTCAAAATGCATATACGGTTTATGTCGATAATATGTGTGACAAATTTCAAGTTCAAAAGATTCAAACACAAAAAGATATCAAAAATCTACCAATATGTGTAGTTGTGAAAACATTTCTAAAAACCTACACATATAGGTAAATTTCAAATTCCTCCTTGTGGTTAAATCTTTTGAACTTGAAACTTTTTACACATATTATCAACATAGATATGATCTCGTGCTAAACATTTCATGGCCAAATTCTGTTTTTCCAATCTTTGGGAGGGTGTCAAAGTTGGTAGTATTGAATGTTTTTTTCTCAGCTACACATGTTGGTAGATTTTGAATATCTTTTTTTGTGTAGATCTTTTGGCCTTGAAATTTGGTACACGTGTTATTAACTTGAAGATGATGTTGTGGTAAAACTTTCATGGTAAAATTCCAATTTTTGAGCTCTTGGGAGGGCGACAAAGTTGGCAGCAATGAAGTTTTTTTTCCCAATGTGTGAATGCAAAAAATTCGTAAGCCTTGTTGTACCCGACTGTACAACATTTAAGGAGTTGATCTAATTAAAATTGACACCTGACTACAATGCGTATTGTGTATTCTAACTCAAATCAAGCATACTTGTGCTTGGATACATAATGAGGTATGTAACAGTTGAAACTTACAATAACAGTAAGCCAATCAGCCTTTCCAGTTTGCCGTTCTCGTGTATTACAGGTTTCTGTTAAGGGCTCACTGCAGGTCAAAGATTATGCATCAGCAAAAAAAGAACCACTGAACTGCCCATTGTAAAATACAAACTGTTTCTGTTCCAAGAAGAGAGTTTGAACTGAGATAATACGATATCTGAAACATAAACACGACTATTTAGAAATTAAAAACGCCAAAAACATAACTCAAACATTCTTGCACCGGGTTTCTTTAAAGGGCTAAATCAGCTCGAATGCTCTGATTGTAGAGAGGATTTCTCTCATATCTCAATTGAAGTCAAACAGAAAGGGCATAGAAGTTGGTGCTTACCTCATAATAGCAGACCAGCAGAGGAACACAAGGTTAGAGGGACATAACACCGGAGGTTAGAAGACCTGCATTAACCTGTAAGCAACGAACCAATGAAGTTGTAAATATATGTATACTCTTCAAGGGGGTACATGGCATCGTCATCAAATAGATTGCTGCCACCATCTAGAGACTAAAATACTACTTCACGATGCAATAAACACAATGTCCCATATCACAGACTTTACTACTTTAGCACTCACTGAAAGACCAAGGAGATATCATAAATTGAAGAACATTATTACAAGAAAAATTAGTAAGGTAGATGACAACGGAGGTACGGACTAGTTAAATGCTCAAGAGCGCTGGACTCTCTCGTTGCATAGCTGGGTTATAAGGTACTTGTTTCTTTCATAAAACTTGACAAAAATTTATGATGAGACGACTAAAGAACTGCGACGTAAGAAGGAATGGAGGGCGATTCTTACCTTGGAGTGCAATGATATAACAATCATCAAAATAACCAATAGATCATGGTCCAGGTGACGAAGAAGATATTCAGTCGGCATGTAACATGTTGAGTAAACCAGACATGTACATCAAGACTAGACCAATGAAGATCAAGATATAGCAGGTACTGAGACCAGCACCAGTGGAACTCGGCTGCATACAAAGTGTTTTCATGGAATCAGAACATGATGCAGATTCACAATGAAAATCACGAAAGAAAATCATAACTACTAAGTTTTACCAAGGAATTTTGACAGAGGTACTTCAACCTTAGTTGCAATATCATTATCTATCCAAAGTAGTAGTGGTCTCAACTGTGAGTTGTCTGTTCATGCTTT
This sequence comes from Ceratodon purpureus, assembly GCA_014871385.1. Lineage (NCBI taxonomy): Eukaryota > Viridiplantae > Streptophyta > Bryopsida > Pseudoditrichales > Ditrichaceae > Ceratodon > Ceratodon purpureus. The sequence continues at coordinate 8,684,256 of CM026422.1, read as the reverse complement.
TCAAGTAGATAAAAAACATTGCATTATCATCAATATGCTTGTTTTTAAATCCTTTACCACACGCATCTCCATCATTCTGCAGCTAAGGGGAATAGATCATTTTCAATAAAATGATTTGGGTGCAAGAAGCAATACATTTGAACCATGCTGTTGGCTTCTTCGAAGATAATAAAAATGGAGAACTTTGACACTTAACCTCCAACCAGTTTAAACTGACTCACCTCTGGACCAACATAGTTTGGAGATCTGACCTCATCAAATCTTCTTTTCAAGATTCGGTCTCGTCGCAAGTTGGCTAGTTGTAGTTGTGAGGAGCACCAGAAGGAGCAGCGATGAGATTGATGGAAGGAAGTGGGAGGCAAAGATTGGGCATGGCGACTGTGGAGAGCACAACAAATTAAGTAGCAACACTTCTGCCTGATCGGAGCACTTTGAGATACCTTCAGGCCTCAAAACTCTTGACACTAGGTGAGTTCAACCTGGATTGAGCGAACATATATGCGTGGGGGACGAATCGCTGCCTCCGACATAAAATGTACAAACTATGTATATATACTGACCATGCACATCCCATTCTTCAGAAAACGCTGCTGACCAGTCGACGCAGTCTCAACTTCAAAATGTAGGAAAGAATTGGGTCACTCACTGCCATGGAGAAAATTGATAGTTGCAAGCAGGCTTTTTATGGTACGGGATGCACATGAAGATCGATATGTAATGTGATGTCATCAGCAGGTGTATTGAGATGCATTAATGTGATGCTCATCTCTGCCAAGGGTTTGGTTCCGCAATGAAAAGAATTACTCGTGCACAGGAAGAGAAATGGGGGAAACGCCAGGCGCAGATCTTGGCTATGCTGGTAGAGGACGTGCTCACGGACTTCACAGCCAAAAATACTGGACATGATGGTGCATATGTGGACTTTAAGAAGAAAGCGTTGCTAATTATTGAAGTGGACGCTGTGGTCGGAGGAGGTCTGGATTGCACGCTTCATCAATATGTTGCCGATCTTCGCCAGGGTTAGTACCAGGGATTGCAGTAGACTTGGAGGTAAGGAATTCAAGGTGGAATTTTTGAATGAAAAGAGACTGCGAAAGAGTTCGGTATAACACAAACAAATTATCTGCAAAAACAGCACGAAAATGGTTTCAATAAATTATTCTTGGGTCTTAGCTGTTTCAGGAATTTCCATAGAGATGAGGAAACTTGGAAAGTCTGGAACATCAGGAGTTGTGCTTCTCTCGTTTGACACATGTACACATATCATCAGCTTGTTGAATTGCAAAGAAAAGGAAAAATAGCTCCAATTCGCGAGCAGCTTACAAGCAGACAGCTCGTGGGTGGGAAGTGAAGATGTTCAGCCCATCCTTGAGCATAGGCGTTTAAAGGAGGGTCAGAGGTCTTTGCACAACCTCCGTACAGGGTAAGTCAAATTGAACAAATCAAACGTCTGATGAAGCAATGCAGAACATGCTACCTATTAAACGCTATGCACGGACAGAACCGAAGATCACCGACGTCGCAGCATTCAATTCCTTCCAAGTAAAACTAGTCTTGGTTTTCATATGATTCACATGTTTCCAAGTCTTTCCTGAGCAAACCTGGTCTAAAGAGTAATCCTGAAAATAAATCGATACAAAAACACCTGATCCTATCTTGCAGCTACATTGTCTACTTGGAAACCATGTTGGGTATATCTCGTTATGCTTCTTGGTCGACAATGCATTTCAAGCTGCATGACATTGCAGACTATGCCGAATGCCCTACGGACAACAGAAGGAACAAGAGTACAAGAGTACTCACCGCAGAGCATGTTACTAGCCAATAGAAGCTCATGAAGTGCTGTGCAGCCTTGTCGTATAAAGCTCTAGAAGCGGGACATAGAGCACAGACCACCAGGAACAATACGATGACTCCTACATCCTCAGCTGGAACCTGCGATGCTGAAGCAACACCTCCAGGATCCAAAACTACTCGCAATGTAACTTGATGTAATACTTTTCCATACCAGGAACAGGTAGAACAAAGCCTCGGTACTTGGGATCGGCTGCGCTCAAGTGTTTGAGCCACCTCTCCAACTCTGAATGCCCTGAAACCATTTGGAATGAACTGAACTTCCACTCAATGAGCAGGCTCCCCCGGGAAGCAGCATCGCAACAAGACCGAAGTGAAGCCAGAATGCTAAATGAGCAGATAAAAAAATGGAAGAAAGTGACTCCTCCATTGAGTCATTTTGCAGAGGTCGTCTACCAGAACAGGTCGGCTGGGTCCGAAAGCAGGACTTCACAACACTGTGATGGTGGTCATAGGGTGGTCTTCAACGTGTTCCGATTGACGGCGCAGCTGATCAAGTTCATGCCTCCGTTCGTAGCATGACTCACAAAGATCAAACTCAGGGCAAGTGTCGCAATGCCACCACTTGGTGGAGATCGCCGTCAACCCACAAGCATCACAAATAGCGGCACCAGAGGAACAATACTTGGTAGAGTATTTACCATGATATAGTCTTTTATCGGGAAGCCGAATTTCAGAGGTCAGCAAAAGGCTTTCCATGGGGAGTTTGAATCATGACATATATGATTCTGGAACGGACTTGGACGTCATAGCCTTTCTCTACTTTGATTCCGGGATCAAGCATCCATATTCCCTTAAATCCAATATTATGCAAATCATCTGAAAACAGGGTATATTCTTCTCCCGAAAAGTACTGGCAATCTGAAACATCCAAGTTATAATTTAGCGTTACTCTGCAATAATTCCCAACATGCCTCAGCAAGAATAACGATACGATGATACCTTATTCCATTCTAAAATATATAGACACATCTTAAAAACTTTTTCTGCTGTCTCTTAACTCCATCTGCATAATTGATGATATCCAAGAGCCCACTTTGGAGGCATTTGGATGGTGCCTGCAGTCAACAAGGACATTAACTAACGCTCAAGAGTCAACATGACAAAAAAGCTCGTAGAACTGTACTTCACCAACAAGTGATTAAAAACTAAGCAAGAACTTCTTTGCTCAAGTTGGACTTCGAACTACGCAACAAACTGAACATTGAAGAGCTTCCGATCGGAAGATAAAGAGTAGGCAGAATGTACCAATTAACAACGCTTCAGGATTCGGATACGGTCCAAAAGTTATCACGGGGTATGGTGCCGCAGACACAAATCTTATTATAATGCATTCCTTCCTCAAATCAACCTACAATCCAAACAACTCAGCATCAATGACACAGCTCAATTAAGAATACCAACACTCATTAACGATTCACGATATAAGCCAAAGATCATTTCGAAATGAAAATTTACCTCACAACGCAGGCATGTATCTGCGAGCACCCCGACAGATTCCCCGTTTCGCAAGACGCTGAACACCCAAGGATGAGACTGGTACACACAACCATTACCCCCGTGCCTGACAAATCACCTGAGACCAAAAATGATCTCAACGCCAGTTCTGATCGCATGCAAACTCTTACAAATTCCAACATTGAAAAAACCCAAGTACTCACCTGTTCCATTGCTGATTTTGAAACAAATCTAATACACGGGAAGGATGACGGCTTGCTTGACAGAAGTAGACATGAGGAGCTCGCCACTAATGTCGAGTCGCAAAGAGCCGCCCAACATGCACAATAAGTCCAGCTGGTGAGTTGTCGTGGGTAGGAGTACTGTAAAGTACCGTGCTGCACAAGTTTGCTGCACTAAAGGAAGTCCCATAGCTTTTGCAACTTTCAAACTTGATCGCAAAGTATAAAATAAGCCCTCCCGCTTACTGGGTCCTGCAATTCTCTTCTTCTACGTTCTTGTAAGCTGAAAGTTCTCAAAGTCGTTACCTTACAAATTGTTTAACTTGTTACAAGCTGTTCGAAGTGAAGGATTTAAGGGAGTGAAGGATTTAAGGGAGCGACTCTGGTTATCACCTAAGTGTGAGCATAGTTTTATACCACATCATGGCCACGATGTTGACGCCGACAAGGGCGGAATGGAAGACAGCCGAGATCCTGAAGAAGAAGGTGAGGTCTACGATGGAGAGAATTGAGGGTATGTTAGACTCCTTCCAGGAAAAGCTTCTGCTCAAGGCTACCCGCAATCACAGTCCCCAAGCTGCCAGGATGAACTCAAGCATCGAAGCAAAGAGTCTGTCCCAACTACCGGCCGGCCAGAAGATCCAGATCATGATAACCTGCTTGAGCAAGCACATATTTGTGCTTCGAAATACTAATATGATAAAGAGGACCCACACCATGAATGTGGGCCTGGAGGGTTCCTTTGTGCTCGAGAGGGCGAAGAGACGGAGGATTATTTCTAACCGCGAGGCTGAGGAGTTTATGAAGCAATTAAAGGATCTACAGAATCGATACGTAAGCTTGTTGCTGCAGCTATATCGTCTAAATCACCAAGCCGCTATCAAGTTGCCTGTTAATCACCTCCTGTTATAAAAAAAAAAAAAACATTTGGCCTCGGAACAAACATACAGTAACGACTGGATTAACATGCAGATAATGCAATGTGTTCGGAGCTCAATTACTAGTGTACTGTAGATTTTAATCAGCTTCTTTTGATTGGTCGTTACTCAACTTTATGAAGAAGCGAACCACAGTAATAACCATGTGAAGCATTAGATCGACTGTGGAAAAAATATTCATTAAATCATGGCAGGCAATGTGCATACCATATTACCATCTTGCGGCAATTTGCCAAAAAAAAACGTCCAAGCACTCGTTCCTTGGAATGCGTCCTTGTTTGAATACTCTGTTCTTCACTTGCAACTTAGAATTTGGTTAAGTCGATCAAATTACTGTTACAGTTGAAGTAAAGTGTCGAAGAACAACCAAAGACCAATATTTGACTAGGTTGATCTGACGAGTGTTTGCTAGCGTTCAGCAACGGCTTAGTATGGTAGTGTAAACAGTGGCGTTGTAAGAGGATAGATCTTACACTTGATCCTGTTCAAGTGATGTAAAGTTATCAGGTATCCGATTTCATAGAGGAGTACTTGTAAAACCCTTCCACATTTATGAGGATGAGTCACGGGTGGATGTTAATAAACCTTGAAAACTTGAAAAACCAATTTTTATTTATTTATTTATTTATTTTTTGAATATGAGCATTTCAAATGATCTGTTCTGTGGCGTTTTATTGTATCATATCAAATTTTCCACGATTGTACGAGTCAACAGGCTGCTTCCGGAAAAATTACACTAGGTCAGCTTGAATGCTGCTATTCATGGAATTATCAATCCGTGCCTGAGTTATTGAAATTAAATGGACTGCAGCTGCAGTTAGGATCGCCAACTCAGTACCATCACAAGAGAAAGATACACCGAAACAGCTGTCCATGTCCAATTTCTACACTTTAGAAAACAAATCAAGTAACATGACCAAATATTGTATAAAATTCTGAACCGTAAATATAAAGCAAACGATAATTTTGTGATTGTAATGTATGATAGTAAGTGATACATATATTCAAATAGAATTGCACATGAAATATTGAGAACAGAATACAGATTAAACCTAAATCATGTCTTTAACATTCTTAAGGGATTCAAGGATACCATGGTTCACATGTCTAAAGAAATAACTTGAGTCTTAGTTGATAATTCATCATAATAAACTACAGTCAGTAAGAATTTAAGGACATGAGCAAGAAGCAATTAGAAACCACTGCCATAAGATGTATTAGAAAAGCTATTCAAGCCAATTATACACGCGTGCTTGTGCGCTGGACAGTCGCCCTGGTCTTGGACGGAGGGCCTCAGGAAGAGGAGTAAGATTCTGATTTGTGTATACGTATTTGTCGTAGTAAGCTGAGCCTAGACGAATCCTATCAGTTCTTCGAACTGCCAGAACGGGTGCAATCACCTCTTCTAAATCCCGTTGTGCCTGTCAAGATTTCATACCCACGTCTTTCTTTAAAAAAAAATTTAAAAAAAAATAAAAAATAAAAAAATAGTATAGATGACAAGAAGATAATTATAATAACACACTAGTGCAAAGCAAAAAAATTCAGCACCTCGTCTTCTTAACTTTAAAATCGATCGCCCAGGTCCAAGGGATGAGAACTATACCTTCTTGGTCGCAGCTTTCTCAATGACAGCACACCCCAGGTCTAAATTATCATTCGTGACTAAATTCACAGCTTGCTCCAACACATCTTGAGAGATAGCCGTCTGCATTAAACTTCTGAGATGATTCGCCATGGCAACCCTCAAGGGCTCCTGTCAGGGAAACAAGTAACTGCACAGTGAGCAACAACAGCTATGTCTAATAGAAAAAACACATAGAAAGACTGACGTTTAGATCAATCCAACTATTTGATGTTGAGTACAACCTCTAAAGAAGCATCTTTCTAATCAGAACTCAATATCCAAATCTACAGATGTTACGGAGAGTGTAAAGAAAGCTCTTGTGCTACACCTTGCAAGTTACATGAGCAAAATTTCCCGCTAGACTGGCAATCATTAAATTGGCTGCCTGATTTGTGCGACTCTCATCTGCTTCCATTGCATAATCCTACAAACAGGAAACATAAAACCCCAAAGACAAAATATAAGTTAACCGGAGAATACTACCCCATGCCCACTGATGAAATGCTACCACTACTAGCTCATCTACTTCAATAAATGAAAATCAACCGACAACTCAACGATACTGGAAGAAAGAAAGAAAAACGTGTGTTTAGCATTCCGGAGAAGAATGCCTTATTTACAATATTAGTTTTGAAAGAGATATGTTCTCAAAACTCATACGAACATACGGTAGTCCGACTCAATTGTTCAGATGAAGATATGAAAACACACCTTGACCACAAGTTCCCGAGTTGTCAAGCAAGCATTGAGCAATCGTTACGCTTCGATCCACAACCGGAGAAATAATTTCTCTGATTGCACGCTCCATGGCCAGAGGCACAAATCTACAAACAAAAGCATGCTCGAAGGTTCAATGTCTGGCAAAAGGAATTGCAATAGTACACACCCGAATATCTAGCATAATTAGAAATTCACCTAGATAATATATTACTACATGATCCACAATTCTCAACAAAACACAGCCTTCGTTGTTTAACCAAAGAGACTCTCAACATTTTCAGGAAATATTTGATGTTATTGAGAAAAAAATGCAAGATTCACGCTAAGTAAGATTAATATATTCGATGCATTGTCGGATATACCTTGCGAGCTGCAGCTGTTGGCTAAGCCCAGCTAACTTTGGATTCAGGACCACATATGATGTCAAATCAGGGATCGCCATCGACACCTGCCCAAATAGAAATAATATCAGCCACAGTAACCACTAATATTTCAATAATTAAGATATCAAATCGAAAGTTGCCATCACTATGTACCTGGCTAGATGAGAACGATGGCTGGGATTGTAAGGAAGTCGATGACACTTGACCATTCTGCGTTCGCTCCAGTAAAAGCGATGGTCTTTCTTCCTCATTCAACTGCAAACAACGCATACACATGATTAATTACTTGAACTTCTACATCGCACTTTCACAGGGCTGCTCAAGACAAGACAATCTAGCACATTCAAAAACGTTTAGAAGCTAAGCTTTCCACTCCGACAAAAAGAATGAACACATGGGTACAGAGTGTGCTCAACACCCTAAATAAACCAGGGCTAGGAATAAAAAGCACAAATGGATGCCTAGATACAAGGCACTTTGAATAAGTTTCATAAAGGAATGATATAAACAAAAGACAATCGAAGGAACTGTGGTTGAAACGAAGTGCAATATAAATGTAAGACTAACTCCATACGCTTGTCCAACAAACCTGTGCAATTCCTGATGGAGACAAAGCTGTTGTAGACTGGGTGACAATTGGAAGTTCAGTGGGTATATCCAACTGTTGCGGCAGAGATGGAATAGGCACAGATTGAGCAGAATCGTTTGCCGACGGAGCTGGTAAGGGTGATTGAGAGAACACAGGATCCCTGTTGGAGAAATCAGGATTGCCCTCAAGTTCACGCTCCAGGCCCTCAAGAAGCTTGAACGGCTTTACTTCCTTCATATCCACGTTTAAATTCTTAAAAAGAACCTGCAAAGATCGGGAAACTTATGTTACTTAAAAATGGATATTTATTCTATGTATGAAGTTCACAACACAAATAATATGTAATTATATGTTCTATAGCCTTCACTCCCTTTTTAAAGCCTTTCCACCTTGTCTGCTTGTTTTTATTTTGAAGTTTATAAACCTAAAAGTATACTTATCTTAAATTACTTTATGAACTTAAAATATATGATCTTTTACTTTATGGTCTTAAAAATACATGTACCAATCAATTTGTTTCTAAAATGGAACTAGAAACTATTGCTTGACCTCAAAATTTCAGAGTTATCTTTCTCCAAACTATGGTTCTTACAAAAGCCCTTTTTTAGAAAGTTATCACTTATCGAGGTAAAATTAACAAAGTCGGGAGCACAACATTACATAACACTTAACACATAACACTTACTAGTCTTAATTTTAAGGGAGCGGAAATCTCCATAACACATATAGAGTTTTAACACTTATCGAGGTTTGGCTGTAATCTGCAACCGACCAACCTCAATGCTTTGAACCGGAGACCTTGCTTGGAAGTTACGTTACGTAATGTTTTTGTTCATTGAAGGTGATGTAAGACAGCCAGTATTCACAAGCCATGATCGGAGTGTGAAAATTATTCACAAGCCATGATCGGAGTGTGAAAATTATTCACAAGCCATGATTGGAGCCATGATCGGAGCCATTCGAATGGAGGTAACTTATCCCAGCCTCCCAAGTGGAAGTGCGGTACTCCAGTCCATTGAATTGAGAGAGAGCAGTCTAGTGTGCTCCCACTGGATTCAGTTGCATCAGCATCAGCCTGGAGGGTTTCAGCTTGCCTGCGCTGCGCTGCGCAGGGAGGGTTGATTCATCCGCTCACGACCTTAACTTTGGCCACGGCACTTGCACTTGGGTTCCTTGCTTCAGGTGCTGCATAGTACTGTACAGTACATTGGCTGCATGCATAATTCATTCAAGCCCTCAAGCTCATGTTGGTTGAGTACGTCAAGTATGTAATTAATCGAAGAATAGTTAATCACAAATGTTGCAAACTAGGTATTTGTGAATTTATGCTAAGTTTTATAGTGCTCTCCTTGCCATGTCACGGCTCAGCCACAAGAGCTTACTCCATTCAGTACTGAGTCTGTTCTGATGCCGGACAAATTTGAGCTTAAGTTCTCTATCAGATAGATAGCTGTCTCTGACGTCTGTCTAAATCCTGGTTTTGAACTTCATATGCTGCCTGGTGATATCCTGGTTCTGATAGCTTGACCTGGTGATGAAGGGAAACATTAGGATGTTGATCTGCATAATTTGAACTTAGCTTAGTTATTGGGGAAAATTTGTAATGATCGAGTTGGGGACTCGCACTTCTCTTAAGCTGTCAGATTATTGGATTATTGGATAGTTTTTTGATAGCTATCATCTCTTCCATACACTATGGGTGTATGATCACAGAGGACTTTCATAATCCATGGCCAGTGTTAAACAAGTTTAACATGAATTTCAATGTCAAAAACCAACAAGCTTCCTGAGGTTCTTAACTTACAATGATTCTGATTGCTCAAAACTAAGTTGCATGAATGAGCTAATGACTAACCCAAACTACAGGAAACCAAGTTACCATCATGAGGAGAAGAAATGATAACTTGTAATGGAAGGTTGCATCATGTCAGATTGTCACCTTGTAAGTCAGTTCCAACTTCTGATCTGTGTAATTGACTAAATTATTCTGCCAAAGTGACAGTCCAGTTAGATATTGCAACTGTAACAGACTTCTAGGAAAGGAACTTGTACAGCACATAAAGTAAATCTTTTCTCGGATTTTTTTATATTGTTCCAAACGTTCGAGGCAATAACGAGCACAACAATGATCAACTGCAAGCAATAGATCTCTCTTCGGCACTAGTGAGCACCGGTGACTTAGATATATTTGAGAAGCAGTTATATATGAATCTCGACTAGTAGGTAGGAGCTTTTTGGTAGAAAGAATTTAGGTGTACAGCAACAGTTCGTAGGAGATAGGAAACTTGTTTAAAACATCATACATGGACACACTTCCATGCAGCCGGATGATTTTTGGAAACTCACTGAGACGGTGGACAGGAATGTGCACCACAAAACCTTATCCTCTAAACCAACCTCATGTTTATATTCACAATGTTGAGCAAGTCAGCACGTCAAAGTTTGTACTGCTTAGGGCAAATACGGAGTTCTAAATGTTGGTCTCTCATATTCAATAAGCAATGTATGTGGGTTTTGAACCCCATTCCGTTCAGTTTTGATCAACGTTGTAGTAGTTCCGTTTCATCGGAGTCTGTTAATGGACGGATGTTGATTCAAATATGTCGTCGCTTACTACTCATCCCCAGACGGACTCAAAATTGAAGTCCCTTCGCCCCCTATGCTACTCAATTTCACCACGTTATGATGATTAGGAAGTCCTTGCCTCTCCACTTAATATTGGACATGGCTTGGGAAACGCGAAAGTAATGTAACTCAAACACCCAACCCTGACCCACTATGGTGCTTCGCAATTCAAAAGGCCGACAACTATAACCCTTTTGGCTGCCGCAAGGTTCCAGAAGCGAGAAAGCGAGAAACGGGCGCATAGGTATTACTAGCTAATTCTTCGACAAAGCAATGAGAAGCCACACTCTGCCTCACTCTCTAGAACGAGAAACGACAGGTTTGCTAGGAGTGGAGAATCTCCAACAATTAGAAAAAGAATATTGTGCCCAAGTAGATGGCTATACAATGTCAAATTGAATAATTATACATGTCGGAACTGGCAATGCATTCGGGGATCAAATGTCAGTACGCCACAACATCTTTCCACACCAGCTCACAAGTGAATTCTCTTAAATTGAAAACTATTTCTAATTCTTTATCCACACACAGGTAGTGAAATCACTCCATGTGGTTTAGAATGAAAATGCTCCAGAAAAAACCAAGGCAAACAATCTCTGATTAATCATCGCACTGGTCAAGGCCAGTATTATGTACTCAAAGTCCACAGATCAACGATAAATCGTTACTGAAAGGATAAGCTGTATTTATTGCATCAAGTGCAAAAGTCTAATAGGATATCAAAGGTGTCATATAGGACATTCTCTGTCACTGCTCTGTCAACGACTCAACATGTACTGCGGTCAAGAACAAGAGATTCTGATCCCAAAGTCGGGGGCGTCAAACTAACCCAGTAAGCTCCCCAGAATGCAACCTGATCTATTGCAATATACATAGACCTAACATGTGAAATCTCTCGAGGACGATGAGCGAGCACATGTACTGCAAGTCCAGATATGCTAAACTGCTGCTTACAAAGAAATAGTAACTGTATAGTTCCTCAGCTGATCCACTGGATCGTGTTCAGTAACTGATATTTGAAAATCCGTGCATAGTTTGTGAGCTATTATGAATAGAGCTGAACATAGAGCCTCAAAACCGCAGGAACTTTCGTGGAGCAACGCTGAAAATACGCATCTGCATCGCTCCATAATCTAGTTATTCCTTGGAAAATACATATTGATCCAGGAACTAATGATATCCAGGTGGGGCGAGAGGTGGAGGAAATGGGTTCCTCTCTGGGATCTTGACAGTCATCAAGACGTTCTCGCCCCGCCTCCTGGACAGCAGACGAGAGATCGAGGGCTGCTGATCCTTGCGCTTCTCTGGCAGCAGCTGTACAGTTGCTTTCTTCATCGGCACCTTGCGCTTCGACTCTGGGCGCAGCATAGTTGCGTCCTTCATCGGCACTGCAGAAACTAGATATCTGAGTCCATTCCGAGTCTTCATTATGACGCCCATGGCCAAGTTCCTTTCCTTCGTAAGCTGCTGCTGCTTCAACGAGGATCCCGTGCTTGACTGGGATTGATCCAGTCCTTTCCGCTTCACTATGAAGCCCTTGCCCAGCTTCCTGGCCTTCACCAGCCGCTTCTTCAACAGGGATGCCAAGCTTGGCTTGGATGGATCCTGACTTGCAAGGATCATAGTATGCTCATAGTGCCCCTTTCCCAGGCACCATCTCTGATCCTCGCACATGTGAAGCAACCTCTGACGTTGTGCCATTGCTGATCAATTTGTGAAGAAAAATTGCGTGACAGTCACCAGAATTGCGAGAGGAAATTTGGTGAAAATGGCCCAAGATGGAAGAATGGGGGAGAGAGAGAGAGATGGAGGCATTGAAGAATGAATGAACGGTGAGAGCATGTTTCCTTTTATACCATGCGCATGTCAACTTGACTTCTTTTGCAAGCAATCTACTAATTACATGTCCAGTTTTCATCTTCTTTTTGGTACTTTACATTCATTCCTTCTCATTTCAACTAATTTTTTTTAGTTTTCATCCTACTTTTGTTACCTTTTTCATTCCTTCTTCCAATTTTCATCTATTTTGTTCATTAGTCATTGACTTAATATTTTTCATCCAAACACATGTAACTTTATACTTCTAGATCTTTTAGAAGAAGGACCTTTGGCCATAGAACAAGGCCTTGTAAATCATAATAAAAAAGTCAACTGTGTCATTGTAAATGACAAGAATTTTTGAAGGATATAGCAAACCTTTGAATATTTTCGAACAAATATTTTCAATTGTAGGAAGATTTTCTTTAAACATTGTCAAAGAAAATCACATTAGCTAGTGTATATAAAAACTCTTTAAGGTAGTAATGTGGTGAGCAAATGTTTTGGAGTTGCTCCTTTCGGGGAAAAATGCCCTAAAGAGTAATTGATATTTTTCTAATTTAGGTAATTTTTTTAAAAAGATGATATCTCCACAAAGCTTTAGTGATTTCCCACATCCACAGTTGCTTTTGAAATTTCTTATTCAAAATTGACATTGTATGAGGGGGGAAGCACAATAAAGTGTACCACAAAAGTGCTTAGCTCTTTGCCAATTTCAGCCATTGTTGTAAACACTAAGAAAAGTGACATATAATTTAATGATATGTTGGAAGCGGCTTCGGGTATAGAAAATAGACTCGGTCATCTTGAGTCTACGAAATTTTGGAACCGATGTGTGCCTTTTACGAAGCCTTACAAGTCACGGCAAGTGATCCAAAGTGAATGCTGTCATTTATAGAAGTGGACAAAAAAGAGTACACAAATGTTAGAAATCACTTTTGACTGCGTTGTACCCTCCGATTGTGAATTGTGGTTTCAAAAATGGGCCTAAGCAATTCCTTTGGAAGTTTGTACAGCTGAAAAGTTTCGTTGGGACGTTTTTGAGGAGTTGTTTTCGACGAAACTTTTTATGAGGTTTTTTTCACCGAACATTGTTTTTTAAATTGGAAAAAACATCCTCTAAAGATAATAGAGGGCCCTAAATGAAGAAATCAAGACTTTGGAAAAGTTCATTTTCATGATTTAGAACTAGCGGTCAAATTAAGTTTCAATTGAAGATGTTTTTTTTATGGAGATGCCTGTAAGATACCTTGAGACACCTTAAAAAGTGACTAAAATGCTCAAAAACTACACCAAAATGCTCAAAATCAGCTTTGAGCAATAAAAAACAGCACACTTCAAATTCACTTCCTAGTGATCACATGTTGCACTTTGTGGTACACTTTATTGTGCTCTCCCCCATGAACTTATCAAGAATCTCAAAAAGCCCATTCAAAGGTCTTTTAGAAGTTAGAAAAATCAATTCACAAAATCAAGCAATCACAACAATGTAGAGATAACACTAGTGTACCTTGGGGCAAATTTCATCATCCATTGATTGAGTAATTAATTAATCTCAAACTTTTGTGTTCAACAACAATAATGAAAAAAAATGATGTTTTTAAATTTAGTAATATATAGGGGAGAGCACAATATTGTGGACCACAAAGTGCAAAATGTGACCACTAACAAGTGAATATGAAGTGTGCTGTTTTTGAAGGCTCAAAGCTGATTTTGAGGATTTTGGTGTAGTTTTTGAGCATTTTAGTCACTTTCTAAGGTGTCATAAGGTATCTTACACACACCTTCATAAAAAGAACATCTTGAATTTAAACTAAATTTGACCACTAGTTCTAAATCATGAAAATGAACTTTTCCAAAGTCTTGATTTCTTCATTTGGGGCCCTCTATTGTCTTTAGATGATGTTTTTTTCTGAAGAAATCACTGACATGAAGGCCCACCTGATGCCGTACCCCATCAATGTTAACCACGATGGAACTATTGGACCTCTGCCCAATTTTGAAACATTTCCTGATGTTGGTGGCAACATTTTGGGAACAAACCAAGCGAATTTGCCAGACAGTTTAACGACTTGATTGCTCTGGAGGAAGCACTGTAGATGTCGGACATGTCTGTGCATCCTGTTGAGAGTCTTCTGGCCTACAAATGAAGCATTTGGGAAGCCAGAAAGATGTGCAGAAGTTGCCCTGCTTTTTGTATCACTTCTTAGCAAGGGCTTTGTTTTACAGATTTGCTTAGCACTCATCATTATGTTGTAATTTTAGGAATGGCTCCTGGTTCTGACGAGTGTTGGCTAGCGTTCAGCAACGGCTTAGTATGGTAGTGTAAACAGTGGCGTTGTAAGAGGATAGATCTTACACTTGATCCTGTTCAAGTGATGTAAAGTTATCAGGTATCCGATTTCATAGAGGAGTACTTGTAAAACCCTTCCACATTTATGAGGATGAGTCACGGGTGGATGTTAATAAACCTTGAAAACTTGAAAAACCAATTTTTATTTATTTATTTATTTATTTTTTGAATATGAGCATTTCAAATGATCTGTTCTGTGGCGTTTTATTGTATCATATCAAATTTTCCACGATTGTACGAGTCAACAGGCTGCTTCCGGAAAAATTACACTAGGTCAGCTTGAATGCTGCTATTCATGGAATTATCAATCCGTGCCTGAGTTATTGAAATTAAATGGACTGCAGCTGCAGTTAGGATCGCCAACTCAGTACCATCACAAGAGAAAGATACACCGAAACAGCTGTCCATGTCCAATTTCTACACTTTAGAAAACAAATCAAGTAACATGACCAAATATTGTATAAAATTCTGAACCGTAAATATAAAGCAAACGATAATTTTGTGATTGTAATGTATGATAGTAAGTGATACATATATTCAAATAGAATTGCACATGAAATATTGAGAACAGAATACAGATTAAACCTTTATCACCAGTAGAATATCGTCCAAAAACATGCCGAATGCAGTTACAAAATTATCAACACCAGCGATAGTAACAATGTAAAAGACTCTGGGAGTTTCATGTTGCCATTAAGGTAGAAACACCTTAAACCGTGCGAATAAGAGATTCAGCATGGTTGTGGACCTCGTGTGTACTGTTTGTAATTTTTCCTGGATGGGGAAACATGAGGGAGAGTGAATGCAAAAATTTCCAGAATTAAATAGCAAAAATTGAATTTACTACAAATTTTGAAGTCAAAAGTGTACATGACCTTAAAGTGATCAGTAGACTCTCCTTTTGTGGCGCTCACGCATGTAGCTAAAACCGTGCAAATAGAGTTAATGAACCATGAATCTATGAACCAACCACCTCCCTACACGTGTCCATATCGAGTCACTATTCATGAACTATTTATGAAATTGCTGTGCACGCAATAAGGTTCATGCCATGGGCGGCACAGGGGCGGTGTACCCTGCGCTTCTGGGGGGCCGCCCGGTTTAAGGTGTTTCTACCTTACTGTGTATAGATTAGCTGATTGTATTGTTGAATCAAGATTGCAAAGCAGCATACATGATACCTGAATATTCTGAACAGTTCATCAATCTTTGAATTGCTAGGAAACAGAGGCCCTTGGGTCACCATTTCGGCAAATATGCATCCGACAGACCATACATTTGCGGATGTGGAATAGTGGCAAGATCCTAGAAGAATCTCTTGTGCTCGATACCACAATATTGTTACTACTAGTCCTTCAAAAGCAATAAGTCGATCAGCTACATTTGGTATCGTAAAAATTCAATTATGCAGAGACTAATAGAAGAACAATTTTCGTATACAAAAGAAATGAAATCGGAAAGGCAACTTTCAACACGGGTTAATTACATAAAGAAAGAAACGAGCGTGCTAGATAGTAGTGGATACATAGGTGCTGAGATCTTTACTTCATGTGTGAACGTCCTCACAGGTGTGACTAATGCTCGTGCAAGCTCAAAATCGGCAAGCTTCAAAGCATTGGTCTATCGGTCAATCAAGTCGTATGGAGTACTTAGGGTATTCAATGTATTTAAATAATTGTTTTCAAAAAAGTGTTTATTTTAAAATAATTATTTTTATAAATGGTATTGTTAAAATAATTTTAAAAACAATTTGAAATAATTTAAAATAACTTGAATTACCAAATCAATATTTTAAATAATGGTACTGTTTTAAAATTGTTTTAAATAATAGTATTTTAAATTTTGGTAATTTAAATAATGATATTTAAAAAAATTAAATTAAATAATGGTATTTTAAATAATGGTATTTTAAATAATGATAGTTTAAATAATGGTATTTAAAAAAAAATTAAATAATGGTATTTCAAATGATACCATGTTACAATTTAAAAACAATTATTTTTATAATGGTAATGTTAAAATGATTTTAAAAACAACACCATTATAATAACAAATTCCATTATAATAGCAATTAAAAACAAATACCATTATAATAACAATAATTTTAAAACAAATACCATTACAATAACAATAATTTTAAAACAAATACCAGTATCATTTTTTTAATATTGTATTTGTTAAAAAATATATATTTTAATAAATTATTAAAAAAAAATCCATTATAAAAAAAATGGAATTTGGCAATCAATGAGCGTGTAGGTCACATTGGACCGTCTAGAATGGACAGTGTACAAGACATGAACTGTAAGTCTATGTTCAACCTGCTAACATCCCCATGGTGGCCATAATGGAGTAAAATAGTAAAATTATGGTCACAACTGATGATCAGAGTAGCTCCAGCTTCTCTTTCATTGTTTGACTTCGCACAGCTTGAAAGCATATGTATCGATCGTGCAGATTCGTTATTTGCATATATAATTCCTCAGCCTCACGCTTGGAAAGAATCATGTGTCGCTTGGTCCTTTCGAGGCAACCTTGATCCACGCCCACATTTATCTGGTCGGTCTTTTTTATCCGAATTGGCTCTGCAAAGCACAATTATGAGCGTGCTCAAGCAATTTATCATGTTTTGGATTCCGTGGCCCGCCATGAGTTGGGACGTCTTTGCTTCGCTTGAGTTCATCATAGCTTGGAAACTGTGATTCTTTTGCTCCTTGTGGACATGGTAAGCCATATCAATATCAAAAACACTGATTATAATGGTATTTGTTTTAAAATTACTGTTATTATAATGGTATTTTTTTTTAATTGCTATTATAATGGTATTTGTTATTATAATGGTGTTGTTTTAAAAATTATTTTAACATTACCATTATAAAAATAATTGTTATAAAATTATAATACCATCATTTGAAATACCATTATTTAATTTAAAAAAATAAATACCATTATCTAAAACAATTTAAAAGAATACCATTATTTAAAACGATATCATTATTTAAAACAATTTAAAAGAATACCATTATTTAAAACGATATCATTATTTAAAACAATTTAAAAGAATACCATTATTTAAAATGATATCATTATTTAAAACAATTTAAAAGAATACCATTATTTAAAACGATATCATTATTGAAAATATTGATTATAATAGTATTTCAAGTTATTTTAAATTGTTTTAATTTTTTTAAAAAAATAAACACCATATTGAAAATAATTATTTTAATACAAATACCATTATAATACCATATCAAAAATACCATTTCAATAATTTCAATTTAGGTTGTTTGAAATACCATTGTCTAATAATTTCAATATAGGTTGTTTGAAATACCATAAGTATCTTATTTATTTTTAAATATTTTAAAATTTACAGAATTGGTCATCCATCAAACAGAATAATTAACACACAAATTATTTTTTGTAAAGTAATTTTTTGTAAAGTAATTTCCGAGCTTGACATAGACGTCAATATGCTTGAACAAATTGTAGCCTGCTCTAAGGTAGCGGCACCCACTCCCGTGGGTGTCCCCACTGCCGTGCACTACAGCGGCACCCCATCCCGTTTTACTTTGAGTGGGCACACCAATCCGGTAGCGTGTAATGTGTGTCCTGTGCTCACAGGAGTGGCACCACTTTGACACGGTTAGGGGTGCCTCACCACTTTCCTGTTTGAGCGACCAGATTGTACTCAAATCCTTTGATATTCATGGATTTTTTCTCACGATCCTATTTGTTTTGTATTCGCCTTCTTTCCTATCTGGTTGCAAATTGTTTCCTTATTCTACAACTGTGCAATTTCCTTATACCCACGGGAGTGGGTGCCGCTACCTTACGTGACCTACCTGTCGACATGTTTCACTGGCTGTGTTCTCAGGAACTTGTGATTTCCCAAGTCTGTCGATCAGAAAATGGATGGTTCCCTTCAGCTCTTGAAGCACTCTGGTCATCTCCATTTCTCTAGCAGTGGATTCATAGCGCAACTCTGCCATGGCCATTGCTGAGACATCCGAAGAAGGTGTAAGATCATTCACTAATTTCTCATCAAAATCTTGTTCCAAAAATCTGCGAATGCTTCAAGTACTGGATTTCTGACGAAAATATTACTGATAATGCCAGACCCTCATCCAGTATCACCTTTTAGCTGATATCCTTCAAGTGTTTTCTTATGTACTGGATTGCAGGACAAATGATATGGGTTCTCAAAAGAAATGGGCATTTTGGCGATCGAGCAGATAACTCGGTTGGGACTTAATTCCTTTTGCAAATCGATCATCCTAAAGAACTGGTTGAACCCAAGGCCCATGACCTTCGTCTTGCTATCGCAAATTATTAATGGGTTATTTACTGTGAAAGAGACAGTTCCAGGCTCAGACCATCCACACACGAGACTGTCAAATACATTGTCGGCCATTGGTACGTTGCTTCAGGAGTGACACAAGCGTCTGTCTTCAGGGCTTATGGCTTTTATGTGTCATATGTTATATAGCTTCGTTAAGGTAAATCTTATGGGTGACGTGCAGTCTAGCTTTGAATCTGTACCGCCATACTCAAGGAGTGTCTGTCTAAGTTATAACCTGGTATTTTAGAATTGAAGTATTTAAATTGCAATATTTTCAGTTGACCGTGTACATTGTTTTTTATTCTCAAACTGTCTCGACTGGGGACAGAGGACAAGATACTTTGACCAAGTTGGATCCAAATTTCTCCCAAAAATCATGTAACTGCACAGGCTTGTCGATTCACTTCCTTTTTTCTAATTATCTTCTGTCTTGACAGGTGAAGAGGATGCTGATACTGCTGGGTTATGAACAGCGGTGGTCTCTTGGGGCAGGATAGACGAGAACGTGGGAAGCTAGGTTCAAGCTGGTCTGGTGGGACAAGGGGAGTGGATTCCCAGTTCCTCCTCCAGGGTATTCAGCGTTGGCTGCATAGCAGCCAAGAGCTCTCGTCCTGATAAGGACGTAATGGAGAGTATCCGCTGTGTGCGTAATGACCTTATCGGCAACTGGTGCTAATTTTGCAGAATCCAGTCTCTGGACCACTAGGTCCTTGAAAGCGGGACAGCAACAGCTGAGTATATGGCCAGTTGAAAACGAGGTGGGGGAATTTTCATGACGTGATATTTATCAGTTAAGGATTTATGATCAAAGCGTGAAGTCATTAATATCTTCAAACTGTGATTCTATATTTTCTTTCCTTACTGCAAGGCGCAGGTGATGCAAACGTTCTTAAATCTTGAAGCTCAGTTTCCTCTGTTCATCACTCCAGTCATGGATCAGAAGACTAGGAAGTTCTGTACATTTCGTTGTGAAGTCTAGTATTATCTCTCATGTTGAGGAGGAAGCTAAACGAATGTTAATCGACGTGTGCAGGGAGTTGTGGTTTCATATACTGGTGAAATAATGTTCAATCTATAATCGTAGATCACACGCTTTTAATTGAAGGTAGTCAATCTTATAAGTGATCTATCTGTTTGAGTACAGATGGCACCGCTTCTGGACTTGCCAATTACCGGTGTACAAGCAAGCTTGCACGGACGTATGGAGGCATTTAGCACAGTTGTCAATTTCTCTTTGACATCCACCAGTAACTACATACAACAGCAAGTTTGACGTTTGGGAGCCGCTTATAGACTCGACTTGAGATGCATTTGTCAGGTGCGTATCTTCGTATTTATGTTGTGAACTTATTCTAAAAATTTCCACCTTAACTTTTCCAAAGTAATCTATGATGGATTTCAAGATGCGTCTCTTCTCAAAAAATTCTCAAAGCAATTCATTTACAATACGACTAATACTAATATTTAACTTGGTTCTGTCGAGTGTTTGCTAGCGTTCAGCAACGGCTTAGTATGGTAGTGTAAACAGTGGCGTTGTAGGAGGATAGATCTTACACTTGATCCTGTTCAAGTGATGTAAAGTTATCAGGTATCCGATTTCATAGAGGAGTACTTGTAAAACCCTTCCACATTTATGAGGATGAGTCACGAGTGGATGTTAATAAACCTTGAAAACTTGAAAAACCATTTTTTTTTATTTATTTTTTATTTATTTTTAATTTTAATTTTTTTTGAATAGGAGTATTTCAAATGATCTGTTCTGTGGCGTTTTATTGTATCATATCAAATTTTCCACGATTGTACGAGTCAACAGGCTGCTTCCGGAAAAATTACACTAGGTCAGCTTGAATGCTGCTATTCATGGAATTATCAATCCGTGCCTGAGTTATTGAAATTAAATGGACTGCAGCTGCAGTTAGGATCGCCAACTCAGTACCATCACAAGAGAAAGATACACCGAAAACAGCTGTCCATGTCCAATTTCCACACTTTAGAAAACAAATCAAGTAACATGACCAAATATTGTATAAAATTCTGAACCGTAAATATAAAGCAAACGATAATTTTGTGATTGTAATGTATGATAGTAAGTGATACATATATTCAAATAGAATTGCACATGAAATATTGAGAACAGAATACAGATCGAACCTTTATCACCAGTAGAATATCGTCCAAAAACCTGCCCAACGCAGTTACAAAATTATCAACACCAGCGATAGTATTAATGTAAAATTAGTCTAATTCTTTAAATGGTCACTCTTCCTACATAATCCGATTCCAACTCTTGTTGTCTTGTAACAAGATTGGAAAGCAAAGAAAAGCATGGATGAACTCACTTCTCGAGAGTTGGCATCAAACAAACAAGCTTCATTTGTGCCACTCCCTCCAGCAGCAATCAAATTTTGCGACATTCCGTTTCCATACGTAGCACCGTACAAGTGGCAAGGCTGCCCAATTGTATTACACATAATGTCAGATTTCTCTCCGTTGTCAAAGTCTATCATGCATCAGGATTTGCAATGTTGATATGGTGCCAAGAACGAACATATCGCAAGTCATCACGGCTGAGCAACTTAGCAGTAATTGACCTCAACAAGATTGTTTTGTATCTGTCAAAAGAAAATTGAGGACATCATTTCAGCAATAGTGATTGCATGAAGTATGAACAAGCTCATCATGTACCTCATCTCCAGTTCCTGGTGGCCACTGGATGTTTTCAACAAGTTTTCCGCTGCCATAGTCCCATTCCTAAGTCGACATAACAGAGCACATGCTTGGATCTTTGTTGGTATTTATGCCGTAAATGAACAACTCTTTCACTCATTCATCAAAACGAAATTATTTAGAGCATTCCATTTGTGCTCTGATCCCTTAGTACAAGACGTTGTTGCAATTGACAAGCATAACACCAACTTTGGGATAAAATAGCAAAGAATTTTGAGGTCTTTTTAGCACCTGAAGTTGGTCAGTACGCCTCCACGATCCAGTCAAGACACGACTACTCACTTCCTTAAAGTCAAGAGCATCACCATAAATGCGCACTCCATAAATGCTACGAACTGAAGTTCCAGCTCTTGCGTCCCACACCTAGTTTGCACAATGCACACTGTAAAGAATCATAAGTCAGCTTCAGAAATGAGGGTCTGTTACATCTTATGTAGGATTTTATAGAAAGTATGCACGAGATAGCAACCATTTCAGGAATGATTTTACTGCAAAGATTACAACATTGTTGACATTGGCTCACCTGTATGGTGTTATCCCAACCCCCACTCAAAGTTATGTTGATATCTGATGGATGCCATTTCACAGCAAACACACGATTGCTGTGTCCTGCGGTGGTCACACCATTCCTGCAAAATCATCAACAACCATGCCAAGCTTGGTTCTTTCGTGAATGAGTTGTTCCAGTTTCCGATTCCTTTGAATCAGACAGACCAAGAAGCTTTGTGCGGACTTTGACCAGAAAACACCATTAAGGCAAACAATTTATGTGTCTGTAGCAGTAATAATCAAAACTAAGAAGTGAAATCATATTTACCGTAATAGATATCAAGATATCGTACATGTTTACCCTTTTTCAAAAGTTTGGATAGGCAGTCTTGTGATTCCGTCATATATCCTCACCTGTTTGACATGCGTATCAATGACAATGCCAGTGGAAAACAGTTTGTAATTTCTACTTTGTATGTTTGAAATATCAAAGAAGCGTCGCACTTCAAATCATTTTAATTGGTGAGTATGATTAATTAGAAGAGCCTTGCACCTTGAAGTCGGAGCCAGAAGTGGCAAATTTTTGGCCTGTAGGATGGTGATCAACTGTGAAAATTTGATTGTCTGGCTCTAAACTCAGTGCTAGATGCTTCTCCGAGGTAGCATGCCAGTGATGAATTTGTCCAGTGATGTCTTTCAAGCCCAACAATCAACACAACTCAACAGTGTGATAATCAATAAACGTGAGCAACCTCAGTAACCAGCAAAATGTAGTAGTTGTGTTGAACATTAATTTTCAGCTTGCTACAAAGAATTTATTAATTATCACAAAGAAACCTTCACTGAATTTTCTTCACCGTGCAGCTATATGCAACTACCTAGAAGCAATAGATGTCAAGTAGGTGAAGAAAATGACATGGCTGTACCACTTGAAACCAACACGTTTTCTGTGACTTTGGCAAAATTTGAAGGTCGAAAACTTATGGACGTGCAAGTATATTTACGCATGCCTTTCCTCCCAACATCCAATTTGTAGGAGAATCGTCCAGTCTTTGAATTATAAATCTGCATTGCTATCATTTGTTGAAATTTGCATAAACCCTCTCCTTAACATAGTATACATTCTCTGAATTAAGCCCTAATTACGTCGGTACATGAGAAGTTGTTTGCCAACCTCAATCGTCCCTAGTGATGTGCCGATGGCAAGCAAGTCATTGCTGTCTCTTGAGAACCGAATGCACTGGGCCTCCATATTTTTCCTGCAATTGATTGCTACATAAGTCAAGACTTATGCACAACAATTTCATCAAAGAAACTGCAGCCAACAAATTCTTCGTCAATGTGAAGGGTTGTCCTCAAGAATCGAAAGTTTCAGGACGTTGTTGTCTAATTACTAGTCTCAAGATATTTGGGTTAACATTACAAATTCCTGCAGGCAATGCAAATGGAGATCAAAGCTCGGACACTAACATGGGAATGACAAGATATGGCTGAAGGTAGTCTCCGAGCTTCTCATCATCACAAAAATGCTGCACATGCGAGGAATCATACAACGCACTCTTCTCCATTCTCTGTGCCGTTTCTTCAAGATCATGTTTCATGGCATTATACTCATCCTCCTCTTCCAATTCCAACGCAGCCTCCTCATTCCCATGACCTCCATCTACCTTCACCTCTGTGATGTCATGCAGCGACTCTTCTTTCAAATCCTTGTTGCACTCCAAAAAACTATACAAATCTGTCTCCATTCCTTGCCACTTCTTCTCCAATTAAAATTCACATGATCAACCTCCAGCTACATGATAATTGGTAGCAACTCATCTTTGAGGATCCATGAATGAACTCTTCACATG
This sequence comes from Ceratodon purpureus, assembly GCA_014871385.1. Taxonomy (NCBI): domain Eukaryota; kingdom Viridiplantae; phylum Streptophyta; class Bryopsida; order Pseudoditrichales; family Ditrichaceae; genus Ceratodon; species Ceratodon purpureus. The sequence continues at coordinate 8,660,256 of CM026422.1, read as the reverse complement.
ACTCAAACGTAAGTTTCATGTGAATTCATGTTGCAGTTGCTGTATATATTGATTAATTGCCATATCCTGTAAATTACGAAGAGAATGAAATTCTTCCGAGCATTGAATTTCGTTGATTTGCAATATTGTATGTGAATTGGTTCAAGTCCAAGCTCTGTCTGCTTTCATTTGTGATGAGTTCCAGACCTTGAGCCAACCATTGATGCTCAAGAATACTGGTTCATCTCCTTTTCTGCCGAACACCAATGTAACTGAAAATGAATCCAAGTTCATGTGAATTGGAATCCTTTCTCTTTACATCATTAATTAGGCTCTTCGATGGAATCACATTTCGCCTTGCTGGCAGCCTGACGAAGCACAAACTTAATGAAATTGAAGAAATCGATTTAAGATTTCTACAATAGGTATTAACATTAAAGTTTTTATTTCGTCAAATAAAAGACTCACTCAGCAAAATATTGTTGTACAAGATAATATGAGTTTAAAGTGCTAATATAGACTTAGGGTGGGACAATTATTTTTGGTTTGTTCACTCTTGCTTGTGAAATGATAGTTTCTTGAGTGTTTTTGGTGAGAAATGGTCACAGCCGATTAGGGATTAATTTTTTTTTAATATTATTTCAAGTTATGTCATTTTATGACATTTTTATGTCATTTTATGACATTTTTATGTCATTATTCTAATATTCTTTAATATCATTTTGGTATCATTTTAACATGGTACGAGATATTTTGAAGCCATTCTTACATTATTCTAATATATTTTAATTTGATAGGAAGTCAATACCAAACCAACAAGTTACTCTTCAGTATCATCTTGATGTCTAACTAACTAACATAACACCATAGTAAGTTTCCCAACTCTTGTGGATTTTATTTTATTTTTCCTATAGAAAATAAGGTTTACTTCACCAAAAACTGAATTATTTCATTGAAGCAAAAAATGCCTAAAAGACCCCAAATGGCTCAAAAATTGCAAAACATTCCAATTTTTTAATTTTATTTATTTATTTATTTTATATTTTCATTTTTTGACCTTATAATTTGCGAATTAAATAGTCTATTTAATTTTAAAGAGATTTTCTTAGGACGAACCTGCTATTATACCTTTTAAGTTCCCTGATGCAACGCCACCACATTTTCCACCCAATTAAATAAATACACCCCCACAAGCAAGTAAGAATACACTTTCCAGACTCCTTATTGGTACCCATGCTGACGCACCCCCCTTCTCCACCAATCACGAACCCCTTAGTCGTCACTCAACCCGACGAATGAAAACATCCTCAATACCCGATGAACTCCCCACATCCATCCAACTGGAGAGAAACAGAGAACTCCGAGACAGACACACAAACACAGCGAAACAGAGGAAGAAGAAACCAACAACAGGGAGCTCAGCTCGGACACCATCGCCAGTGGGGTTGCTCGCGCATTCGTGGGCAGCGATGGCCAAGGCTTCTGGGTCGGCTGATGTCGACCCCTCTGCGTTCATGGGCAAGGTACCTTGCTCTTCTCCAACTCCCATCACTTTTCTCACCACTTTTGGTACTGGTTTGTGGGTTTCATGAGCCTCCTCTGTTTCTGTTTCTGTCTGATCGGTCATGTAGGGTTTGCTCTTCCTGATGTTGGTTGGATTAATGTTGGAGTTTACTGGACAGGACATACACTCAGAGGTTGAATGAACATACACTTTTATTCATGGTCGTCTCTAGAGTCCTGCTTCTTTGATTATTGGGTTATTGGATTAAGAGGAGTTTAGGGAGGGGTTTAGGGATGTGTTTGGAGGTTATTTGTTGAGGTTTGTTGTGTTTCTGGTTTGGGTTGGGTGTTGTTTTTTAGTCTCTTTGCTTGATCTGTGAGTGGGGGGTTGTTTTTTACTCTGTGTTTGAGTTTAGTGAGTATTAGCATTTGGGTTAGGGAGGAGAGAGGTTTGTGGTTTTTTACCGGCAGAGTTTTAGTTTTTTAGGTGATCGGGGGTTTATTGGTTGAGTTTATGGCGATGATGCAGCATTTGGTTTGTAGGTGGTTTAGTGGGGGAGTGATGGCCTTGAGCGTTGGTTTAGGATTGCTGCACCTGGAGGAGAAGCTGGGAGGTTGGTGAGTAGGGCAACAGGGTGTGGGAAGTGAGGGTGAAGAGTAGTGCTATGTATGTGTGTGTACAGCGTGTTAGTGGGGTTTTAAAATAAAATAAAATATTAGGTCATATGAGCTTCACATTCTCTTGGGCGGTGTGGTTACTGCGTAGGTGATTTTGTCTGTGTGTTTTGCATTTTAGTGTTTTTATTATTTCGTTCGGATGATTTGTGATATGTTGCAGTGGAAAGACGTATCTCTGATAATGTATTGCAAGTGTTCCAGCTGATCAGGGCATGTTTACTAGGTGGTTCCTACTTTTTGATTCTGTTTGCGTCGTGTTTGTGAAATAAGGAACTGTGAGGACTGATGGAATGTAGCAAGTTCACGTCTGGATACTTATCTATTGTTCGAGTGACATAGTTGAATAGGGACGTTTGGATTGGTATGGGTTATGAACCTGTGTAAGTTTTCCGTTGATAGCAATGTGTAGAGTTATATTTCAGTCGTTTCTGGGATTGGGGAACAGTTTATTTATCATATTGTGCTCCAAGTGGCATGTATTCTCAGTAACGGATTGTTTTTGGTGGAACAGGGAAGTATTGAAAAGAGCACAGGCTTCAATCCAGGGCTCATTGTCCTCATTGTGGTGGTGGGAGCCTTGTTGATTTTTGGTGTTGGTAACTTCTTCCTGTATCAATATGCCCAGAAAAACCTTCCACCCAGGAAAAAGAAGCCAGTGTCGAAGAAGAAACTGAAGAAAGAGAGGCTGAAAGGAGGAGTGCGTCCAGCTGGAGACTAAGTTGTTACAAGGCTTGTTGAATAGGCATACGACGTGCTGAGAAGACATACATTTGCATGACAGGCCAGGACAAAGGTAGAGCTGTTGTTCGGTTCGTTGGTATTGTACATGGACATAGTGGGTTTTTACTGGCAGGCAATGGTTGGTTGGATCCTTGAGCAGAGCATGACTTAGGGTGCGAAACACAGCCCGATTGTAGATGGTCTGAGCTTTTAGTGCTCAATTAAGGCATGATCTGATCTGGAAAATGCGAGGGTGTAAATTTATTTTCCTTTCACTTTGCAATGGAGATGATGTCCAGGCTGTCTTCCTGCACGTATGGTGTATTGCAATGGAGAGAATGAGGTGTATCTAACTTCTTTTTGCACGTAGTGCTGCATACTAAAGGAGTACTTCTAACATGCTTCGATTGTTACCGAACCGTGACGCTACTGCAGATGAATGCACACCTTAGCATGTAGAAGATGGTCTCTAAATTGATGCTAGAGCTCTGTACACTGTTCTCTCATCCCTGTATGCGTGGCAGTCTGCACAAGATGCCCCTAGATTTGAGCGTTATTCTTATTCGTGCAACGTGATTGTTGTGATCTGAAATAGGCAGCCTGATACTCTGTCACCGATAGTGCACAGATCGGAATTGGTGGACGTTGTTTTATTCCTTTGACAAAACTACCCCATGAACAACCGCAATCGTATCGGATCCTGGCAATTCTTGACCCTTGTCATTGTACAGCAGCTGCTGGTGAAAGGAGCTTTCGGTAGGTACCTGCCATGAATGCACCATAGCTCATTGCAAACTCTTGCATCCTACCCCTCACTTTCACGAATAATTACACTTCAGGTTGTAACGTCGCAACATGCGCCTACCCTGGTTTCATGCAATGTCAGTGGGAGAGGAGCAATAGCGACACCATATCGAAAGAAAGAAAGAAACATCACGTAGAAAAAACCTCATCAAAAGAACATGCCACGATACAAGATGTGCAACAATGATTAAGAAGGTAGAAATGATTCGCAGTGTTCAAGGTGTCATGGAGATGTGCAGGTGGTGTACCACAATCTTGAGACATTTCGCATGCCTGTATGTGAAGGGCAACTTCCATACTTTGCACATGACGACGGCGTGCTTAGAGCTGTGTTAGATCCATGATGCGCTGCAGCTGAGGGTGGATTTGTGTTAGTGGGCTTAAGTACTCTTGCAGAGATTGTAGTGGCGGTCACAGGTTCTCTGACACTGGCCTCGTTATCATTGAGAGCAGGCTCACCTTGCAGCTCTCGCGCCATAGCCGGGGGTAGGTGCGGCCCGGATTCTTAGCGTCTCTGCCTCAAGCGTCGTAACCTGTGGTTCCCTGTGGTCCCCTTGGCAATAGGTTTGTCTGTTACTCTTGCTGTGGGTGTGAGGTCTTTCGTTTTGGTGCGTTGGGTTGGTTTTGGTGTTGGTTGATTGTGGAGGAGGGATCGACCCCTGTCTTGTTTGCGAATCGCTCCCCTGCGCTGCGAGGGCTTACTATGAAAGTGAACTTGGAGGAATGTGAAACGCTCCTGTCGAGCGGAGTACATCACTTGAGCCCGCCTTCTCTGCTTCGTTCCAAGAGCGGCTTGGACGACATGGCTGGGGATTCTTTGTACTCGCCTACTCGCAAGTCCTCGAAATCGGAGTCCATGTCTCGCGTGCACTGCATCCCACTCCTGATGGTGTTCGTTTTCTTCGTCCTGTGGGCAGCGTCGTCAGGTACTTCTACACTGTTCCTTCGCTTGCACTGTAGCGATGAATTCTAGATTGTCACATTCTCTGCTCTCATCACAGCTTTCGATGCCCACAAGTCGACCTCTCCTTCTCCAGACAATTCCAAGCAGAATTTCCACAAGGAGTAATAGATTAGCTGTTGCTCTTTGTTATAACACAATCTTCAACTTCCATTCTAGGCTTGATTCACATCCCTACATATTAATTCTCTAGGTCTATCATTCTTTTTCATTTTAGAAATTAGGGTTTGCGTTACCTTGTCTGGTCTTCCGAATATATGCACTCATGTTAAAAAAAGCTAAACTCCTCTGATTGTCCTCGACTGCTGATGCGTGTGCAGAGGTGAAGTCCGATCTGAGAATGGCATCCACAACCAAGCTCGACAAACCTGAAGTGCACCTGAAGGTGATCGACAACGAGATCACTCTACCTGGCAGCAGAACAATGCTATCTCAAGACGAGGTATCGCATTCGAAGCATGTGGATCCCTCTCTTCGGAACGATGTCCAAGGCATGGAACTCGGTCACAAATCCTACATTAGAGGTACTGCAAGATCTAATGCAAGCTAGATACATGTCTTCAGAGTTCCTTGACTGTTTGCAGTTACAAGATTAGCTTCAACAAACGGCCCTAGTATGACAGAATTTCTAGTGATTATTTGATGAGCTTGCTTACTCTTCTCTCTTAATCCTCCATGATCATAGATGATTTTTTATATTTTTGTTTTGATTTCATCATAAATGAGATACAGTATGAAGACTGTAGTGGTGATCCAAGCTGTCCAAAAATTTGGACTTCGCTTGTTGCACATTATTTTCAAATTCGTCAGCTGTATCTGATACAATTCTTTATGCCAAGTTTATGCTTTGTTCTTTGAGGGGTGTGGTGGTTTGCCAAAGAATTCAAATTCTTTGGTAGATTCTCTGGAGGTTTGCCAGATTGTCAAAGAATGAAGCTTGAGCAAAGTGGGAAAACCTTCCCTTTAGGAAATGAGTGTGTGATGGAGTAGGTTGAGTTTATGAGAGGAACACACACTGAGGATAATATTTAGAATTTGTCATTGGTATGGATATGTGCTGAAAAGTTGTGCGTGTCATGCTGTTGAAGTGGATGGATTTACAAATAATTTTAGAAAGTGATAGAAAGTCGGTAAATAACGGAACATACTTGCATTGAATTTTGTGCATAAGCTCAGCAAAGAAGAGGTGAGATCATAGTTAATATTGAATGAAAAAGTGGTTGAATTTCTAAGTACTTTAGTACCATAGGTGGATTGTCAACTACCGAGTGAATTTTTATTTCTTTTTGGAAAATTAAGGTTCAATTCTTGAAAAATGATTTTATTGATTTCTGTGTTTTCATTTTTTTGGGGGGATAAAAAGCCTCAGATGACCTGGAAATGGAAATATGGTATCACTCATCTTGTTTTCATGTTTTCTATCCTTAGATTTTTTCATTGTTTTTGTACTATTTTAGAATTGTTTGTAAAAAAACCAACTACAATGTTGAGGGAACTCTATTCTTTTCAAGCCTAACATTACATACTTCAAAATAGAGGGACTTCAAACTAATTCCATAACAACCCAAATCCAACAAATTGATTGGAACCTATACTTTTTAGCTTCAAATAAGGAAACATGAAAAAAAATGCAAGTGCCTCTCAGTGTGACCTCACTTTAGAGTGAGTTGTGAATGAGGGCCCTTCTTAGAACCAAAATAAAAGATTTACAGGATGGGTTGAGATTGATGGATCATTCAAAACAATATCCTAGGGATTCTGAAGCGGTGCTGCCAATGCAAGTAAAGTTCCAACATGCTGGGAGTTCACTCACACCTTCTCAAATAAACTTAACAATGAAAAATCTCGAACACATGAGAAAGGACCACGGTCACTGCACATGGCCGGCAGCTGCATTTTTTTTTTGAGTCAAATGGTGAACGTTCCATTGCAAAGAGAAAATAACACCACTGCAAGACCCGGCAGCTGCATTGAACTTACAAACACCAACTTAAGCACCCAAAGCTCGTTCCCTGAATTCAATCACTGTATCATCCACTTCGCATGGATACAAACAAACTACTCAGCTTTTGCCCATACTGGGGCTATCCTTAAAGTCATCATGAGTTGGGCTTCAAAGATACCATGATTTGCTTTATTTTTTTTTATCATATTTTACTCCAACTAGTTGGGAGGCATGGAAGCTCTTGGTGGTCTCACCATATTGTGTATATGAAGTGTATATGAACTTAGTGATCTCTAAGTTCAAAAAGAAAAAAAAAAAAAAAAAAAAAAAAAAAAACTAGTCATTTTATCCTTGAAAACAAATTTTTCATGAATTCACCAAACTTTTCCACATTTACTAACTTTCTAGAGTGAGGAAAAAAAATCATGTTTGATCAAAATTCATGATATTTAGGTCAATACCATATTCCTGTACAAACAACTCTCTCAACTACTCCTACTATTTTTGACACATATTATTTCAATTACAGTCACAGCCTTTGAGCAAATGATCAAAGTTTAATTACATTGATACAAACTTAATCTCATCTCTTGCTCATACCATTTTAAACACAGACACAGCCTCCGATCAAATGATCTGCCACCTTCGACGAAGAAATCTCAATCAACCAGGAAGTTACTGCTTTGTCACATTCAAAATTGTTCCAAAACCTGCGAGCCGGTCTCATCTGTTTCCAAAAACATAAAAATAGAAATGGTTGTAAAACCCGAGTAATGGTGGTGGGAATCTCTCTATCCGGGTAAAACCCGGAGAAGCTCCAGAAACGAGAAACACGCATGAGCTTCGGAGATGGCAGCTAGCACACACACACAGCCAAGTGGCGCAGATTCATGACGCCCATGAGCCAGCTGGGCCTAGATTTGGGATCGTTTGACGATGTCTGCAGCGCTGCGGATAACTATGGCGTGACCATGCCAGGATACATGTCAGGAAACAAACCATTATTCTAAGTTATTCCGTCTCCACCATCTACAGTGCCCGATCTCTCCTCCAGGAACCACCTCTCTCTCATGGATGACTCACGGACAACATCATCATCATAAGATATCTCCAACATGGTTCCCTTTCTGTGGCGCCTCGGCCCCCGGGAAGTACTAGTTGTGAGTGTTTAGATTCGAGTTGCCCATTCTCAACGAGTTCACTCGAAAGCCAGACTGTTGCTGTCCGTTCGAAGCGCCCGCCATGGAGCCCCGGAGCTGGATGGTGCCGCTGCTCTTGTTTATCCTGGGCTACACTCTTGTGTACTTGCCCCTCAGTCAGAGAACTAGTCCAACTGTGGTGAGAGAATCTATGAGTGCTCTTCTAGTTCTCTTCAGTTGATTGCTGAGGTTGGATGTGCTTTGGTGTCTCAGTTTTTGGTTTAGTGCATGCTGTGAATGTCATGGTTTCTCTGTCCTAAGTAATATGTGAAGTTTGGAGTTTTGGATCTTGAGTGGTAGGTGCGAATCTTTTAAACTTTTCTCGATTGAGTGGGAATTATGGTGGCTCTGCATGTAGTGGTAGTTCCTGAATCGAAATTCGTTGCTAGTTGCTGGGCTGTTTTGTGTGTGAGATTGTGTCTTGGGAGTTGGGGTGATGTTTTTTCATGTCTAGATAGAGAGTTGGGTGATGAGTGGGGGTTCAGGAGAGCTGTGTTTGATAGTATAGCATGCAATCTAAACTCGCGTGGAGTGATCGACAGTGCTCATCCTGGGTTAAGGCATTTGGTTTTGAGAGTTGAGTTGAGAATGCTGGTTGTGGTGGCTTTTGCAGTTGGATAAAGAATGCAGTCTTCTGTCGGACACTCACTTTATTCTCTACAGCAAGCGTGTTGTAACACCAGATGGTACCGGGCCTTATGCAGGTAATTAATTCCTCCTCTTTATCCTAGAATCTGATTCTTTTCAAGTGCTAGGAACTTTAGACTATCATGTTTCGATGTTAGAAGTTCAAACTACGATGGGTGTTTTAAGGGCATAGTAGCATTTGGCATCCACTTATGAACCCTTAGTGCTGCATGCACTCTCTAAGTAGAAGTACCCATTTGCAGAGGTTAGGCGAGCAGAATACTCAGCACCTAATAATTTGTTCGAATTGGATGCTGACCTAGAATGTTTTCCTCGAGGTTAACGCAGTATTTGCATATCTGTAATGGGTCTCTGGAATAAGAATATTGAGATCCATAATTAGTGTTTTTTTTCATGAATGTATGTATTCTGCTTCGTTTTTTTGCAGTGGAGGTGGAAGGGGAAAGAATCGTTTCCGTGACGAAGAGAAGTGAAGCGCCTGAGAGCGCACCGGGAAAACCTCGTGTATTTGATTATGGAAATCTGGTCATCATGCCCGGGCTTATTGATGCGTATGAAATTTAACTCTAAACAAACCTTTCAGTTCTTAATAGGGAGGGACCTTGTTTACTGCCTTCATCAGTACTTAGGTTCGGCAGTTTTGTGCTCATTATATTTATTTCTCTTGGGTAGAATATGATGTTCATCTGAAAAAATATAAAAATTAAATTACTAGGTGATCTTTGTTGCAGCCATGTACATATCAACGAGCCAGGCCGAGTAGAATGGGAGGGTTTTCTCACCGCCACGATGGCTGCTGCTGCTGGTATGTTAAACGAAAACTATTTCGTTATTTCTCTCCCTTTTTTCCTATCTTCGAGTTATTTTCTCGAAATGAATTTTCTGTTTACGTAGCTTCGGTTTGGGTTTCTGTTTATTTTTAATGTGCTTGTAGTATAATTCTTGTGATTACCTTCTAAGGAGTTGTATTTTCACAGGTGGTACAACAGCAGTGGTGGACATGCCCTTGAATAGCCATCCTACCACTACTACCAAAAAGGACCTGCTGGACAAGGTCAAATTCTTTATATAGTTGCTATGTGTTTTATTCTCTTTGTAGTACACAGCATCTTCTGTACAGCAGTGTGCAAACATGAGTGATTGCAAGACTTTTGTGGGGTTACTGATTATGTGTACGTGTGCATGAAGGTAGAAGCCACCAAAGACAAGATTTATATTGATGTTGGTAAGTTCCTTGCATTCTAGGTCATTTCTAAGCATGGTTTGAATGATTTGGAAGCTGAACTAGATCTCTGTGCCTGTGAGAATACACCTTGTCTTCTGAAGTAACTCCAGACAGAGTTCGGCTCAGATTGCTATAGATTTTGATGATGTGCTGTTATTGTTAGCCGATCAAGAATATTTAATTAACACGGCTTTTCTAGTTAATTGGAACTTATACGACGTTGTTTGTGTATCATTCTGATATCTGATCTGCGCACGTTGGTTTTGAAGGCTTTTGGGGAGGCTTAGTTCCAGAAAATGCTTACAATGCATCGGTGTTGGAGGATATGCTTGCAGCTGGTGCCTTGGGCCTCAAGGTTAGAAAAACTGTTCTTCCATATTTGTTGTGTCGCAGCACTTGGGCCGATGATGGCGTTAGCAGAAAGTCTTTCCAACAAGTTTTGATATAGTGTCAGGAAAATTTTGATAATTTTTTTTCTGAGAATGAAATAATTGAGCACTTGCTTCTGAGATCACCACAGTTGTCCTTGACCCTCTTTGACTGATGTAACATGCTAAACAGCTCTAATCGAACTATGGTGCATCTGTTGAAAACTCTGACAGGATGAAATGTGAAATCGTAGCCGTTTATGCTTGACAGAATATGATTCATGCTTGTCATATATTCTTCACAGAATATGATAAAGACTATCACGAAGGCGAAACTAACACTCGGTTGATTGTTGAAGTCCTTCATGTGTCCATCAGGTATCGATGACTTCCCGGCCACCACTTCCAAACATATAAAGGTGAGTAGGTTATGAAGAATTCTTTTCTATCTCGTCAATGCTGTTCATGCTTTTGTGGGCAGAATTGTATCTCTACATTCATGAATCTTGAAGTTTAATACATGAGAGAAACTTCGGCTTTGTGTTTTGATTCGCTACATAAAAATATGTTAACTGTATAATTGGATTGGTGAGAGGTTATCTGAATGATCGAAATATGGCTCGATTGGTGAATTGTAGACCTGGATTTAAATAATAATTGTACTCTTCACTTATTCATAACACACAATATCTGTCTTAATGTTTGCGACTGGATTTTCCTGATAGGTTCTGTTGACCTATTATTCAACTTTCATTTGTGATTATGTACTAGCATATTATTGATTTTAGTCACAGATGAATTTCTTCCATATTTATGATAGTTAACCCTGAATGCCACTTCTGTTTGTTGCTCTTGCTAGGCTTCATTGCCATCACTGGCAAAATTTAGACGCCCCATTCTTGTGCACCAAGAAGTGACAGACCCACCTTCTGATCCCGCAACCTTGGCGCCAGGGGAGCCACCAAGCAATGCTCGAACTTACAGCAGATATCTGGACGCTAGACCTATTACATGGTATTTTTTCTCAAGTCAAATTCTTCGCCTTGGCTACTGCACCTACTATAACATCTGATGCAAAGTTGAGGTTACTTCTAGTAAATATTTGAAAAGATGCATAGTTATAGTGCGCAGCTAATGTAGGGCGTTAACTAATCCTTAGTTAGGAAGATGAAGATAATTTGCAGTCTGGTGTTGGTTAATCATTGCTATTAGCTAATTACTGCTTGTGTTGGTTGGCGCAGGGAGCGTGAAGCAGTGAGACAGTTGATGGAGGTGGCCAAGGATACCAAACCTGGAGCTATTGCAGAGGGGGCCCATGTGCATGTCGTTCATTTATCTGATGGAGAAGATACTCTCTCTCTTATCAAGGTTTGACCTGCTTTCATTCTGGTTATCAGTTACTAGATTCTGAACAGTCTACCCTGTTGTTGCTAGTGTTCATTATTTTTCATCAATTTCATTGCTGGATAGCTTTTGAAAACATTTATGTCATGGTTTCATCAGGGTTATTTCATACGTTTTGAAATAATGGTTCTGGGCTGTTTGGACAGAATGCGAAGGCAGAGGGATCTAGCGTGACTGTGGAGACATGTGCACATTACCTTTCCTTCTCTGCTGAGGATATACCAGAGGGTGCCACTGAGTATAAATGTGCTCCACCACTGAGAGAGTCCCATCACCGAGAACTTCTGTGGAAGGCCTTGTTTGTGAGACATTGACCCAGAACTTTCCAGCTTTGAACTCTTTCCTGTTTAGAATATGTTGCTATCTGCATTCGCACTGCACCACCTTTGGGAGCTCAACCAGGCTGTTCGTGATACTGATTTGAAGGCTACTGACACCATCTAAGAAAACAAGACATTGCAATGAAATACAGATAAAATCCTCAGCCATCCATGAAATAAGTGGGATGACTAATAAAGGCTCTTATTTTTCCGTTTTTTCCAGGATGGGAATATTGACATGATAACCACAGATCATTCTCCCTCCACCGTAGATATGAAACTTTTAGAAGAGGGTGATTTCTTGAAGGCTTGGGGTGGAATTTCTGGAATCCAGGTGTGATGGCGGATCCCTGCTATTTCGATCTTCTTGAGTTTTTCTGTAGCAAAGTATTCTTTGAGTTGACTTGAAAGCTCGTTTATCTCGAAGACCAATATCCACAGTTTCAAGTCTTAGTGAGAAAAGGCACAACTCTGCATCCCTGACTTGGTGATGTTTATTTGTAGTTTTCGGTGCCCGCCACTTGGACTCATGGAAGCGTCCGGGGCATGACCCTCGAACAAATGTCAAAATGGTGGAGCACGATTCCTGCTAAGATGGTCAACCTTCCACGCAAGGTGAATTTCTGGAAAATCTTTCACCTCCGCATTGGAGTTCTCATTTTTCTTCTGAAATATAGTCATTTAACAGCTGTTTTCATTCTCCAGATTCGGAGATGTTCAGTTTTCAACTACTCGTATACATTTAATTCATGTGTTGGGCAGTCATGAAACGGATTCTTTAAAAGTTGTATATATGTAGCTGATTTAGTTGATGTTGTGATGCTCTGATTAGGGGTCACTTGAGGTTGGAAAAGATGCAGACATTGTTGTCTGGGATCCAGAAGCATCCTTTGTAATTGACAGGAATTATCCCATCTACTTCAAAAACAAGGTATACATCTTCAAAGCGGCATTTCTTTTCTGAAACTTGCATCTTATATTATCTGAAAGTGCACATTTACAGAGGACTCAGGTGTGTTCGGGAGGGATAAGAAACTAATCATTCCTGTATTTACACAGGTGACGGCGTACATGGGACACAAGTACTACGGAAAGGTGATCACTACCTTCGCTCGAGGTCGAAAAGTGTTTGATGAAGGTTATCATGCCAACAAAGCTTGTGGAGCACCTATCTTAGCGGTGTGATGTACTTGTAATGTCCATATGAAGGTCAGATGCACAAATCTTTCAATGCAGGCTTCATGCCATAATATGATTGTAGATTGACAGTTTTGATTATATGAGAAGAGCTGTAATAAACTGCAGAAGTAGAGTATTCTACCACTAGTTCTCCTCCCGGAACAAAATTCAGAAAAGTAAATATGCATACGACGAGGGAGGCTATGACATGAGCAGTGAGCAATGAGCTGTAAGCCATGAGCGTACTTTTTACGCTCATGGCTCATGAAATTTATTTAATTATAGTAAGTACGACCTAATGAAAATCTGCATCAGTGATGACTGAAAACTTGTGCCGAATGATTTTCATCCAATATTTCAAGGGCCAGGCTTACAAAAAATAAGAAGATACATAGATTATAAGAGGCTAACAGTAAATAAGGAGAAACATAGATTATAAAAGGCTTACAAGAAACAGTGAAGGATGCTTATTTAATTGGCACAAATCCAATCTAATCCAAACTACTTGCCAATTAATACTAGAATGGAGAATGAAACATACGCATCATTCTCTAAGACATTCTAACACTATACTTATAGCACTAATGCATCCTTAGAGTACTCTCAAGATAAAAGTTACTCTGAAAAAAAACACAATTAGATCTGCCCTGAACATCTGTCTAAAAGCATCCCAACTTCATTGAATGTCCAAGCTGGACGGTGAATGAACTTATCATCCACCGTACATCCCATGTATCGCTGTAGAAGACAGTAGAGGTGCTTGCAAAGGATCCACTTTTTCTGCCCACGACCAAGGGCTGTGGTCTTCATAGTAATAAAAAAATGGCACGTACACGCAGGAAAATCTCCAATGGTAACCTCATAAAGTTGATTCTTGGCAATGGAACCAGGAGTGTGGATAGTGTAAACTACTCCATATCCTGGATACGGAACCTTCACATATTTTACCACAGAGCAGTCGGTGGTAATTGATTTGACAAACTTGGCAACATGCTCAGGTGAAGGTTCAGAGACATTTTTGAATTTCTTACCATCTCTCATGGTGGGACGATAATCTCCTGATGCCTTTGGGGGTCTTGGACCATCAACAGGCTCAGATGGAGCGTAGATAGGATTGCTCCAATGAAAGGCATCAGTAGACTTTCCTTTTTCCATCATTGGCGGATGAACATCTTGCTTCTCATCTCCAATCTCCTTAGATGGGGCAAGGTGATCTTCTTCCAGTATGAAACCTGCAGATTCCAATCCATCCACCTCTGCTTGTGACAAATTAGTCCCAAGCATAATAGGCCAGACCTTGGGAACAATAGGATAATGCAAAACATACTTGGATCGACTCCCCATAACGCAAGTCGCCAGTTTGGATGGACAAAACCAGAACTGCTTCTGCTCTGACTCTTGAGATTTGAATTTCCTTTGAAGGCCAGTAAATGTTGGAGCTGCTGTAGCCCTTCGATACTTTGCCATCACCGCATTGCATCTCTTGCCATCGCTGTTATAGCCTCTGCATTGGTCCTTGGATTGAGGTGAAATTCTCTCAATCCGCCAGTCCATGGGATTGTAACAAGGAGTCTCACGGATTGGAAGGCCGTTGCGAGTTACCACACGTCCTTCTACAGAGCCTTCAGTGACTGAAGGATTGCTTGTGGTCGAATTTTGATTCAACGACCGGCTCTGTCCAGGCGTCATATTCTTCCCTAGCTTAGGAAGAGTGAAATTCACTCGGTCATGACGATGTGAATCATCATCATCACCAGGAGCCAAATCTAGCTTCCTCTTTGCTGAACCAAAAACGTTCTCACCTTCAAGATGAGGCAACCTCGAATTCAAACCGGCCTCGCTTGAAATTTGACCAACAATCTGCGCCACTTTTACAGGGTTACCCTTACGAGTAGCGAGACGAAGCGCCAACACATTCCGACATGGCCCTTGTCCACCAATACGCCCCTTGAGGAAGTTGTGATATTGTGTTGATTGTAACGCGGCTCTGCAATAGTCATCAAGTGTGGCGTTGTAGAGATCCACCATATCATTCCCAGATGCTTGAAGCCATTTGTTGTGTACTCTCTCAGACAGATTGCATGTTGGCATAGAAGCCTCTTCCTCAATGGAGAGAAACTGCGATCAATAACATTTACACCAATGTTAATATCATAGTATGTCAGTATGTTAAAGCAATGATATTAAACTGGAAAAAATATAAAGGTCAACAGTTGATATAAAATATAAGAGTCGGAATCAATGTACAAGTACAAATGCCCTTCAATACAAAGAAGGAAATACTTCTGACATATACTAGGTTAGAAAATATTTCAGCATGTCGACCAGAAATTTAGTGCTTATTTAGAATAGTATAAATAAAATATAGATTGCAGAAGAATACTGTGATATGTACAGAACAGAATCGTATACCAAATAGTTGGGGTCACTGTGCAATAGTAAGGGCGTTCTGTGCAGATCTAACATTTTTGGTTCAACGCGACTTAGAGGGAAGGAACAAGAACATGGCGTTCTGCACAGAACACCCCCTCGGGGTCCAAAACATGATGAACCGAAATGGATGGGAACAGGGTGTTCTGCACAGAACACCCTTGCTGGTCCAAGATCTCGTCACGACTTTCGTGTGCAGATAGCCTAGTACTACAATAATATAGAAGGAAATTTATACTCTGAATTGACTTTAGTGTTTCGGACTTTTACCTCGGAGATGTGTGAGCCCCATTGATGGTACCGGAAGTGCCAAAAATTTATCCAGTCGTGGAGCTCTTTTAAAGAGCTCTCTGCGACTGCTCCAGATATAAACCACCGAGCCTTGATGGCTGCCAAAGCGGTATCAGCCTCCGATTTGGTGCGAGATTTTCGATAATCTTGGCACAACTTCAAGTGAACTTGTTGGAGCTCTGGCTTGATAAGTTGCTTTGTATGACGATCTAACGCCATTGTCCAATGGAATTGGCATGTACGTTCTCTACCTTCCATCGGCTCTTTTGGATTACCTGATCCAAATAAGGATCTCACAGCATTGAAGTTGGCTTGAGCCGAATCAGCCATGAAGCCTTTAAAGTTCACATTTGTGACCCCGTGCTTTTCAAGGACGTTCAGCATTGACAACCACATTCGCTCTTGCGCCTCTGTTGTCTCAGACTGCATGTCACAGACTGCTATGGTCATGACCTTGCAATAATCAGGGTCATAGACATGGATTCCCAGAGTTGTCCACTCCTTAGTTCTCTTGACGTGGTCAAACATGACCCACTCGTTCTCAAGGTCACCTCCAGGCTGCATCCTCCTCACAAGACCAACACCGCTCCCTACGCCACAAGTCGACATCTTGAAAAGATACACTAAGTCACTCCCTTGTCCGGGGAATACACTATCATGTATATAATCGTAGGTTGAAGCCTTCTTCAACTTGAGGATGTTGTCAATGAATCCGCCATCGCCACAGAAACGCCTAGCCTCTGCTATCATATTACGGATGCTTGGGGTGCTAAGCTTCGCCCATTTGTCAAACACTTGGGAAATTTCTGCCTCCGTGAGCTTCTTGCCGTCGCCACTTACATCAACGAGGCCTTTAAGTAGAAGCTCTCGACCTACTGCCATCCCTATCGCCGAAACCTTCGCAGCTGGTGTCTTAGCCACTTGGGTCAGAATCTCCTCCTTGATAAGATCCAGAGCCTCTCTACATTCTCCATTAGCGACTGGGTGATCATGTGTTCCTATGTGAACAGCAGCCCTCGACATGCAAGGATTCTTAGAAACAATATAGAACATCCTGGCCGTGCACAACTTTAGACAAGCGGGGGCAACTTTGCAGAATCGGCAAAGGAGAGAACACCTCTTTGGGAGAAGAGGTGTTGGTCCAGGTGTCAAAATCTCGGGAGTGGATCCTTCCCAATACATGTCGTTATAATCGCCATTACGAATCAAATGAGGACAAGTAGGATTCAAACATCGAAGATGTCCTAAACACTTGACGTACTTGAATGAGAGCTCTGAATTTCGATCTGAGATGTTGGTTGTGGCCGTCTCCGTCCAAGCATGCCCATCACTTCTTCGATCCATACCTTCAAGCAATCCTGCTCCTCCTCCTTTGACACAAGGGAGAGGCGGCAACTCAAAAATGACATTGCCATTGTATTGAACAGGTAAATACTTCACCTTCGAGTGGGAAAATGATGACAAGTCCGCAGATTTCAAAATACTCTTGGACGATCCTTGATTACCAAGGGCAACAACCAAGTCATAGATGCTTATTGTGGATGTCTCTGTGGTATCTGCCACAGATAGTATTGAAGACTTGATCTGAACTGAAGCAGTCACTTCAACAGATTCGGACTTCACTGGCATGGAGGTCTGAGACTCTAATGTACAACTAGCATCACGTTGTACAGATGTCGAGCATGGTGTGTCAACAGAGAAGGACTCTGAAACTATATTCCGTGATGGCGTCTCAGAAACAACAAAAGAGTCGTCAGCAACAGCGTCAGAGGATTCACAGATGCGGTCTTTTTGATCACTTGGTCCATCTGCACTGAAATGAAATGTCTGCATCGTTATGTCATCATCATCATCTTCATCATCAGAACTCAACAAATTAATACTATGCTCGGGAGACTCATTAACGGTTGGTAACGTCCTCTTGAGATAATCACGACCACGTCGCTCCAATGTAGCTAAAGACCGAGGAGTGAGAGTAGATGACTGAGACATATCAAGAGTGGGATAGCCTCCCATGACAGTATAGCTACCTGCACGGAGGGTGTAAACTGTACGGCCATCTGTAAGGTTAGGTTTCTGATAGATAGTCCTGACAACCATTCCATCAGCTCCCAACTCCTCCCTCTCCACTATTAAAGAGCTCTCATGTAACTGAAACTTAAGACTCAACAATCTCTCATCAACACTGACAAAGCCTGTATCATCGACATGAAGAATGAAAGGAATCGAAGAAGTCAAGAGCCTAAACGACACTACTTCGCTAGCCATGGTTGATTCAGAAGGAGTGGTATAATCAACTAGAACTGGTCTCTTATGTACTTAGTACCCTTGGAAACACTTAAATCCATTTTAATACTTAAATACATAGATCCATTTTAAAACATCTGGAAACACTCCTTTATTGGATCTGGCCACGTAAAAGGAACAACGTGTTACATTACCTTTATCAAAAATTTAAATTGTTCGGCATAGAACGGCTGACATATATTTCTGTAGGAGGGTTGTGTTGCGAAAATAGAGCCACTAGGGTCGTTCGGCGCAGAACGGCTGACATATCCAATCAATGCGGCCCTTCAGTATCGCTGAAGGCACTGATGATTCGAACAACGAAGCCAACACTAGTGCATTCATGATTCTGCAAAATGGAAGGTCTCCTGAAATATGGTGTTCTGTGCAGAACGACCTTCACTTACACGCATGAAACACAAGATGTGACCTGAAAACCCACATGCTTGGACAATGGAACACTAGGTAATAGATATCATGAAACGTAAAAAGTAGCACTAATTTCACAATTTTTATTATTATATAAGTCTTGGCTATTCTTAATTCAAATAATGTGTCATGATAAACTTATAAAGTTTTATGAGAAGGACTAGGAAATTGTCATTTCAAATAATTTAATAACTCAATTTAAATGATATTCATAATGAGAATTCACAGACGAAGGAAATATCTTAACGTGACATACACATCTCTTGATTAAAGTAAATCTCAATTCTTTAACTTATAACAATTAACACCTACTTAATACATTCACTTGTTACAATTTTTATTAATGTAAATCTCAATTGTTTAACTTATAACAATTAACACCTACTTAATACTTTCATTTATTACAATTTTGATTCAAGTAAATCTGAATTCTTTCACTTATAACATTTTACCTCTACTTAATACATTCACTTATAACAATTTTGATTCAAGTAAACCTGAAATCTTTAACTTATAACAATTTACATGTACTTAATACAATCACTTATTACAATGTTGATTCAAGTGAACTTCAATTCTTTCACTTGGAACAATTTAAATCTAAGTAATACATTCAATTATTACAATTTAAATAAAATTACTGAAAATACATAACTTCGCTTATATTGGTCATGATTAGGGTAATTTGTATTATTGACATGGCAGACTGTATAATTAAATAGTAATGGCCGAAAGTGCATTACAATGTTTAGTGCGCCAGCAAGGATTAAGACAAAGGAAAATTGTTAGTGTCAGACTGGGAATCGTTTCTGACGGCTACGTATTCTTCTTTAATATTGATAGATATCTAAATAGCCCTTTTGTCGCTTATGCGATTGAGATCCAATGTCAGAGTATGACAATAGCCTATATGCTCATCACTTTTCAGCGAAAACTTAGGATCGAACTTGTGACCTATTTAAATTCAAAGGGATACAATTAGAAGAACCAGACTGTCCTTAGACGCTGTCAAATCAGTATAAGGTTGGTCAAGTCGCGTACTAGTCACTATCATTTCAAGAAGTTCTTCTAATGAGTTCTTGAGTTATGGTTGAGACGAGAGCTGTTAGGAGAGCAAAGGCATTACTAGAGACTGGAGAGAGATCTTTGAGTGAGGAGAGGGCCCTTCCAAAGGCGGCTGGACCAGAAAGTGACTACTACTCAAGGACATACTCGAGACGTGTCTTAGCTACCTCGGAGCCACGAAATCATCAGGTAACATACTTCCATATATTCTCTTTCTAGCTACTAGTATATGCACATAGAGATTTCTTTGTTTCAGTTTAATACGTTCATGACAGTCACTTGCGAATTTGCCTTTTCAGAGTACGATGACGCCTGAGAGAGCATTCTCTTTAAACATTTCACTGGAGATGTCAATCGAGACAATTATATTAGTTGCGATCACTACTGTTATTGTCACCTATTTCATGGTCCAGACATGGGACGTTCCCAGAGAGAGACAGAATGTAGGACTTGACACGATAGCGACAATTCCATCAGATGTCTCCTCGGATAGTAGCAATGGTACTGAAAATGCTGAAGATCACTTTAGAGAAGCTGGTGAGGTATGGACTCATGAGAAATCATATCACATGTACAGTGAATTCTATGAAGGACTAAGCGATGAAGCGCTACACAATTTAGAGAATATGATGGAGTAGAATTACATAGGGTAAAAGTAATTACATTATAAGTATCAGCGTATGTGTAGATGTACGCAATCATTGACTTTTAATTTTAGCTATTTTGAATACACTATCCTGTAAATGCGATTTGGTTGATGAAACCAATATGTTTTGGTAGCTCCCTGTAGGGTTCAAAAAGAATCTTGTTTACAGCTTACGTCTTATCTAATCTGCGTGAATGAGTCATACTGGGATGAATTTGATTTGAGGTGGGGTCAAATTGGTGGGAGGTGGCTGCAGTCTTAAAGTGGGTACGTGATTATCTAACCATGAAGGCCTATTTATGATAATGCGATTATTGATTTTCAGATTCCGAAAGTTCTTCAATTTTTCAACCAACTTGCGTTTTCTTCTTGAAATATAAGGTAATCCAGAACGTATCATCACAGTAATAGTCCTCAAATTAGACCTACTGGTTCTGCATCGGCTATTTCAGAATTTCAATCGGGCTAATGTACTGTGTAAAGTGAATTGGGACAACTAAGTTGCCATTAATGAATGTAATTCCAACGGAATGGCGCACTTTATAGTTAATGCGATCTGGTGGACTTGAGCAGACTTAGGGTTTACCAGGTTAGGGTACGATCATCTCCAGAAGGTTGTTCATATGAAGTGGTTTCATTTGCCTAATTCCATGTGTCTTGATGATATTGTGAGGTGGGTATCTCTTGGTCCATGTCGATAGATTCTCGTTTGTTATTCAAACTCCTCAGATGCTTGCTCTCTGATCTGTAAGTTTGCAAAGATGTTCCCTACTTCGATTCCAGTTTGCGCTAGAAAGATTTGGTCTGTGTAATGCAACCGTAGGTACAGATGTGTTTTAGCAGTCTCATCAATCTTTTATGCAGATCAGGGTATGCTTGTTGACACCCGATGAATATGAACTGTTCGGCACAGAACATGGTCTAGATGATGCGAGTTCTTGCAAGTGGCATTGATATACTGAATGTTGAAAGTCGACCTTCTAGTTACTGAACTTCAAGTTCATCATCATATTGTATTTCGAAGAGGTAGAGATTCATAAATACCTGTCATGTTCTCATGTTGTTCTCGCTTTATTTGACCTCTGTCTTTGCTCCAAACGTTCACTCCCGCTGTGCATCCATGCTTCTACTTATTGAGAGATTTGATTGTTCTGTGCCGAACAAGGGACACGTAGGTAGATTAGGAGTTTATTAAGTTTATATGTTAAGATATTTGGTGAGGTCTCTCTAGTATCACGGTAGTGTAGGTAGTCAGTTTGGATGAATAATTTATCTAAATGATTTGGACTTGCACCAATACATAGGAGAGATGACTATGTCCTGTTGCGACCTCGGGAATTTATGTGGGGGTATGTATGACCAACTTAATTCTTGGTCACAGTCAATTTGGCATTATGTGCCGAACAGTCAGGTTAGAGGTAGAAATGTTATTATGCATTAATTGGCTTCGTCTCCCAAAAGTGCTGTTCTGTGCCGAACAGGGCATACCGGATGGGGTGTTGTGATATGTATTATTATGTTACATTGCTATTCTTCGCTCACCAGAGCCATCATAGGATTAGAATCTAGCCTTCGTTTTAAATGTCTGTGATGAGAATTTGCTGTTCTGTGCCGAACAGGGCATACTGCGTGGGGTTTTGTAGTATGTATTATGATGTTACATTGCTATTCTTTGCTCAACAGAGCCATCAAGGATTAGACTGGGAATCGTTTTGAATGTCTGCGATGAAAACTTGTTGTTCTGTGCCGAACAGGGGTTTGGAATGTTGATGATGTGATGTTTGTGATGTTAATGATGGAATGTTGATGATGTGATGTTAATCTTTGAAGTTGAAAAAACTTGAATTTGATTATTTGTTTACACTTCAGAGTCGTTCTGCACAGAACATGGTATTTTGTTGTGATAAAATGGCCATTTTCGTTCCGATTCTAAGGATACTTGCAACATTATTCACATTTATTGGAGTGTATGTCGTATAATATAACATTTATGGGCAGAATAGGTAGTAATGTGAATCTGACTTACCTTGTTCTGTGACGAACGGCTCACTGATTTCTGATATTGTTTTCAGATTGTATTTGAAGACCAGCTCTGTGAGCAAGAGGGAGGTGAGATGGCTGCAGAATTCGTCGCTGGTGAAATTGGTATGTTAACTAATCTAAAGCTCACTTACAGAGTAGTCATAGTGAAATCAATTGAACGTATTAGGATGCGATATGTACGGAATGCATGCATAAGGTGAATAATGATGTTATGTTTTCATGTTATCTTCCAGATGTTACAGACATGCACGAGGACGACATCATAGTGGCGCAAACTCAAAGAAGCATTAGTATTGATCAAGGTGACAACAATCCGAAAGCTGATGAACAAGGTAATATATATATTTGTTTCACGGATGCAAATTTTGATTCATTAGAAACAACAAGTCTGGGTACATTTTAATTTACCTCCTCTAATTAGTGTTTTACGAACTAACAAGTCTTTCTGATCTGCTGTGATACTAGGTGGCGGCAATGACTCTGACATCGATGGCGAATGTGATCCTGAGGGAGGTGATGAGTGCAATGAGATGATAGAAGAGGACCTTCAGGAGGATGATGCCCCTAATAGAGTCGAGATTCCAAACCGCGACGAGGAGGATGGCGATGCAGAAATTACTGAGGGTGAACCGGAGATGTCTGGACCGGCATTAGACTCTGAGCAAGAGTACGAGCTTATCGTTGCACATCGCCAAACCAGGGTGAACTCGATCCAAATTTTAAAGCGGCTTGAGCTGTTTCAAAATGGTAAATCGCACATTGACATACCTCTGTGTAGAATGAGGAAATTGCAGGTAGTACGCCCAGCGCTTGAGATGGATATCACGAAGATGCAGGCGGAGTTTGTCCATGGCTATCGTGACGGAGCTGCTGCTTTCTATGTCTCAACAACAAACTTTGAAGGACAGGAGAAGATGGTTACTCCAGAGGAGCGGGCAAAATGGAGTCCATGTTGGCGGAAAAGAGACCAGGAGTTTGAGGATTTCCTAAAACAGGACAGTGAACTTTCTACGCTATCAGACAAATATTTCTACGTGTGGGATGGTAACCACCGTCTGGTTGCCTGGTATGATTTTATAAAGAAATCGCACAAGGCTGAATATGAATGGCATTTCAGGGTGAGGTCAATTCTGCTCAAAACACATGAGGACGTGACGGATGTACTAACTGCCATGCACGACATCAACAAGTCAAATGAAAACTCGCATGTGAAGCAGAACCAAGTCCATACTATGCACCGAATTCGAAAACTCGGATCTCTTCCTCTTGAGCAATTTCGGGATGTGCTTTTACCTGACGAGATGACTGCGGCACTGAAGTCACTTGAACTACCCTTGGAGAAGAGGCCGTGGTACCCGGTACCGAGAGCAAGGTTCCTCGAATTCATTTACAGTGTAAGCACTAATGTATTGATCCATTGTCGTGTATTGTTCCATACTGAAGTTCAATTCTTGTATACTCACATTTTCACTTATGTTTATTGCAGCAAGAGATTACGGAGGCTGGTGATGAAGGTCAGAGAAAATACGAAGAAGACGTACCTCGGCGTCGGCGCACGGCAGATGGACTGCTACAAGCAATAAATGGAGCAATGGAGGCAAAACGGAAAAGCTTCTCCTCTGCGTTTAACAAGTTGTTGACGATTTCAAATCCCGCAAATGGGAAATTATTTCTGACCGAGGTAATGTTCATTCAAATTATACCCTCATACAAACTTCCATGAATTCTCTTAGTTAGAAATATAAATTGTTCTCTATATACTATGAATGAACTCGTTCTGTAAGGAAGAAGTTACACGTGTAACTCGTAGGGCCCACTCTCAGCTTTTCGATCTGGGAGTGTTCTGTGCCGAACAAGGCTTTCAGCATGACTGTTCTAGAATAGCTAGCAGTCAAAGTAGAGGTGTTCTGTGCCGAACAGCACTCCAAGACTCTAATTCATCAGACCCGCAGCATCGTTTTTGATCATGACAATACTGCAACCAAATAGATTTGACGATTAGTTGCCATCTATTGAAAACCTGGCACGTCTCGTTAGTCACGTCTACTTCTGAAGCGATTGACGACGATGTCATTGCTCCTATTTGATATCTTCGATAGCTGTTCATTTTAGAAAGTCTGAACTCCTAAGGAACAAAATTCAGTCCGAAGTTTCAGATGTTTGAGATTGATCATTTATTTTCTGGTTTAGTTAAGAAACACTGACGTCTCATGATCACCGGTACACATTCCTCAATCGTCTCAGCTTCTGACTGCAACTGAGAGTTGTGTTGGGCTCCTGGTGCTTAATGTTCCAGCTTCTGGAAGTAACTGCTTCAATCCACAGTGTAGGTGGAATTTTCTCTATCGACTTTGGAAGCCATGTTTAATGTTAATTGTTTCGCTGTGATATCGTAAAATTAGGGACTAGTATTGAATTGGTCACTTCCTGATCTTGAGGCTTCAGCGATTGCCTTGCTGCCACTAATGCTGGGAACATTGCACCTCCCATCCTATCGTCGTTTTATTGACTACGTATTGTTTTTTTCGGTTCTGTTACACAGAATCTCCTCTCGCTATTATTCAGTATGTAAAGATTATTTTGTTAATCCGAAAAGCTGATTAGGAATACTTTTCTTTTCGAAGATTGATGTAAATCAATCTCGATGTGTGACTGTTAACATAGCAGCAGAAGTATGGTTGATAGCATCATAACACTCAGCTCGACCTTCCCTTGTTTTGTTCGGTTGATTTACACTCAATAGAATTAGGTGTATCATTGATAACATCATACTACTCAGCTCGACCTTCCCTCGTTTTCTTCGGTTGATTAATACTCAATAGAATTAGGTGTATCCTTATGATCGTCAATGATGTAGCAAAATGGATTCTAACTAATCTGAAAACGTGTGTTCTGCACCGAACGGTTCGTTCAGCACACGACGTCAAGGAGTAATTTACGCATTCTCAGTATGGGTCGAAATTCAGTTCCATACCCGGGTGCAGAGAGTGATTAATGTCTTTGTTAGAGTTTAAGGTCGCGAATTCGGTTGCAGTGACTATTGAGATTACTTTTTCGTTAGTGGATGGAATCATACGGTGTTAGCCATTGTTAATTGTCACAAGATTTATTGATGTCGAGCTAATCAATAGAGCTTAAGTCACGAGTATCACTAATTCATATTCTGACATTTTATGCAGATTGCCAAGCACTGGTCGACGAACTCGACCCCGGAGATGACAATTGAGAAGTTACAGAACCTGGCTTCCTCCTGTATACCAGCAACAGAAAAAGAGCAGATTCTTAAAATCTGGAACTCATCAGATGCAAACAGGAAGCTTAAGAAGTTTCCCCTTCATCCGTTCAATGACAGTACATTCAACACTTATCTTCATAAATATGTGTTCTGGCATATGTTGAAGGTGAAATCTATTGAGTTCTACGCGGATGTTGTTAGTGATTACGCACTCACTGATATCAAACCGAGTATAACCTTCGAGGCCTACGTTGCATCGAACCGAGTCAGACAGTGGGACTACGCTTTTAACAAGCCAATTCTCAACAAGGAGATTCAGAAGTCCGCGGAATGGGGAAGCCCAAAGCAGCCACATGGCGAACGTGCCATGAACCGCCTCATTTACCGGTGAGTTCTTACCCTACAGTCGATGGTTTTGTTTGCACTGATCATGAAGCAGTGGAAAATTGCAAGCACGCATTTCAGTTTATCTTCCTTATAATAACAAAATTTTGTGTCATGATTGTAGCTATTGGACTCATGTTTTACAAGCAGAGAAGCTTGTGCCCGAGGCACATCCCTGTTTCGCAAGTTGGCTTGACCTGAATAACGAAGACTGCATGTTTACCGCTGAGCAAGTACAGGATTGGAGTGAAGAACATTTATTCAAATGCCACTGGTACTTGGAGATCGATCCAAGTGACACTCCTCCGCATGAACTTGAATACCGGCGGTCAGTAGAGCCCTCGTTTCAACGGACCGTTGCTGTAGCTAAAGATAACGAGGAGCATCCAGCACAGCTTGAGGTCGCAGCCGGAAAGGCCTCCAAGGCAAGATCCAGAGGGGGTGCTCTTGCGAGTAAGAAAGCTGCTCCGTCAGGTATTGTAACAGGTGCTAAAGAACCTACTAAGGGCAACAAACGAGCTAGTGGAGCAGACAATGAGCAGGCAGGATCTTCAAAGAAGGGAAGGCATGATATGGATGGAGCACAATCCGAAGCCAGGTCCTCCAAATCCCATTCACATGTGACTAGGAGTATTGGAGGTGGCTATTTGACAACTTTGCGGACTTCTCTTGTTCAACGAGCTCCAGAAGGTGTGAAGTATCATGAGCAAGTAATTAACAGTTCCGTCGGGGATTTTCTCCAGAGTGATGCAACAATGTTTGAAGATTTTGCCTTCACGGTACACTCCTCTCCATGCCCCTGAATTCTAATCCTATTTAAACATTTAAATTTCGTCATACATGGTCTAACTTTTATCTAACTCTAACAGGCTAAGGAAGAGGAGGAAACATATCTGCGTGGAAAGGCAGGCATGTTCCCAGTAGCAAACCTCGTCATCATTGACCAACCTTTTGAAACACTTGTTCCTGGTTTCGGAGATAGCATACCAATATGGAATTCTTTGGATGGTTCTATCAGGAATTGGTACTCGTCGCGCTTTGAGTTTGCCAATGACTATCTGCACGATGATGGTGCTATCCTGGTTCTGATGCCTACGGGATTGTGTCACGAGCTACAGCATTGGGTTTTAAAATACAGGCTGAAAATCAAGTGTGAGTGGCAAGTTCACCAGTCCGAGCCCCTTACGCACCCAGCCTATGAGGGCATGATGGTATGTCAGTTTCCTACTTTGCATAGAATCCATATTATGTGCATGTATTTCATGGGCACTTTGGTAATTACATGGTCCGTATTCATTTTAGTCTTGAACTCTAATGGATTGCTGTGGTACCGAATCAGAATTTCCATGGCCAAGATGGCTTCTGACTGGCCGATAGATTATCATGGGCTCATTTATGATGGAAGGGTCGCATGGGAACTGTACAGAGGATGTTCTGTACAGAACGCCAGTTTTGTTGTATGGAAGGGTCGCATGGCATGACCATCGATAGGCTGTTCTGTACAGAACGCTTGTTTCGTTGCTTACCCTTACACTTTCTATCTAAGTCATCTCTGTCCCCGGATATTTTCAAGTACGACTCTCTTGTTTCGAGGGAGTTACATATGGCATTAGGTAGATGAAGGTAGCTCCAGAGCGAGTTATTTCTTTTCATGACTCCATTGATGAATTTCAAGGAGCCCCGACTACGCAATACCCTGCTACTGGTTTGCAGCGATCATGCGTTCTTTTCCGTTTCATAGGGTTTTATTGTGTTTGGTTACTTCAGTTTCTCCTTTAGGTCCATAGAGCTCGCTCTGTTCATGAGTTCACTTGATAGTGTTAGCTTTTTTTGTGTAATTATTTGAGTTGTGCTGGAGCGTTGATCGGCCGAGTGAGATTTCTCTTTCATTTTATTCTGGTTTTCGATCGATGATCTAACACGCATCTCTGTAGCTTGCCTCTTCAGTTGGGTTAGAGTATTAGTTTACCGTACGACCTCCTGCTGGCCAGGAAACTTCTTCAGTTTCATATCGTCTTTTTTCGGGTTCTCTGGCTTGCGATTCCCTTGCTGGTGGCCGTACATCACTAGCGATTCATATGATTTTCTTTGACATTATGGAAGAGCTCCAGGCACCACTAATCCGCTGCTTCCTTAGAAAGTTCTTGTCCTGTCTAATTCCGTAGCATTTCGTTTTTATGCTGAGACTTAGAGTTCCGCCATACCTCAGGAGTCATACAACGTCTCGGTTTCTTTCATTTGCAATCTGTGATGGGCATTTTCGGTAATAGTGAGAGGTTTTTGAGGTGGCGATAATGGCTGAGTGTTCGAAAACAGAGGAGGTGCACTGGATGCATAATTGAAATGTTCACACTACGTATCCATGATGTTTGTTTTTCTGATTCAATGTGATTTTTAAATGTGATTGCAAATATAAACTGACGGTGGAAATGTTGTTGGTTTCAGACATTCAATTTCTCCGCGGTCCTCTTAGTCAAAACGGGACGACTCAAGGACAAGCAGTGGGAGAGATTGCCAATTCCATTTAAGTTCAATGCTGATCCGTTGCTAGCCAATACCGCAGATGATCCGATGAGGTACCTTACACTCACCAACCATGTGGAAAAACCGTCCATGGACAAACGCGGGAATCCATGGCGTGGTCCCCATGAGAAGTCCTGTACTTTCTTTCAAATTCTGATTGACATGTGCTCAAACCCAGGAGACATAGTAGTCGATCTCAGTGCCTCTACAGGGGCATCTCTTTTGGCGAGCAGAGCTTCAGGGCGCCATTTTTTTGGCATTGAAGAATTCAGTGACATATACGACGCTGTGCTCAAGCCGCTACTCCAGCCACTAGATGCTCAGTTACAGAAGAAGCGTCGTGGTATGGACAGTACCCCAAGCCCTTGAACTGCAGTGTCATCCTCTCTTCGATTTCCTTTGGATTCGTTTGCAAACTACTCGGATTATGCTAATCTACGGGGCTCTGTTCATGTTTAAGTTCATGGTCACTGTAGCTCGAATGCCGAGCTCTACTACATCAGTAAATTTGGGTTTCTAATTTATTTTACTTACCTAAGTTCTTGAATCTAGCCATGCAACTCTGACTGGCCCAGACAGCTTGTAATGAGAGGTCGCTTGCAAATTCTGTAAGTTAGAAATTAGGTCCAGAATCTCGTACCTCACATTCTGAGTTGAATTGTAACGTAACTGATTTCAAAAAGCCGGCCAGAATCCCACTTTAGTTCCAGGGATTGTTCGTTGTTATAACCACCTGCCCACTAATAACTCGTACCTTAGGAGATAGGAAGTGAACTCACAATCTTGGCATGGACCAGCATCACAAGTAGCAATATACTGCAAGAGTAAACTACACAAATTAACACCATTTCATGCTTCCCTATCATGGCTCTAAATATCAGATAAATGGTTATGAATCCGAGCTCTTAATTAGAAGAAAAAATATATAAGAAAATACGCTCCCCGATACTACCTCATATGTGCTCTTCACAATAGTACATAAAAATTCACTATCTACAAACAGGTTCAACCGAAATAACATCACAAGTTAGCTTTCATCTTTTGTGTGAATTCTCTTGATAATGTAAACCTAATTATATGACCGTGTGTGCAGTGGTTCGGCCCAGAATGATTCCGTTCTTTGGAGACCCTAATTTTATGAGAAGTCCTTCACCGACGTTCTCGCTTCCTCCCGAGGCCGCAGCACATGCTTCATACCTTGCCCTCCAAGTATCACCGGAAAACCAGGCTGAAGAATTCAAGCGACGCCCCAAAGCGAGTGTATACGTTGATTCTGAAGCAGTGGAATCCACCTCTGAAGGTGACAATACCAGAGATATTACGAGCTCGGAGTCTTCTGGATATAGTTCATTATCTTCTTAGGCAAGCAAATGGATGATATCAAAGGAATATTCAATATACCCATATCAGAATACCTCGTTAATTAGAATGAGGCTTAGTTCTCATAGCAAAACTGATTAAGTTTGACAAACAATTTAAGCTACTAAATCCCCTACATCTGGATCTACGAGTTACTACTTGAGAAATAATTTTATTTAAATTAATTTTAATGTTTTGATTACTCTGGGACTACATAAACTCAACTTCACATTTTCCTAATGAATTACTAGAGTGATTTTAAATTAGCTACAAAACCATATGTGAAGTATGTCACATTACTTTACTAGTATATCAAGGTTGGAACAAATCACTAGAATGAAGAATTACGCTTGACCACACGTTGTCTTCTTGAAATAAATTTTGCATCGTATCATTATGAATTATTGAAAATACCGATATACTATTACTTCATGTCCACATATATTTATACATGATCCAACAAAACAGTCTAAAATTATATATTTATAAAGATGTATAAAATACATAGCTTTAAATATAGCCATATATCTACATATATCTAAATATATCTAAACATATCTAAATATACGCTTATATCTAAATATATGCATCTCTAAATATATCTAAATTAATACCAATATAAATCTATATATCTATATATATAGGTATATATATATATATATATATATATATATATATATATATATATATATATATATATATATATATATATATATATATATATATATATATATATTTATTTATTTATTCTAATAAAGATGCATATAAAATAATAACATAATATGTATCTACATATATTGTTATATATTGGTATATATATATCTATATATATATATCTTTATATATATATATCTTTATATAAATATCTTTATATAAATATTTATATTAATAAATGAATACATATGTATAAATTTGGATAAATATATATATAAATTTTATACCTACGAATATAAATATATATATATAAATATATATATATATATATATAAATATATATATATATATATATATATATATATATATATATATATATATATATATATATATATATATATATATATATATATATATATATATATATATATGAATATTTAATAATCTGTTTCCATGTAAATAAATTTATATGGAACATCAATACAAACAAATATATATAAATTAAAATATTATATATACAATTTAATATAAATTTAGATATACAAATATATATACATCTATGTATGTAAATTTACATATATATATATATATGGAGATATGCTACATATTTGTATTTAAATACAAATATTAATGCTTACGGAGATATATATTTACATTATATGTTTAAATTTAAAGAAAATTATTTATATACACATGTATTTACATGGAACAACAATATAAACGTATGTAATGTTCATAAGTTTTATTTACTACGTATATAATATTATTAATGTATATAATGTTGTTAGAAACGTATACATTTATTTATGTATAAAATATTTTAAAAAAACTGTATAATTTTATTAATAAATATTTTTAAGTTAAATTTATATATATATATATATATATAAATATATATATATGCTACTATATGTATATATTCTAGCATTTAAACACAAATTTATAGTTATATATATATGGTTATTTATTTATATATATTAATATATGTATTATTTGTTTAGAAATAAACATTTAATTTTACACAGAACTGATCGCATATTTAATTGATAGAGCATAGAAGTCTATTATATTTATAATTAATATTTTATTTAAAGTCCATATACCAAATCTTGAAGTTATCATTTCTCATCTTTCATATTTAACGAAGGCTAGGTGGATCATCAAATATTGGGTTCATGAAAGGTGTAAGAGGTGGTGGTTTAACATCGATAGAAGCATGACAACTCAATTTAGATTTTTTAAAGCTAGAGAAGTTATCATAGATGCATTTATAGAATCTTGTTCCATCATCACCACTTATATATATATATGTATATATATATATATATATATTATTTTTTAAATTGCAAATTTTAAACATAAATGATTACATCTATAATTTATAGAGCTTAGAATTCTTGCATATTGATGGTACATATTCATTTCAAATTCATATAATAAATCTTGTAATTGCACGAAAAAATAATTGTCGTTTATTCTTTATTGCAATACATGTTGAGAAATATTCATAATTATTATATTTTAAATGAAACTAATCATGCAAGATTCGTGGTGTTCACATCTTCATTTCTGTGATATTAAATATATATGTTTACATTATACTCAATTATAACATATTTCTAACAACAAAACAATATATATTATGGAAATAATATATATGCATGTATTTTATTAATAAATATAAAAATTAATATAGCCTTATTATTACTTTAATAATGTCTGATGATTCTATAGTTATTTAGTTAAATAAATGCTACAATCCATGTCAGTATTTGAATAATTTGTATAATCATATTTTTTATTTTTTTATTTTATATATGAAATTATATTTCGATTATATACTTCTAGGTATTTATTAATATGATTTAAATTATATGTATAAAAATAAATAAGAATACATATATAATTAAACATTTTTTGAAAAAAGATTTAAAATACAAAATTGCATAAGACCAAGAATATTTACGTATGCTTTATGTAATATACAATTCTATATTAAAATTGTTATATGTATATATAAATGTGAATATATTATGTACATATATTTATATATATATATATATATATATATATATATATATATATTATGATATATAAATTTGTCGTTTTGAATAAATATATATTACAAATGTGTTAATAAATTTATATATAAATTCCTTTATACATACTTTTATATATATTAAATTAACTATATAAGCATATATAAATAAAAATGTTATAAATATATTATCATCTTGTCTACGCCATAGAACACCATTATCACGGGGTCGGAGGAGTGTTTTTGTATAGAAGAGGGGATACCATGTCATATCAATCGATACCATACCAATTCATACGATCATCATGCCACCGCCGTGCTATACCATCATCATGCTACTGCCATGCTACACCATCATCATGAGGTCGGAATGATGTTCTCTATAAAAGAACGGCTCAATTAGTTATAAAAATCATATATATAATTAATATAATATATTTATTAAATTAAGGTGAATATACCATATAATATGTATACATATGCATATAAAGTTACACATATATTATATATACATATCCACTTAAAGTTATATATTCATCTAAAGATACAAATATTTATATATCATGTGTATATGTATAAACTATAATATTTGTATATTTAAAAACATAAAATCACCTATAACAAACTATAATAAAGAGACAATAACAAATATTCAAAATAATGCGTATACATTATGATTATAAATAAGAAAAAAACAAATTTTGCCTTTATGATAATTAAATTATATATAATGACCTTAAAATAATTTGGTTAAATACACGCAATATTGCATGAATGATAATTTTATATTTTACATATTTATTATATCGTAATAATATGTATTTATATATTTATTGTGTATTAATATTAAACTTATAAAAGTCATAGAATAATCTATACTATTTAAATAAACATTATATTTAATTAATTTTTATAGATTTAAACCTTCATATGTAAATACTCATATTTATAATTATTATTGACATATGAATATATGTGTATGATATATATTTATATATATATATATATATATATATATATATATATATATATATATATATATATATGTATGATATATATTTATATATATATATATATATATATATATATATATGTATATATGTATATATTAAAATATACATTACATATTATTCTTCTTCATTACTAATTATATTAATATAATAATTTATATTTATATAAAATTCATTTATATTTTGAAATATAAAATTTATAAATACATATATTAATTAGTATAATAAGTACCTATTCAATAAGTATATATAATAAATATAAATTGTATATATATATATCTTTTTCTTAGTAGTTGGGTCATTGTATTTATATTTATATTTATATGTATATATAAGTGTATGTAGGTATATAAATGTATATATATGTGTATGTATATCATATGTATGAGTATATACGAATGCACGTATTTGTAGGAATAATTTATTAAACACTTGATCATGTAGTGTATCAAGAGTAATATAGACTATTATTTTATTGCATTTTCATGTACATATTCATTACAATAAATTGATATTCAATAATTATCTCGATTATATTGATAGATTTTCTATACCGTCTTTATATAATAAAATAAATGTACCACTACCCAGTACCTGTACCAGGGGAGTACATTTCCTTAAAGTTTCACATATATACGCTAATGTTTGTCTAAAATAAGATATTCAATGCGTCTAGAAGTAGCTGTTCTGGACGAACAACAATATCTGGAGTTAATTAAATCTAAAAATAACCAGTAAATTTCAACGGCTTGGATTAACGTAAACCGATAGCTTGCTGTGATCCA
This sequence comes from Ceratodon purpureus, assembly GCA_014871385.1. Taxonomy (NCBI): domain Eukaryota; kingdom Viridiplantae; phylum Streptophyta; class Bryopsida; order Pseudoditrichales; family Ditrichaceae; genus Ceratodon; species Ceratodon purpureus. The sequence continues at coordinate 8,626,145 of CM026422.1, read as the reverse complement.
TTCTACGCCAACTGCTGTTCTGTACAGAACACGTATCTTTGAGTCCGCAAAAATCCCCGTTCGGCACAGAACGAGGTGGAAAGGAGGCTGGGGGGGGTGTGGCGTACGAGGTCGTCAGTATCTAGGGTTGTGCACAACACGTTTCTTTTGAATTCCATTATTGCCCATTCGGCACAGAACGACATATTATCCATACATGATGGATTTCGTAATTGCCCAATCTTAAGTGTTTACTTCAAGCACCAATTTTGTTCCTCATGAAGCACTAAATCATAATATTGGAATTCTAAAAAAGAAATCGTTATCTGCCGAATGATCTCAGATCAGTGCTTTAGATTTGTCATGTCTCTTAGCTTCGAAACACATGTTCGGCACAGAACAGTGAATAACAATTAATTCTGAAGTAGTTTCCTGAATGTGAACTATAATGTTTACATCATTATAACCGTTTTTGTCAAGAATTAATGAAGGTAAGGATCTGTTTTTTTCCTACTAACGGTCCACCAAAAGTCTAATACTTCAACACTATGAAACCGACCGTGTCATTATTCACCTTTGTAGGAGGAGCTGGTTGGCAATTCTATCGTGTCCCACTGGGGGTGTTCTGCACCGAACGACTCATTCTCCTACCTGCCACAAAATCTGCTCCAAGCAAAATGCTTGAATAAGCTCAAAAGCTAAGAGCAGACACGTAAATTTGTAAATATGCCTGAGTAACTACAATAATATTGCAGTTCATTATCTACTGTTTTCGGACACTAAAAACTGTATATCACTATTTAGAGTGTATCTCTCAACTGAAGCTCTCAGACTCACCACTGTAGTTGGCCAGATGAGGGTGATAAAGGCCATGAGTCATGCCCAGCTTCTAGGTAGAGTAACTCCCGCAAGTAAGCTATTGCTTTGACATCAATCGACAGGAAATAAATTCCAAAGGGCAGCTGTGTTAATGGAAAATGGTGGACAATTGAAATCGGAGAAAGAGACAACCTTGTTACACTCCATGTGCCTGGCGTGTGACTCGATAGATTCAAAGGCCTGGAGAGAGGGTTTGATTTTCCTCATTTTTACTTCTTTCTTCTTCTTGAGGCCATTGCATTTGCTACTTTTGCTGACGTTTTAGGTGTTTTGATATGCTTTTCGTAAAACCTTGACTCATACTAACTCTAAATCGGTGTGGCTTTGATAGGCTGCCCATACCCATGTGTGGGCAGGGCACCTGATATTTTCAAATTTGCTGCTGATACTGGATGTGCAAGGGCGGCTTCACAGAGTAAGTCATATTTGCCAGGTTTATTCTTGATTGGACTGTTGGTTTTCTAAGTGAAGCTTTATCTATTTTGTTTTGAAGTACTTGACAGTTGAAAGTTGCGTTTCCAAACAAGAAAATATTGTCATGAACATTGTTTTGATTGCGAATGTTAGGAGGACCTGGGCAAGGTGAAGACTACGATGTCCAGCTTACAGTTGGCCAATGTCCTCGTAATTGCATCTATTGGGTCACTCCAATGCAACGTGAAGTACTGGAAAATCTGATGGAGCGGTATGTAATCAAGAGCAAGAAATTTTCTCTGTTTTCCACTACATGTAACTACTTAGAGCTGTAAGTTATGATATCATTGTAGTGTTATCAGTGTAGCATTTATATTCAGCTTCTTAATTGTGGAACCTGATCACTGAGTGTGTGTCATGCAGTGCTTTGGAGGGAACAACATATTCAAGTGAGGTAGTGACACTGGAAGCATTGATAACCCGTGCTAATTTTGAGAATGGGAGGTATCGACCTCCAAAGCAGAAAAGGCAGCCGACCAGTACTGATCAGTGGGTGGACTGGTTCTGAAACTCGGAAAGTAGGACCAAGTAAACTAGAGATGTAATTCGTGCACTTGTGAATTCGTAGCAAAGGATATGAACGTGCAGGGGTTATTATTTTCCAAATATCGATTCGGTAGAATTGAATCTGATGCAAAGTATTTGCTCATATTAGAAGAGAGGTCAAACTTGAAAGTATTTCTGAACAACAGTGCTAACTTGAATTAGTGGCAACAGATAGACTCTCATGTATATATTTACGCTCCTGTCCTTGTTGAAGCTCAATGCTCAACATCGTAGGTCAGATGAGTTGTCATAGTTGCCTTTGTAAAATGACGTATAAAGTGAAGACTGGAAACCTTAATCTAAAGTGCACCCTCGACTTGATAAGCAAATTAGCCTCGATTTTTCGGTGTCACCTAATTTCTATATTATGTTGATGTAACAAGTTGAATTCTTAGACATGAGCCTTCAGTAAATTTCAATGCTAGATTTTGCAATTGTAGCCAGACCTGCGATTTTGCAATTGTAGCCAGACCTGCGATTTCAAAATGAAATCTGACCATTACGCGTTACCAATCAATAAAGAATCAGATAGAGATGAGTCCTCATAACTCATGCCCCCATACAACAGAAGCATCAGTTATAGTCGACTAACTACATCAAAAGACCAAGAACCTTCATAAGGACAAGGTGTGATTTTCAATGTGTGGCTATACAAAACAAGCCGCGAGAAATGAAGACAACTGTCTAAAAGCAGCATGATATCGTCCAACCAAAGTATGCTGGCGAAGAAGAGGATGCAATACAAGCCGAATGCACCTGCTCTATTTCTTGCAGCATTGTCTTAAACAATTCACGACCCCTCAGAATCTATTTGATAGTTTAGCGGCATCCCTTTTGCAACCTTCTGCCGATATGCGGTCAAGAATACTGTACAATACCCAATTTTAAAAGTGACAAGAGTAAAGGACTATTAAACTGCCTTCTATGCTTCAAGGAGGCTCCTTTGCAAAACTGCCCTCAAGCACTTATCGACTCCAAGACCCGTTCTGCACAGAACGGCCAGAAGGTAAGAAAATTCCTAGAGTATGTCAAACAGTAATAGATCAGTGTAAAGCATGACTTACTAATCCGCAGAGCAGCATGATATAGATTGTTCAAAGCTGACAACAAATAGTCCGAAACAGAAAGTCACGAAAAGTCCATTGCAAGCATGATAGAAATTCCTAGAATACATATTTGGCGCTGTTAATCAAAGAAGGAAGTATAATCATCTACACTAGATAGGATGAAAGCATGGACAGTGATTTGTCTTTACCTTTCATACCGATTGTCGTCTTGCCTTGCGACTGTAATTCGTGCCCCCTATGTCGCTGTTCAGGAATCTTCTCTTACTCTTCGGATTGGAACATTCAGCAACCGTAAGATCCTTTGTGATATCTGTACATTCAAATTTATAATTAGTTGCAAAAATGACAATGTGCAGATCAGACATTGAACTGAATTGATATATAATAACATACCTGGCTTTTTGTCAATCCCAACGCTCCTCTTCCAATTTTCCGTGAAGGCTGCCCCACATTCCTTCTTGGCGCACCGATCTTCTACCCACGTCTGCATCACTACACACCAAGGATGATACGTGCATTTACAAGGTGCCACAATGATGTCCAAATGTGGAAACTTACCATTGCAAAATGCACACGAATTTAGTGTGATCAAATCTGTGTCATAGCTTGCTATTTCTTCCTGTACATGCTGACTTGGTCGCAGGCACATGGGTAATCGAACCATTTCTTCCATCTTGGTGAGGACACCTTTCAAACGATCCATATCTCCTTCAAGATTCGCCATTACTGTCTGCAGCCGATCCAGCTCCTTCACAGATTCAATTATCTCACCCTTTGTGTCGACTAAGGCTATCTCCTTCTGTTTGATTTTGTATTTCAACTTGATGATGCGCCTCTCTTCCTTCACCATCCTCTTCCCAATCTTCTCGGAAATCTTCTCACTTGTGCTACCAATGGCTGATTTGTCCTTACACTTCTGTAGGACCTCCTCTACCTCCTGCAACTCATTGTTCAGCACCGACAGTTGCTCCAGTAGGCCATCTCTCTCGGCCCCGTCAGTAGGATGCTTGGGTGATGTCAGCCGTGAAGTAATGAACACCTGTGTGTTGCTGTAATCTGCATCAGCCTTGCTGTAAGCAACCCGCAAATCCTCTATCTCCCCCTCGAATTTGGACTTGGCTACTTCATAGTATGTCCCTTTCAGAGATTCTGCTCCAACATATTGTATGACAGTTTCACTCTTCAAGTCTAAGTTCTTGCACGTACTCCATCTCTCCGCTGCGTATTGGGCCCAGTTCATTGGGTACCCATGGCAAACTTCAGACACAATTGCTCGAGCAAAACTCTCTTTAATACATTTATTTTTGGGCATCTCACTGAACTGATAGATAGCTGGATACAATTCCTCTACACGGCTTTTCACTCTATCCGACTTAGCACCTGGGTAGAAGTACCCTAAGTTCTGCTGCCTCGCACCAAAAATCTGGACCAGCTCCTCATTCTGCACGTGGTTTACATCTCTGGAAGGATCTAGCCCATAGTTGGGCAATGATACTTCCAGTGCAAACCACAACTCCTTTCCTCTTTCCAGATTACCCCTTTCCATCACCTCAGATCAACACCTGCCAAATAGTTCAATTTACCATTTAATCAGAACCCCAGGTGGCTTTACAATCGACTGTCATACACTCACTAGGATGAGCTTCATCATTTCCCTATTTGTAAGACCCAGTAAGACTAAGGTAAACATATGATTGAAAACGGCGACTCAATGATTCTTTCCTCTAAAACGTTACAATATTGATACAAAATAGAAGGCTGCAAAGAATCGGTTAAAGATTTCCAATCTGTTATACCAATATCCTTTCCAGAGTTTGAGCAATATGATTTGACCCTAAACCTTCCAGCACATAAGATGAATGAGCTGACCTTCTGTAGATGTCTGTATCAGTGGCGCTTGATATGCAAAAGACTACAGCAGTACTCTTATCCTCATGCTTCTCCAAGAAGCGACTGACGGTTCCTGCTTGAAGTACAAGATGAGTAAGAAACAAGGCTATGAGCATTTTCCGGGACCACACTGCTAAAGTAGAAGCATAATTCTGACATTGAATGCCACTTTAAGTATCAAAAAATTGAGTTCCGAGTTGGAACTTACGGATGGCAACATGAGCAGCGGATTCCCTCGGATAACCTTTGGTTTCTGTGTAGATGCAGCTAAACGCAATGCTGTTGAATCAACAAAACACATTTTAAAGTAACAACATAAAATATTTCCACGTCGTCACAGGGATCAGAGCCCAAGCATCCTTGGCGAGCTGGAGCAGACTGTTACAGTACATGAAAGTCAGAGATCTAACCTTGAAAGCTCTTGCTCGATGAGAAGTTCAAGACATGACCGATAGCAATGACTAAGAGCGTTCTCAGCAGCTGTGTGGTAACGCAATGCATATCTAGGACCCACAGTGTGGATTATACGCCTGCAAAATAACCATACAAATTCCCACTTTACAATCTCGCCTTCAAGTAAAAGATATGCATGATTATACAGAGGAAACCAATATTAAAACGAAACAAATTTCGTTGCAAACTGAGACCAGCTCAAACTGGTCTAAAAAGTAATTGAACAAGATTTTTGGAATTCATGCTTGGATTAATTTTCAATGGATCCGATCTGCCTCAAATCCATTCCAACGAGACAAAGTCCAGGAAGGCCAGAGAAATGTAACCCCTCCCATTCAAACTGTATTGACTGGATCAGAAACGAACATGACACAATTTCATGCCATCAAAACACATCATGAGAACCCACCGGTAGTGTTTGACAAGTATCTCTTTCCAGACTGGAATCTAAACGTAGCCAACACTAAAGTCCAATTTGGACAGGGCATAACATCCAGCTGCGCTAGGGGCGAGCTCTCATAACTAGTGGCAGCAGATGTTTCGATAATGCGGCGTTAAAGTTTGCATGGTCACTTCCTCCTTCTTAGGTTAAAGGGACATTTAAACCACTACAATGGCCGATACTTCATCCTCTACAAGAATAAACTTAAGATGCTCCCTACTGAGTAACACAACTGCGAGTCAAGGCTGTAAAGCGACTCAAGTGTCCCGTACAAGATATTCAAAGCGTTAAAACCTCAGCCCTAGCGTCACAGTTCCTCTAGTATGAACTATCACTCACAAATTGCCACATCAACTCATCGATCGCACCAGATGAAGCCGCGACCTCGATTTTCTCATGCTAACGTTGTGTAACTGAGAAAGACTAAGTAGCTGCTTCCACAATCTTCTGCACTCAGCATTTCGACGACAAAAGAAATTGTGCTGTATGAAAACAATCATGCCTCACATCTCTGAGACCTCAAACAAACCATAGAGGAGGAAAATCCACACGAAGGTGGAATGGAAATAGACGCGACATACCTGGGTCCATAGCAGCAGCCGGAGCGTAGCCTGAGTCCGCGAGCCTCGCCGGAGGACTAGAATACATCGCGAGACGCCGAAATGTCCTCTTGTAGGATGAACACTGTGTGAAAGACGGAACGCAGAACGCATGCGTAACTAAAGATCCGCGTAGCACAATTCAATCTCTTCTGTTATAAACGACGACCACAACTGCCTGTAATCCATTCACCGCTTCATCTCCATTCCTGAACTATAATGTCTGCTTCCAACTGATCGCATTACTCTCACAAGCTCGAGCACCGACTCCCTCCCGCGAACTGTAATGAGCATCTGATGCAATGAGCTCTGGTGCTAATCCGTAACAAGCAACAACGATAGTGTAATGACAAAACACCGGATGCGAATATTGTATGCGAGAGCACTGAGTATATTCCTGTTCTGTAGAAGTGTTTGTGTATCCCGAGATCGAGCAAGATGGTTATGTCGCACTAGCCACGGTCATGGCCATGGCTGCTAATTGGATATGTTTGACATTGAACATGTCTTAATTGTTATCAATCATGTTGTTCCCCAGCAGCCGTTTTATTACCCTAAATTGACTGTCATGTTAATTGAAATTGACACGCTGGTGTACAGGTCATCATTTCAATTGGAGTATACTTTCATAGTTGTTAAATAGTTCATTAGTAATGGATGATTTCATCCTCATATCCAGAATGAAACTGTCTTACTAAATAAAGTAATTCATTCGCTCATGGCTCATGAAATCCTGCTCATGGCTCATGTGCTCATGGCTTTGTGCTCATGCTCTAGCATTCCCCTGCATACGACATACGAGATCGCTCTGTATGTACTACCTTTATAAATACCCATATAACTAGTCCTACTCGAGTGGTACTCAGGGTATAGACTAATAGGACATGTATTCTATTAAAATTGTGCTGCTTACTAAGTGTGAACAATCTTTTCATTACTCCTTGTAACGAATTTTTGCATGGACTCGTTAGATTGTTGGTGGACAACTGTTCATGAGGATAACGTCGAGACTAAACTGATGAGATGCAGAAAAAACTGATTGTGCTCATGGTTTAAGTTACGGACATGAAGGTGGGATTCACCGCGGATGTAGAGTAGGTGAATGATGTTTGTATCTGTTATATTTGTTATTTTTGTTATTTCAGGATGAGGAGCAGATGCTATATTTGTTGTTTCACTTTCTGAAGGTTGCCTATTTGGCTTACGATGCTTTCTTCCTCTTTCCTCCCCGTGCAATCTTGCTCTCATGATACATGAAGGGTGTGCATTCATACATGAAGTAAATGAAGTTTGGTTGGGAAGAAAAAACATAATCTGTTTGTTCTTCAGGACTCTGCACAATTGCACCGTGAATTGAAACTGTAGTTTCGAACCACTCATCATAATTGTGAGTTCATAATATGACTGTAGAGATGAAGTAAGAATCTCAACACGAATCTAGAAAACATGAAAAAGAGAAGATGGAGTTGTTATCATGATGAGAATGTCAAAGCAAGCACAAACAGTGGGTTGTGCAAAGCCAATGTGAAGGGAAGAAAGGTTGTTGGAGGAATAGATGGTGGATTGCAAGGAAGTTGTAATATGAAAATTTATTGATCTAGTTTTATTTTCAAATATGCATGAATTCCTATGTTTGAGAATTGTATAATTAAGATTGCTAAATTTCCATTGTTATAAGACTTGGTAGTTATCTGCTGTGAAACTAATGTTATGATGCATAACTTATTTATGAGGCTTTAATTAGAGCTTCTATATAAACAATTATATTAAAATATTTGAATTTGTTACCAATAATAAAGAAGGTAGTTAAAGGATGTAATGTTTGGCTCTAATTCATTGGTGTTGATAATTCTATTTAGGCTAGGTACCGCTTAGCAAGAGTATAACTCTTATTGTAGTAGTGAATAAAAAGCAAACAACATACTTTTAGGCTTTTGATTAAAGAATGGTCTTCAAAATGTATAATTTTAGATATCAACACCACGTTGAAATTCAATGAAAGTTTTACAATAATCCTCATGATCTCTCTATAATCTTCTTGTTTTTATTCTTATAGCTTCAAAACTTTTGAATAACATATTTTTACCCATAATAGAAATATTTGTAAAATTTCCCACTCTTCTAATATGACACCTGTAAGCTCACCTTATTCTTTACTTCATTCATATTTGTGATTAGAACACATACTTCCATGTTTAACCAACTTAACCCCTAAAGCAGTAACTCAACAAAAATGGTATGATTTAGGGTCCGGTCACGCTTTCTATGAGTCATTTTTTATAGGATAAAGCTGTTATTTTGGCACAATATAGAAAATTATCATATTTTTCTAACAAGACCATTCATACTTCAAAATTCTTTATACTTTAGAAGATATCTGCAGTCAAAGTTTGAAAACACTAATAGGGCATATTGAAATCTGTCCAAAACTAATTAGATCATAGAAACTTCAAAAATTCACCAAAAATTGAGATTTTACTTTAATTCAATTTTTTTTAATTTTTAATTTTTTAATTTTTTTAATTTTTTAAAACTTTTGGTACATGTATATAAAATTTGAAGGCGTGATCTCATTACTTCAATTTTCAATCCAAAATTTTTCCATATGCCTTTTTACTATCATAGACCGGCCTTTGTATTTGAACTTTTCAGCATACCTCGATGTGAAAAATCAAGCATTTCTTTAGGTTTTATAAGTCGTCTGAGGGAAAAAAATATTTCTTTCCCACTAGAAGTACTCCTCCGTTGCAGCCAACAAGATCGGTGGGTAACATGGTGGAAATAAATACGGATGCGATTAGTACGGGAAAGTACAATCTCAGTGGGTGCAACAATTGCAAGTCTCCATAGAGCATCCGCTCCGATGAGGCCTCTCCTCCCTCAAACCAATGGTAGTCAAGGCAGAGCCTCCACCGTCAATAGAGGTAGCGTGGCGCCACTATTGGTAGACGCCATACAGAGTGAGGCAAGATGTAGTTCGAAGAGATCTCGAGTAGAGGTTACTAGGACATCACCGTCACAAGAGAATAGAGGCAAAAAACAGAAAACTAGCAAAAAAACAATAAGTAAGACATTTCCATTCCATAGAGGATACCAAGGTTTTCTATCCCGTCTGGTCGTGACTATCCCATCGCGACGTCGGAATGGTCGCGACGAGGGTCCTCCGACGTCATAGTAGGTTTTGTAGTGTAAAAATGAAAAAGTAAAATTGAAAAGGTTGCATTAAGGAGTTGGGCCGTCACAATAAAGACCGAATGGAACGTCCGGTCGTGACTCTAAACCGTCGTGACGTCCCGACATTATGACGCAAGAGGGCCAAGTCACGACCGAATAGAAAACCTTGGAGGATACACTGAAGGTGGGCCTTCTACAAGAACTGCGGTAGTTGGCTCCTGTGGAATTAGTATGCATGGCATCAGAGCCATCCGTAATGGAGGAAAGAAAAGGCCTATGAAGTGCTTGCAAGTGATGGTTCTACGGGCGCAATTTCAACTCAAGTGCGCAATATTACATCGGAGGTGGAAGGGGCTCAGATATAAGCTCCACTTGGAGATGAGGACCCTCTTCAAGGTGACAATGAGCGGTCTGACACCGGAGACCCAAATTGTGATGAAGCGCCATCAGACGAGGATGTGGTAATTCGATAAGAATTGGGCCCTACTACTGCTCGTAAAAAAAACTGCCTGCATGCAACAAAAAAGCCTGCAACATATCGGAAGAATAGACCGTAGTCAATTTATTTTATGCTTGCTATAGTAGTAAACCTATCCATAAAGTGTAACATGAAAAACTAAAAAAGAAATAGTAAATAAGTAGTGGATATTTATATTTGTATGGGGTTTGACTACATAGATCTAGACTTGTACTTAGAACACAACTAAGTTTTGTATTTATGGTTCAAGAGCTTTGTATGGTTGTGCTCCGTATAAGTTTATTTGCGGAGATGCGGTTAATATAATTCCATTTACCTTTGAAATATTTTGTAATATGTGTATCATATGAGTGCCCCCTAATTGGAAATGTTTGACTGGTTGAAACTTCTAGGTACTTGTGCCTGGTGAGGGAGCACTCGCGCGGGAGCATGCACGAGCGCGCGCAACCTGACGGGCGTGTGCGCATGGATCGGGCACGCACGCGCGGGCGGGGACGGGCGCGTGCACAGGTGGATTGGACGCACGCTTTGTGAACGGGTGCATACACGTGTTGACGGGCGCTTGCGGACATAGTGGTCGAGCGTGTGTGCACGCATTGGACGGGCGCATGTGTGCGGTTTCGAGCGCGAGCCGCTGGCTGAAGGAACATAAAAGGCTCCCTCTAACCCTTATTTTTCTACTTTGCAAAGTCTCCTCTTCTAGGTGGCTCCTTGACAGTCCTAGCTCGTGACTCCACGTGCTCTGCTTGGAACTGCAGGAAGTGGGAGCAATCAGATTGGGTGGGGGGGATTTTTTGTTTTTTTCACTGCCAAATTAAGCAATCAATTATGTCGTTCTCTTAGGGTTTAGTGAAGCGTCCCGCTTATATAGACCTCGATGCCCCGGAAGATGCGGTTTAGACAACGCCTACAACACCATCTCAGATTGGTTCCAATCCATCATCGAGCTCCTTGGGGAAGAAGAGCTGTAAAAAGGCGAGTTAACGAGATTCTGACTACCCGCCTATCGCATACACAAACTTCATAAGGGAGTATGCCTTGGAGTTTTACTGAATTTGCTCCTGCGAGATGTTGACACGCAAGTATTTTTCCAGTGGAACAGATGGAGTTTAGAGATTACACGATGAGCTGCATCAAAGGTTTGCAAAAGCACTTGCGGGACACGAGATGTATAATGATTGTAATGCTACCTACTTCCATTATAGCAATTGGCTGGACCAGCAACTAACAACAAACACTACAAACATTGTACATGTGTTTGAGTGTGTCTATAAGAAGCCAAAGGACGGTGACTATTCGAAGGAGCAACAAGATTTGGAAAAGTTGAAGTTTGTCCAAATTTAAAGCAGTGTAGCAAAATTTTGATGAATAAGCGAAGGGTCAGGCCTTGGCACGAAGCCAGACTCAAGAGTACTATGGAAAAATACATGTGGGGAACAGTTATCAGAGTTCCAAGAGGAATGAAGGTGGTTCCACTGTCTGGCTCCACGGAAGGCGGATTTGGTAAAATACTGAAAGTACGTATAGTTGAGATGCCGACCATACCTGAGACTTGTGTCTTTGTAGGGAAGATGTCAAAGGCCAAAGACAAGACCAAGAAGCGATACGAGGCTTTGATTGAAGCCATGGTTTATAGGATTCAACATCCCGATGTTATTAAATATTTTGCCGTCCATGAGTGGACGATGGAAGCATACACACTTTGGTGGAATGGGGATTGTATCCAAAAATTTCTTTCGAAGGAAAATACTAAAGTCTCGGATGCTACTGAAAACCGTAATATCTTCAAGTCCCCTATCAATAAACCTATTGAAACACTTCAACGTGTTCATGCCTTCCGCATCCATAGGGCCAAGTTAGCTTGGGCATTGATCTGTATTATGGACCGGGTCCATAAAGGGTATTTGATGCATAATGACTTTTCACCGGGAAATGTCTTGCTTCACTTTCTAGAAGATAAAGTGGACCAAGTGTACATTGGAGTATGCGATTGGGGCCTTGCAAGTCGAGTGTGTGAGACGACGCCTTCCAATTATGGATTCCAAAATCAACGGGTTTTTAAGGCTACCTATGAACAACGTGGTTGATTTGTAGCTCCGGAGTTGTCGTACACTTATGGTAAGCCAAAGTCTGAGACGTTGCTCGAAAGTCAGTAGAGGAAATATTTATATTCCCAAGAGACTGATGCCTTCTTGGTTGGGGTGATAGCAAATAAGATTTGGAATAATGAGGACAACCCGGATCTTTTCAAGGACAATGTGGCAAAGTCTAGTTTTGCAGTGGTGTTGAAAGAGCTCTCAAAGCCCGATCCCGAGTCCCGCTCCACCTTGATGAAGGCCGTCGCCGACTTGACATCTCCTCCCTACAATTTCCAAATTCCAGATTGTTATTACCGCAACGAGATTTAGAATTCCGTAATTAGTGGTAGAAATGTGATATTCCCTGTTCATCATATGATGGAAATATTCTTTGTAAGTAGTTTATTGCCACAATTTTGCAATACTTTTCAAAAAACATAATACTTCACACTTGGCTTTCCACAAATTTCTCATATCTTTTGTGATGTTGCCCAATGTCACTATTTTCCGTCTACACCGCAGCAATCCCGCTCGACTAGTAGGAATGTTGTCCTTTGAGGCAGACTAGTAAATGACAGGCTGTCCGTTTCTTGTCCTAAGTGACACAGAAAACAACGCCTTGAGAATTCAGAATTTACCGGCTTATACTACAGTTACGTGTCAGTGCCTGGACATCTTCAAGGTAATTCCACTTTCAAAATTGCATGCATAGTTACCCGACAAAGTTTACCTCGATTTCGAACTCTACGCAAAGTCACCATAGTTCTGAAATCTTACATTTGATAAGGAGCAATGTTCCACAAACTTTCGTAGATTTTCTGTACAATCTTTGATGTGAATTTCATTTTCTCCAGAGCAGCCGTGCTAGTAGATGTTGTAGAACATAATCTTCGAAACCTAGTTCAACCGACACATGTTCACACACAAAAGCGCAATTTTCGATAGACTTAAGTATGGAGTTCGACGGCGTTTGCTTTGGATTCTCTCCGTTCTGTAAGAACTAGGAAGGAACTCTTGAGATAATTTATGCATCGCTCGTATTGCTCGCACTGAGTGAACGATCTTCTGTGTCGTCAAGCATTGCTTGATCTTCTAGTGAAATTGCAAAAATCGAATGAAAATTACGGAACGAGGAGCATACTTCGAGAGCTGAGCACTCCATAGTTAGGGTTTAGGAAAACTGGTGCGTTGTGCGTGGTGCGTTGGATTCTCTTCCAGAACCGGAGCGGCGGTGGGCAGAGGCTTTTGATCCTCCGGGGATTGGAGCTTTTGTGGAGCTAATTTCATGGGAGTGTGGGGTTTGGGACGTGCACAGTGGAATTAGGGTTTGAGTCGAGTGTGTTTTCAGTCGCAGCGTCTAATGCATGAGTCTGGCGTCGAGTCGTCTGCCGACAATGAGGGCATGCCGCTTCCAGTGGGCAAGAGCCTATTCTTCCATGAAAGTTGGTTCCGAAAATGCTTACATGATTCTTGGACTGGAACAGGAGCGATACTCAACCAACGAGGATTGTATTAAGATATTGATTGAGAATAAGGTGGACTTGGAGAAGCACGAGCGGGTGGTGACGAAGAAGGAGGGGATTGCGTTCGCCAGACAGCACGGGTGTAGGCAAGTGCCAAGGCGAGCATCAACGGGGAGAGCTGCGTCCACGAGCTCGTGCAGAAGATTTTGGACACTCTCAGCTTGACTGCGGATACTGCGCAATTGACGAAGAATGTGCTCAGAGCAAGCGAGACCGTGGACTCGGGACCTGATCCTGGCGCTGGATGCAGCTGTTAATAAATTTGTTTGAGTGGAGGCTGTTGATCAATCAAGTTGGTTTGTTCACTCCACTTGCTTTGCCATTATTAGGTTTTTATCCTTTAGTACATGTGTAGGTTAATTTATCAGACATTTGACACTGTACCTGTAAATCATTTTTGTTATGGCGAGTAATTATTTTTGGGCAAGCATGAGTTTCTGGTTTCTGGGCTTGTTGAAATCACTTGTGGTTCCCATAGTCGAGCTACACATGAAGTTTAATGTTTGGGCCTCATTGTGGCATGACTATGTTTTGGACCAAGAATGTTCGTGCAGCATTTTAGGAGCTAGCGAAAGCAACGCATCCGGATAAGCAACCCGGTGTTAGCGGTGCCGCTTCAACTGCTCATCTTATATGTTTTGGCTACGTATCAGGCATGTGCCTATACCTTTCTCTATCGCAAATCTATCATATGGAGTGCATGATTGTTCGTGCTCTTTCATTTCTTGCTAGTCTGAGGTTAGGCGTTTTCAATTGAATTTTCAATTGATAAATGTGTGTTCAAATGTATAATACACAGATTAGGCCAAGAACTAAGGATGGTTGTGCGGCTATTCATGGAAGCAAAACGAAATGGCCATCGACCTAGCACGTCTTTTTACAATGCGCTTGTAATTGCCCACCTGCTACACTGGTTATAGTAGAGCGTCCAATAATGGCGCAAATTTCAGCATGGAGAATCTGAGTGAGTTTTAGGCGTTGTAGCAATTTTAGTTGATGAGCAAGGCACCAAGGAGTCAAGTGGTTCAAGAATTGAATTTTTTGAGCAAAGGATGAATTATCTACAATTAAAAGAAGGAAAGGTAGTAGAGTCCCACATGTGGTGCATAGGGTCCATGCGTAAGCAATAAGAGAGAGTTTAGGTAGAAGACAAAACTAGTTCCAAAATGGAGCAAATGACTCACTGGAAAAGAACAAACGAGATCCTAAATCTAAGGGAGAAGAACTCCCTTTGTGCTAAAAAGGAGTCTTGAAGTAAGCATTTAGTTCCCATGTAGAGAACATTATTGTCCTATTATAACTCCTTTTTGTTCCCATGATGTGCACCTAGCCACATGCAAGAGCACGATCTGTTGACTATCATGGTGCACCACAAATTCAGGAATGACCTTGCTGGCAAGCAACATTGGCGCGCTTTTTTTGCTTATTCTATCTTGGGTTACCGTTGCTTTCAGATCCAGTGAAGGGTGCCGTTGTGGGGGGGAAGAAGGGAGTCATAA
Organism: Ceratodon purpureus; assembly: GCA_014871385.1. Taxonomy (NCBI): domain Eukaryota; kingdom Viridiplantae; phylum Streptophyta; class Bryopsida; order Pseudoditrichales; family Ditrichaceae; genus Ceratodon; species Ceratodon purpureus. The sequence continues at coordinate 8,611,064 of CM026422.1, read as the reverse complement.
GCATCGGATTGTAGAACATGGGTGGTGGAGACGGCCACACATTTGAAGTGGGTGGTTGGAATGGAGTTGATGAGGTTGCATGCGACATGTGTGGGTGGAGGTGGGCTGGACGTTGTACATCTCTGCCGAAGGTGGAGAATGCTGTGCCTGCTCCTCGTTGCAAATCTACTGCGGAGTTGGTGGCACATCTGCCTGCTGCGGCGTTGCACATCAGCTCAGCTGTAGTGCCGCTGCCCCAAACCCCCTGCGGCCCGCCACCTTGTATCATCTCCGCTGCTCTGGCGTCCCATCCCTCCGCCCCTGTAGGGTTCTGTAGCGACGCACAGCTCCCTGCGAAGGTGCTGCTCCCGGCAAGGTTGCTTTGTGGGTTCTGCCGCCTTCCTCGTCCTCCCCCCGCAGCCCTCCTCTCAGCTTGAAGGCGCTCCTTTTCCAGCCGCTTGGCTGCACGTTCAGCCTTCCTTTGATTCACAGCTGCGATGCGCTCCTCTTTTTCTCTCCTTCGAGTTTCTTTGTTTGCAGCTCTCTCTTCAGCTTTGCGCTTTGCTGCTTCTTCATTCTCTTGTCGCTTTGCTAGAAGTTGCTCACATGCAGAGATGTAGTCTTCTGAGGTCAAGATATGGGATTTTGTGAAATCCAATAGTGGTTGCTGACGCTTTCTTTTTCGAGCTGGAATAACCTCTGGAAGGGCTAGAAATGAGCTGAAATTCTGATCTTCATTTCGCTCTTGCAGGGTCCTCTCAAAATCTGGATCAATGTTCACAGCCCTGTCTTCCACTTCGTGAGTACTTTCCTCTGCATTAGGAACATTCACATAGTACCTAGGTTCTCGATCTTGCTCTACATTGGCATTGACGTCATTGCTCGCTGCTGCAGATGGGCCTTCACCGAAGTCTCCCGCAGCAAAAGCGTTGCCTGCTGTGCCGGTACCTAAACCCCATCCAAACCCTCAGTCGTCACATGTTAGGATTTGCGCAGAGTCGTCACATGTTAGGTTTTGGTTCGGAGTAAAGCCAAGTACCCACCCTCACTTCGTAAGTTTCGATGGCAGCGATGGAGTTCAAGTCAGTTGAATTTAGTGGCAGCGAGTTGAAGTCAGCGAGTGAAAGGCAGCGAGTTCAAGTCAGTAGGCTACAATAAGTGGCTACAATAAGGTACATTGGCAAACAACTACCGAATTATGCGTCCCTAGAAGGAGTTCTTTACTGCAAGCCACATTTTCAGCAGCTTCTCAAACTCACCGGAAGTTACGATAAGAGCTTTGCACAAAGCTACGGATGGTTTGTGTTCACAAATTAAACTGTAGTTGGTTCATTATTTCGTTTCAACCGAATAAAGCATCTGAACATCGAAGTAATTAGCATCGGAGATACCATCGGAGCTGAGCTATCTCACAGGACTATTCGAATTGTAAGTTTTTAATCTCAACCTCTGTTACACTGAGAATAATTTTCTCACATGCAAGAAAAAATTCATTTCGTCTAGGTCCTGGGATAATTCCAGAAAATCAGAGGTTAAGACAGTGTTTTCGTTTTGCAGGGATTTGTCTGATAATCAGCTTTCCGGGTCCATTCCAGAGAATATCAGCTCACTAACTGCTCTCAACATTCTGTAAGATCATATGTCCATCTCTGTGCTTAAATGAAATTGTACTAATTCGTACTGATGCATCTTCCTTTTTTCAACCAGTTGTGACTGTTGTTGACATCTCCTACTTCTGCTGCAGCACTTAAGTTTGAGTGCCATGCGCTTAATGAACTAGAATCTATCTGGTGGATAGAGGTTTGGATGGTATTTTAACTGGCCCTTTTTCTTTCAGGAGAATTGAATCGAATCAACTATTTGGTTCCTTCGAGCCATGGATTATTGGATTGCCAAATATCCAACTGGTGTAAGCCATCTGGACTCTTTTTCATAACGCTCAAGATCATGCCTATACCGGTAGAAGATTGAAATTTAAGCTCTATTAAATCCTACATTTCTGTCCAAGCATTGAGGCGCAAAACGTTGCTTGATTATGCAGAAATGTAAATTTCAATCAGCTCTACAAGAGTTTGCCGCCCGTCATTGACCGGACAACCACCAATCTGACACAAATGTACGTGCTTTTCTCTACCAATCCACTGTTGGGGTCCAAGAGAATCCAAGTTGATTAGTCTGCCTATTCGATTCAACTCGAGCAACTTTCATGGTTTAAAATGCTAGCATATTATGCCTTTCAGTGAGAGGATAACCTGCTTAGCTCGAACCTAATTAATAGTATTTATCTTTGAAGAAGGGAAGGAGCATGCCCAGATTTTAAGTGAATCTACAATATGTCTGAACTACACTCTTCGGATACTTGGAGGCCTTTAGAAATTGAGAAATTATTTACAAACTAGGAGGAGAATCAATGAATTGACATAGATGGTTGCTGTATCACAGGTACGTCAAGTGCAACTATTTCACGGGGAAGTATCCATTGATTGACCCAAGTTTCATGTAAGTATCAAATCCAATACTCCGTTTGAAACGAGAGTTTCATGCAATTTTCGTGTGACCGACTGCTACGACTCCTAAACTTTTTTGAAAGATGCCTTCAATGCATTATTCGTTTCTGCCTGAATTTAGTAAATCTTTGTATTAGAATGTGAAATACTAGTGTTTCTTCTTATGCATTCTATGCAAATACAAGATTCTGCGCTTGCATCATGGACACTATGAACTGTTTAATAATATGTTATTCATTGACTGTCTAGCAGAAGAGTCCCGTTAGTCTCACACAACTAATAAGATTAAATTACAAATAATGTTACATGTATCTGTAATAAAATCCGCTAAGTACTTCAATCGCTTTGAAGTCGGAGTGAAAGAACGGTGTTTAATTACATGCATGCTGATAGATTGGGTGGGATGTACTGATCGCAGAAACTATGCTTCCCATTCCGACGACAACCAGAGGTGTTGTAACATTCTACCCCAAAAGTCAGATTCAGGTCCTTCAATCATTGCCATTTTTGAGTTATGTTCTTTAGAAAGCTTCGTGACAGAAACTGGTTATTCAGATCTCTTAACGACGTCTGGACTAATATAGGTTTTCAAGGTTTTCAAGTTTCTTACCTCTGGCTCCAATTGCTGCAACCTGCTCATCGTCCTCACCTTGCTCGCTGACGTCTCCATCAGAGGCGGAGGATCCCTCTTCAGCTCCAGCTTGGAAATTAGCCGATGGGCCCATATCCCCTGCCAACGCGCCCTTGTCGAGGGGCCAGATTCCTGTCCGCCTGAAACCTGCTTTGATGTTGTTTACTGTGAGTGCCTGTCCGAGAGCTTGAGCGGTCCACTCGCACAGTAAGCTCTTCTCCACCTTCTTGTTTGTTTGACCCCTCATCCAGTTGTCTCGGATCCTTCTAAATGCCGCTTTAAAAGGTGCGAAGCAAGTCTTGTCGAGGGGTTGCAAAGCATGCGACGTGTGTGATGGTAGAGTTATAACGTCAATGCCGTGTTGCATGCAAGTTTTTGCGACTTCCATTGTAACATGTGATGTGTGGCCGTCAACTATGAGCAGATGCCTGTTCACAGGTGAAACCCCAAGACCATCCTCCAATTTCTTCAGAAAGTGAGCAATCCAGCTTTCAAAGAGGAACTTCGTCATCCACGCATTGTGTTGAACTCCCATGAGAGCTCCAGGTTCGCATCTCTCAACCACGTTTGATATAAAATTTTTGCCCTTTACAATGTAAAAATTGGGAATCTTTCCACCTGCTGCGTTGATACATGAAAGTACCGAAATGTGCTCCCTTTGATCAGGCGTGATGGAATTCACTAACTTGCTGCCCTTCTTTGCCAAGACCATTGCTCCACCGTTCTTTGCCCCTTGGACACCAGACTCGTCACAGTTCCAGATATGGGACTGTGGATAATTGTGAGTTGAGTACAGGTATTCTAGATTAGCATAAAAGCCTTCTACAATTTCAGGACACAAGCCTCGAGCACGGGCAACTGCAAGTTCTTGAGACTTACGGAGTGAAAGTTCAGGATGCCGATTTCGAAAGCTTCTCAACCAGCCGCTGCCAGGTAGGCCCTTTGCAGTCCAAGGTGTTTGTCGTGATTGAGTAGCTTGTGCTACTTTAACTCTCAAATCTGTAGGTGTCAATGGATTACCAAGCTCTTGCATTTTGAAGATGAACTCCACTAATTTCCCTTCTTCATCTTGTTTCAAGGTTGGGCGTATACCTCTCTGTCGCCCAGATGTCGTCCCCCACAAGTGGTTGCGGAGCGATGTGGCAGGTATGTTATACATTCTTGCAGCCTCCCGAATTTTCAGCCCATCGTCTTGAATTGCTGATAGTGCTTGCTCCAACTGCGCATCTGTCCAATTTCCGTTCTTCTTGAGTTTTAACGGCCTGGTGCTTGCTGATGCAGGCGCACTGCTCCGGAGCTCACCGCCACCCCTACAGCCAGATGTTGCCCTCTGTCGAATCCGACCAACCTGCAATATAAACCTAGGTACACATCAGTTTAATTCTGATTCTGAACATCGAAGTAATTAGCAGTCACAAAAGTACTAGCACACATGTTCCAACTGGATTGTCTGATGGAGGATCACTCGGGCTGGCAAATTGTGTTTGTTGACAACGAGAACGACAGGTACAGTAATGGAGAATAGCGCTGGATATACACAGTGAGGTTTTGTATCCTGTTTTGCAATATGATTCTGTTGCCATGATGTTAGGCATTGATACGTCGCAGCTTGGTAGCTTTTGTGGAGGTCAATGGCTATGGTAAATGTGAGTAAGGTTCTGCGTGGTCTATACTTTGGTGAGCGTTAGCGAAGGCTTGTCCTGGCCGATCTTGGTGCAGGTCCTCCTCTTAATACACCATAGAAACTACATCCTAAAAAAAACAGTCCCAACACTGTAAAAGATATCCAAGAACCACCTAAAATCCAGATCATATCCACATCGAATATGCCAGTCTGTGATTAATCCCGTTCAAAACTACGCATGAACACAATACTCACTTCTTCTCGGTGACCATCCCTGGGAGTGAGTCCTCACATCCAGAAACTGGATTTAATGACCTTCATTTAGGCTTCGTTTAAATCACATGAGTATTACTTGAGTGGTCATTCATCATATCCGTGTCTTTTTCCATTGACAAATTTCGATGCAAGTGCAACTTTACCTCTATTGACTAACCTGCGCATATTTTTTCCGAATCATGCAGTGAGTTTCTAAATTGCGTCCGCTCTGTCAAAATCCTGTCAACCGCGGAAGTGGCTCAAATGAGCCAGGAGAGCCTAAACATGGAGGTAACCAGCTACAGGGGGTAACCTTCCTCATGGGGTGAACTATGCTTCGCTGGAGCAGGCATTCAGGAAGAATCCGGCCAAGTCTTCGTAAGGATCAACCTCTGAAATTCTTTTTTCCTGATTACTATTTATGCTCCAAAAGACAACCGTAGAAGATTCTGACAATGTGAGTTATATTTCTTGGCTGTGATGGCTAACGCTGTGGATTCGTGTTCAGATCGGCCGTGTTACAATGTCACAGCAATTCGATCACTTTACGATAGCGAAGCAGCAGATTGCTCTGATGATTGGACAACAAGGGATGGAAAAACTGATTCACAACGGCATCTACTCTTTCACAGTTGGAGGTAACGATTACATCAACAACTACATGGCTCTCACATCCAACACCAAAAACATGTACACACTTCCTCAATACCTAGACCGACTAATCACTCTCTTCAGAGGGCAGATTAAGTTACAATATTCAATCACCTTCAATCACCTGCTTACTGTTTTTAAGTACCATGTCGATTATTCGTTTATGAGACAATGAATCTAAGCGGTAAAAATGACAATCTGCTTGCAGACAGCATATGGTTCGGGATGAGAAAATTCATTATTTCCACGATGGGCCTATCGGTTGCGCTCCTTCTGTGCTCTCCACAAGAAGCAAGAATGGGGAGTGCGTCCAAGTGGTGAACGACTACGCCATCAACTTGAACAATGCCTTGAAGCCCATGTTGGAGAGCGTTCAAACTGAGCTTCCAGGCTCTGTGGTTTTCTACGCTAACGCTTTTGGTGTCGTCAAGTCGATCATTGACAACCCCTTGAAATATGGTAAAGTTTATATTTTCAGATACTAGCTTAATGCTATTTCAGAACTCTAATGCTAGCAGCGAAGAAGAAGTGTCGAGTATTCTCTGAGAAATTTACAGAACGAAGTCTCTGTGTCCTAATAGTTTTGTAAATTGATAGCAGTAGTTTCCGGTTTAACTTAGAAATGCTGTACCTGGTGTTGTGTTGAAGCTTGTTGACGGCAACTAAGTGGTTGCTCACCGAGTTCTTCATGTTCCCCTTCCTGTCCATCAGCTTCCTCGCTCTGGGATTGTGCAGGCTCTTCCGGTTGCTGTCCACACATGGATGGGTACCCTTGAGATTGAATCTCCTCATGTGGTCCTCGATGCTCATCTTCCTCTCTAGTATGTAATCGCAGTGAAGGAATTCGACCTCTTCGCCTTTGTCTACTGCTACTTGCCCTCTGTGACATTAGTTCATCAAAACTCAGATTATCATCATCCTCCATTTCTGAAACTATGTGTGTGCATAATCTGTTTACAATCTCAAGTTGCAAATGAAGCACTCTAAACTCATCAAACTAAACAAGTCGAAACCAATTTGTGAACAATGAGAATTGAAATATGAATGCAAAACAATTGGAAATCGTGCACTACATTTCAAATTAATGCACAAGCCGCACATTGGTTTATGAGTGGGCCGCCACTATTAACCAACTAATTTTACTGAAGAATCTGTTCTGCATCAAGTAATAAATGCCCCACACTTGTTTCATAACTACCCAGCCAATCATCCAAAAAGTGCCATACCACTTTTGTAGAAGTGCATAATGTCATCCAAAACTTGTATAGTTCCATTCAAAAATGGCGCAATTTTCATCCACGGCTACAAGCCGTCAGTTTCTACACATTAACTGATCAGTTCTTGAACACCCTACGTTGTTACTAGAGCTCCATTTTCGGCACTGCGCCATTTTTGGACGTTCTACGATATCATTCAAGAATATCAGGTAGAGTGTAACTTACTGCATCATGTTATCAGTATTCAATGCCTAACACTTGACTTTGAACATGGCTCTAGAATTGCATCCTAGAGGTAGCTGCTTTCAAGCCCTTATTTACTTATCATATGGTGGGAGGTTATAATGGAGAGTCTATGTTGTGACAGTGCTTGTAGCGAGTTGGAAACTGTAAAACATGCATTATATTATTCTTCCCAAAGCCTGAAATTAAAGTGCCATGTTGAGGAAGGATGGTCAAAGTTGCTAAGTTGGAGTCTGAGTTCGATGCCTGACTGGGAGTTTTAAATCAAATTCAGAACAGAGATTTCAAAAAGCCATGAAGGGGGCTACCAAGGCTATGGCTTCTATGAACAAGGTAAAGTTCTCTATTATATTTTTGTCCAAATCGAACTACAATGGTACTATTAATTTGGAAGTCAACCTCAAGGTTCGACGGTATGTCCTGGTTTGTGCTTAAGCAGTTAAATTCCACTCCCATATTTGTGCTTGTCTTTATCTGCATTGTAGCTGTTCAGAACAATTTGGTGTTTATTTTTGTTCTGTGGACACCAAATGGAACCTGCGAAGTTTACATTATGGAGGAGTTTCATAAGCAGTCCGCTGAAATGGATATGACGGTGAATTGAATCAGCTTGTTGGAGTAGTTGATAAGTTAAATGGGTCTCCTGGCGCTCAATGTTTACATAAAATGTTTCATACTTGTGCATCGTATGGTGTAACAAGTGTGAATCCATATCTGCAATGCATATGTACCTCAGTGTGTGACAGGCCGGAATGATGTCTGATTCGAGCTGGATGACGATGAGGCTGAAGAAGAGACCGAGGAGCTGACCAACCAGGTAAGGATAGTACTCTTATGATAGACTCTTATGATAGACTCATCAATAGTGAGGTGGATGTTATATTCGCTAAGAAATACAGTTTAGGGAGTACGACGCTGAAGCAGAAGTGGTGATGGTTCCACATACTATGTAATGGATATACCTATTAATGAAACTGCATTTTAACCCTATGTCTTCTGAGAAAGTTTACAATGACCAAGACCTCCGTGGGACCAAGTCCCAGTGAGGTACAACCACCTTACATAAGGATTTTTGAATACTTTAACAAATTGCGAATAAAATAGGACTGCTACAAGTGTCTTGCGATGACATGTCCACAGTAATTGCAACTAGTAGTGAAAAGTTCGAAAGAAAGTGCTGGGCAATGCCGCGTGTGCAGTGTTCGGTTTGTAAAAACCGACTATTCAGTTCAGAAGTTTTAGTGTAGCATTGTTGTCTGGAAGATTTTGGCTCGGAGACAAACATTCTAGAAATGCTATTTGAATAAACATTTGAATAATGTCTGTAGCAGAGAGTTCTCAATCCATAAAATGAAGAGTTGGATATGTTAACGACTGGAAGATTTGTGAACTAGTTGTGCTCCCGAGAGTCTCGATTTACTCTCGGGGTAAAACGAGTCCAAAAGGACACAGACCAAAGAGCGACAGGTCCGTTTTGACACGAAAAGTCTATGTCGTTTTTTCTCCATTGTGTCCAAAGTGACTGTTGGGGAAGTCATTAAACGCGTCCTTTAAACACAGAATTCTACTAGTGGCTTTTCACAGGAAATTAGAGTGTCTGAGGTATATAGACATCGTACCATTGCAAGTTCACATTATGGTATTGGCATGGCCTTTCCTTAAAATATCCATTCCTGAAAATCACCTTAAGTACTATATTCATTAAAAATTGACCATATGTAATCGCTATATTTTAAAAAGTTAGCTCAACACATTATTATTTAAAATCACCTTAAGTAATGTATTCATTAAAAATTGACACTATGTACACTACTAGGATTTTGGGCTCTATGCAACGTCCCTGGTGTAGCATTATACACTAGAAGTTGATGGTTGTCGGGCCTGTTAGAACGTAGCTCTATTCATGTCCCTGACGTTGCTCCCACTAAAGTTATGCAAGGGGTGTAACGCTAGCTACGTTATGCGTTGCGTGTGAACCAACGTTCCCATAGAAAAGTGCCATGTCGTTGTACGATGAAAAATCGACACATGTCAAGAGCTCCAGTTTCACCTAGCCGAGTAACCACGCATTTTGGTTCCCATTTCTTACCCCGGTTTTTATTTTTTATTTTAAATTCTGGGCAGTTTTAAAGCTTTCGTTTTCACCATGTCTTTTGACCTTGCGAATCCACCTTTCATTTTTAACTTTCTAATCCACCATTAATTTTTGTTGATGTTTTCGTCAATGCTTTTTGTTAATAGAAGATCTAAGTGAAGCAACTGCTGATGTGATACCACCAAGACACCAGACCAGCTGCTGATGTGTATTTTGCTACAGCAGAGTTGTTGCACCATACGCCCCTAAATACTAGTAGTGTCTCACACTCAAGTTCCACTGCTCATCAATGCAGTTAGCAAACTTCGTTGCAAGCTGCACCTTGTCCCGGATACCCTTGATCACCTGCAAATATCCACCCACCCAACCCTCAGCCCTTCATCACAACTCACAAACACTTAATCTCACTATTCTCACTATGAAGTAGCAATTCCACTATCTCACTCTGAAGGACTAGTTATTCCGCTCATAACAAGTTTTGACAAAGTTTATCGTGTGGGTCTATCAGATTTATATTAGAAGTCTCCCTGTTGTTGCCAGATGTCAGCAGGAGTCTTTCGAGAACGGAGTAGATTCTTCTAGTAGGAGGGGCACAACAACTCACATCTCAGATTGCATCGGAAAAACTAAAAGATACACAACCAATCTGTGATTCTGTACATGAAATTCGACGACATTTAAGAGTTTCTCTGAAGAAAGTGGTTCAGGGACAAGATTTATGAAGCAGAATTTGAAGTTCAGCACTTACCAGACTCAAAATCGTCAGACATAAACTTCCGTGGCCATGATGGTCGTGAGCAGTTAGATCGACACCAAGGCATAGACCACTGGTGGCAGTCCGTTTCTGCTGCAACTATGTCGTCGTGAGCAGTCCAAGGCACAGACCACTGGTGGCTGTTTGTTTCTGCTGCAACTGTGTCGTTGTGAGCATCAGCTGTTGGTGTAGTGGAAGTTGTAGGTTTCCATGTGAGAAACAAGCCTTCCTGAATGACCTGGACTTCAGCTGATGATGCTTCAAAGTGCGTGTCCCCGCATCCGCAGCTGCAATTACCCAACCGCACAGTTGGTTCAGAAAGCAATGCAGAATACGCTGAACGCACCGCAACCGGTCAACCAACCCTAAACCAACAAATACCATTCAAACTGCGCCGTCCTCAATTACCTTCCCACCTTCACACCACTCAACCGAGACAACATCCAATTCCCACAAATTCGTCAAAAAAAAAAATCCAAACCACTCCAAGAAAGAACCAAACCACGCACTTGGTGACCTCCATTTGCCGTAATAGTGCGTATGGGCTTCATACCAGATTATTACAACGGCGAGCTGGTGAAGGAGTAGGTAAAGTTTTAAAGTTTCTCCTTTTCAGTTCAAATTATGACTTTTCTGTGATAAATTTGAGGTATACACATTCATCACTACCCATTTGTTACCCCTGATGTAAATAAATTTGAAGAACCATTTTAGACCTCATGTGTGAATAACAGTGAAAAGACATGTAATTTCTCAGAATTAGGACAATCAGGGAAACCAAGGGTGAATATTTGTAGTTCTGGATTTCCTTGATGACAGCATGTGGAATCTAGAGGTTCGCAACGCATTGCCTGCGAGGAGAACGCCATCGGGAATGCCAAACGTAGTTTAGACGTGGCTTTGAACAGAAACGGAGATGCATAACAGCATTCACACAAAAACGTGGTTTGATTTTAGTGACATAGCTTTTTTGACGTAGCTTTCACCCCCAAATCCTAGTAGTGGTAATCGCTAAGAGGTGTGACAAAAACTACGCTTTGAAAAATCATAGAAAAATATATACAAAGGTTGACTAAACAAAATCAACAAGTTTCTTTATGATTTCTCTTTTTCCATCTAAGGATATTAAGTCTGAACAAATTCTCGTTTTAAATATGTAGAATTCATTATTTTCACCTTTGAAAGGTGTTTCTTCCTCAGTTTTATTAATTTTTTATCTCATATACTCTGGTTAGGAAGTTGGAACCAATACAATAGAAAATAATCAAACAAGTTAATAAGTCTCTTGAACGTTTAAAATAGAGTTATTTGTAAAGGTATCTAATTTTTGAATTAGGTACATGAATTTTTATCATGTGTTTTTTTTTTTGCTTACTCTAAATAGCTAATAGACATGGAAGAACTTTGTGGTTTCTCCATATTCATTGTATAAGAACTTGGTGGTTTCTAAATTTAATAAAGACTTATCCTCAAGGATTGAATAATAGAATTTTTTATTTTCTTTGAATCCAGAGATCACTAAAATGTTATGCACCACATATAGTGGGACCACCAAACTCTTTCATGCCTCCCAATTATTTGGATTAAAAAATAATGATACAATAAAGTCAAACTCATGGTATCATTTAAAAACTCAAGATGACTTTAAATTTGAAAACTATTGTTTAAGAGTTGAATGTTCTTGTGACACTACTCATTTGTTGGGAAACACAAGCAGCAACAACAACAACAACAACAATATGCCACCTTAACAAGGTCTCATAGAATGGTTGCAAATCTAGGTTAATAATCAATTGAATAATTTCAATCCTTTCCGAGATCAAATTTTGTTGAGAAGAATCCAAGATTCATGTTACAATATCCTACAATTCAATTCTAAAATATCTAATAGAATTGATTGTGAAGGCCTTTGGATTCTGGTATTTGTTGCGGCCACGTACTCAGGAAACCACTTAGGAAGACTCTGAAAGGATCTAGAAGTTCCTAAAAACTCCTGGAAGTTTCTAGAAGTTTCTGGAAGCTTCTGGAAGCTCCTGGAAGCTCCTGGAAGTTCCTGGAAGCTTCCGAAAGCTTCCAGGAACTTCTAGAAACTTCCAGGAGTTTCTAGGAACTTCTAGATCCTTCCAGAGTCTTCCTAAGTTGTTTCCCGAGTACGTGGCCGTGACAGTATTTGACTTAGATACTATGAATTTTGATTGAACACAATCTTATTTGCTCATTGTAAATAAATAGTATACAAACATAGAAGAGCTTAATAGTCTCTCCATATTGAGTATAAAAACTTGATGGTCTCCAAATTCAAAGAGAAAATAGTATTTGAACGAAATGACAACAAATCTAGTTTTCCTTCACTTTAGAGACCACCAAATTCTTACATACCAAATGTAGAGAGACGACCAAGATTTTGTATATATGCCTCTCAACTATTTAGAATAAAAAATAATGATACAATAAAATAAAACTCATGGTATCCTTTAACAACTAAAGGTCATTTTGACGATAACTTTAATATTCTACCATTCAATTATAGATTAATACTCAATACATGTTATTTAAACCAATAGATAACTAAATTAACCCCTAAAGTCAAAATCAACTAGAAGGTGGTCGATTTGACTTTAGGCAAGCTCCCAATTACTAAATTAAAATTATAAGAAGTTATACTTTTGGCTAATTGTAAAGTTTTTCCATACCTTTCCAAACAAAACCATTCATGCTTCAAAATTCCTCATAATTTATAAGATATCCACTCCTAAAGGTTTGAAAATACTATTGGGGCATGCTGAAGTATGCCCAAAGTTGTAAAATATGCTCATTTATCCTCTAAATCTATCCAAAATTAATTAGATCACAGAAACTTCTACAATTCTGTGAAAATTGAGATTTTAGTTTTTTTCAATTTTTGTTTTTAATTTGTAAATAAAATTTTAAAGCATGATTGCATCGCTTAAACTTCAATCCAATATTTCTCCATATTCCTTTCTCACTATCGAAGACTAGCCTTGGTATTTGAATTTCAGTATACCTCTATGTGAAAAATCAAGCATTTCTTTAGATTTTATGGATAAAAAGTGTCTGGACATATTTCTAACCCATTTAGGAAGAAGAATTTGAAGAGCCTAAAGTCAAATTTACTTTTGAAATTGATCTTTACGGTTCACAAGACACATGAAAATCATTTTGCAATAAGGGATTTTAATTTTTTTTCTAACTTTGAACTTTATGACCAGGTTACAAACAGTGAGGAGTTTGAATCTAAGGTTTGAAGTACATATACATGAACAAGTAAGGTACTAGATCCTATGGTTATGTTCCCCCAAAATACATCAAAACTTGAAAACTTACACCTTGTATTGAAGAAGGCCAATTTTAAAGATTTTGGCAATTTTGAGGCTTTTCGACTTTAAGGTTAAACACAAAACACAAATACGTGCAAGTATTTTGTATCTTGTCCATGATACACGCTTTACATTCAAGTCAACCATTACCATATACCAATGATTCTAAAGTTGCAAGCCATTCGACTTTAGGGGTTAAGTTAACTCTTCACACTTGGATCCATTCAGAAACTGTATTTCATGCAGATACCGTAATCTAATTACAGTAAATTACAGGATAATAATTCACTGATAGCGTCGAGCTTACTGGACCGTCAGTCGATGATCTGACAACCGACTTTCTCCATTGGAGGAATCCTGTAACAAGGTCACTAGTACAATGGACGTTGTACCTTATTCTGTACTTCAGTACAATATAATGCAATTAAATATACAGCATAGTGTCTGGATTACTATTCATCGCCGCTTACCGATTACCATATTATTAAGCAAAGCACATATTCTATTTAAGGTGCTTCTGAGGCAGATATAATACAGGGGCAGTCCAGACTGATTCGTATCACTTGTAGTCTTTTGTTTGGCTGCTCAGTCCTGTTGATTATTTTATAGTCACTCAGCTGAACGGGGTTGCACATCTTCTGTCTTACAAGGTACTAGCACGAGAGGATCACTGACGAGAGGCGTGCATCAAGAAGTCGAGGCAACGTTATTTGTTACATCGGTTGAAGCGGAGGGTTGATGTATGGGCTGCTCTGGCTTCTGGCGGAATTTCACATTTCGGGAATGTGTTGGTTGCTGCTTGCGAATTTAGCCCAGTACTCCTAGCGGTGCTGACGTGCGCCAGTGCTTGATCTGAATCAGAGGTGAGATGCGCAACATTTACTCGTCTCTTGTGGTCGTCAGCTCCGCTCATCCTGGTCATGCTCGAGTTCTGTTGGCATGATCTGAGAGTTGATATTGTAGCGGTTTTTATCTGCTTGACACGGTGCTTTGACATAGTTCGTGCAGATACACTGGGCATTAGTCCACAATTGTCTCACCACTTTGAACATTGTCTGGTTGGACTGTGCAGTGCGTGTTAATTCGACTTTGATTGTTGAGTGCATTGAATTGCGACGTTGTAGTCATTCTGCGCGCCTCCCTAATATTAAACCCTGTATATTTGACAGGGCAGACCGTGCACTTACCGGTACTGGACTGGATCATATATCGGTAGTTAAACTTGATCCTGACTTGAGGTGTGGAGGTGCTCAAGATGGAGAGGGAATGTGGCAAATGGGGGTCGAGCATGAGCAGTTCGTTCCGCTGCGCGCTGTACATGGTGAGCATGGCGTGTCTGTGGACAGTGGTTGCCGCTCAAGCAGCTGCGCCTCCTCCAATGTCTGATCCACCAGCTCGTGAAGGATGCCCCCGGGAGTTGGTGAGCACCGTGTGGGGTTTCATTCTCACCTCTGTGGCCTTGACTCTGGACGATTGGGGCATCCTCAAGAATGGGGATGTTGGATCTCTTCTAGCGAGATCAACAGGCATTATCTTGTTGGGTCCCTTAAATCCAATGCAACTCCTTCATATAAAACTATCTGACGTACTGAAGAGTCGCATATTGAGGAAGTGGCTGAGCACTCCGAAAGAGAGTGTCTACATTAGAACATTAATATCTTGTAATGTGGTTGTGAATCTCTCACCAGCTGCTTATGATGAATTTCACGGCAAACTGGAAAAGCTCCAGGAGGATATGGGTGTGTACGATTTCTCAGACGTATTTGTTCTTGGAAATGAAGTATTGGGTTGCAGAGAAACCAATGTACAACTCTCAAATCTGGGAAAAGCAATGTTGGTGAAAGCAGGTGCACTTCCTCCTATTGAGCGATTGAAGATTGTACAAGGAAATTCAGGAGTTGCCATGGCCGTTGCTGCAGCTCAAGGTGGTGGGTATATATATGGTATTCTTGTACGTGTTGTGCAAGGCCTCCATGTGAGTCCAATTGAAGTAATTGGATTGTATATGTGCTTTTTTATATTGGTAAGAGCGGTGTGCCATTATTTTGCAAGCAGTTGCCATAGACCTCTTTACCTTTTCTTAGAAGATGAAATAGAGAAAGAATTCATTAAGAAGTGTCAAGAATTTGAAAGTGATAAGGATGCAAGAGAATCAAAATATTTATATGGTTTAAAACGTACACTAACTTTCTGGGGAGTCTATTCACTTTTGTGTATTATTCTAGTGTTCTTTTTAATTAATGGTATACAATCAACATCTTTAACTATGGTTATACCTTTAATCATATTAATAGGTTTATTATTTCCACCGTTTTTCTTAGAAATGAGCAGCTGGGGTATGCATTTATTTGACTTTTGTTATTACATTTCACCAATATTACATACCTCAGTATACATTTATAGTTTAGTATTGACATGGAAATATTGGAATTCATTTGGATATGATATTCCAACTAGAGGATATGTGTCAAAGATCTTTCCTTACATAGGTTAGAATGTATTTTAAAGATGATGGACATTGTGTCCACAATTTATGATATGATTTTTATAAGTAAATGAGTTGGATTCAAAATTATCCTGGTTGTCTTTGTAGGTGTGAATAGTACGGTTTTGAAGTTGACATGTTTGTTTTGCCTATACTGAACTTGAGTCATTTGCTACTAATTTAGTACCAACGTCGGAATCACCTGGTGCTCTCCACCGTTCAAGAGTGTATGCAAGCATCTGAATCTATATTAACAGCAACAAACAATTCTCTGTAAGCCGTATATCAGATCTAGGCGACCGAATTGTTTCTCAAGTGGTCTGTCATCTTTATCATGATTAAGGTGGACCTTATGTCATGTATTACATGCTGGGCTGGCTTCCCTTTCTGGGGCACTGCCGTCTGGAGAAATTCTTCGTGCATTGCGCGAGGGAAGGGACGTGTATCTATTTCTGCACAGGATTTTGGATATGGCCGTTCGACGTCTCAAGTCTAGCGATATGGGGTCTTGCTACGAAACCGCTGTACTACTACAGTAGCACCCTTCGATCGCGCTTGTCGATAACTCCGTTCATTCTCTTCTTGCCATTAACAGTCTTGCAGAGATGCTTCGACGGTCTGCTAAAGCTTCGATTACCGACAGCTTGTCCCCCTCGCACAAACACGAGTCTGATGCTTTATGCTACAACGAAGACCAGTGCCTAATCCAGAGTTGCTTGTTGAAGTGGATCGATTGGATGCAAAGTGTTGCTGTACTTCATTTATGCGCTTTGTAATTAGTTCAGCAGTTCTAGCGAGGTAGTACATCGGCCGGCTGAAGCAGGTGCTGAAGAATCTAGTGAGGCACCTGTGGGTGGACGTCTGGTTGTGATTTTGGGCTCTCTGATGTGGTGAGAGGTCATTTTAAAATAGGAAATATGTCATTTTTTTGTTTTCCATCAGGATTGGAGGGGCGTGGATTTATGCGCTAGCAATTTGCATTAGCTGGGGGTTTATAGGGTACAGTGACCTCTCACCACATGAGAAGTGAGACAATATATAGGGTACAATACGTGACAATATGTTTATAGGGTACAATGTGAGACTATTTAAATACATATTGGAGGACATATATTCCTGCAAATATTACATCATGCAGCTATCGGCTTTTGGTAAACCAATGTGCTCTATCCGGGAAGTCTACATATCGGGGATGGAGTCGTTAATGAGTGTGTAAACCTTAGATCAGTTCATTTGTTTCAAAAAAAATAAAAATAAAAAAAATAAACCTTAGATCAACAAACAAGTGATACTGTTCGCAACGAATGCGATAACTATATCCAGCTACTGGAATCAAAAGTTCGGTCGGAGTCCGATTCAGAAATCAAGTGAAATCACAAACCTAGTGTTTGAGAAACGAACAACCAACCCCTCTGATTGAAATCTAACACAACTGAATACACTACATTGTACAGAGGAGGAACGAGAACTAATTGATTCGAAGATATCCTTGGCCAAATGATACGAAGTAACTGGAGTACCAAAAATTCTTCTCGCACATATACTCGACTTTTCTCTCTCTGACTATCAACATATGCGACATCAAAAAACACTAGGAGTGTGGCTCAGTCAAGACGTGTAATCACGTTGAGGAAAACCCCATCATGAAATAGGTAAGATTTGATCATCCTTGCCCCAAGCCAGAAGAAACCATACACGTCCTAAACAAAGGACGTACAGCTAAAACTTACTGCCTGACAGCCTTTCCGATGCAGTGGTGGTCTCAGGAACAATAGAAGTTCTCAACACTAGGTTCAGACAATGTAGGTAAGTTTGTATTCATCACTGTCCACCACTGCACCTTCAGACCTCAGAGAATCGCAGTTCGTGACCGTTCCTCTTGACATATTCCCTTCCGGAAAAAAAATAGATGGCTCAGTCGAAATGTGTAATCACGTAGAGGAAAAACCCCTCTCATGAAATAGGTAAGATTTGATCATCGTCGCCCCAAGCCCCAAACAACGACACACGAGCTAAACAACAACCCTGGCAATATTACGTTTGGATGACAGTTTGAAGATTTCAGAGGGAGAGCACAATAAAGTGGACCACAAAGTGCAAAATGTGACCGCTAAGAAGTGAATATGAAGTGTGGTTTTTTTAAAGGCTCAAAGCTGATTTTGAGCATTTTGGTGTAGTTTTTGAGCATTTTAGTCACTTTCTAGAGTGTCATAAGGTATCTTTCACGCATCTTCCTAAAAAGAACATCCTCAATTGAAACTAAATTTGACCACTAATTCTAAATCATGAAAATGAACTTTTCCAAAGTCTTAATTTCTTCATTTCATGCCTTCTGTTGTCTTTAGAGGATGTTTTTTTCAATTTAAAAAACAATGTTCGGTGAAAAAAAAACGCACAAAAAGTACCGTAGAAGTGACCCTCTTAAAAAACATCTTTGCGATACTTTTAGAACCCTAAACCAATTAATGGGTATATGAATTGACTATTTTAGAATACTTCTTAAATATACAGAGGGCACTGCAAAATTAAAAGTGATTTTGGACAAAGCCCTAAACCGTTATGTTCACTTTTTCAAATGACTGCATTCACTTTGCCCGACTTCGACGTCTCCATTTTCGATTGTAAACTCAATTTCTTTTCCCGCAACTTTGGGAAGTTGAAGAACATCAAGTCTACTTTCCGTATCCCAAACTTAATTTTGCATCGACGTAACGTAGATTCCACTTTCTCTAGTGTTTACGGAAGGGATTGAAATTGAGAAAAAAGATAAGCACTTTTTTGGTCCACTTTATTGTGCTTCCCCCCCTCAATAATCTAATAGATTTTACAAATTCAGATAAATTGGAACTTCAATTGCTCATATTGTTTAAGGCATATTTAGGTAATTTTGGACTTTTTAAAGTCCAGAATTAATAGTCAGCTCATCCGCGGACAAAATGTTTGTAGTAGATAACCTAAAATTATTGAAAATTTTCAAAAAAAATAGATTAAATATTATAAAATAATGCATATTTCACAAAATTCACAAAAAATTAGACATAATGATGTCCAAATGTAGAATTTATGGCTGTAACATAGTCAAAACAATGAATTTTGAGCCAAAAAATGGTTTTTATAGCATATTTTGGGGGGAGAGCACAATAAAGTGGACCACAAAGTGACGCATGTGATCATTTGGAAGTGATTATGAAGTGTGCTGTTTTTCAAAGCTCAAATCTGATTTTGAGCATTTTGGTGTAGTTTTTGAGCATTTTAGTCACTTTCTAAGGTGTCATAAGGTGTCTTACACACACCTTCATAAAAAGAACATCCTGAATTGAAACTAAATTTGACCATTAGTTCTAAATCATGAAAACAAACTTTTCCAAAGTCTTGATTTCTTCATTTACAACCCTCTATTGTCTTTAGAAGATGTTTTTTCCAATTTAAAAAACAATGTTTGGTAAAAAAAAACACACAAAAAGTACCGCCAAAGTGACCCTCCTAAAAAACATCTCGGCGGTACTTTAGGAACCCTAAACTAATTAATGAGTATATGAATTTACTATTTTAGAATACCTCTTACACATACAGAGGGCTGCACTTCATCAAAAGTGATTTCAAACAAAACCCTAAACCGTTATGTTCACTTTTCCAAATGACTACATTCACTTTGCCCGACTTCGGCGTCTCTGTTTTCCATTGTAAACTCAATTTATTTTCCCACAACTTTGGGAAGTTCAAGAAGATCAAGTCTACTTTCCGTATCCCAAACTTAATTTTGCGTTGACTTAACGGAGATCCCCCTTTCTCTAGTGTTTACGAAAAGGGCTGAAATTGGGGAAAAGATAAGCACTTTTTTGGTTCACTTTATTGTGCTTCCCCCCCTTTGAGCGAAAATTGCAAAAAAAAAAAGTTTTTTTCAACCCTGCTATTTTGGTCGGTGGCCCGCCGACCAAATGATAAAAAGTCCAAAATTAGGCATTTTGTCTAGAATTACTTAAATATCCCTTGTTTGATTCAACATGAGACATTTCATTTTTATTATTTCTTTCAAAGTGACTTAATTGCAAATTTGCAATTGATTTTTCCTTTGATTTTACTTTTGATCCATTTTTGATCCATTTACAGTTCAATCGCTTACTTCAATTTTAATTGGATAATCTAAACTTGGTACTAGTCAGTTCTTTATGCTAATTGGAAAGGAAGGGAGTTGGAAAGCTACTAGATGTGGAGGAAGATCAATCTTTTTTAAATTTTTTTTGCACTTGAAGGTACATGCCAATTATTCCCAAAACAATATACAAAGTTATGAAGTTATGAAAAATCTCCCCAAGTAAAAAAATGGGAAATTTGACTACGGCAAATGCAAACACCTATTTCCTGCTCTTTAAATCTACTTCTCGCTCTCCGATCTCCGGCCTCCACAAGCACTGAATTTCCAGTCGTTACCGAAGGAAGTTACCATGGATTTGTGGCTGGTATTCTTGACTGGCTGATGCTCTTGGAGTAGGGCCATGAAGAGATCTGGAGTCAAATGAATCCAGATGGGAGTGGAGCCCCTCAGACAAAATGCCCACACAGCACCAAGGACTGGACTGAAACTTCGAATAAGTGCACGTTTACTTTCTATGAATGCAGCTAACTTGTGAACCAGTACTCGAATTTAAACTTTTGACCTTGAAGAAGCATATGTACAGATTTATAATCTGAACATCAGATTGGAGATGTAGATTACTAGGACCGTAGTATGATGAGTTATAGATTACATATGCTTTTCTATCCAAGTTGCTGAATATGATTGTCAGAGATTGTTCTCCTAATTTCCTCAGTATATTTGATTGCAGCTACTTAAAACTAAGGAGCACAATATTTCAGTAGAGTTTTCATTGTTGTTAATTAAAGTAGCCAGTTCATACACACACACATATATATATATATATATATATATATATATATATATATATACATACATACACACCCTCCGCACCGGTTTCCTACTCCTGGAGCTTTTACACTAAGAATAGGAAACCGTTTCGAATGGACTGACATAGACGAAACGCACTACAGCAATGCAGCCGAGACTATGTTCGACACATGTGTATCAACTTGGCAGGCACCACCTCATTGCTCTGATTCTCCTCGAGCCCTCTACCCAGACACTCGTATTTTGAATACTACATCAGATAACTTACTTTTAACTTTGCTTCCTCCGTCAAGCACACAGTGCATGTCTCTCCCTCTCCCGACATCCTCGCGCTGCTCTGCAGCACACCACCACCAGGTCCGAGGAATGTATATGGGACGGTAACGGCGAACGTTGGTGCTTGAGAATGCCGTCGATAACAAACAAGAAGCCAGAGAGCAAAAGTGCAGCGGTTCAATCAAACGATTTCTCGGCCTTCCGGGAAATTGCACAAAGTAACTTTCACATCACAACATGCAGTTCAATCATGGTACCCATCATCATGCAGATCTCGGTGATCATATTGGTAATCCAATTCGATGGCTCAACGACATGTACAACACAAGGCGCTACAAAGCGAAGGACTAAATTTGTATTAAGATACCCAGCTATAAATTACAGATCTCTTAATGTTCAAATCACAACCAGCCCAGCCCGTAGGTTGCATGAACGACCACAAGCTGCGCTCGATAAGTCCATTTTACACAGATCATATCGCTTGCGGGCTCACACACTACGCCCATCAAGAGTGCTACCCAACTAGTCTGTTTAAATTGATGATGACTCTAGATAGTAGCTTTTGAAGTCAACCCAGATTCCGGGAATATAGTCTTATAACAATCTAGAACAAATCTAATATATGTACAGGAACAACTGTATGTCTGTGTTGTGTATGTCTGTGTTGTATTCTCTGGGATTTCTGAAAGGACTAGAGTAATTTGCAGTAGCTGAATAAGTGGCTGCTGCGTCACAAAAGAAATCTGGTAATTATATTGATGCAAGAACTGTCTCTGAACCACTATTATACTGTGCAAAAACATATCGCAGAACCCTGCCAATGATTTGGTGAACACGCAAGCCGTTTTTGATTGACCCACTGACTGCAAACCACAGAGTATTCCCTGTCTCCAATTTCGTGCAATGAAATACTCGGTCTCCTGCATACCCGCACCCTATCTCTGTTCTACAACTCCTCAAACGGCGACATGAAGACCGAATCACAAAAACTATGGATTCACCAGCTCCCCATATACCGGCTGATCTCATGATAAGTAAACAGAGGCGCGTGATCTGCAGCCGCGTCCTAGTAATCGTAATCTGGAATTGAGTCCTCGTCACTCCCACCTCGTACAGCTTCGTCTTCAGAACCCTTTCTCCCTCCCCCTTTCCCTGTCCCGCTCCCTCGTCCTCTCCCTCTCCCTGTTTCTGTTCTTGTCTCCAGTCCCTCTGCCTCTCTGTCCAGCCTCATCCTCCAAGAAGCTTAGAAGGTCTTCAGAGGAATACGGTTGATACTCATCACGTTCACCTTGTGCAGCTTCGTCGTATGAACCCTTTCTCCCTCTCCCTCCCCCTCTCCCCCTCCCTGTCCATCCGCCTCTCCCTCTCGCGCTGCATATCTCTGAACATTGTCTCCCTCGCTCACGCCTTAGAACTCCGTCTCCCACTCCCCGTTTCTGTTTCTGTTTCTGTCCCTGCCCCTCTCCCAGCCTCATCCTCCATAAAGCTTAGAATGACTCTACAGAAATTCGCATGGTCCAAAAATTATATAAGGGATTCAAGAAGTATGTAAGCTCCCTGTAAGCTTTCGTGGTATCAGGCCTGTCCACGAACGGATCAGGTTTTCCCACCATCATTTCCATAACGAACTGCAGTTCTCCATTTACTCGCATCAGCCTCGGCGCTTCCGCCACGACAATAGAGAATCGGGGCAATTCCAGGTATATGCAGCACAAAATTCGACAGAGAGATTCCCGTCCACGCGTTACTGCTGATAGAACTAACTGAGGGTGAACATCAATGACATCAGACAGTCCTTCGCTGAGGTGCAAATTGTGTGTCACTTGATCGTACCAGTCAAGATCATCAAGAAGCGTGGCTCTAAACTCCGGATCTGCTTCCAAGCGCGAAACAGACTGTGCCGGAAAATCACTCAGCACATGGTTCAGATACTCATTGAACCGGGACTGGCTATCTACTTCTTGCATCGATGAATGGCCGGAATCCATGCTTCCAGACTACCAACTACTCTTCAAAGTCCTTTCCTGAACTGCCCAAGTGAGAAATACATAACAATCGACAGCATCCGGCAGATTCAAATCGGCGATGCAATGTCACAAAGTATCTGGTGAAAGGGGTGTCGGGCTGTATCTTGAACACCTGCTTCCAACGTCCTGCTTCGAGCCAGTCTTCACGAAAACGATCCAACCGAGAGCAAACAGTAACAAATCTCGGTTGAAAGCAACAGTGCAAGCAGGTACTCATGAAATCCTTGGATTCAACCGGGCACGATCTGGCAACAATAAGTCAATCGGGTGCCAGCTTTGATCAATATCATGAACTGCTTCAGACCGGTCCACAAGGATTTCACGAACAATTCTGATGCTTCCAGCAACAACTCTGATGCTAGCTCACGACAACAAATCGATCCACTGGGTACTTAGAGAGCACATGTTACGCTGTATATAGACCGCAAGCAATTCATGAATACAAGCAAGCTAGTCCAATATCAAAGCCTCCTTGATTCACGACCTCAAATGCGCATTGATTCACAAATGGGTACGGGAATAGCCAACCGATCTTCTACGACAACTACGATCACTAGCCAGCACGATGAACAACTATTGAAACTGTTGAAAGGGTGTTGGTCACAGTGGCAGCATCGGATAATACCCTCTCCATCGCACTTGTCACAGGTGACCGTTGTGGGGCTTTTACATCGGGAAGGGGGTTTGGCAAACGTAGTTCACGAGACCGGTCTTTAAAACAATTTGCAATTTCATGAGGAATTTGATTGAACTTCTTCTGTTTAGGAAGGGCTCCGTTGCAGCGAAGGAGTCTGAATGTGGCCGCGGTTTGAGGCTGATGTGGGTACTGAACCTGCTTGTGCTCGCATCAGTCGACAGGGTGGATCTGCAACGACTCGGTGACTCCATTTCTCGGCCTGATGATTGAATTGCTGCACGTAAATCAACGAAGATTGAATAGGAGTCGTGAGATGTCCGTCTCTAATAATGAGAATGTACGGGAAATATGGATCGCTATATTATCCTGGTTTAGGTTTGAGCCTTGCTATCGGCCGCATATTCACGTTGGAGCAGAGATGGAGATGCTGTGTAGGTTCAATTTAGTTAGAGGGCGGAATGCAATGATGAAAGAGTCAGCCAATGGCTCGTGAAGAAGGGTGTTGTGCTTGTGTAACAATGGTGAGGCAGTGTCCATATTTCGGATGACATGGAGCCAAATTGAGAGGTGGGCCGAGTCTATTAGTACTTGCAACGAGAATCCTGTTTCTGAATATGCAGGTTTTTAAAGACAATTTCTAAAATTCTTAATTTTTGGTACAATTTTGGACCTATTATGATGGTAAGTATAAACTAGGTAAAATGATTTCTAAATTACATTTTTTTGAGAAGTACATAAATATTTTTTTGGAATAGCAATAAATGGATGAATATTATATTCCATGGTGGTTAATTACTTTGTTGTTTTCAATGATGAATTTTTGTTGAATGCATTATGCTTCATTAGTGGGATTTAGAGAAAGGTTGTTGATGTACTATAAGCGGCGCCAAGTCCTTGTGCACTAAGATAAATGTAGAAGCTTTTAAACATTCTTTTAAGTTCTTGGGTATGAGTTGAGTAGAAGTATCTATGATAGTGATCATGAATGCTGTCTTGTGAGCGGTGAGCACTAAATTTTTAAATTTTTAAATTTTTATTTGAATATTTTGAGATATTTTGCAATGATGACATGGCATATATGGGACCCATAACTGTGGAAGGTGGTTAAGGGTTTTTTCCAAAGATAATGCCTTCTAAATTGATGAATGTAGAAATTTACACCCAATTCATATTCGATGGAGGTGAAGAGCTCCAAAATGCCTTCTCTAATAATCCGTAAAAATACATTCACTGCTAGAGACACCCACTCACTTCTTAAATCAATGTGGAATATCTTTCTTGTCAAAGGCTCCCTTGACAACCAACTCCCTCCAGAAATACCTCAAGATAGCCTGCTTCATAGCATTCTCAACACCAGCTTAGTTGAAAAATGGCTCCTTCTTGATAAAAGTGCTAGCCTTAGGAAAAAATTACTAAAGGTTTTCCCCTACAAAGTGATGGAATGAGCCTCAATCCACGAGTCAATACAATCTAGAGGATTTGGTAAATCTTGTGTCTTCAACACTATGATGTCGTCCTTTACAATCTTGGCATAACAATGAGAGCCTCCTCCTCTAATTGCGGTAACAAACAATGACAATTTTTATAAGTACATATTTTACTTTAAACAAATATATTGTTTCTCTAACCATTAGAAGACATGGAATGAATTCAACAATTACAGCCAAAAGATTTAATACATACCTCAGTCCAAAAGGCAGCCTGATCAATCCAAACCCGGAGAACTGAATCAGAAGCTGGTGTTGGAGGAAAGTTATACTCCAGGCGACTCTCTTTGCTCATATTCCACGACTTTAGCCATCTCTCTTTGTACTTGGCAGAAACCTTGGCAGTTGCAAAAAGCTGCAATTTTTCAGGGGTCATTTCACGCTTCGGCTGAAAATGTCAAAGTGACGGATGATGTGCAAACAAGTCAAGCATCATCTTAGAATAACTTGATATCATATTATATAATCTTGTAAAAATTGAAGTAGAATAAAAAAAACCTATGCATTAACAATATAAGGGAGACTAGACAAAAAACAATTTAAAACTAAAAATGCATAGACACAGTAGAAAATGTACTTTAAAACACACAAAGCTCTTAGCTGATTATCCAAAGACCGTACAGGCCAAGCGATAAAGACTGTCATATAATCACTCAAGATATCAGAACTCCAAAAACGCCCTCCAGGCTCCAACACAAACAACCTCAAACCCAACTACTTTACAAACATCATCTTTGGCATTACAAGAATCATGAGAAGATTCTCATCTCGAATACGAGGGGACCAATTCGATACTCCACAAAAACATTTTAAAACAAAAAAATGGATAGCGCTACCTCTTGGTTTCAAGTAGCACAGTCGAGCAAGCAAACGCACAGCTCAACCCGAGCACTTGAGTTTTAACAATAAAACATGAGTTTGCTTAATTTTCCATATCGTCTATCAAATAAAACTCAAAATTAAACCACTTCATGGAACTCTTGAATCTCAAAGACCCATAAAAGTATGTGTCTTTCCTATGAAAAATACATTCAAAGCATACAAAGTGACGTAGGAATCCAAAAGAAGTTTAACAATGACATGTTTATGAATTTTGAGATAAGTAAAATTAGCCATCCAACTTGAAAGGGATTAAAACACATAAAAGTTCTTGAAAGTTAGAAAAGATGAATGTGGCCTTCACACCTCAAAGAGATCCACAATGTATTAGCTTTTTAAAATTACTCAACAAAAAAGGTATCTTAACTATGTTGATATTCTGACATTGATGTTTTGAATTCTTCAAATTGGCACTATACATGGAGATTTTCTCCAAATCTTTGATGTAATACATCATTGGAAAGCCCTCGAGAAGAGCTTTTCAAAAACATGCAACGAGCCATGTATTCAAGAAAAAAAAATAAAAAATCTCATCATCAAAAAAGCAAAAAAAAAAAAAAAAACTCGGCCGAGGCATCCTTCGGATTTGAGGGATGGTCCGGGGGTGCCACCAACCTTCACTTCAAACTGAAAAGGAGAGAAATCTGAGCCTCCAACATTGTGCTTGAGCTCACATGGAGCAAAAAAGCGAGTGAAAGTCAGAGCTTGGAGGCACCCCTCGGATCCGACGGATGGATTAAGGGTGCCTCTTGCATGCACTTTTTTTGACAACTTGCATAGAAAATGATGAGATTTTTTTTTTTCTTGAAAACATGGCTCGTTGTATGTTTTTGAAAAGCTCTTCTCGAGGGCTTTCCAATGATGTATTACATCAAAGATTTGGAGAAAATCTCCATGTATAGTGCCAATTTGAAGAATTCAAAACATCAATGTCAGAATATCAACATAGTTAAGATACCTTTTTTGTTGAGTAATTTTAAAAAGCTAATACATTGTGGATCTCTTTGAGGTGTGAAGGCCACATTCATCTTTTCTAACTTTCAAGAACTTTTATGTGTTTTAATCCCTTTCAAGTTGGATGGCTAATTTTACTTATCTCAAAATTCATAAACATGTCATTGTTAAACTTCTTTTGGATTCCTACGTCACTTTGTATGCTTTGAATGTATTTTTCATAGGAAAGACACATACTTTTATGGGTCTTTGAGATTCAAGAGTTCCATGAAGTGGTTTAATTTTGAGTTTTATTTGATAGACGATATGAAAAATTACAAAATCATTTGTTTTGGGAAATAATACTTTTCACATGTTTTTGGAAGTCTCTCTTAAGGGGTTTACTATCAAAATATCTTAATAAATATTTGAAGAAAATTTCCATGTATAGTCTCTATACCATAACCTAAATATCAGTATATTTTTTTGGAATTTTAGAGATTTCATGCTTGATCATATGGTTTTTTTAAATTAGTAAAGTGGTTTAGGACTTATAAACAATTGTTGTATGATAAGTCTTAAATTCATACCATGTTGTAGTTATAGATATGTTATTTCTGTAGATGGTGGAAAGGAGAAGGTGTATCCCATTACTATCATCAATTGACCGCATAAATTTCATGAAGATGATATCATAGATCTTTGGAAAGATAGGACAATAAAAGTACTGCAAACACGATTACAAGATTTTTTGATATCTCTACAAGATGGATTATAAAGTGGATACTTTCATTGACTTAGTTTCAACAAGGTTATGCGTTTTTTAGAACTTACTACACTTGATATATTCCTTTGGAAGTTTCTTTGGAACTAATTGCAATTGCTAAAGAAGTTTTTACTTTGTGACTCATATTTTCATCTAACAGATTTAATTTAAATTTAAGCTTAGTTTGTATTTAAAATTACCTTCTATAAATAAAGACCATATCTACTAAGCCCCTTCAATTATACAATATTCTATAGTAAATCATAAAAAGGTATATTTAAAAACAAAAATTGTAATTTTAATACCAAATGTAAATTATTATGTAATTGGCTGTCGGATCCACTTTTCAATGTTATATCTTTTTTGAATTTTATTTTCAAAAGTGGGTGTTAAAGAATACTCTCTTTATGAATCCAAAAAGGCCTTGCATAAGAGTTTTTTTTCCACTTAGTTATGGTTTTTTATCCCATTTCTTTTTTTGAAATAAATTTAGCAATTTTTTTCATTTTTTCCTTTTTTGGAATTTGCTTAAATTCTTCCAAAAAAAAATTCCTTTTATGGTTTTTTTTTTTTAAAAAAATCAAA
This sequence comes from Ceratodon purpureus, assembly GCA_014871385.1. Classification (NCBI taxonomy): domain Eukaryota; kingdom Viridiplantae; phylum Streptophyta; class Bryopsida; order Pseudoditrichales; family Ditrichaceae; genus Ceratodon; species Ceratodon purpureus. The sequence continues at coordinate 8,582,789 of CM026422.1, read as the reverse complement.
TTTATTAACCTTCTACGGTAATAGGTGTCATTTATTATTTAATCATGTCTTTGAAGAAAGACTTTTAAAGTTATATTTTTTGATAGAAATGGGTGAAAAGATTTAATTTTTGTAAAAAAAAATTCAAACTTTTTTTGAAAAAAATGAAATTTTGTGCTCACTGCTCACTGCTCACTGCTCACCGCTCACAAGATAGCGTCGCTGTAATAATGATTGCTATTTGTAAATTGTGGCATTCTACATTATGGGAAAAGTTTTTTTTAGTAGTAATTATTGTTTAGCATGATGATGATGAAAGCCTCTTGACTATATACGGGAATGGACAATGAAGAGTTAAAGCAAGAGTCAAAATAATTACAATCATTGGAGAGAAGCACAATAAAGTGAACCAAAAAAGTGCTTAGCTATTTGCTTGTTTCAGCCCTTTTGCGAAAATTGCACAAAAGTGATAGAAAGATGTAATTGAAGTCAACTTTTTTTGCTAATATCTTCTACAACTTGGAAAAGTTTTGTGCATAGTAGACACTTTAAAGTTATTGTATGAAGGCTTTAAATCCAAGCAAAGTGAATGCAGTCATTTGAAAAAGTGACTATAAAAGGATCAAAAACTATCAAAAAATCACTTTTAATGAAGTGGTGCCCTTTGTATGTTTAAGAGGTATTTAAAATAGTCAATTCATATACTCATGAGTCATTACTTGATTTAGGGTTCCAAAAGTACCGCAATGATGTTTTTTAAGAAGGTCACTTCTGCGGTACTTTTTGTGCGTTTTTTCCACCAAACATTGTTTTTTAAATTGAAAAAAACATCCTCTAAAGACAATAGAGGGCACCAAATGAAGAAATTAAGACTTTGGAATAGTTCATTTTCATGTTTTAGAACTAATAGTCAAATTTAGTTTCAATTGAGGATGTTCTTTTTATGAAGATGCGTGTAAGATACCTCACGACACCCTAGAAAGTGACTAAAATGCTCAAAAACTACACCAAAATGCTCAAAATCTGTTTTGAGCTTTAAAAAACAGCAGACTTCATATTCACTTCTTAGTGATCACATTTTGTACTCTATGGTCTACTTTAACCATTATGTTTGTCCTAGAAGTTGCACAATGTCATAAAATTATTCAAAAATTGTGGGAGGGGAAGAGCACAATAAAGTGGACAAAAAAAGTGCTTAACTATTTGTTAGTTTCAGTCCTTTTGCAAAAATCGCACAAAAGTTTTGGAAAGACGTAATTGAAGTTAATTGTATTTGCTAATATAGATTCTCAACTTGTTTTTCTATAACTTTAAAAAGTTTCATGAAAAGTAGACACTTTAAAGTTATTGTACGAGGGTTTTAAATTCAAACCTATGAATGCAATTATGTAAAAAAGTTGCTAGAAAAGTATCAAAAACTATCTAAAAATCATTTTTAATAGAGTGGTGCCCTCTATATGTTTGAGAGGTATCCTAAAATAGTCATTTCATATACTCAATGATTGATTTAGGATGGAATGACAGCAAAACTAGTTTTTAAGGATGGAATGAGGGCAAAACTAGTTTTCAAGGATGGAATGACGGTAGAACTAGTTTTACTTGAGTTTGGAGACCACCAAGCTCTTACACACCTACTATGGTGAGACCACCAAGTTCTTCTATGTTTTCCAACTATTTGAAGTAAAAAAAATAATACAATAAAGAGTTTTGGGGGTTTTTGGCAGTTTTAAGGTTTTTCAACTTTAGGGTTTAAGTGAAGCACATGTTTCAATGCTTTAATTTTGGATTTAAATTCAACCTTGAGTCACTCATTCAATCCTTAAGTTCCTTCTACAAATTCATCTTTTGCCAAGTTGGGTTTGTGGTGAGAGATGAACATTCCTTGCATGAATAAAAATGAATGAAATTTCATCAAAGAACTACAAAATGAATACACAAGAATCCATGGAAATGCTTGTTGATTGCGACATGGCTCCCTGGAATGTGGCTTTCATTAGATATGTCACCAAAATATCACACAATATAAACAAACCAACTGCTTAAAGCGCTGAGTTTGCCACATATATTCTAGGAGCTGTGAAGTGATGATGCACTTCACAATAGGTATGCACATTCCTTGTGAACAATTGTATACTAGTATTACTCAACCTTTACATATCTAATACAACTACATCCTCAATACAATCTACCTTGTTTAATGAGTTGATATTAGCTAATCGCACTAATTCAATGATCCTCTACATTCAGGAGTGCCACAAAAGCAAGGGATTTTATCGTCAATGTCATCGTAATTAAATTTGTAATCATAAGTCACCTCCTCGCCAGCATAAATATCTCTTTTTGCAAAGAAAATAACCTATAATATTACCCATGTCCTTTAGTATAACTGAAGATTCATATTCATAATAATCTCTATTAGATTTTATTCATCTTTTAGATAGAAAAGATAGTAAAATAGAGTTAATTTGTTAAGGCATTTGGTATTTAACTTGGATACTATAAGTTTTGATTAAACATAATCTTATTTTGATGACTCTAAATAATAAATGGACATGGAAGAGCTTGGTGGTCTCTCCATGTTGGATGTGTAAAAGTGTGTAGGAGCTTGATAGTCTCTAAACTCAAGGAGAACTAGTTTTTGAGGATGGAATGGCAACAAAACTAGTTTCCCTCAAATTTAGAGGCCACCACACACCATTTACTGAGACCACCAAGATCTTCCATGCCTCCCATTTTTGGAGTAAAAAATAATAATACAATAAAGCAAAACTCATGGTATCTTTTAAAAATCAAAGAAGACTTTAAGGATAACTCAAATATCTATTACCTTTTTCAGGTTATCAACACAGATCACCTTGGCAACGCAATTAGGCTGCAAAAGACAAGAGGAAGTGTTAAAACAAATGCAAAATATTATACCAATTTCAAGAGGGTTCAACTTAAAATCTTAGCAAAGAGTAGAGCCCACAAAGGCACAAGGGCATATTTGTGAATTTTCCCTGTCAAAAGGAACCAGTGAAGAATATTACAGATCCCACACTGCGTCAAGAAACCAAATAGAATCCCACTCGGAGTACAAATTAGGAATTCAGTTACGTACTGCAATTGTTTGACTTGGAGCAAGTCCACATCTAATTGTATGAAAAGAGAACGCTTACCGAGCAAGAATGATTTACAAAACGAGCTATACCACCCTTGCGGGTCGCATCAATGATCTGATCCGCATCTATTCTGAACAGATAGCATGCGCCCTGGTATTGTAATCGCTTTCCAGAATGATACTCAGCTTCCCGCTTGTCTGCAACACGTAGGCCCACAATCTCTCCTATGTACTCAACAACCTGTCACCAAACCACCACACGTATATTTGAGACCTCGACAGACGAGCCAGTTCCTCAAATGTGGACAAAATCGAACAAAAGGGAAGAACTGTCCTTCATAATGTTACACAAAATGCTTCCTCTAGAGTTGCCACAGTTTGTCAAGTGAAAACGCACTTTATTGAGGAAAAAATCCTAGTGAAGTGTCAGCTACGACACCCGCTAACAACTTCAACACAAGGTCCAGTGAAGTTACTGCAGTTGGTGAATAAACAGCTGCAAAGTAATTCTACGCAACTTATCACTTCCAGGTCAAATTAAGCATGAGAGCAACCGATTCTCACCAATGCACCCTCTCCAATGAAATCCGTGGTGTAGAGTCCAAGCGCGTGAATCCCTGATTTATAGACAGCAAGTTTCCTCCAACCTTTCTTTTGTTTGAACCTTAAATATTCCTACAGTTCACAAGTTGATCAGGTAAAAGACTCAGCATTATTTAATGAAGATATTCTGCAGTCAGAAAATCTCACTGAAAAATCCGGATTTAGAGAACGTATTAGACGACCATGTGTCCTACGCATCATACTAAACGGGTATTCCAGATGACATAGAACTTGATAACTCACAGTGATTTCACCACGAATACATGAGAAAGCATAATATATCATGAATAGCAATGTGGCTACGCTCTAACAACCTAATGCTGCCATTCTAGATGAAGATACTAGGAGGCATTAAACTGAATCTAAGTCGACTACCGCACTTCTGCTGCAACATGACCATTAGGGACTGAACGATACCTTGATCACAGCAGCTAATGTTTGAGAATTCAAATTACAAAATGACACTCTCGACCTAAAAAATCTATTCAGCTTCACAAACTCAGCTATGACTTACGAAATCCAATACATTCCTAAAAACATATCGCAAGCAACGTCCACATTCTAGCACCTTTTGCCAAAATGGATATGAAACTTACTCTATGGTCAAATTTCAATGCTGGATTAGCTGACTTAAACACCCGACGAGCAGTCATTTTACGATGACTAATCCGCAGCCATGCTGCAACTTGCTCAGGTGTCACAGCTGTGGCTCCCTCCATAGTCATTTGCTGTTGTGCCGTGGCTCGTTCTTCCAGACTAAGCCTTCCTTTGTAACCCTAGAGTATAAACAAGGCAAGGATCAGAAAGACTAGTCTTCGTTGTGCAAGGTCTCGTCAAATAGACCGACCGTGTCACAGGGAAACATCAGCTTCGTAACTTCCACAAGAAATAACTTAACATCTCCGTACTAAATAACCAAAAAAAAAAAAAAAAAAAAAAAAAAAAAAACAAAACTAAAAAATATAAAACATTTACCTCAGTACGAGCACAACCTCCTCCACTGGTACAGGGATCCTCCTTCATGACATCCTCCGCCTCAGAATTTGAACACATACCATGACTCTGACATTTTCCAAAGAATCCGACTTGGTTGCTCCCATCTTGAACGATTTCACTCTGCAATAAACCCTGAGCAAAAAAAAAAAAACGTCGAAGAAACACATAAACAACACACTCTTATAGTGAGCAAAGAAAAAACACATATCCAAATCATGGCAAAGAGATAACATCATTTCCAAATCAGGTGATAACGAAAGGATTGCAATAAGATAACATATTTCACAAGATTACTTTCAAACTGAAAATGCTCACGATCTCCCCAGAAACCGCCAAAATACACAAGAGATGTACCTTCTCATGCGCACACCAGACGTGAAACGAAGTTGAACATTTTGGTACGCGACACTGTATACAAGCACCACCTTTCCTCTGACATATGGAACACACCTGGCAATACCAGGAACACCATCGCCTTCACGTTAACATAAGCCAGAATATACACACTCTAGTATATTCTTATCATAACATTACACTAAAATCATCGAAAACGACGCTATCCCAAACCACCATAATATCCCGACAGTTATCTCCCAACCAGCATGCCCACCAACTCACCGACTTGCGTCGAGTCGCTGTTACTCCCGATACATCGAACACTCCCATTGTGCCCATGTTCAAGCACCGAGTTCCAGGCATCCACAACGTGCACACCATGTGCGCCCACTGCTTCGCTCCAGCGTCCTTCACGATGCTTCCTACAGTATTGTTCCTTCTCCAATCATCACGCGCCAAGCCTGCATTCGCACTCCTATCGGCACGCCTCGCAACATAGCCGCTACTGCTACCGGATTCCGGACTATCCTTCCGACAAACCTTGCAAACTGAGCTGTCGTCTCTGGGCTCCTCGCAATCACAAGACTCACATTCCTTCATCTTTGTCTCAATCTTCGCATGCGTTCCCGTCGAACCACCAGTCGACCTCATCCTAGATAACTGAATGTTATTCGTGGCTGACAAAAGCGTTTCATCGTCGTCGTTATCTGAATACGGCTCACGTCCATTCTCGTTTAACAGTTCTCGCCAGATCTGCAGCAACGCCAGGCAGAAAGGTCGAGCTTTCTGGACGCGTGTCATGGCTCCGCCACCATATCCACATAAGACACATATCTACATACAAATCAAACGCAACCACCTCAAATTCATCACGACCAATCTCAGATTCAACCTCGTCTAACCTCTGGCCTAATCAGGCTAATCTAGTATGTCATGTCGATCAGGTCACAAAAGACAAGTCAAAGCACAGAAAAAGATCAAAGCAATAACAATTCTCGACATCGGATTTGTCACAAAAGAAATCACAACTCCACCAGGGGCTCAGCAACATGACATCAACGAGTCAATAGTATGAAAATCCTTACCGGACTCACCGGATTGGACACTTTGAACTTGCAAGTACGACACATCCAAGGACCTTTTGGGATCTTCGGCACCCCATAACATGCTTGGTGTACCTGTGTATGCAGCGCATACATATTAGCAAATATCACAATTACACCTCAACATGTTCATCCTCAACAAACCACAATAACCTATGTTAAGCAAGAAGAAACGCATGAAAATCGAAATTACTCCCAATTCCGCATCGCGGACAGCAACCTATCACAGAACCCTACCTACGTAAACACCACATGCACACGTTGAGATGCATGTCCATGCATATCTATGACAGCTTACTCACCTTCGCCGGACACCGACAGCAGCACAAGAGTTTGTTATAGCTGGCTGAGCTGAACGTCCCACACACGTCACATTTGCACTTATTTGCAGGCCCCAACTTATTGCCCTGAACACCTCCGCCTGCTCTTTCCTTTCTCCATGTCGAACTCCTACCATTCACGTCCAACATCTCAGACTTCTCTCTCTTCCATGTCTTCGTACCACTCCCCAAGGGATCCTTGACCAAGGTTTTCAACTTCTTATGATCTAAATTCGACCCTCGACTTGAGCTGTGAGAAAAATCAATAGCCACATGAATACTCATCAAAACAACGTCCCACAATTGTCACATGAAACCAGATAGAGATACGTGACGTAATGCACACAGCCATTCCATTGTAATGCAAGGCGCATTCCTAAAATAACGGGACGTAAACACAATGACAAGAGACAACTCCAACTTTACTGCATGACAACAACCAATTCCATCTTCTTGGAATTCTACAGTCCAAACATACCTCTTGAACAGTTCATTTTCCATGGACCCTTCGATATCGCTTACAACGACCCCCTTCACCTTCTTCACCGCAAGTACCACTCTTGGTCTCTTTGCGCTCACCCCTGCCATACACAATTCTGATTTCCTCTTCATCACCCCATTACCTGTTACTCCCCCTTTCACGTGCACTTGCCTCCTCTCGTGCTTCACTGAACCCAACTCTCCCACTCGCACTCTTTCAACGGGAACTCTTACAGCCTTCTCCTGTGATCCATCCCCAATCACACTACTTCTCTTCACCTTGCTAGAACGCACCTGCTTTCTCACGGGAAAACCTGGTCCACTGAACCCCTGCTGCAGCTTCTCTTTGGAGATGCTGCTGCCTGCTGCAGACCTCACTTGTGAAACCTGGCACACATAAGTCCCTGCCTTCTCAAACGCCACCTTCTCTGCATCTACTGCTGCACTTGATCTCTTCCCTGCCTCTCTCTGGACAGCCACACTCCGGGACCACTCCGGGAATTTCCTCCTGTTTGGACCTGCTGGGCAAGCTGACCTCTCGCCCCGAGGAAATGGGCAAGACTTCGTACCCTCCCACCCTGCCCCTGCTGCTGGTCTATCTGTTTGTACTCCTGCTGATGCTGTCGCCACATCCTCGTCCTCTACGAACTCGAACATCGAAGCACCTGAGGCACCTGACCCATGCACATCATTCTTACCAGTCAACTCCAACATGCTTCGGATTTTCCGATTCTGTGCATCTCCTTTCTTCTGCACTACTCTCGTCCTACCTTCACCCTTCCACGGTACTCCCATTCCCATGGCACGACTGCTCCGATCCTTCACCTCTTCCACATGACCGCATGTGACACTATCAGACTGTACGTAAGTATCTAATCTCTTGTGCAATGTACCTTCTTTCCTCAATCTCGCAATGCAATTTCGCAGCTTCTGCACGGACCCTTGGCCTTCCACTGCTCTGGGAACCGAGATTGCTTTTACCGGCTGGTTCAGGATCGCGTTCAACGACACCATGCGCCCGTTTCGTGGGCTCGGTCCGGGCAACGGCGTTCTCGGACTGCGAATGTTCTTTGTTACAAAACTTGGCAACCCAATCGGACTTAAACCTACAGCTCTTATTAAACCTGAACCTGATCCACGGTTTCCCGACGCTTTCATTGGACGGCCTACTGGTCGTGGAGGCATCAAATTTCCGGCCTCAGGTCCTCTCCTGCCACTTCCTTCGCCTGTAAGACCATCCTCACTTGCGCTTGATCTCCACTCCCTTGTGCCACATTTCAGCTGCAGCTTTGTCCGGATCCCCTTCTTAGCTATCTGCCGGTTCACGCCTTGAAGAACCCGGATCACTAAAGTCCCGGCTTTCTTCTTCGAGTCCTCGCTCAAATCTACATTCGCCGCCTCCAAGTTCTCCTCCGTGACGTTAGTCGCCTTCACTTCCTGGTGTCGTCGAGGTGCCAGCAGCTTTCGCCGCTTGGAAGGAGCTATCATCTCCCCGCTCGACGCTCTGAAATCTCGTTTCGAAACATCCGGTCTCATCACCGCCTCCTGCACCTTCGAGCCGATTCTCGCATTCTCAGAGGTCAACTGAGGCTCGGTTTCCTGCCCGAACGAACTCGCAGGGCTGAATTCCTTGGCATCTCCACCATCCGACCCCGACCCCAGCCATTTCCACTTCATGTTGCGTCTCTGCTTTCTCTCCAACTTGCCTGCCATCACACGGGTGGGTCAGTATGCGTTTCACTCTCCATTGGCGACCAACCCACAACACAAACTGACTGAGCAATCACGACAAACAAGTAAGATGAACTTCTTGTTCAAACAAGTATTTTGCTTACGGACTACTGTAAAAACACTCGCCTGTGCTTGCCACCGGCTCTGCCTCCCCCTCATGGTTGTCAATGCTTTTGCTGACCTTCATTCCTCTTCTCTTCACCAGCAGCCCCTTGCCCATGTTGCTGAATGACGGAGGAGATCCCACAACATTGCTCGGGACCTCCAACACCGATGAAGTATTCGGATTCCTGCCCACTCCTATATCCACATCATCTGACGAACAACACTTCCCTATCCCAGACCCTTCATCCACCACACCAGCAGCGCGTATAAAATCTAACCCTTGCACTATTCCAGACCCTCCTTCCCCACTCACAGCACACCCTTCATCGGAGAGCCCACTCAAAACGTTCTCCGAGCTGTTGGAACAAACGCCAACCTCCAGGATGACCTCATCTCTCCGTGGACTTCCTCTTACTGCTGCTATTCCCTTTGCAGAAGTGTCCAACACTATGTCTTCGTTCTTGGGGATCGCTTCGTCACATTCTTCAGCTGCCCCCAGGCCTTCTTGACTGGGTTCACAAGCCAAGGTCTCGCAGTTGGACCCTATATTGCGCTTCCTTAACTTCACTTCCGCCATTTCCACCACTGCCACTGTGTCTGGCTGTTCGATTTGAGCAGAGCCTTCCACGGTAACATGATCGCCATCGCGGCCTGCCATTTTCCTTGCAGCCTCCACCGAGCTTGTAAGCCCAGCCTTCTCTTTCAAGCAAACATTTACCGCGAGCCTTCAAATAAACCAAACACAACACACCCATCGTCAAAATCTTTGTCAAGTGCACAAACCCAGTATCTGCTAAACAACAGTATTTCCACATATAAACAGCCAGCATTGAAACAACGTCTCTTAATGGTCCACATCCATCTCTGCTTCGGCTGGGCCATCAGCATTCAAGACCACCCATACACTAACTGCCCCTCACCTTGATACAGCTTGCCCTCTCTTGGAGGGGCTCGCCTTCCTACATTTCAAACAGCTGCACTGCGTGTCTCCTCCACTTAAAGACGCAACTTCCACGCCCACTTGTGCGGTGATAGCCTCCGCATCAATAACTCTCAATGTCCTCCCTGGCATTTTTGGAACACCAACACCAAACATTGTTATCGACCATCACCGTGCAACTCTAAACCGACTCAATTTCCTAATTAAACCTCTCAGGCATGCTCCACCAAACCACAACTCCAGAAGCGAACTCTAGCATCCACACCCCCACCCACACGGGTGGAAACACAACCTGCAAGCGGCTGAGATTGCGCATCCATGTGCTTGCCTTCACAACTCTCCCTGTCGACGAGAGCTTGCATCCTCGAAATCACTGCATCACGCACCTTCAATTCCAATCCAGCGTTCACTATGCCCTCTGCCTCGAAACCGCCTGTCCACCCTCCCCCTTGATTATCGATCACTTTTCTCTGTTGCTCCTCGCTCTGCCATTCTTTTCCATTTCTATCAATCATAGAATTCTGCCATTCCAGTTCTCTTCCACTGCAATCTTCCAGCACAGGCCTGTGCACCGGATGCTGCTGCAGGAACGGCGTCCCCGGACCTCGCATCTGGAATGCATGGTTCGGATCCTGCTCTAGCCTGAAGTCCTTCGCGCCAGCCACGGCCATTCCAGAACCTAGCTCGGAATCGTTCTGACCCTGCTTCCTCACCAGAAATTCTGAAAAGCTCGCACGCCCGCCCACTAAGGACCGTCCATACACATCCAAGTTACCGGGCAAGCCTTTCCCATCCACTCGGCTGCTTGCACCGCTGGTAGACTGAGCCACCGGACCTTGCAGCCCCACAGCTCGGTACGTGAACGATGACTGGATAGCTGTTTCCAAGAGCCTTTGTCCCGTCTTGTTACTCAGTTGTACCAGCGCCCCTGAACTCAGTGAGTCCAACGTTGTCTTGTTTTCCAACGTCACACTCCGAGACGAACCAGTGTAGGGAAACAACTTCGCTGCTAAGTTTCCAGAACCCGATTGCTCGCTCCGGAACTGACGATCCCCACTCCTACTCAACATTTCCGACTGACGGAAGGAGTCCAGAGCCATCAGCTTCCCTTGACGTTCCGACACGCCAGATGCCGGTTCATATCCAGCTTGTGAGAAATGCGACATCTGCTTTGGACTCTGAGCTGCGCTGGGATTACCGGATTCTTGCTCGTCTTCCAGCTTCTCCACACCACAACTATCCACGAGATCTGCCCTTCCATGCTGGACTCTCACCTGATCAGGAATGCCAGAAAACATGGGCAACTTCGTTTGATTGAACTGCTGCACGTTTTGTTGCAGCTTTCCGTCCCACACTGTCGAACCAACACCAACGTTATCACATCAGCCCAGAACAATTTAATTAACGTTCAAAAACACTAACTCCGCAACAGCATGCAAGTCCCTGACGACCAATTCACCAGACGCTGCACCCAGATCGAAATAAATAAACGCCACTCAAGTGACCACCATGAAGCTGCGTTTAGCTTCCAAGGCCAACGACCTTTGTTCATAATTTGCTGGAATAAAGACGACTTCGGGTGCTCCACGCTCGACGTTGCCCCCGCCGCTTGCGTATGCTGAGATGGCTGCCCCAACCGGAGCTCGAAACTCGACGCAATGCCATTCTCTCTCATGCGAGATTCCTGCCCCTCGCTCAATCTGCTCGCCGCATGGTTCGCCCCTTCTCCACTTGTTGAAATACTGCTCACTTGCTGTCCCGCCCACGAGTACCGCTGACTTCCATCATTCATAAAGTCGTGACCATGGTTTATGGATAGGTGGCCAGAATGCGACATGCTCTGGAAAGTACGGGCCCCCATGTTCCCCTGACCCCGAGAGAGACCCTCGTGTGTGGATGCCGTGTAGAACTGGTTCGACATCGATGACCCCAGATCCGATGCCATGCTCGCACCTCTGTACGATTGCGACTGCCCATAGCTCTTCAACACAGCCTCCTTCGTATTCACAGTGCAGCCGTTCCCTGTGCTTAACAGACCGTACTTCGTGTTCAAGATGGATTCTGAGGCATGCAGAGTCAAAGCATTCCCATTAGACACAGCATCCCACACCTGTATCATTCTACTCTTCACCACCGGAGTGCTCCCACCGCACGACACATCCACTTCTTTCTGCAAACTCTGTGTCACCACTGCGTTATTCTTCCCGTTGCCGTGCCCTGCCTCCACAGCGCCAACAACGTCCAGCCACTCCCAACCAACACTATCCTCCGGGACCTTCACCTGCCACTCAAAGCAGCCTTCTGTCAGCAGACCGAGCAACCCTGCCGCCCCAAGACAGAACGCTGAACAGAGCACTTCCACACGCCACTTACGAGTATCCAACTAGCACACCGATATCCACGATTTTAAAGGTCCGATACTTACCCCATATTGTGAGAAGAACGACTTTCGCCATTGCACCAGAGTTTCACCTCCCTCCATGTACACCACCTCGCCAGGATTTGCAGCATTTAGTCCAGAATGCTGCCAAAGAGCGCGACACAGATTTATGTTTTCGTTGGCAATTTGGGAAACCGATCCAACTTCGAGACTTCTATTCGTACTCCTGTCCAAGACTCACATCACTCCAAGAACAAGAACAATAGCGACGGTCCAGAACAATTCAGCTGCACATACTGGAGAGCATTGTCCTTATAGGAAGGGAAGGGCAACATCAGTTCACGCATGCTCAAATACCGTTCTTACAGCAAATACCATTCAATCAGAATACCTGAGTGAACTTCGCCACCGACATATGCTGACTGTGGCAGCTACAAGTCACGCCCAGACGCCCGGCGTCGCTCAAGCCCAGCTGCCCAACTGTCAAAACAGTTCACATTTGTCAGATCGCAATGCCTTCACAGTGGATGTTCCTTACCGAGACGCAATTTTACGTATTGAAGTCATCAACACTCTAATACTACCGCTCGCAAGAGGAACGCTACCACAATTGTGGACGTAGTGTACGGTATCAGTACATCGTGACACCGAACTCCTTATTAAAGTGAAAGCTAAGCCTCACTCAGCCGATGCCTGAACCTCAAGCATACTAAATCAGCACGTGTCTCGAAAGTGACATCATTGCTACGATTTAGACTCGCAGAGAAACATAAAGACACGGTCTACACTCCCTCATGCACATCCACTGGAGAGAGAGTGGCAGGGCTCTTTCGAGGAACTCACCAACGGGTAACCCGAAGTAGTTGATACAATAAACTCGAAGCCCTCCTGACAAAATCGGCATCAGACCCGACTGGACCTGGCTCAGCAAACCGGAGCCCAAATTCAATGCTCTTGAAACACCTTTGCACGGCTCGCTGTTGGTCGAATACACAGTTGATGCCTGTGCACTCTGCTGTTGCTGCCTTTGTCTTGCCGGCTCCGTACCCCACCCTGGGAAGGGAAAATGCCAGCTCCCCTCTGACGCCAGTTCCTGAGCTCCTCTGCCGAAACTCGAGCTGTGCGTCAAATGCTCCGCGCCTGCTGCCCTTGACCAATTCACAGGGAAACGATCTTGGTTTCTGCCGCCACTAAAGCCCCTGCCTTCTCCAATAGATGCATCCGCCCCTGCAATTGACTTTGCGCTTCCATCCACGCGATTTGCTTGTGAAAGGATAGAGGGACTTTGCATAGGCCATCCACCATAACCACCGAAGTCTCGCAGATTCATCGGACTCAATTGACAAAAGGAACCAGCACAAGGGGATCGGCTACTCAAAGACGAAGAGTAACTCGACCTAGCTAGATGTTGCTGGGATTCTGAAACCATGGCCAGGAGCTCCGACCTCAGCTTGTCTTGATGGAGTCCCTGGGAGCCGTAATTCATCACACTTGAAACCATCGGCTCCTGCCTGAAGGTTCGCTCGATAACACACACCTCCTTTGCCACATAAGCCTGGGGCAACTGCCCTGCGTCCATATTCAACTGACACAAACATAACAAATATCACGGAGGGGGTCAGCACTTGTACAGTAGTTCCCAGAACACTCGAAAGCAATGGTATTCGTTGGCACTTCTGATGTGACAACATCACACTGCCAAGCTTAAGAGAGCACATTCTATGTTCATTCAAATCATGACCATCCACGGACACTATTCGCAAAAGTTCGCATCGGACACATTCTCATGTTGGCTTCCCTGAATCTGTGGGAAGAAGTGGCTGTACAACGTGTCTTCCCGACCAGATGAACCCACAGCAGAATATCAGGAGTGGAGCTACATTTTGCTGCCCAGAGAGCTCTGCTGGGAATCGTAGACTTATTAACGAGTGCCTTGCTTGTATCAGTGCCTGCTGTTGCTCTCCAATAATGCTATACTGGGCTTGCGTCCTACAAATCTCCACGTGGTTGTGTTGTGTGCTATATATTCGTCAGCTAACATGCAACGGTAATTATACGAGGATCTCCTCCTGATAAACCCGTACAGCAGTTATCGATGGGTGGTTCTCACTTTGCATCGCACTCTACCTTATCAACCCTTTGGTTACGAACATTGGATATATGAGAAAAGCTGGACAAACATTGATACAAGCGTACGAAAACAGACACTAGTTAACGCTTTCAGAGGCACAGCGTCCGGAAATTGATTGCATCTTCACATCACCCGAGAAGCATTTTTTCCTTCAAACACAAAAAATGTTCCGAAACGTATGTCACCTGGTTCGTTGCAGAAAGGCTGGGTTACGCGGATGACTCTGTTAAAAAAGCCTTCTTGTTCCACATCTCCTCCACGGTCATTGCCCAGCTTCAAATCCCCCAATCGAATTCGATCTGAAACGGCATATAAACTACAAAAAACGTCAATCTTGCTGAACAAGTATTTGGTGGCCCACTTTCAATTTCCTTTTATCACGACAATCAGATCATTTACGGTCGCATCTTCCGCATGTATCACCTGCAAATTCAGAGTTAGAAAAACTATCACGCAGAAAATCAATTTCAGATTGACATAAGCAACCTGCTGCAGGCCATTCCTTTGAAAACACTTCGACCGTGCAATAAAAGCTGCAGCACAATTCTTCGAGCGGTATAGAAACTTACGAGATAAGCCCCTAAGTATCCTACAACTAGCCGTGAATTCCAGGTTCATCCCGTATCACTGCAACTAAATCAAATGTGCCATAGTTTCTATAAATTATGATGAGCCTGTCCTTGAATAGAGTACTGCAGGCGTCTCACAGAATCAAGACAAGCCTCAAAAGACAAGCAATATCGTTAAAGTCTACCGCTGCATTGTGAATTATGAATTCATGCAAAATCTGATAGCAAAGGTTCTCATTCACATGTATCAACTGCATGAAACTGAAAAAAGCATATTCCTTCATTCTTTCCCTCTTAAAGTAGGTCTGTGAAAGGCAAGCAAAACCGACAATGACTAAAGTTGCACCTCAACATCAAACTTAAGCACATGAGAACGAAACCACATCCACATAGAGAGTTTTGATTTGAGTATATACCTTGAAAGCATCACAAACCATCAACAGAAAATCAGCAATCTTCGCCCTGGCACACCACTGTTCAAGCACCATTCAACAGCGTTGTTGGCAGATGCTAAGATTCAGCCACAATGAGTTTGATGATGTGATTGCTTGTGGCAAATGGACCAAACAACCACATCATCGACCAGTCACTCATACGCAGCTGTATGAAGGCAATTTAACTCAAGGTTCCACGTACATGCCTGCCGCCCACGACCATTTCCTTCAAAAGCACCTTCGGTGATACCGGAAAGATCGTAAAGCTGACTCTTGACATCGCCATAGTGGATGATGCCAGAATGCAATCCAGCGCCGTAAACACGTATGCAGCAGCTTCTAATTGTATGCCCATAAGATTCCCACACAGCAAATACGGTAAGAATCCCTCAGTGAAAAGCTGCATTCCAAATCATTAGACCTGACATTTTAGACCTGAAGTGGAATAACATCAGCAGACTGGCGACCACATTACTTCCAAATCTTCCTCATTCTGCTGCCCACATTACACTACACTCCAACAGCCAGCGCTGCGAAGCACACCTTGCAAAACCAATCAGAACAACTGGATCATGGCCAATTGCGTAACCTCAAACCCGTCTCCAGCTTGACTGCCACCCTAAACATCAAGATTACACGACGACATGAGCATTTCCACACCAGAAGATGCTGCCGGTCACTGAATCAATACCGCTATTTGCTCCCAAAAATCCCTTCAGATAATAATAAATTGGAGACCGACGATAATGAATCCTCACTTCCAGCATAACCCTTCCCATTGCTCATGACAACCCCGATCACTTCACCGGTCCAAACAACACAGATCACATTCACGAACAAAATGCACGCACCCGTACCCCAAATCCCTCGTCCACAAACTCACCAAAAACTAAAAATTCCATCCTCTGAAAAGCAAGCCATCATCACCCAAGCGAGAGAAAAAGAATCCTCCCCTCGCCTAATTCTCCCAAAAATCCACTCCCACATTGAGAACCCCCTGCTCCTGCTCCTGCTCCTGCCCCCACTGCGACCCCTCAATCCCCATCTATCACTCACTACTCAACCCCCCTCCCTCCCTCCCTCCCTCGGAGTCTCCCTCTCTCACCAATCACCACCAAGCCAAGCGAAGATGATCTCACCTCCGGCAACCACCCGACTCGTCGCATGACGAACGAGCAGCCCAGCACATAAGGGCACCCGAAAGGCACCCCATAACGGCATATATGCATTCACATCGATCCATGTCCAGTCATGGCGTGGACATGACCACCCTGACCCTGGTGCGGAATTGGTGCAGCCATTGCCATTGCCATTGCGTGCACAGCGAGAGCATGGAATACGAGCACAGCCAGCCATAGCTCAATGCACCTGCGTGCTGTCCCCATGACATGACGACATAGCCATAACTCCAAACTCCAATCTTCAATCTCCAAACTCAAACTTCAAACTCCAATCTCCAATCCCAATCTGCTTCGAGAGTGAGAGCAGCGGCCATGAACACTGTGTCCATTGTATGCACTGCGTAGAGGACATATGTGGGCATGTAAGATATGCACATTAATTGGGTGAGTCCAGGAAGGAATGAAGGAAGGATGGAATGGCGTCACTGGTGTAAGTTAGGGAGGAGCAGAGAGTTGCGGTGTGCATGGGCATTGACAATGGCAATTGTGTAGTTGCATTATAGTTGGCATGGAGCAGAAGATGATGTTGTTTTCTGGTGCTCTGGTGTGATGCAAGTTTTCTGAGTGTTTGTTCCATTCCTGTCTGAGAGAGAGAGATAATTCTATGTTGAGGGGGCTCTTTGTGAAGCCAGGAACGGTCATAGGGGATATAACCCTAGGACTGCCTCGGCCTTGCTTACCGGTCCCCGCCGTCCGTACACCCATGACGTATATGTAAAAGTAAAACGAAAGTAAAATCACCCATGATGTAAATCTAAAAATAATACTAAAGTAAAATCAGTTCTCAGCTTATATATTGTGATTCCATTATTGTGTTCTTATGTTTTTTTCTTTTTTGTTCACAAAATATATACATTGTTTTTGGAATTCAAGTTTATTATTGACTCTTCCATTGTTTTAAGAGTTTTCTTTCTTGTTCTAATTGTGTGTTATATTTTGAAAATCATAAGTGTCATCTAAACGTAAAAGACTATCATTTAAACTTAGACTGACATTTAGAGAGAGAAACATGATTTGGAGGCTAATAATGAGTGTGAGTGGGAGTGCAAGATATGTATGAATGGGTTGAAGTACCCAGTTTGCACTACTTGTGGTCATTTATTTTGTTGGCCATGTTTGTATATGTGGCTAAAGGATGGACCAAAGCCTTGCCCTGCCTGCAGATCTACTACTCTATCAATTAATGATAATAAGCATATAATTACATTGTACTGCAATATCAAAGAAACTCAAGGAAAAACATCTTCAAGTAATGGACCATTACACAACTCTTGTAATAATGATAAAATTCCTTCGTGTCCACGGCGTGAGACAAGTACTATACAAAAAAGAAATTCAAGAAGTGAGACAATGGATGAATTATTGCACATGTCTTTATGTGAAGTTATGGTCGAAGTAATAACTTATTGTTCAAGGGAAGAAATGATGGGCGTGGAAAATAAAAGCCAAAAATTTATGAAAGTGAAGGACAATGCAAGACAACAAATGACAACAATTCTAGAGGAAGCTAAAGAAAAATTTATGAAGATATTTGATGGTTAAAAAATAATTTGGAAGATTGGCATTCATCATGTAATGCCTATGTAGCTATATGTTCTAATTACTATACATAAAACCAAATGAGTGAACAAACTATAATTATTTAATATAGAATGCGTTGACAATGAAAGTTAGATTTTTTAGTTTTTTAGAGTGATTCAAATAAGATTTACATTAATATAAATATGTTAAATTTTTTAAATAATCTACAATATATACAAATTATAGCTAAATTGCTAATGGAATGAATACTTAAGATTGTCAATTTGGGGAGGCCACCTTGTACACCTTTTTGAAGTGCTAAATTGACTATTTTTATAATTGATGTATATTAAGCCAAATCAATTGTACAATTTTATCATATAATATGAAAATTGTTGATGCTGAAAAGTAATATTTATTTTTTGTTTTTTAGGTGATTTAGAAGAAGTTCTTGTTTGTAATAATATATTTTGGAGACTCAAATTGTCTACAACGTGTACAAATCACATCACATAAAGAATGGAAAGAATACTGAGTCCATGGAATAAAGGGCTAGCCCATCTTGTTCATCATACTTGTGTGCGCAAATGACTGCTTTATATAATACGTGTGTCAATTTAAATGTTTTGTCTATGTACGATGACCATATCGGAATTTCCTTCTTTTTTTTTTCCTTTTTTTTTAATTTTTTCTAAAGCCCAATTGAATTTGAAAATCATCACAAGTAACATGTATATGAAGTTTTAAATAAGCCTCTATTTGAAAAATGAATTAATAATTGGAGCTCAAAATTTAAAGTCCTTGTTTTTAATAACGAGCCCAAGTTGGTTCTCATCAACTGATTACAAGATCTTGGATTTAAAAAATGTCATGTTATTAAAGCATTTACTGTCAAAAGGAGGAGAATAGCTTCCTCTATTTAGAAGAATAAAATCTAGTGATAAAACTACCAAGCACTTAAGGTCGAGCCACCCATTACCAACCAAGACTCCATCTACAGCATGTAGGGTATATAGAAATAGTCATAGGCTCGACACATTTCCGATCATTTCCCATTTTTGTGGATGGTTATATACAAGCATAGGTGGTTCAATTTTAGTAATTCTTACAAATTTGTGTTAAAGAAATTTTGACTTTCATTGTCCACAATTATGTGTCTCAAGATGATTAAAACCTACTCCTACACTAAGCGGTTATGTAGCACTCTATAGATTAGTTATGAGTTGCGAGCAACTTTTCACTTCAAATAATTATAACTATTTGAATAGTGGGAATAAAATCACATAAATTTTTGCATTCAACAAGAACCTTATGTTTGCACACATAAAAAATCCCTAAAAAATTATATACGTTAATATCATATGCTAAAATCCTTAAGTGATTGGTTATGGGTGGTTTGACCTCAATTTATGGCGGTTGGTCCCCTCTCGTGTTGTAATAAAATGGTGCAAGATAAACTTCATCAAACAACAGCAGAGTACAACCTTAGCAATTGGGCCAGACTCAAAATTGGGTTTCAAAGAAAAACTTTCAACCTCTCTTGTTTGAAAATGAGAAAACAACACAAAGACTTGTTTTTTGAGTGGCAAAAACCAACTTTGATTGCACTCAAAACTCCCGAAAACTGAAGCCTGGCATCAGCCACGCTTGCCATGGAAGGCAAACTCACATCTTGTCGCTTGTTAACGTTGGGTGATGTGGGATATGTTGTTACTGATGTTGGGATTGGTTTATGATGAATGACATGATTAGATGGTGTTTGTGATATGGTTGTTGGATGTGATGCCTAGTTTTTTGGTTCAGTTGGCTAGTTGGTTTGATTGTTTGTGTAGTTTATGGGAGGAAGATAGTTGATCCGAGGGTATGACTGAAATAGAGGAAGGTTACGGATTTGAAATGGCTTTTTGTTATTCAATGGAAGAAATGTAGAGCTGCCTAGTGAACTGAATTAGGCATTTTGTTTGGTTTCTGTAGGCTGTGTATGCGGAGGCTGTGGTACTTGTGGAGGAGTACCAGCATTTGTGACTGGAGCAATGTTTTGGAGCAGCTCGGTCTCCGATCATTATCCCAGGTGAGTGACGCTTTTGTAATTCATCCGTGTTGTTTTTCTTCGATGTTATCAATGAGGTTTTTTCTGTGCTGTGAGTGATGTGCATTGAATTTCGAGGTGGATTAGGTCTGGTGAATGATGAAGAGTGTTGTTCTCATCGGATGAGATTTTACCTCTATTTCAGGCGTATGATGCACTGTATCAACGATTGGTTGAGCCTTCTAGGCTATCGCACATGGAACGACGGCATGGGGCGCAGCCTCCTGGCTCAACATTCTTGGCGGACGGATGTGACAAACATCCATGGGAGGATGGATGAAATTTGTGCATGGGCAGCCCTTCCACGCTAAGCTATGGATGAGCTGCGCCCCCTCTCTCCTGAGCCCTAAAGAAGCGCCGCTTCCTGGCTGAACGGGAGGGGGGCGCACCTTGCCACTAAGGGCAGGACGGTTTGGGGGGAGCGCGGAGGCTGCCCCGCTCTCTCCCTGCCCGCAAACTTGCCCCGTTCCGGCCCCGATCAGGCCCAAGCCCGCTCGGGCTCCCTCCAGCCCGACCCTAGGGTGTACCAAAAAGGCCATGGATGGCACAGAGAATCCAGAGCCCAGAGCTCCCGAGGTTGAGCGGCAGTCATCCGGGGTTTTGCGCGGGTCACCCGGGGTTGAGTGCAAGTCATCCGAGGTTAAGCGTGGGTCACCCAGCCTCATGCGGCCTTGTCGTTGTGTTGGACTTCACCGGATTATTTCTGTTCTGCCCGACGGTTTTATCATCCATCCATCTCGCAATTGCGGCATCTTGCGGTAGCGAACGACGTCTTCTTTCTCCAACGGCTTCATTTTGTGTTAGGGTTTCTTTGATTCACTTGTGCTTCTCGCCTTTTCCTTCCTCGCCAATTTCCTCATAGTCTTGGCTTAGCCTTCATCACAGATCTCGCCATGGCCGCCGGCGCGCTCTAGGGTTTTCTCTATTCTCTCTCTTTCGTCTCTCTGCCTTCTCTCATTTCTAGGTTCCCATTCATTTTTGATGCTCTCCTCTGTTTGGCCGCCACCTCTGTTTTTTATTATTTTGTTTCTGGGTTTTGGTTTTGTACAGTTTCGAGATCGTGGCGTTGTTGATCGCCCTCTAACGATAAGTGTGTTGTAGGTTGGTGACCGCTGTGAAGTTGCTTGGGGAGGAAAGCGAGGGGAAGTGAAATTTGTTGGGGAGGGTTGAGATGCTTGCTCCTGGCTACTGGATTGGAGTTCAGTACAATGAACCTGTCGGCAAGCATGATGGCGTGTAAGGCCACTTTTGACACTTTTGTGCTTTACCTCTCATTATTTGTGTTATTTGGGGATAAAACTTTTAACTTTGGTTTTAGCTACAGGAGGTAGATTTGGGTAGATTGTTGTATCGGGAACCCCCGCTTCTCCACCCGGTGGAGGAGAGGGGGGTCCGTCATTAGCAGCTGCGGGGAAGCTTCCTCCTCCCCTTTGGACAAGTTTGAAACTCACCCATGTAAGCGCTCGTATTCTTGAAAATATCTTGCAGGTACATGTGAGGGCCGGTATCTTCCTTGTGAGTTGATTAGCCGTACAACATGGAGGTTCCAAATGCCAATCCACACATTCACAAGATCTTGTAAGATAGGGATAAAAACGGCTTGGAAGGAAGCCCTGTGGTATGCATCATCAGGATTAAAGAATCCCATTTGAACAATCTCTTGAATTGCATTCTTGTGGTACCAAATTACTTTTTCCCAGAGTAACCTCCACTAATGTTCAATTCTTTGATTATGAACTGATGATCCCACAAGAAATGGATTTCGAGGTCCAGGTCGTGTCTCTTCCATGTATCTCTGAATCAAAACATGCTCTGCCGCAAAGTCCGATCTCACTCTCAACGGGGCACCAAATTTTTGTACATCACCTAAAAATGGCTCGAAGAGGGTTTCTTGTGTCTTATTTGATGCAACTTTTGCATACAAAACATAATGGGAAGCCCCATCAATGCAATAATGTATACGTATTCCATACATTACCAATTTATCATATGCTGCACATTTCACACAAGAATATGAAGGTTATAAATTGTAGTATAAATTGTCCAAAAGCATTTCCAATGACTTAAAAGATTAATTTCATTAAAAAATTTTTTTTTAAAAAAAAACAAATTAACTTACAATCAATATGCCAAAGGGCCATTGGAATTGTAGCATTGTACTGACGTTGAACTATGGGCAATGCTCGCCTCCGTCTATTGTAATGAGCCTTTGCAAAATGATATTATTCATACTGTAATGAGCCTCTGCCTTTTGTCAAGATTAAATATTTAAAATTGTACAACCAATGTAGAGTATTACTATTCATGAAATTCAATGAAAAGTTGAATGCACCTGATATTACTTGCAAGGCTTGAGCCACACTTCGCCTTAGTGCTCCAATGTGCAAGCGTGAAAGAGCTGCTTTCACATGTCGTATGCCCTAATTTGCACCATGCTCTGAAATTGGAAGGGCACCCTGAATTGTAGTAGACATCTCTTGTGTCGTAAAACGATGTTAGACTCTAAATTTGTATCCCAATTCTTTAGTCATCATCCTCTTCAGTTGCCTTGGATCGGAGATCCTCAATGACTCCGCTACCCGTTTGAATGAAGTACCTTGATTCAGCATGTTTTGGACATAATCAACCAAGTCTGCTTTTGGTGGCTCCACATTTTGATCAGCCATTTTGCCTCAGCTTCTTCCCGGATGGATTGAAACAACATTGATGACAAGTATTGTTCTCCAAAGCTAAGAAGAACCACCTGCGCAAAAAATTTGAAATACTACAGTAGCTTAGGTAGTTAGCAGAAAACATCCTCCATCACCATAAGTCAAAAAATACTTGTTATAAGGAAAGAAAGAACGCAAATGCAGTAAGGCTCTAAAACAATTAAAAAATAAAATCTAGAGAGTTAAGAGTGTGTCTTACGCAAATCAGTTTTTCCTTGTTCTCTAGCCTCTCGGCAACCTAGATAGCAGCAACCGTCGCAGCTCTTGAAGAAATTCCAACCTACCACACAAGAACCAGAGTTATGCAGCATCCAAGTGTGTGCATCTGTTAATTTACACCTCAATCATTCTTCCAAAAGTTGAACCGTGTGCTTCCATGAACAAGGTGTTTTGCATGTCTCCGTCTAATTTCCTATCCAGATTACATTCCAGTGTATCCCATGGAAAAAGGGACTCACCAGCAAGCCTTCCTTCAGAACTAGCTGCTTAGCCATCTCCACCGCATCATTGTTGGATACTTGTAAATTCAGAACACACAATAGAAGCTTAGGACTGAGAAGAACTGGCAATAACATACTGCATGACAACGTCACCTATTGGTTCTGCTAATACTCCGAAAGTCGAGACAATTGACGGTTCAAGGAAACAGAAGAAAACCTGAATGATTTCGTCCAGAATATCCACATCTAGATCTCAGGCCCAGTTGTCTCAAAATGCACCTACGCAACGGAAAACTAAATTAGCACATCCAACATCCTCTGCAAAACACGAGGCTCTTCTTGATAAGTTGACCATCGTTATACAAAAGAGAATAACAGAGAACGGAATAACATACCCACGGCAAGGTCAACAATATACCTTAGGGTTTTCTAGATTCTTGAATTGTTGAAGCATGTAAGCACGTGAGAGTCTTATGCGAGTGATGTCGTTCCAAGTCAATCGCTAGAGAGGAGATCAACAACGCCACAATCTCCAAACTGTACAAAACCAAAACCCAGAAACAAAATAATAAAAAACAGAGGTGGCAGCCAAACAGAGGAGAGCGTCGAAAATGAATGGGAACGTAGAAATGAGAGAAGGCACAGAGACGAAAGAGAGAATAGGGAAAACCCTAGAGCGCGCCGGCAGCCATGGCGAGATCTGTGATGAAGGCCAAGCCAAGACCGTGAGGAAATTGGCGAGGAAGGGAAAGGCGAGTAGCGCAAGTGCATCAAAGAAACCCTAACGCAAAATGAAGCCGTTGGAGAAAGAAGACGTCGTTCGCTGCCGCGAGATGCCGCAATTGCGAGATGGATGGATGATAAAACCGTCGGGCAGAACAGAAATAATCCGGTGAAGTCCAACACAACGACAGGGCCGCATGAGGCTGGGTGACCCACGCTCAACCTCGGGTGACCTGCGCTCTACCCCGGGTGACCCGCGCTCAACCTTGAGTGACCCGCGCTCAAGCCCGAGTAACCGATGTTCAACCCCGGGTGCTTTGGGCTCTCGATTCTCTGTGCCATCCATGGCCTTTTTGGTACACCCTAATGTTGTCCCCTTCCCATCCCCGCCCTCCCCCGCTCCCCACCCATCCCCGCTCTTCCATGCTCCCAACCCATCCCCGCTCCCCCATGCTCCCATGCCATCCCCGCTCACTCCCGCTCTCCACCCATCCCCCCCCCCCCCTCCCCACCCATCCCTTCCTGGTTCCCTAATCCCACCCTCCCCGCCCCCAGCCAATTCACCCTCCCCGCCCCCAGCCAAATTACCCTCTCCCTCCCCGCTCTCAATCCCTCTCTCTGCCTCCCCTCCCATCCGAGCCCCGACCCTCTCTTTTCCCCTCCCTAGCACGACATCCTCATGATTCCTCGACCCCACCCCTGATCCTTCGGACTCCCTCCATGCCATGGCCTCCCTCATCCCATGCTCCCATAGTATCCATGCCCCCCATGCTCCCAACCCATCCCCGCATGAGCTAGCCCCGACCCAACGTCTCTCCCCATTGTCTGCAATTGTGGGGAACTCTCCGTCCCGCCCACCTTCAACTGGCTGGCTGCTTTGTGCCTGCTGAATTCCAACTTCGCTTCCTCTCTTTGCAAAATTTTGAGGGCGTTTTTTATTTTTTGCATTGAATTTGTGTACATTGTAAGCAGTTTTCTCTGGCCACCATAGTTCTAATGTTCTATCTTCCTGGAGTGCATATTCCCCCTCATCAAGAGAATCCTCACTAGGAGCCTCACATGAACTCTCTCTTCCTCCATTCTCAAAATTCTCTTGACTATTAAGAAATTCTGGATCATATTCCCCTATTGCCTCTTCAAGTAGTGTGTGGAGGTCTTTTTCAGAATCTACAATTGTTGGAGAAGGTGGAGGAGGAGGAGTTTGAGGGAGAGGTGGAAGTATAGGTTGAGGGAGGGGCGGAGAGAGAGGTGGAGATGAGGGTGGAAGAGGAGGGTTGGAGGTTGATGCCAAACCTTTGGAATGCAATCTGTAGCTATGCCTAGGTGCTTCTAGAAAACAATCCTACAAATTTCAGCAAGAAGATGTGTTAGTAAGGTAGAAAACAAAGTCCTATGAGATGTTGAGAATTCAAAATTTGTTAGAAAACATGAATCTCACCTCATTTCTTTTCCATGCTGGAGTACTCTTCCTAGGCATTGCAACTATGCTAGAGATTAGAAGAGGGGAGAGTTATGTCTATGAGGAAAATGAGATGCAAAAGTGCATGAAGTGAACTTGAAAGCACTTGAAATTATTGAAGACATGAAGTGATGAAGGTGGGGGAAGAATTTATGGAGTAGTGAATAGAAGGTGAACATTGTTCTGGTGAATCTGAAATTATTGTAGTGTATGAATGGGGCATTGTATAATTGACTTAGTTTTGTTTTTATTTAATGTTGAGTTGATATATTCTTCGAAGTGGTACAGCTTATTTATTTGTGCGATACTTCTTTGTCTTTGAGAACCAGGTCATGGAGATGAAGGTGGGCGGAATTATTACAATGTCAAATTAAAGAAAATGAGCTCACAGTCTACCTCCCCTTGTCTGCACAAAAGGGAGGTAGTATTCCCGCAGTGCGTCCTTCGCCGTGCGCGTAGGCCTGTCAAAAAAGACGGCGTCAGTCAAAAGGACCAGGTCAGATTGTGATCAAAACCGACATTCATTCAACAATTCAGGAATCCATCTCCCCCAAACGAGATACCGAATTATAGATGAAAGTCTGCGACGACGAAAAATACACTCGGTACAATCTCCAAATACTACATCCTCCGTATCAGTCGTCCAACCAAAAATCCATACGACTGATGAACAGATCCTCTCCTCATACAGAACACTTATCATCGTACGAGTACTAGTATTGTATATCATACAACATACATACATACTACGAGAAACCCAACTCTCAGAAAAACGAATAAAATAAGAAACTGACTCATCAATATAAAGTATTAGGGGTGAAATGAATATTGCTTACCTAATGGCGCCAGCGCCATCCGCAGTTATAGGATGCAGATATACAACCAACTCTAGCAATCTAAGTAGATGCAAATCTAGAAGATCGTCAAACTAACTCAGAACTTTTAATATAAGTGCTACGCTTTTAACTCAGTTTCAAACACAGTTGACGATGCACTAATGAACAACGTTAAATACGGAAGGACCCCGTTCAAGCACTTTCTCCGGAAACCAGTGGCGCCGCAAGGCGATCAAGTCCACTACTAATGATTACGTAGAACCATGCAATTAATGAAAACTTAAAAAAAAACCAATTATTATTGTGTTATAGCACAAATAAAAATCCTAGCTTGCATTTCTTAATCGGGAAGCTGAACTACCAAAAACCGAAAAATATCTACAAAATATACAGTGCCGGTGGAAGAAACTCAGTCAATGCGAGTTCCCAGAACCATTCAACAGTAATGGCAAGTAAACGTTTAACTGTAGAACCCAAAAGATTGAAGTCCAGACATGGTGCCGGCGCCAAGTGCTGAGAACCAATGCAACGGTACAACCCGAATAAATGTTAAGTATGATGTCTGATCCAAGTCATAAACACAGAGGGAAGCTTGTACGTGAGCGGAGAGCGCAGAGCGGAGAGCGGTGAGCGCAGATTTGGAGAGCGGAGAGCACAGAATGGGAGACAGAACCTTAAAATAGCACTTTTGTTACTAAAAATAAATTATAAAATTAGAAGATCCGAATATTCTTAGTATATGTTTGGGAAGTTACTAATTTTAGTAATTTATTTGACCCTATAACCGTGGACTAATTACAGTATTTTCATTGAATTTGTAGTTCATATTCTCTTTTCTTGGTGATTAATTTTTTAACGTGCACCAATTACTATGCTCCAGCTCCTTCTAACTAGTTCAGGCATACAGTAATTCCCCTTATCTCCTAAAATTTATATGCAAATTACTACTTAAAATGTTTTGGTATTGAACCTGTGAACAGGGATCAAGTAACATTTAATTTCATAACATTTTCTTAACATTGCTAGAATTCATCCACTATAGTCTACATGCCTTTCTCCTTTTTTTTTTTTTTTTTTAAATTTTTTTTGAAATTTGTTTTGTATTTTTTATGACATTTTCTTTATTCTATCTATCTTGTTAGAGGGGTCGAAAGCCTCCTTGCATTTGATTCTCTCCTTCATTTTATTTTCACAATCATTTTATTTTCACATTCAATTTGTTGATCTCCTTCATATTATTTTCAACCTTCATTTTAGATATTGCTATTCTTTTCTTTAATCTTTTTAATTTCAATTTATATAAATGTTTTTTTTTTTTTTTTTTTTTTAATTCAATTTTCGTTCTTTAATTTTTAAAGAAAAAATTAAATGCTAAATGACCTCTGCTAAACCTTCATCTTTTTCCATTCGGTTTAGGAGGATGACAACTTTTAAATGAATGAATAGCCGATTTTCAAGGGCGCCAAGCATCTTCTTCAGGGATATTTAAGATAAGAGTAGGGAATGTCTCTGCCTCTTTTGTATTGGTGTTATGTGAAGCTCTTTTCCGTAGTGCGGGACAGCAGCTATGGAGGACGTCAGAGCTATTGTTGTTTCACTCGCTGACGATGTTTGTCCATTTCAACCATATGTTGAGGTGGAGGACGAAGAAGAGGTGATGGCCAACAGCCAAGGGCGTCCGTCGACATCGGATGTTGCGGTACAACCGGATGTAAGAGCTGACCCTCCACGTTCAGAAAATTTGGATGAAATCATAGTGCTAGAGAAGGACGCAGATGTGCCTTTGCAACCACATGCATACTCGAAGGTTGGAAAGATCCCAAGGGGAACCTATTCCAGGGAATCAGTTAATCGGAGGCGGGGAGGTGGGCCATTGCTGAAACGATCATACCAAGGACACGCTCCAAGTGTGGGAACGAAAGTGAATGCGAATGTAGTTTGTCCTGTAGTACAGTCAGCGGCTGGCAGTCCTGCTGATAGTGTAGTGGGCAACCCTAAACGTGTTAGGTTCGAAGATTGAGACATCTAATAACAAGTATATGTTTGCCTTAATAAAGGGTACATGTCAGGGGATACGAGGTATATAGTGCACTTCTTCAAGATACAATGTATTGAAATGGAATGCAATCAATGTGAACGCCAAAGCCTTTAATATAATGAAAAAGTCAATACAGCTTCTCAATAGCTGACTTAGTATATGGTATATTACTAAAATCATTCACTACGTGACAAATGGCCATTGTGGAAATGGAAGTTCTAAAGTAGGAGGGCTACCTACTTCTTCGCCAAGGGGTGACGCAAGATTCCACTCTCTAAGAGTAGCTTGACCTCGTTGAAGCTGAAGGTAGGCGCATGGATGAAAAGCTCCGCTTCGGGATCACGGTTGCAGACCTTCAAGAATATGTAGTATAGGTGCTTACAATACGTGAACTGAGTCTTCCCACGGAACGTAGTCATTGTCTTCTTGAATGCTGGGCAAGTGCAACCAGGGTAAGAACTGATGGTAATCTGGTACCGTGTGATGTGTGGAGCGACGCCCGAATCCAGCCCAATGATGCAACCGTGGCCCGGCTCAGGTATCATGGTGACGGAACGGAGGCGCGCTTTAAGAGACTCGGAGGAGCCCATGGAGAGTCGCTGCGCTTGATTGGGACGAGTGGCAGTGCGCTTCACCATCTTGCCGTCTCTCTTGCCTGGGTAGCGGTCAGCGTCTGCAGGGACTGGCACTGAGCTGAGATTTGCAGGGGGCGGGGCAGAGGAGAAGAGGCGTCTTGGGGAGACCGGTTTCTTCTGCGGAAGTTGAAAGCCCGCTGCTTCGAGGGCAAGAATCTCAGTAAGTTTTAGGTTAGTACCTAGTTTCACTGGCCACACCTCTGGAATGGAGGGGAATTCCTGGTCCTTTGAGTAGTGTGCTACCCACTTGCGCTTAGAGCCTTTCACGCAACGCTCGATATCGTCGGAGCAGAAGAAGAACTCAGTCTTCTCCACTAGGTTCCTGCGATAGTTAGTCCAGAGCCCAGTGTAGGTCGGGGCAGCTGTGCAATGGGGCCCCCTGACGATTCTCTCAGTGCACTTCTTCTTCGTTTCAGCTCTTTGGGCCCAGCAGCACTTCGCAGAAAGTTTGTGAAGTCTCGAAATGTGCCACTCCTTCACGTCCACCTTGGTTTCTTCAACCGCGTTGACATGGCGAATGCCGCCCTTGTTCACAGGTGAAGGTAAAGGGGAATGAACTTCCTGGGCAGGAGGTTGCGTACATTGTACCTCGGTGTCGTGTTCGGAGTCGTCTTCCACAATGACGGGCATCTGCATAGGGCGAGGCCTGACGGCACGTCTTGGGCCTCTTGGGCGTGAGAAGTTGGTCTTATCCGGGCGATGAGACTCTTCGTCAGCTCCGATAAGGACGTCGGCTTTTCGCTTCTGTGAACCGAAGACTTCCGCTCCAGGCATGATAGGCTGACGGGTGCAGAACTCATCCGCGCCTGGCATATCGAGCATGGGCTTGTCGAGTAGTGTAGGATTTCCCCATTTCTTCGCGTTGCGTTCAGCCATCCGGAGCCTGAGTTCCTTCTTGGATGGTCCTGTTCCGCCGACGTCACCTTTGAGGAACTGGTAGTAGTTGACAACCTGTAGAAATGCCCGAACGAAATCGTCCACGGTAGCAACGTAGAGGTCGTTCCCGTTGTTTCCTGAAGCTTGAAGCCACTTGTTGTGAACTGTTTCGGCGAGGTTACAGGTGGGCATCTCTGTGAGTTCTTCTTTCGTGAATTTCTGCACATTTGACAGTAGGTGACGTTAGATTCACGGATTAGAGTTTTGTAGGTTAGGGCTAGGAAACCAGTATGAAAAACATGAAAACAGAGTGCAGAGATCGTACCTCGGTCATGAATCCCCCCCACTGGCGGAAGCGGTGGTGCCAGAATGACAGCCACTGATCGAGTTTGATGAGCCCGCTCTCGCCAACGACCCCGGTGGATGCCCACCATGCTCGCAGCGCGTGGTACAGAGTTTCCGCCTCTGCCATGCTGGTCGCATTCTTGTACTGAGTGCACATCTTCTTGTGCTGTTCCCAGAGTTCTTCGGGGAAGTGCTTCTGCGTATACGCCACCATGTTCTGAGTCCAGTGGAACAAGCACGACCTCTCCCGGTCCTCCATTGGGTCCTCTTTGTTGCCATTGCCGTAAAGGATTCGCACTGCATTCCAATTCGCCTGTGCGTTATCCGCCATGAACCCCTTGAAGTTCGGCGCTGCAACGCCATTGATCTCCATGACGAGGTTCAGGTTTTTCCAGAAGACGAGCTGGGCCTCCGTGTCCTCGGACTGCATGTCGCAAGTGGCGATTGTCATCACGCGGCAGTAGGTGGCGTCGTACACATGGCACGCCATCGTCGACCAATCTTTGACGCGTTTCACATGGTCGAACATGATCCATGCGTTCTCCAAATCGCCACCAGCTTGCATACGGCTGACCAAGTCCACACCACTGCCCGGCCCGACCTCCGACATCTTGAAGACAAAGACTTTGTCACGCATCGATCCCTGACCAGGAAACCTATTCTCCTGGACATACGCCCAGAGACTGTTACCACGGAGCTTGGTGATACCGTCCATAATTCCGTACCTTACGAATTTTTTGAAGGTGGCGACTTTGTTGCGGATGTTGGGCGACGCCATGTCTTTGCATCGATCCAGAACAGGAACCAGCTCTTCCATCGTCAGTTTCCTCGGTGGTGCATCCTCGGGCTGTAGAAGGTAGCTCCCGATGAGGAGTTTGCTCGCCTCCAAGACAACGGCGCTCTTTGTTGCTTTGTTGTTCATCTCTACCTGCTCTTCTATTAAGCTACTAATCTCTGCTTTAGAGTCTCTGTAGTCTCCTACTTTCACTGGATGATCATGTGTTCCTATGTGAATACACGCTCTAGTCTGATTCGGTTTGCCCACAACGTAATAAATCTTAGCCTCGCATGTAGCTACACATGATGGAGGTTCTTTACATACCTTGCACACTAGCGTGGAGTCAGATGGAGGAGGCTGGTCCATGACAAAAGCTTGCAGGGTACAGCCTTCGAACTCAGTCTCGTTAACCTCAAAGATCTTGGGAACACGCTTCAGGAAGTCACACTCATTGTTGCTGCAGCGGAGCCATCCGACGCAGGTGGAACTTCGAAAAGAGAGTCCGAAGTCGTTTTTGATGTTTGTTGTAATGGTCTTGGTCCACAAGTGTCCGTCGTATCGTTTGTCCATTCCCTGCATTGACTTGGCGGCGAGCTTGGAGGATCCTGCAGCAGCTGGGGGCAATTCAAAAAGAACCGGACCATCAAACTTCGCAGGCAAGTACTCTATCCTCTCGTGTCTAATAGTGGAATAGTCTATCTTCTTCAAAATGTTTTTTGACCCACGCGCCTTTGCAAGCTGTTGAAGGAGAGGGACGATGGTAACTGTGACCTCGGACAATGGAGGAGAGACATTGGAAGGAGGAGCATCTGCGTGGACCTTAGGCACCAACTTGACGGGACTGACTTCGTCATCAGAAGAGAGAGATATGACGGTCGGAGGAGGTTTCTCTACATCCGAAGTCTCGGTACCCGGCTCGACTTTGACTTTGACATCACGAGGTAAGGGAGTCTGAATTGTGCAAGTAGAAGAGCGACGGGGGGTGAGGATCTCAGTGGATGCAGCCATCAGAGAATCAGTAAGACCGTAGACTCTATAGGATCCAGGGAGGAGTCTCCACTGCAAAATGTTGTTCTCATCTCTCACAGAAGGTTGCCCGAGGGTGTGGGTAACCTCGGCGGTAACGTCATCAAAGATCTCCTCCTCTATACTGATCGAATCCTCTCGAAAATGGAATCTGAGACTGAGGCGAAGAGAGGACACCGTAGCTAGACCATCGTCATCTACGCGAAACCTAAGGGGGATGCCCATGCCTTGGGCGTACAGACAGACCATCCCCATATTCGCAGGCAACTCAGATATACTAGAGGAAGAACGAAGAAGATTGAGTGTACCAGCCAAGCGCTATCTTGAGAGCAAAGTGAGAGGAATGATGCATCGTTGATGATCATTTTATTCAAGGTGGAATGTCCATGTCAACAGTTGGGGAATGATTCTGTCTGTTACGTAACGAATGTATGCAACAAGAGAGACGGCGCTAACTGATTAGAATGTGCTTTTTGCAGGCCCATAAATATGAGGTAAGATTTTCAGAATATTGCTTTAAGTGTTTAAATCGTGGAGCAGATTCTATTTTTTAGGGAGTGTGATTGGATTAAATAGAGCAGTCTTTTTCTTCTGCATTGAAAACAATAAATATATAGAATTTGAATTAATCATATTCATGCATTAGTTATATATGTATAGGACTAATGCAAGCATATGATTTATTCAAATTCTATATTTTATGCAGTGTTAGGGTTCCTCAATTTTCATAATAGATTTCTGGGCAGACAGACTGTGAGTGAGATTAGAGTGAGCCGTCACTTGCATCCATATTTAATACAAGTATTCCTGTGGTTAATTAAAATCTTTTAATATTTTGGGGGCTTTGTTTATTCTCTTCAAAAATAGATTGATCTCATCAGCTTTAATTCAAAAGACAACTTATTTATAGTTTTCATTAAATCAACTAGGTTTAGAATAAGGTAAGTATGTAGGGCTGAGTCAGGGGGGTTGCAGGTTTGGGATACATAAGTTAGAGGATAGTTAGGAGGAGAGCTATATTGTGAGGAGAGTTCTCTCGTTAGTTAGACACATGAAGGAGAGTGGAGGGTCAGCTCCCTCCACTTATGTCACTCCTAGACCTAGAAGAAAACCAGGTGGTACAGATTTTACGAATAGGAGAGCGAGGAAGAGGAGAGAGTCACGCAAGAAGGTAGTTTTGAAAGGTGACCATTTGAGTGCACCACTTAAAAGGAGAGGAGCAGGTCTGCCATTAGCCTTGAAATTTACTAGCATTCGCAAAGTCATTCTAGACTCTATAGTGGAGGACAAGGAAGAGTATTTAGAGAACATCGTAGGCGGTAATCACGAGAAGGAGGAAGATTTAAGTGGAGAAGCACTTGAGGCCATGACGGAAGAATTAGTTTTTAATTGTAGTCAAAGAGTTGAGACACCGCAGCCTTCTATTAGCTATAATGAAATTTCGACAGGGGAGTTGGGATCTGAAACAAATGTATATGTTCACTCCGGAACGGTAAGCATTTTTACACTGTTTTGACTGCTGTGAATTGTTTAAATTAGTTCAACATTCTAAAGAGTAGACGCATTTCTATTGACAATGAATCAATCTAAAGTACCATACGATAGCATCAGCTTAAACTCACATACGGTAGCACTCACGACTGTAAATGTTTAAAATAAATGTGTAGAGTAACCAAAGAATAAGGGTAGAGGGAGATCGGAATTTTGACTCACCTTATGAAGAGGGTCGTGAACTCGACCATTTGGCTGCCATTGCGAGGAGAGCGAGAATCGAGATATTGGGAGCAGGAGAAGGAGGGTTTGCAATGGCTGCGAGGGAAGAGCAGGTGAGGGCGGGGCTTCTGAGAGCAGGAGAGGAGCAGGCGCAGGTCGGTGCAGAGGCCGCGGAGGAGGCTGCTGTCGAGATGGCGGTGGAGGAGCTGGGAGGAGCGGAGGTGCAGCTCGCGCCGCATGGGGATCCTGAGGAGCAGGACAGAACTGATGAGGACGATGAGGAGGGAGAACCGGAAGATGGAGATGAGGTACGACTGCTTGGAGTCATGCGGTTTGAATGCTTGGGGTACGGATTCTTGTCGTACGGGTTGATGGGGACGTGTTAAATAATGATTTTGAGATGATTATTCTAAGTCCTGGGTGTTGAGGATTAGGGGGACTGGAATCTCTTCGCGGATTTACATGGATTCGGGTTTTGGGGTTATGGTTTCGGGTGTTGGGTTCTCAAGTTTTCGGGATATGGGTTTCGGGTTTTGCTTCTTGGGGGTTATGGGTTTCGGGTTTTGCTTCTTGGGCTTCAGATTTTGGAGATTAGGATTGGATTGGGATGCGGGATGGGTATTGGATTGCGTAGTGGGTTAGGGAGAGGGACAGGGAGAGGCCACGGGGAGATGGACAGGGAGAGAGTTAGGGAGAGGGACAGGGAGAGGCCGCGGGGAGATGGATAGGGAGAGAGTTAGGGAGAGGGACAGGAAATAGTCGCGAGGGGGGTGGGTAAGGGAGAGGGACAGGGAGAGGCCGCAGCGAAATGGACAGGGAGAGAGTTAGGGAGAGGGACAGGGAGTGGGGCGCGGGAGATGGACAGGGAGAGAGTTAGGGAGATGGACAGGGAATAGTCGCGAGGGGGGTGGGTAAGGGAGCGGGACAGGGAGTGGGTTAGGGAGAGGGACAGGGCGAGGCCGCGGGGAGATGGACACGGAGATGGAAAGGGAGATAGTAGGGCGGGGCAGCCATGCTTGCATTCGAGGGCGGAGGCTCACCCCCTTGGGGTGGGCCGAGGATGCCATGTTAAATTTTTTTTTGAATTGGAAATGTGGCGCACCCGCCTACTGTCGTCACAGACAGTAGGGCGGGGCAGCCATGCTTGCATTCGAGGGCGGAGGCTCACCCCCTTGGGGTGGGCCGAGGATGCCATGTTAAATTTTTTTTTAAATTGGAAATGTGGCGCACCCGCCTACTGTCGTCACAGACAGTAGGGCGGGGCAGCCATGCTTGCATTCGAGGGCGGAGGCTCACCCCCTTGGGGTGGGCCGAGGATGCCATGTTAAATTTTTTTTTAAATTGGAAATGTGGCGCACCCGCCTACTGTCGTCACAGACAGTAGGGCGGGGCAGCCATGCTTGCATTCGAGGGCGGAGGCTCACCCCCTTGGGGTGGGCCGAGGATGCCATGTTAAATTTTTTTTTAAATTGGAAATGTGGCGCACCCGCCTACTGTCGTCACAGACAGTAGGGCGGGGCAGCCATGCTTGCATTCGAGGGCGGAGGCTCACCCCCTTGGGGTGGGCCGAGGATGCCATGTTAAATTTTTTTTTAAATTGGAAATGTGGCGCACCCGCCTACTGTCGTCACAGACAGTAGGGCGGGGCAGCCATGCTTGCATTCGAGGGCGGAGGCTCACCCCCTTGGGGTGGGCCGAGGATGCCATGTTAAATTTTTTTTTAAATTGGAAATGTGGCGCACCCGCCTACTGTCGTCACAGACAGTAGGGCGGGGCAGCCATGCTTGCATTCGAGGGCGGAGGCTCACCCCCTTGGGGTGGGCCGAGGATGCCATGTTAAATTCTTTATTAAATTGGAAATGTGGCGCACCCGCCTACTGTCGTCACAGACAGTAGGGCGGGGCAGCCATGCTTGCATTCGAGGGCGGAGGCTCACCCCCTTGGGGTGGGCCGAGGATGCCATGTTTTTTTTTTTATTAAATGGGAAATGTGGCGCACCCGCCTACTGTCGTCACAGACAGTAGGGCGGGGCAGCCATGCTTGCATTCGAGGGCGGAGGCTCACCCCCTTGGGGTGGGCCGAGGATGCCATGTTAAATTCTTTATTAAATTGGAAATGTGGCGCACCCGCCTACTGTCGTCACAGACAGTAGGGCGGGGCAGCCATGCTTGCATTCGAGGGCGGAGGCTCACCCCCTTGGGGTGGGCCGAGGATGCCATGTTAAATTCTTTATTAAATTGGAAATGTGGCGCACCCGCCTACTGTCGTCACAGACAGTAGGGCGGGGCAGCCATGCTTGCATTCGAGGGCGGAGGCTCACCCCCTTGGGGTGGGCCGAGGATGCCATGTTTTTTTTTTTATTAAATGGGAAATGTGGCGCACCCGCCTACTGTCGTCACAGACAGTAGGGCGGGGCAGCCATGCTTGCATTCGAGGGCGGAGGCTCACCCCCTTGGGGTGGGCCGAGGATGCCATGTTAAATTCTTTATTAAATTGGAAATGTGGCGCACCCGCCTACTGTCGTCACAGACAGTAGGGCGGGGCAGCCATGCTTGCATTCGAGGGCGGAGGCTCACCCCCT
This sequence comes from Ceratodon purpureus, assembly GCA_014871385.1. Taxonomy (NCBI): domain Eukaryota; kingdom Viridiplantae; phylum Streptophyta; class Bryopsida; order Pseudoditrichales; family Ditrichaceae; genus Ceratodon; species Ceratodon purpureus. The sequence goes on along the minus strand of CM026422.1, from coordinate 8,546,630 downwards.
TGGGGTGGGCCGAGGATGCCATGTTAAATTTTTTAATTTATTGAGAGTTAGGGAGAGGGACAGGGAGTGGGGCGCGGGAGATGGACAGGGAGAGAGTTAGGGAGAGGGACAGGGAATAGTCGCGAGGGGGGTGGGTAAGGGAGCGGGACAGGGAGTGGGTTAGGGAGAGGGACAGGGAGAGGCCGCGGGGAGATGGACACGGAGATGGAAAGGGAGACAGTAGGGCGGGGCAGCCATGCTCGCATTCGAGGGCGGAGGCTCACCCCCTTGGGGTGGGCCGAGGATGCGGTTTTTTTTTAATTTTGTTGGGGGCCCTTTCATTCGCTCTTTTAATTCCTCTTATATTTGTTTTCGTGTAGCTCAATTCATAGCCTTTAAGGTGAGTGTTAACTCTTATGATCATATCATTGTTTGTGAATCAGGAGTCTTCTCAGGATATTAATGAGAGCCAGCGTGAAGACCCAACTCCAGCAGAGACCGAGGTAATTAATTAAATGTAGCCATAATCTTTTATTAGAGTTTTTTACATTTTTGGTATTGCTCTTTCATATAATTTTCCTCCTTCTGTATTAACCAAATTCTGAATACTTCTCTTCTAGGTATATTCCGATGCACCAGAGATGTCTGCCACCTCGCCTATTTCTGTGATCAATGTATCCGATCTCTCGGATTCATTTGATCAGCAGTATTGTATCTGTGCTGTAGGAAACCCTATAGGTGTGGGTAGTGGACCTTTCGAGGTCCACTCTCCGCAGTACCTGCCTACCTCCCCAGTGTACATGCCAACATCTCCAGTGTATGAGCCTACCTCCCCGGGTTACATGCCAACTTCACCTCCACAGGGCTCTCCGCCGATGTCTCCACCCTCTCCTTCCTCGCCTATTAGAGTGAGGAGGCCAGCCCATGTGGTTTTTGCCCTCCCGGCAATATTGCCGTGCCCTGTCCAACAGACCCGGCGTTTTTGGAGAAGGCGCCGCCACTGGAACTGTAGACAGTCTAAGGAGTACTATAGTCGCTCATCACGTAGATAGTTCCCCTTAGCGCAGATGAGGATTGACTTGTTAAAAAAGAGATGACAGTATGAAGATATATTGTTACTTTCTTTTACATATTTGTCTATTGTGCATGTTTTCCTTTGATTGTGATTCCTCTCTTAATTCGAACACCTCTTCGCAGGTTACTCAAACACAAGATGTGTTGGCAAAACCATCTTGTCCAACTGACTTGAAGACTGCTACAGAAGGAGAACTGCAGCATCGAATACAATACAAGTTGGACTCCAACGCCGTCATCAACGACGCTAGGATAAAACCGTCGCACAAGTCTCGAATGCTGGTGCCCTTATGCAGGATGATCCCAATGGCCAAGGTTAGACCAGTGGGTGAAATGGGGGTACAACACTTAGAGCGGGAGTTTGTGAAGGGATATAGAGATGGGGACCGCGTCATGTACATCTCCATGTACAACACTGAAGAGCAAACGAAGAGTGTGACGGCGGAGATCATGGCCACTTGGGGCCCTTTATGGACGGCAGCGAGTGATCGTTTTGATGATGAGATTTCTGGTGACGAGGACTTGATCCAGTTCTCGCACAAGATGTTTTATGTCTGGGAGGGTAATCACCGCCTTTCCGCATGGCTAAGGCATATCAACAAGCATCATGCAGACGACCCATCCTGGCACATCTCTGTGCATTGCATTCTACTTGACCCCCGTGGCCATGTCGGCAATCTCTTGCACGCCATGCACGACATCAATTGGTACGTTCAAAAATCTTGAGCATTTGTTATCCATTTGAATTCTTCTTCTAATATATTTCATGGCAATTACTTACTAATTAGATACTCAGGTCGACTGAGAATGACCACGTGAAGAATAATCTCCCCGCAAAACTGTTTCGAATCCGCTCATTCGGAATGATGAAGCTGGAGGAGTTCAAGGACCTCCTGTACCCGGAAGAATATGATGCTTGTTTGAAGAACAAGCCACCGAACCCGTCATGGTTTCCTTTAACTACTCGAGTTTTCATCGCATTTCTTTACCGAGTAAGTTTTTCCTCGTCTCTGTCTTCGCTCGTTTTATCTCCTCTCATTCTTTGAATGCTTTATTTCGTTCATTTATGATTTCGCTAAAAAGTGGTTATCCTTCTACAGCGGGAAATTGCTGCAGCCTCCGATGAAGCAGCTAAGGCCTACAAGGAGAAGACACCGGCGGATGAACAGACTGCATCTGCGGTTTGGGAAATCATGAATGAAGCGTCTGAGAAAATGGTGGACTCCATTAAGAATAAGGACTTCACCAAGTACTTGGCAATTGCAAATCCCAAGAACGGTGACGATTTCTTGAATGAGGTGACACCTTCATCTAATTTCAGATAGTATTTTCAATTGTTACAACATTATGCAATTATAGTTTCTAATACTTCTATACTCTTGGCAGATCAATCGGCATTACAGTCAGAACTCTAAACCTGAGATGTCCCTCGATAAGCTCCAGAAGATCTGTCCGGCGGCCGTTGAGCCCAAATACAAGGTTCGGTGGCTGAGGTGGTGGAACTCATCTCTGAGTTCCAGACTATCATACAGATTTCCAAAGCCCGGATTCAAGGATACTGATTTCGACCCCTGGTTGAACAGGGCTTCATTCTGGGCTGGGGTATGGTTTCGAAATATGCCTTACCAAATAGAAAGTGCTTTCTCAATTCTTCTCTCATTGGTACTTATTTGAATTCTGTATTACAGTTGGAGGAAGCCGTCATCAACGAGGTCGAGGACATATTCAAGTCGGAGAACCTCGATATCGATTGGAGGGCATTTCCTGATGTCCAACAGCCGGGCGACTTTGTCGAGAGTTCACGTATTATGTTATGGGACAAGGCCTTCCCTACGTTCATTGGGAAGAAGGCTGAGAAGCCCTTTGACAAGAAGTCCAACTTCGCTAAATTCCCTGGAACCGCTCAAGTTGTCAAGAGGGTTATATTCCGGTATGTCACGAAACTGTAGTGCATTTGCATATTATAATTCGCTATTGCTTCTTATGCTACTAACCTTCTAAATTTCTTCCCTTAGGTACTTCAAGCGAGAGCTTCTTTTGAAGGGAGCCATCATGGTACACCAGCTCCCCAACTACTTCCTTTCTTGGACGCAGACAACCTCGGACCAGTGTATCTATTCTCCCCAACAGTTGAAAAGGTACAAAGCTCCTCACTTGCTTGAGGGATGCTGGTATCTTGATTGCTCTCGTGGTTTCACGATTGACTCAGAGGCAGAAGTCAAGACTCTACACGATGGGGGTAAGGTGGTGGTCGAAGAGACGGTGGATGGTCCTGAAGATGACAATGGCCCTGAAGACCAATCATCGGCTCCTCCACCGAAGAAAGGGAGAGGAAGGCGACTGAAATCTTTGCGATCACATTCACAAGCCTCACAGCAAACTGGTGCGGCGTCTTCCGCTCCAGAGCAGACGGCTCTAGAGCCCTCTCCGGGTAATGTGGTTACGAAGCCCTCTTCAACCTCTTCACCGGGTCCTTCCTCGATCAGTGCTTCGGAGATCACCAGAGGTCTCCTTGAGCAGAGGAAGGCTAAACTATATCCTCAAACAACTTCTTCCGCTGGAGCTTCCATTTCCACACATGTTTCCGTCTTCAACTCATCTGTGGATTCCCTGTTACGGCGAAATAGGAGACAGGAGAGAAAAGGTGGCGACCCGGATTGGATCAAGACTCAAGACTTCATTCGCAAGGTTTGTTCCTATATTTTGACATTTGATGGATTCTGCCACCTCTACTCGCTATGTAGTTACTAACTCTCCTTTCTTGTTTCCTCAAGTTTGGAGCAGGCCGCGAAAACGAAGTTCCGGACCGGTGCAAGCAAGAGGACCATCTGGGAGTCGACTTGATCATTGCCGACATCCCTGAGAATCTTCCCGTCCCTTCCGTTTCCGTTCCCCCCACGAGTATTCCTTCTTGGAACTCTCGCTACAAGGATTATTTGTACGACATCTTCCATTTTGCAGATGAATTCCTGCAGAAAGATGGTGCCATCTGCCTCATCTACAACACTGATCAGAAGCTGGCTAAGGATATCGAGGAAGAAGCTGCTGCTGGTGGATACGTGCTGTTCAAGGACTGGTGGGGTGTCAATGTACTCGGCCTGACTTCTCCTACGAACCCCGAGAACTTGGTACTTTTCCTGAACATGCCCTTCTCTTCGCTTACTGATAACCCTTCCGCTTTATTTTACTCACTAGTTTTGCTTGACTGCAGACTATGCGATTCTGGATTCGCGTCTACGTTCGTAGTGGCAGTACTTTCTCCTTCCAGACAAAGAAGGAAGACCTGATACATGGGCTCCTCAACATTACCGAGAGTGATGCCATTTTCAACTTCACCGATGCCGAATCTCAGCTCATGAATGGGGAGGTGCCGTGGAGAGGCGCAAGGGAGAAATCCATTGACATGATGCAGGGCATACTTGAGGAGCTGTCAAAGCCCGGCGACATAGTTGTTGATTGGAATGCTGGGACAGGTAACTATTCATGCATATCTTTGCTGAATTATTCCTCTCGTTTTTACCACAATTTCTCATTTCTTTGTATCTCTCCGAGTTTCAGGAGCCTCCATCAAGGCTGCCCAGGCTACTGGTCGCCACATTCTCGCTTTTGAGGAGGACGAAGCCATATTCAACGCCCTTCTCAAACCATCCGCCATGGGCCCTCCTAAACATCCAAGGCCGGCAGCAACAGACGAAGCGCCTCCAAAGAGACCAAGACCTGATAAGTGGTGTAAGTCTTCTATTCTTTGTTCAAATTATCCATGCGTTACTTGTCTTTGCAGCTCTACGTACTCGATGTAACCACAGTCCGTTCTCTATTGCAGAGTAGTTTCAGCAACACCGCCACGTGGGCCAACATCAGTGTCCACTCCATCGTGGCGTCTTCATTCCAGCCCGATTCAGCCTTTCATACTTCCGGACTACGCAGAGGACTTAGCACAGGCGTTTCAATCTGGAGCCCTTACATATGTTCCTAGTCGGCCAACTACTTTTGATCCCAGAGCCCTTCTATTCGTCGATGACGAGGCAGTAGAAGGAGATTCGGAGTCATCTAGTTCTGAGAGTGAAAGTAGCGACTGTAGCATGTTGTGAGGTTGAAGGAGGCTTCGGTCTATTGTTGTTTTCATTTGATTTGATTTGATTTAATTGGAGTTCATTGGGTAATCCTTCGTCTACTCTACTACCCTAAACCTAAACTTTTTATGATTCTCATGTCCAATTTGTCTCTGTGTTTGTAAAGGATGAAATGTCACAACTGTAATGCTCAAAATATAATATGAAGAATGAAATGTTACAAAAGAAAGGCTCACATATAATATTGTGCTGTTAATTATATTTTACTCATTCAGAATCCCACATTTGCATAGCCATGTTACCTATTCTCGAGTTGGTGTACATCTTGGTTTCTACTACTCCATTATTGTACACAAACTCTGAAATATTCCACGGACTTCTAAGACCATTTCTTTTAGTTGCTTTTTCTTTTCTTATTTCTAGAATCATCTATATTATCTAAAACCATCATGTTGGAATACTCGTATCTAGATCCAATGAATGACCAACTCTTAAGGATTGTATTCGAACACCCCACTAAACTTCACAGTACTAATCCTTCGAAGGATATACAGTCCAACTCTTGTCCATATCAAACCAGCAAGTTTTGCCATCCGATATGATCACTTCGGGCAGCTGAACAACTGGATTCTCATCGACGTTCGATAGCAAGGGATACGGGATTAGGGACAACTCCATAATACGAAGAAGCTCATTGGTACACAGCACTGTCCAACGCCATTCACCTTCACCAACATGGAGGCTTCCGATGTGCCTAAACGGTGGCAGGTCCATGCCTCGTTCCCTGGCGCGCTCCACCTCCAGCAGCCACGGCCGCAGCTCCTCATAACTCGCCGGTGCCTTTGGGGGCAAACCTACAGCCGCTCTCGTCCTCCTAGATCTCGCATTACACACCTTCGGCATCGCTCAACACACTGAATTCTTGTAGTCTTCAAACGTTCCACGCAAGCCTACAGATTGACCCCCCCGAACTCCATCGCTACCTTCGCATACAGCACAGAATGCCAAGGACTGTGTCACTATCCTAATAGACCACCTAGAGACAAGCTCAAGAAACCAAGAGTGACCTCCTTCTCTGGAACCCAGCTTACCAAGTGTTGTTTCATGATGAAAATCTCCTACTTCTATCACTCAAATGAAGATGCTTTGCGGCACAGGAAGAGAGAGTAATCTTCGATGAAGACAAGGGCTCTAACAAGGTATATCTTGGTTTCAGCAGTCAAGATATTATACACGAATTTTGAAATATTCTAGGAAATTTTCAAACCTTGCCTCCTTTATGTTCTGTGATATTTGTTTTTTTCCTTGTGCATTTACATAATCCTATGAAAGAATTATTTGTTTGATCTAAAACTTAACGCCTGATCATTATATCTTGCCTAAACCCATGACAAATCTAAAGGAATGTATGCATGACGTCATCATGACATCAGCCCTAATTTGTATCTTAGAAAACAAACGTAATAAATTCTTACCAGAGATAACCCTAATTTCCACGGTAATATATTCTTTTTCTAAATAAAGTGTCAAAATTAAGCCTTAATTTAGTAATTTTCCACGGTTATAGGGTCTACTTTGCTTTTGAAAATTTTCCTAATTCTCAATTCTGTGCTCTCCATTCTGCGCTCACCGCTCTCCGCTCTACGCTCTCCGCTCACGTACGAACTTTCCCCCATAAACACATTTGATCTAGAACGCACCACATTCCCAGACTCAGTCACGAAATCAGACACACATCCAAACAGAGGGATCCCGATATAAAGATATGGAGTTGGCGCCAGCGCCATATGCCAAGTACTTCAAGCAGATACAAAATCCAGAGAGCAACAAACATTTCCGGCCCGGTACTATTGCGAAATGGGGACAATACATGGACTGACCACCTTTGCTTAATAAACGGGATACATCCATAAAAGGTATCTCAAGTAGTTCGAAGCAATCCACCACAAAAACGGCCCCAAGCACTACAAACTTGTCGGCAGATTAACCTATCAAACTATAGTGCCAGTTATCTCGTCCAGTGCTCCGACCACAGTGCCAATTATCACTTCCTGTGCTCACAAAGTGTTGATAGGATTGGGTGATCCGACTAAGTATGCGTCGGTTGGATTTCAATCTCCTCCCACGACTTTGAATCAACAATACGGTATCGACCTGTCCCACGATGGATCCAGTTCAACCCGCCCTGGTCAATCTGCCAGAAATGAAGCACCTGCATACCCATCCGACCCTTGACCTGCTTTGTGATAAGCACTTGCCCGGGAGACAGTGAGTCCAACTTGCGATTCAGGAATAGGGAAACTCGATCAGAGACGGGCCCCACACTTCCACCCTTAATCAGGACACAGTGTCGATGATATGGAAGGAATCAACAGCAAACCCATTCACGAGAGATTGCCAAGTAAAACAATCCTCAGGGTAAGGATCCAGGTGAGGTAAAACCACTGTTAACAACTTGAACAAACGGCCAGAAGACAAAGACTTGAACCAGCGGCTGGACAAGATAGGATTCGAAGTGATGGAATCCTCGTTCGGTTGAAAATCAGAGTCACTGCTCTCCGAAACGTCCGCAACAACTTGAGCTCCCCCACCAAAATCAGCCCATTGCATCGCGCACCCGGTCAGCATTGACTGCACCTCCGGAGTGATTGGTACTGTTGATACCGAAGTATCTCGATCCTTTCCAGTTCGATGAGCACCCCGCCTGATTCTCGTCATCGCAGCGATCCAAAACAACACGATCAGTTGCGTAATTGATTACTGCAAAACTAGAACAACAAGTAAGAAAAAGATGGGAATACGTAAACATAGTCCTGGCTAGACATTTATAAACCGTGATGTGTAAACCACAAATTCAATGCTAAAGGAACAAAATACTCATATACTGATTTTTAGGCAAAAATATATATATATATATATATATATATATATATATATATAAATATATATATATATATAACATGGTGTGTTTATCGAAAACGATGTACCAGCAATGGCGATATCTGAAGATTATACTTCACCATAACCTCCACACTGGGATTTACATTCAGCGTTAATTACCAGTAAATCTTGATTGAGAAAGAATCCTGATTTAACTGAGCCGAAACATGAAATGGCGCTTCCATGCAGCATTCAACCTCAATCTCTGGGTGGCGCTTCAAACGTGTGAATAACTGAATCCACGGCATTTACTAACCTCAGCCAATTTTTGAATTTGAAATTCCGATGGAGAACTATATTAACCTGAACCAAGTCCATTGTCTACCTCGCAGCGTTTGTGCTGAGGACGCTGCAATGGCAGTAAAAAGGCGAAGAGCGAAGAGGTCATTCAAGCGGCGATCCCGTCCTCGTGGAATCAAAGTCGGTTCAGGGAAGGAGAGGATTGGCCAAGAGAGATTAAGCGGCTGTGCTGGTGAGTGCGATGTTCCTCCTGCTTTTGAGAGTTCCGCAAATGCCAATGTAGTCATTTCATCGAAATCATTGCGTGTGCAGAATTCGGATGTCTAATCCATGCGGACACAATAAGGCCCGTCGATTTCGGACTAGGGATAGTGAGTTTAGACACGGCTGACGGAATGACATTGCCGATAATCCCGGAAATGCCGACATAGGAATTCCCTGTATTTGTGGTATCGGGAGGTAGCATTCCGAAAGAGGAAGGTGAGTGTGATGAGCAATTAGAATCTTTGATGGTAATGGAAACCATATCTAACTATTTGGTGGACTTGGCCAGTGACACGGAAAGCTCAGACTAGACTTTGATCAAATAGTCGTATCAGGAACGCTAGTGCAAGAGGATTTCAAACTCTATTCATGTATTGCAAATCGAGTCATAGAACTCGATTATTGTCGAAAAGACAGAATATATAAGATCACCACTATTACTAGTCTACTCAATCTTATGCCAGAGGATGATATGGTTACTATTTCTGAGAAAGTACTTTAGAAATTCAACAGATCGTACGCTAATCTACCCGATCTGATTTAGGACCCGGAGTACGCTGCCGTCGCCAGTGATCCACTACGCTCGAGCTCTGCCAGGTGTTGATGCAGGCTAAGGACAGGATCCTCCGCCAATTCGTCCACACCGTCCATTTTAACTGCAATATCTTTCAGAAAAACACTGAAGGCTGCAACATCGTCCTCAAGCGCGAGAATATGACGCCCGCTGACCTCGCAAGCATCGACAGAGGATCCTGCGAGTAACGAACAAGGGTTAAGTCGGAGTGGCAAATTACAAAATGGACAAAATAAAGACCTCATTGTTGAGGACTTACCAACACCAGCGGTCAGATCTATAACAGCGCTTCCCTTCACGGTACAGATTTCGATCATTGACTCCATGAATGCTGGAGATTTTTGTTTTGAACCACGATAGGAAAAGGTCTCCTTGCAGCGCAAAAGGTTTGAATCGGTGACAACATTCTGCACAACATCTGATTCCTCTGGATGCCAGTCCATGACTTTGCTTGCAATCTCGTTGAACTTGAAAGTTTCGTGGCTCATACACTTTCGCCTAAACACTTTGGCCTTAAAAAGCTTTTTCTGCAAAGATTATAAGACATCGACAGGTTAGACGTCTATAACCAATATAGACCCAGAACGACGATTACAATTCACAACATAGAAGAGAACTTACCCACACTGGATCAAATGGTCGGTGGTTAACAACGTAGAAAGTCCGAAAACATTCCCATTCCATTGCCCATGGTCCGGCCATAAGCTATGGCTGCTCCTCCGCGGGCACAAATAGAAGCAAAAATCCTGAATCTGCAAGAACTGAGTCCGCAATATGGAAAATTGCGTCAAATGTCGTCTTTTTAACCATATTCCACGTTGGAACCTGAGTTGGAGACGTAACGTCTGGAACTTTGCTGTTGTCGGGGGTATCACAAATAATGAGATCCACACAATTTGGGCTTGCGACCCTGTGATGTTGCCGAAGCCTTCCGCCATTTATCTGTGCAGGCCAAACAACAATAGAAAATTAATCATCCAATAAGATTAACGACGGGAATACTATCTGCAAAAATGTAAACCGCGCTAGCCAATGCTAACGACACTAGCTATCATGATCGAAGAGGCTGCAGAAGAATTAACACGTATACAAAGCGACATGTCCAAATGCCAGATTATCCTCAAACCTCCGCGACGATTGGACTAAGAATATCATACTGAGAATCTAGATGTAGCTAGCCCCATTGTAAAATCATATTTCAAAGACTGTCACAGCATAAAGCAAGATCATGCAAATGGCGCCGGCGCCGAATGCACCAAAGTTACAAAACAAAAAATCGATATAAATAATATGTGATATCAGATTCCTTATAAAGATTCTCAGCTCATGGCGCCGGCGCCGATTCAGCTAAAAGATAGTCGTACATTGGATTCATTTCATCACAATTTCTTGCCCGAGCTTGTTAGAAGATAGACAAGATCGAGTTTCACAACTTCAAGTAAAACAATAGGTGACCATATGACTATGTAATCGAGACTCTACGATAGAAACGACACGGAACTGTAGGAGGTGACCGAAGCTCTGCTTCTGCAATCGCTACTTGCGGCCTATGATCGAAGTGTTGAAGGCGCATAACATTGAATGAGCAGCCGACGGCAATTTAAACATACTGGTACTGGCTACCATTGATTGCATTAAAAAAACACCTATCATGGAAATAATCTAATGATCGAAACAAAAGAGCAAAGATGAGAAGTGTCAAAGAATGAATGAAGGAATCTTGCCTCTCGTATGCAACCCATGAACTTCTGAAAAACGGAACGGCGAATTCCCAAATAGAAGCCCTCGATAGAGAGATTCATAGAACGCCGCAATGACTTCTCCGCACCATCAATTTGAAGGGCCTTGAATTTCACAACAGGGGTATCATCTGGATTGAGCTTCGTTGGTTTCTTCATCGGTTTTGATACTAGCTTTTTCTGTGAAGGCGCAGAGGATACAGGCTCATCTGGAGTAGGTTTGTCCACACGCGGCCGTAAATAATGCCCTGCAATGAGATCAGGGGCGGCAGGTTGAGAACTGGAGGGAGTCGACGCCGTTATGACACATTCGGCCTCCCGCTCTAGTTCGGCCATGGCCTCCACGCTCCGAACGACATCCGCAACGGCCACACCCAAATCATCTTGGTGCATTGTATCAAGGTCTTTCGAAATATTTATGAGTTCCTGCAGCTCATATAACATGATTGGACCGTATTCAGTGATAATGCCCGGGTTAGTGAGAGGAACGTACAGTTCAATATTAGTTTTACCCGACAAGGCACAAATCATTACATACGATAGACTAGGTGGATATCGATCTACCATGCCAACCGGGGTCGCTCCGTCGCTATCCGATGCTGCCAGGCCTTCCTTTATTACCTCCAGCGTTTCCTCTAAGACCGCGTACTTCTCCAAAAGTGGTGCTTCTCTTACTCTTTGAATCTCAAGTTCCGCGTTGTCGTAAATTTCCCTGTCCCTGGCATCAAAATATTCCGTATCGCCGGGCTCGCTCTCAATGTACCAACCAAGAGACCTGAGGTGCGCTGGAGCAAAGCTATCATGCTGCAGCCTGCTGAAGGTACCCTTCTCGGCTTGACAAATCCAGTCTTCGAAAACTGGAAAAGTATCTAGACCACCTGGCTCATTCGGAAGCACTCTTGGAACCTCGCAAAGCCATCGGACAAATCGCATCACAAACCTACGGACGACCTTCTCCCCGTCAGTGTATGTAGGTTGCTCTCGCCAACACTTGTGCCGAAGTGGCCCACCCTCATCCAGAAATATTTCGGGAAAGAATTTGTCAAATCCGAACACAAGAACGGAGTCAAAATATTTGTCCATGAGCTCCGAAGTATCGCACTTCAGGAGGACTCCAATTCCTTTGTCGGCTCTATATTTTCCCACGAGCTCGCCAAACACTTCCCCGGCTCTTGTACGCATCTGCGATGATTTGTCATTTAAGTAAATTAGCAAGACGTTTAAGATGAGAACGGTTAAGGAATAAAGCTCTACGCAAAAATCAAACCAATGAGGACCTAGAAAAAAGCGGACGATTACATCCACCAATGCTCACAATTTAACTCACTCATCGAAACCTGTGCAGTTAGACTCTGAACTCAGATTGCAACATTATTAGACTCCACATGAATCAGTCTATCGATGACGTAATACCTGCTCCCACCAGGCTCTTCGATTAAGCCATTTCTGGAAGGCCGCTCGAGTGAACTCCTTATCGGGAAACTTGTACCTGTCCTTCTCAGCGGCACTACTGTTCCATAATTTCAACACCCTCTTAATATCAACGCCTTGAGCTCCAATGAGAATCCCAAGATTATCAACCGTCATGTTGCCCGTCTTCCTTTTCGGCCCTCTTACTTGTTTGTCGAGTTCTTCGGTGAGGTGGGGGTGATACTTGGGGTTGCATAGCCGAAAAATCTTCTTCATGTAATCCGTGTTTGACTTTCGGACCTTCTCAGCCCCTGTGACTTTCGCTTTCTCGATAGCAGCGGCGGTTGGATTCCGCATCCTCTCTTTTAATGCGTTCACTGCATCCCGCTCTGCGAGGGATATTTCTTTCTGCGAGACGAACATCAACGGCAGATTTTAAGTTCCCTCAAGAAAGCAATACAGAGAAAATGATAGCTACCAGTCAGGATTTCATTACATACCTTGAAATATACCTCGCTCACAGCATCGCAAGTCATTTTATACCATCGGCCTTTACAAACCTCCTTGATACGGTCAATCTCAGGTTGTGTAAAGTAGAGCCGGTAATCCGAGGGATCTCTCTGGGCTATCTGTTGAACCTCAAAAAGAGTATGCGCTAATTGCTTCTTAACTGACGAATTGGCAGTGCCGCTGCAGAATACACAACCACTGAATTACGATCCAAAATCAATTAAGTGGAAACGATATATGATATCATGATAATATTAAGCGAGACTAAACGACACATGATAAGGCAGGTAGATGGGTTCTATGAAGAACATACTCATTTATATCTCGCATAAAATTTGAAATCCACCCGCGGTCCGACTCGGCGTCATTTAGAACAAAACAATTGACTTTAATAGGATCCCCGTTGTTCTCCGCAATGTGACGCATCCACGCAATGGCTCTGTGATTTCCATCCCACACATGAACGTAATGCCCTATAATCTTCTCGTAAATGTCTTTGCGACCAGGATCGGCAATGCAAAGTCTTCGAAGTTCGGTATCGAACTCATCTGATACATGTGCCCATTGGCCTTTGTCGCTGAAGCTTGCTAATGGATACGCGGCTGGGTTACCTGAACAAGTTACCCAGAAGTTCGTACCCCAGTTACCAATGTGAAATCCATCATAGACAGTCTGAACGTCCGCCTCTAGAGTTTGCCGTACCCATCTCGTCGGCAATAGCCTGCACAAGGGAATTTCAAGCTGAAAGGGTTTCAGTTTCTGGGTTTCCAAGTGCTTGTGAATGTTCAGCTGACTGAACAACGACTCCTGAAACTGCTCAAACGAGGTCACGGAAGGATTCGGATCCACTTTTCGTTCAATTACGCTCGTGAAGGCAGGTAGCGTAGGTTCCGGTTCGGCTTCGCCACTGGTATCGATGTCTTCCTCGGAATATTGGCCTACACCAAACATGGCCTACACCAAACATTTCAAACGTTGTCAATCATGGCCAAAACCAAACCTTTCAAATGAATCAGCCGATGCCATATCATAGCTTCCTATGGCTCGTGACACATTGTGAAAAATCTATGCCGCTAAATCATTTTAACAAGATGCGGTAGATATAATTGGACACATACGCCCGCATTCGCCATTGATGGCGCCGGCGCAAGAACGCTGTTACGTATACTCACTGTGGGCTCAAGTAACAGAAAACGATTAAAATGTCAACCACACTAAGGCTTATTTGAAAACATGCGAAAATAAATCCCCATCTCACGTAGGAGATCAATGGCTTAAAATCGCAGCCAGAACCCATAGACGCATCATCCATATACCAGGCATCACCTCGCACAATCTCCGAACCGGATGACACAATGATCAGTATCTAGCAGTTCGAGTACTCGAGAGATTAAAGTACATAATCTGAAGGGCATGGCGCCGGCGCCATGCCTCAGACTTCGAAGTCATTGTTTCGACTTGGGTAAAGATTGCGCAGACAACATTGTGTCCAAAAGATTCATACATAAACGAAGGCAAAGACCTAATTCTATGTACTTCCGCACTCGAATACGATCAAAGAAGTTAAAAGCCGGTCCTTGCTAGCTAGTCTGTACAGCGGATCGACAAGCAATAAGAGCGCAACGCATGCAACATGGACATGATTGGTGACAACAAGCGAACCTAGCAATCCTGGGCAACATACTCGACAAGAAGACTGAGATGGAGTATTACATCACAAACCCACAAAAAGAGGGTGCGGAAACTCACCTCCCGATCACTCGGGCGCTCAGCAGTCTTGCGCTTTTTAACCGAGAGGGTGTCCTCGCTTCCATCGCCCCGATGCCGCACCGACCCAACTACCTCCATCCCACACGAATGCGACGAAGGAGCACCAAATATGGTATCGAGCGTCAGCGTTCCACTCCGACGGCTAACTCTGCTAGTGCTTGAAGGCATGGTGGGATACTTGAGGGAGGCAAAATTACATGCTATCCGCCAGATGCCGCGGAGTGCGAGCTGTCTTTCCAAGAAACCTAATCTTCCTTGGCCCACACGGTGGCAACTACGTGATTGCTAATGGATGGATAAGTATCATGGCCAGCAGGTTCTTTTTATACGCATCGGCCATCAAGTATACCCAACGAGTCAAAGACCCGTTGGTATGATATTAAAAGCTGGTGATCCTTGTTCAACGTCATGTTCCCATAGATTGTGCCCACGGCGATGCATCCGACTAACAAGATCGCCGGCTGGAAGTGCCCGTTGATTAAATTCCGGCCCGTTGTGGTTCGTTGAACAAATTTTTATTCGTGCCAATTCATGCGGCTGCATAACCGACACATTGGAAGTGTATAAAATGTACACAGTCCACGTCTTCAGTCCACCAAGTGCTTCCGGTACCATACAGTAGCTTCAGAATTCTCTTTTCATCATGGCCTCGTCGGGTCCTACAGCAGTGCCAATCATCATGATTTTAGCTGGAAGTGATGTGAAGGTCACGTATCCTTGTGCAGGTCCTAGTCTCGAGATTACAGAAGTTGATTTAGCAAACTCATTCCAGTTGACCAAGGGGACAATTCACATTAAGCAGATTGATTCCCATGGTGCAATTGGTTGTATTTACTGGCCGCAAGAGAGAGAAGTTGGAAGTGTCTTCTTGTTGCCAAGAATGGAAGAAGCAACATTCGTTGTACATGGAGAACCAGTTCGGATGTCTACATCAAGTCAGCCCGATTTGACCAATGTTGAACTGTATGCGCAGGATAACCGGGGCACCATTCTCCTGGATTCCACAACGAATGACGAAGACAGTGGCAGTGACATGTCCAGCGGGAGCCAAGAGTACCAAATCAGTCCAATTATGAGAAGAGCTAGTGTTAGAGGGAGGAGAGGGCTAGAGCTTGAGGACTTTCCAGTTCAGCGACTGGATGATCTCTCAAACGACTTTGACAACTCCAATGCAGCGTCTTCATTTCAAGCAGAGGAAACGGATGCTGGAAATGATCCTAGAATCTCATGTTCCACTCCTCGGAATGTTGACACCAGTGAAGCACCATTGATGGAGGAGAGTGGGCCTATGTGTGATAATACTGATACGATTGAGACCCCATATACACCTCGGATTCCTAGGGCAATTGTGGCAGAAGATGATGAGTCACCATTTCCAGGTGTATGGTCGATTTATCCCATTCTACTGCAATTGCCCACCATGGGGTGTACAGGGGAATTAGCCGGGCTCCCACTTGCAGATTTCCGACATACTAAGTGTAGGTATTTGCCCACGGTTTATGATGATAACCATATATTTGAGGTGCCGCCAGTGGTGGGGGATGACTCAATCGCAACGGACGTCTCATTCGATGGACATCCCTAGGTAAAGTCCAACAGTTACAACTCACAAAAGTTCTTGGATGCAAACCTTCGTGTTCGAAAATCCTTCTGCGGTGGGACCTTTGTGTGCCGGAATGAAGACTGCAATCACATCACACTGCACAATTGCCCCAATACCCTACATTGGGAAGGTCGTTGCAACTCACGACCCGCTCTGGGATCCTGTCCTGCCGAGAAGGATTGGCGATGTTCGTTTTGCAGGTCGACACCAGAATGCATCAAGCAGTGTAGAGCCGTACTGTGGACGGTGACACATGAATCAGAATTTTATACACGCGCAATAGTTCATCAAGGAACACACAACCACGCATCTGCCCCGGGTCGAAATCGTGGCGCCTATGTCAATATGTCGGAGACGATTCAGCGGTTTCTAGACGACCAGCCCTGGTTGATGGGTGCCCCGGGGTGGGTTGGTTTTCGATGCGCCCATAGGAACTTCTTCGAGTTGATCATGCAAACCACGACAGTAGATGACAGAGAGTTGTTGACCGAAGAAAATCTCATGGACATGCTAGAGAGAGCCCCACCATACCATGACAAGGTTCGGGTTAAGAACTTAGTGACCAAGTTTAGGGGGGACCAGGAAAGGTGCATCTTCGCATTGAAGCGCTACTCGAGGTACAGCTACATCCAGGATAGTCACTTCCCGGGCCAGTCGTACGATGGCATCCAGTTCGTATTCAAGATGTCCACGGTCGGAATTGGTAGTGGTGTTGAGCTCGTCCGGCGAATGACTACGGGAGATTTAAAGGACGCCTTTGTTATGTTCGACCACATTAAGCGCGTTCATCAGTGGACCACGATGGCTGCACACGTGTATGATCATCACTTACAGCGCTTGCTAATAATAGCGGTGTGTGAAATGAAGCTCGAGAACAAGGAAAACCAGATTAAGTTTTGGGAACTTCTTAACGAAGTCGTAGGACGTGCTGGGCTGCTGAAGCCAAAATTCAGGGGATTTATGGCGGATGCGGCACCGGCTAATTACAACGCCGTTCGCCATGTCTATGGAGTCACAGACGGCCTAGATGGAAATCCAGATGAGCCCGTGCCAGTCGCCACTACGGAATCGAATGAACCAGAAACTATCATGCGAACCTGCTATTTCCATTTTGTGCAGAGTATTCGCGACCATACTAACAAGTGGATTTCGGACAAGTTTAGGACTCACCATATAGAGATGTGCAAGCGTTGGGCAAACGCGCCAACTAATGAAGAATTTCGGCAAATAGCCCAAGAACTAGAGGACTGGTGGACAACCTCGGGTGCTGTAGAGGAAAGCAATATTCGACATATGCTCGCGTGGAAGTCATGGTGGATGGCAAGGCGCACCCTTTTTGCATACCATCACGTGAACGAGCTCGACCTTGATCTTGAAAGCGAAGCAATAATCCCACGAACAAACTTATGCGAACCGGTACATAGTTCGATGTGGGCAACATCTGCGAGCGGATTGAAAGTCAAGATGGACCTGTACACTGTCTGCGCTGAGGATATCACAAGATCGTTGTTACAGCAACAATTTTGTCTCGCAGCTTCGAAAGGCCTCCTACGAGGAACGGGCCCGTCCAAAGCAGATCTAATGCTTAGGCATGTGGCGAGGTCCCATAAGCCGGAGAAGGTTGCGATGGCAATTAAAGCAGCGGTCCAAGGAACTGAATTCCACTCCAGAGGACTCGGTATGGAAGGCGAAAATGATCGCACTCAAACTGTCCGACTATCAGGGAGAATCGGGAAGCGTAAATCTGCAAGATCTCATAGACCGGATAAAGACAGCCGGACCGTTAGACGGCCCTTGAAGGATCAGCCTCCATCAATGCGCGATACACAAGGATTCAAACGAAGACGGCAGTTGCCGACAAATAATTCACTGCCCGTTCAAGCACAAGCTTCGACCATCCCGCCACAGCCTAATTGGACGAACATTAGTGCCAGGGTAATTCGCGGAGACTCTGGCTATGGAATGGCGCCAGCGCCATTACATGATTCGATCCAGTTCAACAACAGTGCCAGGCTGCACCGAGGAGAGCCCGAAAATGGAATGGCGCCAGCGCCATTACCTGATTCGATCCAGTACAACAACATTGCCAGGCTGCACCGAGGAGAGCCCAGCAATGGAATGGCGCCAGCGCCATTACCTCATTCGATCCAGTATAACAACACTGCCAGGCTGCACCGAGGAGACCTCAGCAATGGAATGGCAACAGCGCCATTACCTCATTCGATCCAGTATAACAACACTGCCAGGCTGCACCAAGGACAGCCCGGCAATGGAATGGCGCCAGCGCCATTACCTGATTCAATACCGCATGCACATGTAATTGGTGGACCTGGTGTCAACTTCTTCGGTCAACCCATGTCAAATAGTAACATCATCGAGAGTACAAGCCAGTGCCCTTACGTGGGGACACAGACTCTTCAGTCTACTCAGTTCCAATGCGACGAGAATCGACTGACCAGGCCGATACCACGAAATTTCTCGACTCCGTCGTCAGCGCTTAGACAACCTTGCAATGGACGAGAGTTTTCATATCAGACACAGACGTCCATAGCCTCTCATTTTGGTTCGGGGCGGGATTTATCTGCTCAATTCGCTCGAGTAGCACCGACTTCCGAAATTGCATCGGCTGCACATCAGAGGCGAGCTACACAGTACGGCACGCCCTTACATACACCGGACGAGCGAATTTACAATTTTCAAGGCACACCAAATTTGCAGTTGCCAGACCGACCGCAGGCGTTCACTCCAACATGCCATGGACTCCAAAATAACGTAATTCAGTTTGGCATACCGGTTATTGAGCGCAACACCAATTGCAAGGAATGGGCCATCCGAAGAAGCATATCTGGAGAGAGCCCAAAGTGTGCTGGCGTGATCTACAAAAATGGACGATACGAGTCATGCGCACGATACATCAAGGAGTCAGCGGATCTAAGTATCCCAGCACCTAGTTTTTACGGCACTTCTGAGATTGGATATAGCAAATCATTTCAGATTTATTGGTTCTGTCCTACTTCATCGAAGGCATGCGTCGCAAGCAACCATGTTGTTCATCTACAGGGTGGTAGACCGCCTCCTTTGCCGAATGTTTGGCCGGTTGAAATGGGGACGAAGTTAAGCATGTTAGAGGCAAACTCGCTCGCAGATGCAGGGTTTGTTTTGGTCAACAGATTCACCGAGGATATTGCGCGTCGTGCATTGGACCGGGAGCACTCCGAAAATATACGATCACCAAACCAATCATCAGCGGATCCCAGTCGGAGACCCATCTGGCGCGCTGGCAAACGTGTCAATAGGCGAACATTAACCGACTCAGGCTGCAGTAGAAGGAACAAAGGCTTAAGGATGTGTGCCCAAGTTCGAATTGTTGACAGTAACCCAGAGATTGCATCTTTCTCGTTTCAGTTAGCCACCGTATCGACCACCACTAACAAGCCGGTGCAATATATTGTCACCATAAGCGAAATGCCTTCATGCACCTGTGCGTTTCTCGTCAACAGTGTTCCGGCGAATAAGGCAGGACACTTCTTCAAGACGTGCAAGCATATGTATCACGTTTACCACAAAGTACTTGGGCTACCTTTGGATGACGACAGACCCCACCAAGCGACACTAAGTAGAGCTGACGTTCAAGACATCATCCAAGCATGGATGCCGGCATTGTAGTACTCTAGAACATTAATGAGAATTAAATTCTAGAATCAGGGAAGATGGCGCCGGCGCCAAGTGGTTTGGATTTACTTTCTAACATACTCTGGATACCATGATATAGAATATTAACTGTCCCTTGGAGCTTGTTAATAAATAATCTTTACAAGAATCACATCTTTGTGGTCGACTTGCCAGCTTGTGGCGCAATTACTTCGTTCGCATCAGATGGCGCCCGCGCCATTCAGTTTTATTTTATTTCTATTTTTGTTTTTGCTATCATTTTATTCAATTTTCTCTTTTGTTCCCCCCTTCATTTTCTGCTTCATTCCTATTTATTATATTTCTGCTCCAAAAGAACGAAAATTCATTGCATCACAGTAAAATACAACCCTCATCTCTCTGAAAATCAGGGTGTCAAAGAACTTCTCAACAATTGACTGATACTACACTGAGTAATGTAAGACCCCTGTGGCGGATGGAGCTCCAGATGGCAGTGCAGTCAATCCCTTGCCTAAACTCCCGCATATTAGCCATTCTAAGTCCTATCAAGTTATCCTCGGGTATCGCCAGGGCCGGTTCTCAAATATGTTGTGCAACCAGCCATAAAAATTAGGTGACCAGGATGGGATATGGCGCCGGCGCCGTTTGGAATGAGCTGACATTCAGAAGTTATGGGTTATCTAATTTGGCCGCCAAAACCCATATTAACTTTGCGCCACTGATGACTTAAATGACGGTTTATGGAACTCGCTAGCTGTACTATATATTTCGCTGCTTAATTAGTCATATGCCCATCTATCGTAATCTTGTGTCAAGCCTGTTTCCTACACTAGCAAATTCCAGTCTACAGTTTAGAGAAATGCCGAGTTCCGTGGCCCGTCCGTCTCTTCCTCGTCCTTCCCGAATTTCAGATATCCTAACACACAAGTTTCGTCTGTCGTCCGATGCAGGCAGGAGACTTGGACTCGCCGAGGTCCGTGAGCGAATGCTTACAGCGGAGTTCCACGCCGAAGTACCCATGTTGCCTGAAGAGGGGGTTGCAGCGGACGATTACATGGAAGTGGAAGGAGAGTTGCGCGACATTCACAACAGGTATCTGCGTTGTGCCAAGTCGGTCGAGGATGCCACACTGCAGACTTCGCAGATTGATGCAACAACGTCTGACCCTGCGGTACGCGAAGAGACACGTCTCAACCTGCTTGAGCTGAAGGAGAAGTTGTTCCAGCTGAAATGCCAGCGAGCCCGCGCGGAATCCGAACTCCGAAATCATGCTGGGTACGGCTTGGGCCGGTCCGTTCTATTGGAACTGTTGGAAGCCGAGCGCGACATTGACACATTTCGGAAAGACCTCGAAGAGCTCAAGACCGAGCACGACCTCGCAGTTGCTACCCTGCGATCGTATCGTGATCACACCACGCTGAGGCTGTCTAGTAGGACTATAAGTCCAAGGAACTCGAATACGGACGAGACTCGAAGGTGCGAGATGTGCGGGATAGGCTTCCCAGCACACGAGGTAGAAATCTCTCCATGTGGTCACCTGTATCACATCTTTTGCCTGGCAATTCGAGTGGCCATGTACCCCGCGTGCTGCCGGCAAGGCTGCCGCGAACCATTTCCGGCACGCTGGATGCTTAGTTACGGGTTTCCAGCTGTTCGGGATTCGGAGACAGAGACCGAGAGCATGGAAGGAACATCATCGTCGGACGACGATAGCATCAATGGTAGGGTTTGAGATTTATTATTTTAATCAATCAGTGCAGTTTGTTTTACTTCCTCGGTCACGCTGGTGTACTTACATTATCTCTCAATCTCGCAGACAATAACAACGGTGAGGACATCAATTTTCATTCGACACAGCACGGCAATGGTGGTCTTTCACCGCCAACACCCGTCCACAAGCGGCACAGACTAGAGTAGTCTCTGATGAAGTGCAGTTGTCTACAACTCCGAAGCTTTACCAGCAGTCGTTTTGATAGTTGTTCGTCTCGAACGCACTTTTCCGTTTTAACTGCGATCGAATTATCATCTCATCGTAGCCTAGATATTGGAATTCAGCGGCTATATCACTCTGTCCTATTCTATTGTAAGGCCTGATCGTTCACATTGATAAATAAAAACGTTACGAATTATTCTCGTTGGATATTTCTTCCGCATTCAGTATCATTTTCCACAATACCAAAATCTGGTACGAGTGATAAGGCCTCCAGCGGGAAGAGTATGACAACGTTGAATGAATCTGTGGCAAGTGGACTGTTTAAAAATTGAAGTTTTGAGTGCTAAGACTTGAAGTTTAGAGTATTTAAATTTATCGATTGAAGTTTCGACTACGTTCATCAAAATTTAGCGCGACCTTGTCCCGTGAAGTAATCAGATCCGCCGACGCAAGGAGCTTAGGAAGTTCTATTTTATGCTTTTTCCTCCCCGTTGATCATAATCTTGTATTTAGGCACAGCTGATTACGTAACAAGGCTTTGAAAATCTAGGTGCTTGAGACCTCCAAATCCGCAAAACGAGAATAACCCTAAATGGAAAAAAAGACAGATATCAAACATGACCGAGAAAAACTGATATATGACAATATGAAGTATTACACAAAAAAAATGATTCAAATAGGATTGTAAGAAATAAGACAAGCTGTAGGAAATTAAAAGAGGTTAGTTTTAGTAAGAAAAAAATTAAAACATGTCAGAATATATTAAAACTAATTATAGTCCGTAAATTGTTCGCGATTCTTGACTTCGTGGTGGCGATGTGTCTCTTTAACTAATTTCATTGGAATAAAAGGTTTTTGTTGATTCCAAAAGATTAGAAATTAAATTTTATAGAAACAGTGGTGATATGAGCGAAGAAAGATGAATATTAAATAGACAGAGGTCGAGTATACGGTCAGAAGGTATAAGCAATAAAAGAAAGAAGAAGGGAGGACATAAAAACAAAAGAGATGTAATAAAAAAAATTAAAAATCAAGAAGTGACCAATTAGAAACAAATTCTTAAAGTAAAAAGGAATAAAACAAATAATAGAAAATTACTTTTGACGCCAAGGATAATAAGAAGACAACAAGAATAAAAGGTGAAGTAAAAAAAATATAGTGATTAGCTGAATTCGTATAAGAAATAGAACATGGAATCAGAATGTAACGACAATTTCACGATAAAAGTTATTCTAAAGAAATAAGAATGATGTGAGGACAAATGAAAGATGACAGAAAAGTAGTTAGATGAACCAAATGGAATTCAAGGCAAACGATTTATTTGAAAAGAATTAAAGTTACGCTACGTGTGAAAGGGATAGAAAAGAATCAAATAAACAAGTAAAATAATATTATATGTAAATGAAGATTAAAAGGATTAAAAACTAGCTTTAATAGAATGACGTCATTCCGGAAAAGTAATTTATTTGGAGTACACTAAAAAGGATGAAAAGCATTGTAAAGATGAGTCTCCTATAACATGTTGTGCGTAGACAAATAAAAGAAAAAATAATTTGAGTTGAACTCTAAAAGTTTAAAAATTTAATTATTGTTTAATTCTTTTACAACAAAATGCAAATAATATACAAACATCAGCGCTAAAAATAATTTAAATAATTTTTAGGATAAAAAACTACAAATTAAAAAACACCAGATTGGAGTATAAAACTCATATAAAATTTCTAGAAATTAAAATTAATTGCATGGGTGAGTCAATCGATGATAATGAAGGGAAAAAAATGAATAGCATAAACAAAGTCCGGGATTAAAAGGTAAGAGTAAAGGGAAGAAAACAAAATGATAAAGACAAAATGAATGTTAGAATAAAAAGCAAATAAAGAAGTAAATTATAAAGGAATAAATTAATCAATGGTACTGAATTGAATAAAAATAAGGTAGTGAGCTTAATTAAAGAACTGGAATGGCAATACAAAATAAGTTGTGCAAAATGTAAAAAAAACCATTAATTGTTTAAAATATAAATTTAGAGGTTTTCGACACTTTTTGAATATATATCACATTCAAACTTCGATCTTAAACACGCAAACATATTCTATCTCTACAATGAACCGAGCTTTAAGCTTTCGTTGCAACCTCATCTTAGATGCCCATTTCTAAAACTTCTCAATATTGCTTCTTCACTCAAATTGCAAATGGCCGCTTAATGCAATATGAGTTCATGCAGTTTAAGACGTAATGACAATTTTTGATAAATGCAATTAAGTAACTCAAATATAGATTGGCTATTTCATCACTTCCCATAATATTCAACCCCCAAAAGAAAACTCTTTATTGTAACTGGAAAAAAAACATTGCTTAAAATTGTTGTAAGATAATAAAGAAATAACAAGAGAAGAACAAGATTTGATCATGGAAAATATAAGTACAAAAAAAGAAGTCAACATATAATAATGTACGTAGCGCATAACAAGTTAATTAAAATGTTAAGATACATGTATATATATAAAATTAATGACAGAATAAAAATAGATGTGGTGAACAAATGTTTGAGTAAGCAATCACTAATCTCATAGCGATATTCACGCATCAAATACACAAAGAAAGAGAGAGTAAAGTGAGTTGAAGACAATGAATATGAGAGGTGAGGACAAGAATGTGAAATGAAGGAAATTTGGTTGTGGAGAAGAAAGAAAGGTGATGAGAAATGGAATGTAGAAGAAAGAATGTGAATTGCATTGATTAAACAAAAGAGATTAAACAAAAGTGAAGGAGAGCATAGTTATACCAAAAAAAAAAAAAAAAAAAACGATAATAGATAAAGACTATTGAATTCAAGTGAAAGGAATGACTATTGAAATTAAGTGAAATGAATGACTATTGATAGGATTTAAGAGAAATGAAATGAAGAATATTAGAGGAAATAAAGTAGAATGGAAACACAATAATAAGAAATAGATGAATAAGTGGTAGAACAACGTAATTCGAAGTTTAAAAAAGATTAAAGATAACATGTTACAGAGATTTATGTTCTTAATTAAACATAATCAAGAAGAAGGTTTAAACTACAAAATCAAGTATACTTTAGGTCTCTTAAAGAAAAAATTGAGTATCAATAAGCATGAACATCTTTATTTAATTGTTCTATTTTTTATTGTATTGCTAAATTTAAGTCAATGAAAACTAGAGAGTGACTGTTAGATGCTATAAGCATCAACAATTTATCGATAGACAATTTAAGTATAATGTATTACTGCTCTACATTTAATAATTTTATTTTATTTTTATTACGTTTCACCAACACAATTAAAATTAGAAAATAAAAATATGTACTTGCATAGGATTTATCACATAGATGTCAATTTAGTAATAACTCATCTATAAGTTTTTAAATTGTAGTGTTGGATAATCTTGAGTATGACAAAGTAAATTAATAAGAGTTTATATTCTGCAGTGCATAAAGGCGTAATCCAAGGTCATTCTTTTCGAGAGCAACACGCTAATAGTGTTTCGACACCGCCTTACTGATCTATTCTAAGAGGGGCTATACACATCAGATAAACGGCTGATGAAACTGGTACAGCAAAGCTAAAACCTTGGAATTCACTTATTTTATCAATCGTTCTATAACTATATGTTGAAAAATTAAGTTAGTAATGCCATAATAAGATATGCTTGTATAAATTTCAGTATTATATTTGAGATTTTCTAATGTTCAAAAACTATTATGATTGAATGAGTCAAGTGAATAATTTATGGTAAATTTTGTATAAACGCTTTTCTGCATCATAACTTCTTGATTTTGATAAATTTGATACTTATTTGAAGAAAATTTAAAAATTGAAAGCATAATTTAAATTTGTAAAAAATATTTTATTTTTGTCATAATCTTTAAAATCATTTAAAACCATCAATTCCTTCTTTCAAATACATCATAATTGAAGATATAGGTTTTGTGAATGTTATGCAAAATTCGTTTACTTAAAAATAATAAATTAGTGCGAACAATCAAAAATGATGAAAGATGAAAAGATTAAAAAATAAAGAGTTACAACTGTAGGATTATCAATAATCTTATCAACAGTCCTTTAAAAATAAGCTAAATCTTTTTGAATATCCTGTTTGTATGAAGATGCAAAGCGATTGCTTTGTTAAAGTATAAAAATCTAAAGTATAAAAATGTTTTTCATCTGTATTCTTACTTTTTCGTTGTATTTTTATGTTATTGCATTTTTCTTTTATAAGGATATCCATGAAGTACTTTATAAACTTTCTAAATTTTCTGAGGGCAAAAGAATAGGTTAGCATATGAATTTGTATTAAAAATAATTACGGACATAATTCCGAATACTGTTGCGGATAATGGAAGTTCCTGCTCCAAATATGAAAAAATGATGAAACTTAATTGAATGAACCAATGTAGAATTTGTTGTTAAAAGCGGCCTTCGGATCTAGATGTCATACGTAATACCATGTTTAGATTCAAGGTTCCATCTTTAATCTCAACTTCCAACTTAGAGTCGTTCATATTTGCTAATTTAGAGCACGAAAAAATAATTATGAATTTATTAAAAGTGCCTATCATCTCGCTAATTTATAATTATTTAAAGAATAGTATAAATTTGTCTTTTTCGAAAACCGAGTAGTAGATAACTTGAATTTAATAATGAATTGAATTGTAATAAATATCAATACAATCAAAATAATTCTCAAACTTTTACAAAATTTTAGAGAGTTACTATTTGTTTTTATTTTATTCCAATAAGTAACTTTAGTAAAAGCTGTATTTTATAAAATCCATTGCCACTTCCTAGGTATTTAAAAAAAAATGTATTAATGTTCATTTAAAAAAATTTCAAATAATGTATTAAAATCTTCATTTAAAAAATCATATACCTGTATTATATATTTAATTTGAAAATATCATGAACGTTTTTTTAAGTTATTCTAGTAAATATTATTAAATATTGGTAAATATTCCTAATTAGTTTTAATTATATTGGTAAATTATGATATTTTTTTTATGATATTAGTAGATATTAGTAAATAATTCTTTTTAAAACTACATCTATAGCATATAACTGTGTTATTGTTTTAACTACATATATCATAAACATTTTTTTTATAATATTAGTTAATAAACTAGACAGTATATGATTTGGAACCATTATACACACTTTCTATTTAGTAGTAGTGAATCTTATTTTATTAATTTTGTCAAATAGGAATCTTAATACAATATGCTCCTTAGTAATTTAATATATGCATTGTATAAAAATAAATAACTGTTTTCTTGTTTTTTATTTATTATCACTAAAAGAAGGTAGAGCTTCTTGAAACAATTTGCATTGAGATTTAGAATTGTTTGTAGTATAGTTAAGAAATACCAAAAGCACAAATTATAAAATAAATACAATATTTTTTTTGTCGCTACGTTGTAAATTCTAATAATTTATCTGTCGTCCTTGTCTCTGGTTCCGCCTCCTCTCACCCAACTCTCTCCCCCTACCCCCACCAACACCCCCTTTATCGACACCCTCTCCGAACATCCCCTCTCCGGTCACCCCCTCTCCCGACACCCCTCTCCCGACACCCTTCTCCCTCGACTGCCCCTCTCCCTCCCCCCGTCTCACCCTCTCTCGACTGCTTTCCAACTGCCTCTCTCCCGCCTCCCCACCCCTCTCCCCAGACTCCCTCTCCTCTCCCCCATCTCCCTCTCACTCGACCGTCACTCTCCCGACCCTCTCCTCCTCCCGCGACCCTCTCTCCCTCCCCCGACCCTCTCTCCCTCCCCCGACCCTCTCTCCCTCCCCCGACCCTCTCTCCCTCCCCCGACCCTCGCTCTCTCCCCCGACCCTCTCTCCCCCGACCCTCTCTCCCCGACCCTCTCTCCTGACCCCCCGCACCCAACCCGACCCCGTCTCTCTCCCTCGACCTCCTCTCCTCCGACCTCCTCTCCCCCGTCCTCCTCTCCTCCGACCCGACCCTTCTCCCCCAGCGCCCCCACTCACAATTCCGACTCCCCCTAAACCATCACTTTATTCAATTTTTTACTTTAACGTATACTATAATTTCACAATGAATCTTTTTCATTCTCCTCATTACCCTAAGTACTATTTTGAATTGTCAACACAAACTGAAATCTTATCAATTTAAGTAAATTAAGTGATTTCCATCAATTAAACGGTACATGTGTCATCGCCTCTATATGCTTAGTTCACATCTTCTTAATTATTACAATTGAACAGATCATTTTATCGTTTCTTCATCGTGTTAAAAATAACACTAATATATGAAAACTAAGTGAATAATTTATTATATTCGTACGGTGCTGAAATGTTTGTAATCGATCTGTGAATTGACTTTGTATATCACCGCATCTTATTCATCTTCAATGGTGTTTTGCTTTTAATAGTGATAACATCTTAGCATCCTAGTTCCATATTGTAATGAACTAACATTTTGTTGTATTTTAATCGACATTGTTATGCATCGTTATACATTTACTTGAGTAAGAGTCAATTATCTATGATTGAAATGAATGTCTATTAATGAACATGGACTCGTGTTTCTTGTTCTTGATATTGTATGTGTATCTTCAGGTCATTATGTACAGCCTAAGCTTCTCAATCACCAGATTTGATTATGCAATGGAAAAATTATGAATAGTTGAAGGTCAAAGATCTCAATCGCCGGCAGTGAGCAAATCTTTTCATATGTGCTTCTAAATAATAATTTGAAAAATCATCACTTTGTAGAGATTTTTTTGGATAAGATGCCTTAAATTAGTCCAATTCAATAAGTGATGTAAAAGATAGGACAGTCATGATATGTGGCTTGTTCAAATCCAATTTCAATGATTTTCCTTAATTAAAAATAGAAAAAGTTTATTGTTATATACGACATGATGTTGTATCGTTTCATTGAAGATGCGAATTCACCATTTTGAAGGAAGAAAAGAAATTGTTTTATGTCCTTAAACAAATTTGATACTACCTTTGGTGTTTTTAAGAGTTTAATTTGGAAAATAATTTATTCGTAAGGCTTGTGTAAGATCTTATAGTTGAAATTGCAAAATAACGTCAAAAGTTGGAAAAAACTAATTGTCTTCATGACAAGATATTGGTGGGAAGTTTTGTTGTGATTTCATGATGGATATTTTTAGATTAACATCTATCTTTTCTTTCTTTCTTATTTATATTCTGCTATTCTGCCACATTTTGTCATTTACTACTTCATTGATTTCAATTTTCATACCTTCTCTATTCTTATTATGCTATTCATCCCAATTATGTCATAACTCTTTGACTTAAGGGAATTTGCTGTAATGCTGCATAGACAAAAAATTCTATTCTTCATTACAATGTTTTTTCTAATAACTAATATGTCTGTAGCGTTTGTTTTTTTCCTCCAATAACAACAAGTTGCCACATACTACGTAGATCTGTTCATATAACTTAACTATCTCCGTGATAAATATTTCTTATAAAACATAGAGTG